>OY856389.1:13168536-14368536 GCA_963693495.1 Malacosoma neustria
AATAATGCGTTATGCATAAATCATAGATGTGCGTCAGCTATTACGTGCAACGTGCTGATTACGTACAATTAATTGATACAATCATGCGCATGACTTCTTGAGTAACTCGGTCGAATTCCGACTTGTAAACACGAAACCTATTTAATGCAATTAAATCCAAACAATTATACTGTAATAATAAGTGCTTATCAGAAGTGTCTTGAATTTTATAACTCTTATTAAATAATAATAGCATATAACGTCCCACTGCTGGGTTCGAGTCATTCCCTAACCCAAGAGGGCACGTACATTACCCGCCACGCTTGTCCAAAGCGGCTTGACAGGTTACGACCTCCTGGCGTAACGGAAAACGCACCTCGGTACGCTTGCTCAACGGTTCGATTCCCGTCTCGTGTCTGGGAGTTTATGTATAATATATTGTATTTATTTACAAAAGAAAAGTATATATGTAGTATATGAGTTGTCTAGTACCCATAACACAAGTGCTATGCTACTTAGTGTGGGACTAGATGGCATTGTGTGAAATATATTTATTTACTTTATCTTTAGGACGTGGTAATTAATACCTACATTTGTTTGATACTTGTTAATTTTTTTTAAATAAATACTTTTGGTTTATCAATATTTTTATTTACAAATATATTTCGTTCAAGTACACTTCGTTGCTTTAGATAATATCGTACAATTATATACCATTAAACTTCTAAATGATCTATGTGTATTTTTGCATTAATTGTTAATACAAAAACACACTAGCGCCGTGAGTAACAAAGAAGGTTACTTATGCACGGAAAGAAGTTAGGTACAGGCTATTTACATTTCCAACCTCCCGTTTCTATGGGCAACTGTCGCAGGAGGGACGTCACGTTTCATATACCTCGTTACTAATGCTTTGTTTTAATTGTGAGCGTTTTGCCATCGAGGGAAATGGGCCCCGCAGCCCAACTGCGTGCTATGTGACCTTTATGGTCGTAAGAAGATCCGTGTAGGTGCACCCAAGGGTCGTGGTAGGGCAATAGATGGACCGGGGCAACGAATGGAGCTACGTCAACGACCTGGTGGTTAATTAGCGGAGTAATATCTACTCCGTGGTAAGCGGCTGAATGCTCGATTTCATGTACTGGTGTATGCTCTACCTCAACCACCGGCGCAGGCGCAATGACTGGCGCATGCTCCTCCACGATTGGGGCTGCAGCAATTACAGGGGCGTGCTCAATATGGGCTGCAATGACCGATTTTGAAATTACCGGTACGGTTGCAGGATGCATCTGAGGTCCAGTTCTCTTCACGATAGCGTTGAAGCCCGTTAGTGAATCGGCAGAGTATTCGACTTGGCGGACGTTGCCGTCGGGCTCGACCAGTGAATACGCCCCACGGATCTTGTCTCCGTTGCGTGCCTCCCATTGTGACTTGTGGTCGCCGGTTGAAGGATCGCTCACTGCATAGTCGAAACGATAGTTCGGGTTCGGCTATAAATGAATGTTTTAGTAAAATATATATAATAAGCAGTCTAAAATAAAATTTACAGAATGATTTATACACGATATAAATATTAGGGGTTAAAGTATGAAATTGCCGATTTATACTGAAAAATTAAAACTTGTTTTTTTCTAAGATGTAACATATTTAATCAAAAATCTTCATTATCTATACATTGCTGCCATCTAAACGGAATTTCATTTATGCCGTTACGATAGAATTGGGGATCTAGATTCGACAAATTGTGTGAAAGTACCACCACCTCCTGGGAAGAAAATTTTTATCACGTAGAAAATGCTCCAAATCATGAAAAAAATGGTAGTCCGTTGGAGCAAGGTCTGGCGAGTACGGTGGATGACGTATGGTTTCTAACTGCAGCTTCTGTAGACTTATAACGGTTTCTTGTCTTGCATTATCATGGAGAAATAATGGTGAAGATCGATTCACGAGTCGGGGCTGTTTCACTGCCAGTTTTGCCATCATTGTTCGAAGTTCGGCACAGTAAACATCTTATGTTATTGTTTGACCAGACCTGAGAAAGTTATAGTGAATAACACCATAAAAAGTCCACCAAACAGTTACCATTACTTTTTTATTGGTAAGCTTTAATTTAGGGCACTATTATGGCGTTTGAACTGGGGTCAGCCATTTTTCGCTTACGGTTATCGTAAAGAATCCAATTTTCATCACATGTCACAATTTGATATCCAATATTCCTTCATTTCTGTACCGGTTCAACAAGGCAACATAAGTTTCAACACGCATTTCCTTCTGCAAATCAGTCAAATCATGAGTCACCCATTTTACATATTTTTTTTTATCTTATTGTTTTGTTGCAAACGAGTCAATATTGTAGAGTAACGTTAAACTATGCCGCAATTCCTGGATAGTTTGACTCACTTTTCACCATCTCCTTCAATTCAGCGTTATTCACCTGTGTGGGCGGTTTTCCACGTGGTTCGTTCTTCAAGTCGAAGTTCCCATTAGAAAATCATTTATACCAAAAACGCACGGTACGTTTATTAGTAGTCTCCTCTCAAAACGCAGTGTTGATATTGCGAGTCGGTTCCGCGTTGTTACTAATATTAAAAAATGATCCGGATTTGGCTGAATAAAAAAACAATGGAAAGTCGAAAATCGAATGTTACATATTTTTCAAAAGAAGAACCTCATAGGTATCGAAAAAAGTTTCACTCGAAAATGTCACATCATGAAGGTTTTATGTCAACTCAAATTATCTACTACTATACTATATACTATACAAGGGCAATGTCATACTTTAACCCCTATTAATAGCTTACTATAAATTTTAACTACTTACGATAGAACCGACTTTGGTTACGTGTACCAAGGGTAATGCGATTGGTGGGTCCGCCGACACAAAAACAGCGAATGCCAAGAGGCAAGAGATCTATAACAATAAATGAAATATATTTTATAGTCCACATATCCCATAAGATATGTATCGGCGTATTATTAAATATAAACTCTTATACTGTACAACGTGTTATTTTTAAATTGAAAATATCAAAATTCTAATTTTTCAATTAGAATTTAAAAATTATATAAAACAAATTCGTTTTTTTAATTTCCCAATAAATATACTGGGACAATTCACACAGTGCCATCTAGTCGCAAAATAAGTAGCATAGCGCTTGTGTTATGGGTACTAGACAACTATATACTACTTATATACTTTACTTTTATAAATAAATACATATTACACATAAACACCCAGACTCAGACGTCCGAGATCCACAAACATACCGAAGTGCGTTAGCCGTTATGCCACGGGGGTCGTTTAATTATTAATAATAATTGTGGAAATATCAAAATGCAAGAATTACCGCAAAATATGTGTTCATATTGTGTGCCAGCGAATCTCAGGTATTCCAGTGAGCAAACGAAGTGCACTGATGTTTTGGCATTAGTGTCAATCTTATTTATACTTTTAATTATCCAACCCGTCTTCGGTCCTGTCCACAATCTAATTACCACGCATGGCTTGCTTTGACTTTTTTTAGGGTACTTTATTTAGTATTCCTTCGCACCAATTATTGACGTAATATTTGTCCAATTACCTAGTCAGGTCATAAATTCTGTCACATGTTTAATGTAAAATAATTGTAACAAGTTTATTAATTATGTAACCATTCATATACCAAAATGAACTTAACAAAACATAGATTCTTATGACATTAAAGTTTATTCAAAATGACCTCCGTGATTTTGAATACAAGCCTTCAATCTGTGCGGCCAGTTGTCTATCGCAGCACGAACGAGGTCCATGTCAATATCGGCGGCTGCCTTAATCAAGGATGTCTTGAGTGACTCCAAATTGGGATGAGGCTTTGAGCACGCCTTTTCCTCCAAGTGTTGCCATATCTTGTAATCTAACGGATTCAAATCTGGACTGGAGGAGGGCCAGTCTTCGTGCCGGATGAAGTCGATTTCACGCGCCGCCAGCCAGTCTTGTGTGCTCTTCGCTCTATGAGCTGGCGCCGAATCTTGTTGGAATACCCAGTGCCTGTTATTGAACATGGTATGAGAAACAGGTTCCACAAGGTTCGTCAGGACTGTATTTTGATACACAACAGCATTCGTTTTTACACCTTTCTCACAAAAATGTACCTCTGTTAAGCCCCAATAAGAAACTCCCAACCATACCATGAGCGAGGATGGAAAATGACCTCGTTGGACACGCGGAATACGGTTGCTCGCTTCTTCACTACTGTGTGCGTACACCTTATCATTTTGTTTGTTGTAGCTCTCTTCTACGGTAAACATTTTTTCATCCGAAAAAAGAATTTCCCGATATTTTTTTCCCGCGTACCGCTTCAACAAAGCGCGGCATCTCTTCAGTCTCAGGTCCATTAGACGAGCATTCAAACGATGTCCTGTTTTTCTTCGATATGCCCGAAGCCCTAAGTCTTCATTTAACACCCTTTTCACCGTGGTTCTGCTTAACCCCATCTGAAGGGCCAACAGTTTCTGCTTACGTTTGGGATTTCTTTGAATTCGTGCCTTCACAGCTTTTATCACTGCTGGAGTCCTAACAGACCGAGGGCGACCACTTCTTGACCTGTCATCTACACTAGTCTTCACTGTATCGTTTGATGGTACGATAAACGAATCTTTTGGTTATATTCAAATTTTTCAGTATGTTAAAAATTTGAATTGGCGCGTAACTGTAACGATGCAACGCAATAACTGCAACACGGTCTTCTTTAAGCGTCCACTCCATATTTAAAAATGAGTAAAATTCTAAAAGTTATACATTTTTATTTTCATGAACAATTCGAAATTCGAATTCAATAAACTTTTTTGTGGCCAGCATTCTAAAAGAAAAGTTTTTACTGTGTGACAATACTTATGACTTGACTAGGTATATATTACGTCGTAACAAGGAGTATTGTATATAGTAATGTGCTATATTTTAGGACACTTAATTAAGTTATTGCGTGTCATTTTGGTAAGTTTATTATTCTCTTCAATTATTAATCAACATTTAGACTAAAAATCTGTACATAAATATTGTGTTTTGAATTATATTTTAAATTTATGCTTTATATAACTTCACGAGGAGTCACGACGTTATAAATTCCCTCGAGGGCCTACTCAGTGAAGACAGCTATGGTTGAGGGGATTCCACCGTGACCTAACACATGATCTGAGAAAAAATGACCCAAAGTCAAATCTGCACCACGCATCTCACCACCAAACCACGATGCGTGCGCGGTAGGAGGGTGGATCTTCCATAATAATTTTCAAGCTAACGATGAATGGTTTTTTTTCATTATTGCTCATAATTAACATATGCTTATAGGATACTGTGTACAAATTTTTGTACTTGAATCTAAAGTATAGTTTGCGGTGTAGGTTGCTTCTAAGAGTTCGACGACATTGCTGCGGGCGGTTGACAGTGAATAAGCCGTACGTTCATTAAAAAAATAAAAATTTGATATCTAAAAAAAAGAAACTGTGGACCAGCGAATTTAATATGCGATTTTTAAAGATAATTTTCATCATTGCTATGTAAAAAAAGGAGGCCTATTATAAAAAAAATGGCTACGTGGTACTATAGAGAATATATTTTGGAACAGATCAAGACTTAGTGCATCACTTAGTGCATGTATAATTGGCCTAATTTGTTCTCAACCAGGTTGAAAAACATAGTTTCGAGAAGGACAATTCAACATACAAATAAAATTTTTAAAATGCTGTATCTTCGTCAATTTGAGGAATTTCTTCATAACTTAGGGTGAGAGCATTCTTAACAAACGCATCTTGACAATTTTTTTTACTGTGGTTTAGTGCCTTACCTCTATATGCCGTCATGATCGGCGCTGGCCGTCAGTATTTCATTAGTCAGCTGCACAGAAGAGCGGTTGCCATAAGGTAGGAAGGTAGATGGCAAGCCCTATATAACCACGTCTCCTCCCGGAGTTCCGACGTGGTTCTTGTAAGGCTAAAAATTTTTATTGCGTACCTTTTATATCTTGCTGATATAATTCTGCAAATTCTGTTTTGGGCAGTGTTAATACTTTTTGGTGTCTCATAGTATATAAGCTAAGTCGCTGAATATTATCACTGTGCTACAGTTCCACACATTTATTTGCGTCGGTGCTCTTTTGTGATACTGTCTTTTCTTGAGAAAAGGATCACAAAATAGATCTGTGTTTAATTTTGGTTATTATTAATTATACGACTAATTCAGAACTGGAGGATTGCAGGTGTCCGTGTGATGTTTTCACGGGATAACCTGCGTTTCTCCAGTCCGCCTTAGGGAAGGGTTTGGAGACTGCCCAAGGCCAGTGTTGAGACATAATGGATTGTTATTATTTGTGTTTTTATATAAAACTAGCTGTGCCCGCGACTCCGTCCGCGTGGAATAGTGACTGGGCAGCATTTTTTGGATATATCCTATGGTTTATTATGGATTACAAACCCTATAAACCCTAAAATATAAATAAATGAAATATACAAACTGCGTTCGAACCTACAAATTCCAGCCTAAGCTGAACCTTATTTTATATGATTGATGATATAAATATGAGGTCAACTTAAATTGGATACAAAAAATCCGAAACTGATTACTTTTAACTAAAACCATTTTTTTCTAAAATAAAAGTAGCCTAAGTTACTCCTTGTTACATCAGCTATCTGCCAGTGAAAGTCTCATCAAAATCGGTCCAGCCGTTTCAGAGATTAGCCGGAACAAACAGACAGACAGACAAAAATTGTAAAAAAATGTTGTTTTGGTATATGTACCGTGTATACATCCAAACGCACTTAGTAAAAAGCGGTTATTTTAATAGATTTTAATTAGATAAATCATTAAAAATGGGCGCCTAATGTTAACGTATGAATCATTTATCTATGATGGCACGAATTTTTAAAAGTTTCTTCGAGGCTGGCAACGCGAATTACACTGGTGTTTCAAACGTTCAGAGACGGCGGTGACCTACTGTCAAGTGGACTGTTTACGAGGTTGGTCCGATAAGTACTTAACCTGACCGCCCTATGGTGCCACTGTCGCAATAGAAATTTACTATCATGTAGTACATTCTCTTAGACAGCTACTGTCAAAATTTAAGACGAATCGGATTCGTAGTTTTGTTTTGACCGCGTGTGGAAGCGGGCGTTGCGGTGGATTTTAGAAAAATAGAATAAGAGCAATATCGTTCGGTGATTCGATTCATGTTTATGGAAGGGAAATCGCGCAGCGTAATCCAAGAGCGCTTGGATGCTGTGTACGGTAACTCTTCTCCTTCGATGGCGATCGTCAAAAATTAGTTTAATAAATTTTAACGTGGTCCCACGTAGGTTTTTGATGAGCCACGCACAGGGGCCACAAAAACGGTTACAGTGTAGGATAAAGTGACAAAAATCCACGATCTTCTATTGGCAAACCGCGATTGAAGATGCGCGAGATAGTTGAGACAGTAGGCATCTCAAAATACCGCATGGGTCTGCATGAAATATTGGGCATGAGAACGATGTCGGCGCGATGGGTGCCGCGTTTGCGCAACCGTAAGACCACTTCAGAGCAGTGTCTGACGCTGTTTAAGCGCAATCCGAAGGAGTTTTTGCGTCGTTTCGTAACCGTCGACAAAACATGAATCCACTGGTATACGCCAGAGACCAAGGAACAGTCGAAACAGTGGACTTCACCCGACGAATGTGCTCCGAAGAAGGCGAAGACTGTCCTATCGGCCGGAAAGGTCGGTGGCCACCGTTTTCTAGGTCACTTCACAAGGTGTGATCTACGTCGACTACCTAAAGAAAGGCAAAACGGTCACAGGGCTCTACAATGCTAAATTGAGCATTGAATGCTTATTGGGCCGATTCGAGACCGAATTGCAGAAGAAACAGTTCCATTTGGAGAGAGAAAAGTGCTCTTCCACCATGACTGTGAATAAATATGACGCGAGATCTGGACTAGAAGGCGCATGAGCTAGTATTTGAATAAGCTTCGCCACCATTTGAGTTCTTTTTATTTCCGTATGTCAGCTGAGTGATTGTTGTGGTGAAGGCAGGTCGTGCTGCAAAGGCGGGCGTCTCTAGCGATTTTTTTGTCATGATGAGGCATTTTGTATATTCAACGCGACGGAGCCATTGAAATTCGCTATAACTCTGTGCGGTATCCACCGAATACTTTGATTTATTAAAAAAAAGAGCAAAAAATCTTCTGGTATTTTACTGTATTCAGTAACGCCCGTTACGAAATAGTTAAATACAAAATAATTATACTATATAAATAATAAATACATTTATTCAAAATCATACAAACTTAACACCGCAGTATCATTATTATTTTTACCCATGAGGTAAATTAAACATATATTTGAGGCTTCTTTGTTATAGATAGGCACTCGTAATGGCGAGTCAAGCTATCCATTAATTAATGGATAGTTTTCCATTAATTAATGTTTATAGTATATAATACAATTTGTGGATCCAAATCGTATCTAGCAATTGATTTCAGGACCTTACTATATAAGTTTGAAAATAAATCTTGTATTTTAATTTTTCTATTGTCAGTGTTTGTGTTTTATAACTAACGTTTTGCCTTGTAATGATATAGGTCCCGTAATCCACTTGTAGAGCTTGCCGTTGTTATATTTCTTGCTAAATATCGTCACGTGTGGTCCAGATGGCGCTGTTAGAAGTGGTGCTTTCATTGGCACCCACCCACCATAGGAATGCGTTACAGGATCCCAGGGAAGACTCCAGGGGCCTATTGAAGTTACAGTCGATACTGCCGGTACGATAGGGACCGCATGAATTGGTTCAGTGATATGTACAGGGTCCACTATAGGCGTAGCTCCAAAACCATATCCGACTTGAATATCTGCAGGAGGTAAAGAAACAACAGACGAAACGGCCTCTGTTAAAACGGGAGTAATCTCTGCCACCGGGTGTATATTGGGACGAAAGTGTTTTACTTCAGCATTGAACCCTGTTAGGCTATCTGCGGTGTAGTCGACTACTCGGGTGCTTCCATCTGGTTCGACTAGTGAGTAAGAGCCCTTAACTGCGTCACCATCTCTCACCTCCCATTGGCCTTTGTTGTCGTGTGTCACTGGGTCGCTCACTGAATACTTGAATGCGTAGCGGGGATGATCCTGAAACCAGAATTTGACTTGCTTTATAATACTAACAATCATTTCCGTGCAAAGACGGAGTAAGAATACTAATCCCTGCGGCCTAGGTCGGCCGTGGTGTCGTAAGAGGTGACAAAACAACCTTAGTTAGGTGGTAGGGTCCGTCTGGAGGGCAACCATCCCTGGTATACACCAGGTATGTAAGTATGCCGTTTGTAACATTGCGCTGTTTTCCGGCATTAGTGACCCAGGTTCCAGTACCTCTAAGCGGACAGCAGCGTGTTCGCGGTGCTCCTGGCGTCGCAAACGTCTATATGCGACGGTCCACTGCTTACTATTAAATGGGCCCTCAGCCTGTTTGATGTTGCTCAGCAATAAAAAAAATTGATTAGACAAACACTTGTTTGTTATGTACATGTAAGGTAGTTTATGAAGACTATATTTAAAAAAAGATATTTTAGAAGTCTCTGAGGTGCAAACGGCTTACGGTTTTCGCAAGTTCTGCGGAGAACACGAAATTCTCGTTCCCGTGTCTGGATTATTAGGTTGGCTGAAAAGTTCATAGGCTAAAATAGAAAAACAAAATTTTGATATAATTTTCCTGGTGCAGAGTCCAAATAATGTTTATCAAGCCAAGCCTTGGCTTCAATAGTATTTTTTTCGCCAAAAAGCAATGCTTTATTAACACATGAAATTCCTTTTTATCCATTTTTTTAAACAAACAAAAGTTCCTTCACTTCAAATACTATATCTCACAAATTAAATAGTACTTACGACAAATTTCTGTCAATTATGTCAAATTTATACACGTGTCTTTTGAAGGTTAGGGCTAACAAAAAATCATATTAAAATTTAATACTAGTAATAGCGCCATCTATGTGTCAGCCTACGAACTTTTCAGCCCACCTGTTATCCCTTCGTTTGTGCAGTCGGACTTTAAAGTCCAAATAAATCTTTCTATTTTGACAAGCCCAAACGAAGGGTTATGTATAATATGTATTAATTTATAAAAGGATATATGTAATATATCAGTTGTATAGTAGAGTTAAATTTCTATATATAATATAAAACGTTAAAAATGGCAAGTGTCCGCGATGCCGGATACCGAAGCCAAAGCATATATTCTGTATATGTCTCTTACATTCTTTTAAATATACTTACGACAGTGTCGACAACCGGCATAACCGTGATGCTGTGTGTGCTGCAAATCGCCACCGCCAACCAGAACGAGCACAGCGTCTGAAATTTGTGCACGCATAAACAACATCTGCTCAGAAATATATTATCAGTTTCCTGACATTGACCAGTAAATTTTTTTACTTAATTAATACATCGAGTAGAATCAATAGAATTTTACATATAAAAACAGAATTAATTATTATTGTATTTTAAAGACAAGAATCAATGAAAAAGTATTTAATTAATTCATGTTTTTATTTGTTGTATTGTGTAACTACTTTCAAATTTCCCTATAATGTTTTTAGATAAATTTAGGAATACAAGTTAGCCTTTCCTGCGAGCTGGTGTACTTCACGAGCTCATCAACTGTAAGCAGAGCCAAGTTTGGGTATTAAAACTTGTAATTGCATTTAGTAGCAGCAATTAGAAGTGATCGCTTAAATGTTGATTATGATTTGCAGCCTATAACGTCTTACTTTTGGGCTTGAGCCTCTATAGACGAAACGGACAAAATACCCTCCACGTTGGTTTAAGACGTATTGTCCGGTTACACGTACCGGTGATCTCGGTATGCAAGTTTCTTAGCGATGTTTTCTGTCACCGTACGTGGCTTCTGTGTTATATTTTGCACTTTAAGAGAATTTCAGTTGACGGTGAAATCTTTCAACCATTCCGTTCGCGGCTGGGTGGTATGCTGTAGTCTTTATGTGGTTGGATCCGATCAACCTGGACAGTTCTCCTCAGTTTGCCTCAAACTGTTTACCTCTATCCGTGGTTATTTTCTCTGGACAACCAAAGCGTGATATTCAGCCAGTGACAAAAGCTGTAGCCACTGTGTCGGCTTTGATGTCGTGGAGCGGTATAACCTCTGGCCAACGTGTGAATCTGTCCACTACTGTGAGACAGTACTTATAATCATATGACGTTGGCAGTGGTCCGATGAGGTCTACGTGTACATGGCTAAATCTGTTCGATGGAGGAACAAATGCGTGTACCGGAGATCGAGTATGTCGTGTTATTTTAGAGCGCTGACACGAGAGACAGGTGCGTACCCAGTTAATGCAGTCCTTTTTGATGTTCGGCCATACATACTTCTGCGTCATAAGTATTACGGTATTTTCTATGGTGGCGTGCGGTGTGAACCAATGCGCGCCACAATAGTATATACAATAAGAAAGTGAGTTGTAAAAGAAGAAGGAATAAAAATGAAAAACATACTGGGAGTCGACCCATATGGGAACATTGCTACTTGATGGGTTAAGCGGTGCATGGCGTCGTTGGATTCGAATCCGTGACTTAATTAATACGTTGGTCTAATAGTGTGAGAGTACTTAGTTACAATGTACCTAATGATGATTTACTTTGAAGTAATTTTATGTAACTTAATTTGTTCAAACGTTACCAGTTGAGATTTCATTTTGACAGCGGACTCGTGACGAATGTGATATCAACGTTTCATACAGTATGCTTTTATATGAATTACCGCATAATAATAATAGTCTGGCACAAGTTATACCTGTCCAATATCCGACTCGGTATTCCACACTCTGATTAACTCTAATTAAGTTTACACTGTTCCACATCCTTAGCTAGTACCGATATACAGTGTAAATTCTATATAGCGAAATTAAAGGGACCGGGTATTTTTATTATAATTTTTATTTTATTGTGTTATAAAGAGTTCTCGTTAAACGGAGAGTGGAAATAACAATATAGTAAGTGCTAATTTTAATTTTGACTAAATCTAGCAAAAAAATTACTTTACAATGTTTTTCTTTGCCATTTTCTACTATGCCAGTGTTTAAATAATTTGTTGTATTTTATTAATATCTTGAGATATAGTGGGATTATCTTCGTTGAATGATTATAACAAATGAATGAACATTTTTAAGAATTCTATGATGCGTACGAAATAAACCAAATAAACTTTAGCAATGTCTACATTTAAGAAGTTTTTCGTTAAATAGAAGTTCGCTATATATGTAGAGTTTATTTATTTATTTATTTAACCTTTAGCACTTAAAGTACAAGGCGGACTTAATGCCTTAAGGCATTCTCTGCCAGTCTACCTTGGGGTGATGCAGATATAGTTTACATGGTAGGTGCACAATTGAATAGGAGTTCGTTAATCAAACAAGATTACACATAAAAGCAATATACTACACATACTTACATTTAAACTTACATACACATAAATACATACACATATACATAGATTTATACACATACTTACATACATATATATCTAATTATTACAAATAAACAGGAGATTTAACTAGAATCTGCCAGTTGTTTAAGGAGACGTAGTCGTACTTTGAGTTTATAGGTTTCACGACTTGTCAGCATTCGGATTTCAGGAGGGAGCGCATTCCATAGAACAATAGATTGGATAAAGAAAGAAGAGTGAACGAAACTAGAAGTATGAGAGGGGCAAGCAAAGAGGAGATTATTGGAAGAGCGAGGCGAGTTTACACGTATATACTTTATCAAATTAATTAGCTTCTCTGTTTAATTTCTATTCTTCTTGTACATATCAATAAATGGTTGCCGGTAAATAAAACAAGTTCTTACAATTGAACTGCTGTCTGGGGTTCACTGTCACTATCGTCACTGACCTAAACTACTTTTCCTGAACAAAGGCTAAATAAAAAATATATTGGACTTAATTTAGTTGTTATTAAAGCGGCTACCCTCATCACAAACACCATCAAACGGTATCTTTGATGTTTGTGAATGAGCTAAACAAGTAATCCATTATTATATATATACCTATACATATGTATTAGTAATAAAATATAATACTATATAATTCTTATGTGCGTGTGTATGTCACTGAACTCCTCCTAAAAACGGCTGGAGCGATTGTGTTGAAATTTTTTGTGTGTGTTCAAGTGGATTCGAGAATGGTTTAGATTCGCAATTGGACCCGGTAGGTGGTGCTGCGATCGAGTATTGGGATTTTTATTTTTTTGCATATCAGAACATAACCCCGATCTTTTAAACTGTTCATTTTCTTTTTGTATGGCAGAACAACGTCTGCCAGGTTAGCTAGTAAAATATAAAAATGGTAAGAATTTTGTTGTAAATAAAACAAATAGTTAACCACATTGTGGCATAACGTGCTTTATTCGTGCTCGTTCGCTTAAATCGTTATTTACACAAATAATAAATATCTTTATAAGTTAGTTACACGTAATAAATATATCTATGAGTTGAGATTCTTCATAAGAGACTTCGTTATATGGCGAATAATTTGATAGGCCGCGGTATTATCGAGAGAACGGTAGAGATTCACTTATACTTGTGGTCGAATCCAGAGTAGCCCCAAGGAGCGTTTAAAGCGGGCAGAGCTTCGTATGATCCTTTGTTGAGATATCCATCTAAAAAACCGTGGTTAGATAATGGAGCACGTAGTAAGCTATGGTCCCAGCCGGTTAAGCCATAGGCTCCCTTTAGAGCGGGTAAAGCGGGGTAAGCTGTGGATAGAAATGATGGTGTGTATGCAGGAAGTATTGGTGCCTTCACGATTGGCGCTGGTAATAATGGCGCAGGAAGTATTGGAGCTGTAACCACTGGTGCAGCAGCTACATGACTAGAACCCTTGATAACAGAAGCTGTGGATACCGCTCCGCCATAAGCAGATCCTGTCCAAAGGGGTGCTCCTGCGAGTCCGCTTAATTTACCAATAGGGCCTACTGTGACAGGAGCTAGAGCAGCTGTGCTTAAAATTGGCAATGGGGCTTTATAGATAGGAGCCGCAGCTATAACAGTGGGATGAACTTTGGTTCCAATACGCCTAACGTTTGCATTGAACCCAGATTTACTGTCCGCCCAGTAATCTACGATACGAATGCTGCCACCGGGTTCCACAAGCGAGTATGATCCTGCAAAATACAAGGAAATTTATATATTAATAATCGAATAATCTTGTTTTTTAATGTAAAGTTTTAAAAAATTTGTACTTTTGAATTAGGTACCTTTAACGACGTCACCGTCTCTCGTTTCCCACTGTGCCTTATTGTCGCCCGTGTGTGGGTCCTTTACGGAGTACTCGAAGGCATATCTGGGATAAGACTAAAACCGAAAATTACAAATTAATATTCATAACCATAGTAATGTAATATATTTTGAATGCTCTCTGCTTACATAGTAATCAACCGATGCGTGTTTGGGTGCGTAGACAAGGCCACCCCAAGGTGCATCAGCACTGGCAGACGCCGCTAAAGCTAGGAGGCACGTTACCTGTAATGGTTACATTTCACTATTCAAGTCAGTCTTTCCCAAGTATCAAATATTATTAATGTATATATTCAAACAAACCACAACGTAGGTCATTTTCGCAAACGATCACCGACTGATATCTAATATCCAAATAGAACTGATAGGGTATTACGCACAATGTTCAATTTATACCTTTGGCGAAGACAAGGACCTTCGTATCTTTTTGAGGGAAACCGACTGTTTAATGTATGTAGATCACAATACAATACTCGTAAAGGGTTGCATCAGTTTTCCTCATTTTCATATAATACAACCTTCGATCGGTGAAAACGCTCGTTAGCGTGCAATGGAGCCGGCTAGTTGCTTCCGTCTGTTTTTAAAAGAACACTAAATTTTGATAAATTGATTGGATTATTTCCCTTTTTGACTGGTGTTAATAAGTTAATCAATGATTACCGAATTTTCGATAATAATAGTAATTCTACATTTAGAGAGGTTAACGAAGCATATCCGATTCGGTGTGAGCTGTTGATGTGACGTTATGCTCCATTTGCGATGGTACGTGCGAATGTATGCGACTTATAAGGTATGCATAATTAATGCACGCGCGGACTCAAATAGAAATCGAGTTTTTTCAGCTTATTATCGTATCTTAATGTATCGTTATTATTATTTTATTGGAAAAAATAACTATTTGTTTAATTGCAAGGTTGAACCAAAGAGTTTTATAATCGAAATTTAAAACAAGTTGTCATTGCCAATGTTTCTATTCGGTTGCATCCAGGGTAATGCATACCATATGATAAAAAAGTGTTGAGAAATGAAATTTTATTAAGCATACTAGTATTTTATCCGTGCAGGGGCGGATAAAGAATACTAACCTCTGCGGCCGGTGTCGGCCTGTCGTAAAAGGCGACAAAACAACCTACCTTAGTAGCTACGTGGTACGGCCCCAAGCCCGTCTGGATGGCGACCACCTTTGGTCTTAAGTATGCCGCCTTAATAACCCTGTTTTGTGTTCCGGCATTAGTGACCTAAGTTCCTGTACCTTTATGGGACAGCAACGTGTTCGCGATGCCTACAATACTGCTAATTTCTAAGCGGGCCGTCAGCGTGTCTGCTGTCCTACAATAAAAAAATACTCAGTTCTGGCAGTATTAATAAGGAAATTAAGACTGTAGTTTCAAATAGAGAGAAGATCAGCATGGACATAAAGACACTACGTAATTTAAAAAAAATCTAAAGCCATAAATTATTCCAGGCATATAGCTGTCTTCCGGCAACAGTGCTGGCGTCTTGCGTTGAGAGTGTTTGGTCGTGCGGTAGTGGTGCAACTTCGACACAACTCTCACGGGCGTTGTGGCTGTGGTGTGGCGCTCTGGGGGCCAGGGTGTGGCTGCCATTGCTGCCGCGGGACGCGACCCGGCATCCCGACTCAGGGCGGCATAACTTTATGACGAAGAGGATCATGCTGCCGTTTCATCTGGACATTTATCCTCTTAGTAAGTTACTATTCTTATAGTTACGTTGATTGTTTTTTTATTATTATTCTGTTATATAAGAATGTAAGTTACCTTGAAGCTGAGTGTTATTAAACATGGAGACCAATGTAGAGGTCCCGTGTTCGAACGCCACTGTGGCATGCACAGATTAGGCAGGTTTGAAAATCTTAAGCGTTGTGAACACCTAATGTGCATATTTTAGACTAATTTCCATATACCCACATACCGAGTTCTCCGGTATGTGACAAGCGTGGGGGGTATGGGGGTCCGAGCCCAGCACTGAGACGCTATGGCCGGTTAATTTGATTAAGAATGTAAGAAAGTACACGATGAACTGAATGACAACTTTAAAGCCTTTTGAATTTGTACTTCGTAGTAAATCTCGTGTATTCTTAATAAATTCCTAAAAGTTAGGGGCATTCAAAATATATACAATGCATATACCTAGTTGCAATTACATGAACATTATTAGATAATTTTGCGTTGAAAATTACTTCTTATTAAGGTGATTTATAATAGTAACCATACAATCTTGAATAAAGTTTGATTTTATTTAAATTTTTTGTTCACAGCAATCCTCTTTGATGATGCAATACTTTTGGGAGCCGAAAACGACACGACTTTGTATGCGTCCGACTCGAATTCCGTGTTTTCATTACCATTCTGCGTGGTGAATAGAACGGTGATTATTTTATTTGGCGTTTTCAAGTATAATATATATATAAAATATAAATATTGAAAAAAAAAAACAATATACACAAGTTATTAATTGATAACTAAACCATGGAATAACCCTTTCTCATTATTTTTCGTTTTTCTGCTTGCGTACAAAAATATAACTCTTAAATTATGTTAAACTTGAGTAATATTAAGAAAATTCTATTCAGCTATAATTAAATATTATTATTATTGACAGAGCCAAGTATACCTGCACCAAATCCTCCGGCAACTGCTGCGCAGGAACTTAGGGTATCACGCGTGGGAGATTGCACGATCGTGCTCTCAGCTCGCTTACTTCCCGCATTCTTTGGAGCTGCTTCTCCACGAGGTGCTGGAGGAGGAGGCGACCAGCAAAGAGCCCATACCCGACGCTCAGTTGCCCAGCATTATCGAATTCGTCCACGAGTTTCCTGTCTATTTACAGGTAAAAGAACGAATTATTTTTTATTTCATTAGGTTCTCTTTGGTTTGTTACATTTTGGTTACTTAATTTAAATTTCAGACATACATATTCTTTTTTGATTGCCCAGGAACAGCAGACAGGCTGAAGGTTCACTTAATAGTAAGCAGTTACCGTCGCCTATGGATGATTGCGATGCCAGGAGCACCGCTTCTTCTTCTTCTGAAAGTGTCACTCCATTACTGGAGGTTGGCCGTTAGCTCTGAAAACTTCTCCCTGTCTTGAGCCATCCGGAATAGTTGTTCTGCGCTGCTGTTCCGGTCCACTCCCTAATGTTCCGCAGCCATGATTTCTTGCGTCTTCCAGAGCGCCGTTTTCCCTGTACTTTGCCCATCATTATTAATTGAAGCAGCTGATATCTGCCACAGTGCAACACGTGCCCCAGATATTCGATTTTGCGCTTTTGACCACCGCTTACAAGCTGCCTTCCGCGCAGAGGTATTGGAGTCTGGATCACTTATGCCGGAACATAACGCATGATTATTATGGCGATATATTTAAAGATCCGGTGTGGTCGCCATCCAGACGGGTCGGAGCCCAACCACCCTGGGTTGATATGTCGCCTTTTACGACAGGCCGTCTCCGGCCGCGGAGATCAGTATTCTTATCCCGCCCCTGCACGGAGAATATAAAATCTCCGTCATTTATACATACATATAATCACGCCTCTTTCCCGTAGGGGTAGACAGAGACCACTTCTTTCCACTTGCTACGATCCTTACATACTTGTTTCGCTTCGTCCACTTTCATTATTCCCTTCATACATGTCCTTCGGTTTAGGGTACTCTTGACCTGGCCTTTTTTCAAGACGTCCCTGATCTGGTCTCGAAACGTCCGCCTAGGTCTACCCCCTCCAACACTTCCATTCACACTCGCCTTATACACTTTTTTCGTCAATCGTTCTTCATTCATTTTCTCGACATGGCCAAACCATCTCAGCATTGCTGAACATTGTTTTTTATTTCCTTACTGCCTTTGAGGGAGGTTAATAATAATATTTTTTTTTTCAAAACAAGTTCCATACATTAAAATGACACTAAAATTAGAAATGTTAAGTCATAATCATAGATCGGCACGACCCGTGCCACATGGTGTCAATGACCTCAATCATTATGTTAATATGGATATTCCCCCGGATTCCAGCTTTCGAATCGGCGAACGAAAATAATATATTCTCATTACAGTAAGTCCGTAACGGCGATAAGATTAATGATTTTTACCATAAAATACATGAAATTCAAAATAGGTGTATATAATCATTAATTCATTAATCACAAAGAATGTTACATAGAACAAGTAGGCACAATACAATATAATTAATTAATTATGAACTCTACAAATTACAACGTTTGGTCATAAACGCAAACAATAGAAAAACGATAGTGACCTCCGACATGCCAGGTAGTAGAAGCCAGGTAGGGAAAAGGGTCGTTATGCACTTCAAATGATTATATTTTAACACTTACATGTTTTATATGAGTGCACGTAATATTTTACGCAGTATAAAATGAAACCATAGATTATCAATAGTTTCTTTAATGAAAAATGATACATTTTACGAGTTTATTTAATATTCTGACTTCTATTTACAAATACATAACTCTTAATTTTTGCGAATCATGTCATGTCCATATTATTATTTCCTCTTTGAATCCCGCGGTGTGGCACGGGTCGTGCCGATCACTGGTCATAATTAATATATATATATATATATATATATATATATATATATATATATATATATATATATATATATATATATATATATATATATATATATATATATATATATATATATATATATATATATATATATATATATATATATATATATATATATATATATATATATATATATATATATAATATTATTTATTTGTTTCAGTCTGGATGGTCCGAATAAATCAAACAAATTTGTTTCTGTAAAAATAACAGAAACGACAATTAAAGTTGATTACTCGTCTCTCATAACTCTTGCTTTTCTATCTATTAATTAAATTATTTAAATCAAATCTGTAACGTAATAACGTAAATATTGTTTACTTTTTTGTAGGCAAATGTCATGTGTCACACTTCTATGACACATGACATTAAGCGCGTTAAATCAAAAGGGATTATGTCCTGGTTACACAACCTAACCATAATACAATAACATTAAAGAGATGATATTCTCTTTACATCTCCCCTCCACGATATGAAAATTGCATAATTTTTCAATCAGCTTCAACTTCAAACATTGGAATTAGTTTTGTCACGTGGAATAGACTCGTGTCTTGATTTCTTTTTCCAGTTTTTATTTTATAAATTGAGTTTGAAATTTTTTCTTCTATTATATATGGGCCGATTCTTAGTTCTTCTAGCTTTTTCCTATTGAGTTTGTTTCCATTCTCTATGAATACCATATCTCCTTCGTTGAATTCATGGTGTCTTCTGTTTCTATTAAATAAACTTTCGTTATACTTATGTGATCTCTGTGTTCTTTCTAATGCTAATTTCTTATCTCTTATCCAGTCTTCTCCGTTTTTCTTTCTTTTTAACTCTTCTGGTATGTTACTGGTGTCTGTGCCATATAATAGATACTCTGGTGTAAATCCCGTTATTGTATGTTCTAGTATATTATACTTATTCACACATTCTCTCGCTATCGATGTCCATGCTCTATTCTTTTTCTCTTCGTTTATTTTACATCTTATTTTATTTACTAATGTCTGATTCAGTCTTTCATTCAGACCATTAGAAAATGGTGCATTTATTGCAGTAAAAATTAATTGCACTCCTTTATTTTTTAAATAATCTTTAAATTCTTTCGAATTTATTCCAGGATATTGGTCCGTTAAGATTGTTCCGATGTTTTCTATGTCTAACACAGTTTGAATTAGTTTTATAAAATCAGCGGCGTTTTGAGTTCTTGATGTTGAAATGAACGCATATCTCGTGAAATGATCAACAAGTAAATGAATATATTTTTTTGTTGATCTAGTGCTTCCAAATCCTCCAATTGTATCTATGGACATAATTTCGAAAGCTTTGGTCGCTGGTCCTAATTGTGACATTGAGCCGAATTTATGTTGCCCTCTTGACTTATTCTTAATACATATATAACATTCTTTACAAATTTTTTTTATATTCTTCACTAAATTTTTAGCAGTATAATATGGACATATTTTCATTTGTGTTTGTGTTATTCCTGTGTGACACCATTCCTTGTGTATTTTATTAATTAAATCAATACTGAATTTTTCTGATAATATGATTTTCTCTCTTTTCTTCACTTTTTTATAATATATTCCGTTTTTCTCTATTAATTTTTCTTTTTTATTCTGTAATAGTATATTATTCATCTGATCTAATTTTATTTCATCTATTTCAATAAAATTTACCGTTTTTAATAAATCCTCTTCTTCTGTATTTGATTCTAGAACAGGGTTTCTACTCAAGCAGTCCGCTTCTTTATTATCTTTACCTGGGACGTATATAATTTTAAAATCGTATTGAGATAGATAGTGACTTAGATCGCCCAATTCTTCGTCTGTTCGTGCTTTTATATTCATATTTTCCAGTGGTTTGTGGTCAGAGTATATTTCGAAGTATCTCCCTATCAGCCAGTGTTGCCAGTACTTTATTGCCTCTTTTATAGCTAAGCATTCAAGATAAATAGCTTTTTTTCTTTTTTGCGTTTCATTAAGTTTCTTTGAGAAGTAGGCCACAGGTTTTTCTTTTCCATCCTCTTGTGTTTGTTTTAGTATTGCGCCTATACCTTCAAGTGATGCATCTGTATATATCTTGATTGGAAGGTCTTTGTCGAATATCTCCAACACTGGTTGGGAACATAGCATTTCTTTTATCTTTCTGAAAGATTTTTCACAATCCTCTGTCCATATAAATTTTACATTTTTTTTTAATAGTTGATGTAATGGATCTAGTAATATTGAGCTCTTTTCTATATATTCATGGTAAAAATTTATTTTCCCCAGAAATTGTCTAATTTGCTTTTGTGTAGTAGGAATTGGGAAATTTTTTATTGACGTTATGTTGTCTTTCAACGGTTTAACCGTATTTTCTCCTATTACATGTCCTAAATATCTAACCGAACTAGCAGCGAATGTACACTTTTTAAATTTTAACCTGAGTCCTTCTTTTTTTATTGCATTTAATAATTTTTCAATATGATTTAGATGTTCTTCAAACGTCGGTGAGTGTATTAAGATATCGTCTATATAGTTCACTGAAAATTCAGTTAGTCCATATTTTCTTAATATGCTACTCAGAATTCGTTGAAATATAGCTGGAGACGTTTTTAAGCCAAACGGTAGACATGTCCATTGATAGTGACCATCTTGTGTTACAAATCCCGTCTTCCTCCTATCCTCAATTCTTAGTGGTATTGACCAAAAAGCTGAGTTAATGTCCAGTGTCGTAAAGTATTTACAATTTCTGGCTCTTATTATTATATCATCTATTAAAGGGAATGGTTGTGCCTGAGGGACAATGTTTTTATTTAAATCTCTAAAGTCTATGCACAGACGTGTCTTTCCTTCATTTTTCTTATATGCTAGTGTGACGGGTGCAGCAAAAGGACTATAAGATTCTTCGATTAAATTCTTCTCTAGTAAGTTGGCTATTTGTTTCTCTATTTCTTTTTTGTCTTTTATATTACATCTATAGGGTCTTTTACTGCAGTATTTCTCCACTATTAAGTCAATTCTAGCTTCATATTCGTTAACAGTCCCAATATCATACTTGTCTTTCGCAAACACTGATTTGTTTTTATCTATCAATTTTTCTATCTTCATTTTTTTATCTTTATCTAAATGTTCTATATTTGTTTGAAATTCTTCTGTTTCCACGTGTTCATTAAAATTAATTGAACAATTTGTAACTTCACTTAATGTTATCTCTGGTTTTTCTAACTTTTTCTCTATTTTCTGTGAGATTTCTAAATTTTCATTCAACCTCAACTTAAACATAGGAATTAAGTCTAATCCTATTATAAAATCTTCAAAATCCTCTCTTTCAACTACATATATATCTACTATTTTTTCTATATCAAATATTTTTATTCTTATTCTTACCAATCCATTTGTCTGATTCACACCATTGACAGACCTCAAGAATATCTTGTTTAAATCTTCTCTATTCTCTTTTATTTTTATCCATTTCGAGTTTATCAAGGATACTTGAGAACCTGGATCATATGTTCCCATTATCTCTATCTGATTCTCAACTAGTAGCTTAAGTCTGATCAATGGTGTGACTATTAGTTTTTTTTCTCTGTATTTAAATTTACTTCTATTACTGAATTGCTTCCTATAGCTTCAGGTTTCTCTTTTTTCTCTAGTTTAAACCAGCATTTTTCTTCTGGATGATATCTTATACCTTTACCCATGTTTTCACATGTCATACATGGTTTCTTTTCTTCATTTCTGAATTTATGTTCTGGTTTACCTTCTTTTTTAAATGTTTTATTTTTATTTATTATCCCTTCAAGCTTCTGTAATTCATTTATTAAATCTTTTGTATTTTCTATTTCATCTCTGGCGATCTTCTCTCTAATAAATTCTGGCAACCCAAATGCAATTCTATCTATCATTGTATCAGCGTCCATGTCCTTATTTATTTCTAATAATAATCGTTCTTTCTTTATTGCATATTGTACTATTGAACCTTCTTTGTATTTAAAATAATGAGCATATGTCCTGCTACTCCATCCCTTACCTGAAAAGGTTTCTATTAATATCTGTTTCCACGTATTCCAATTGTTTTCATGTTCTCCTTTTATTACAGTAGAAGTATACCAATCTTGGCAAGTTGCATCTAAAAATATTCTTAATAATTCTATTTTAGTTTTATCTTTTTCTATTTTAAATCTTCCACACTCTTTTTCGAATATATGTAACCATTGTCTAACATTAGATGTTTTATAATTAAATTTTTCTAATACAAATTTATCTACAATATGTTTTAAGTTTTTTTCTTCTTCGTGTTTTTCTGATTTTTCAATTAATTTTTCTAATATTTTTTCCAAGCTCGAGTTTTCTTTAATATTCTCTTGAAGTGTTTGTTTTAAATATTTCCCTCCAAACTGGATATTTCCTTCATCATCTAAATATATCTTTTCTAATTCTTTTGAAATTTTTATCCATATTTTTAACTCATCATGCCTTTTTCCTAATGAATTTTTTACCTTTTTGAAAGTCTCCGTCTTTGTCAACTCTTCATGATAATCTGCATACATGAGGTCATCTGGTATAACATATTTTTCCCCTTGTTCTGTGACAATTGAGGTTACAGCTACTACTGTAGTTTTACAGTCCTTTGGAGAAGCCACAGCTCTGAACTCGAATTGCAATTTCATTTTGTGACGAAAATTGTCGTTTTATAATATTATTTATTTGTTTCAGTCTGGATGGTCCGAATAAATCAAACAAATTTGTTTCTGTAAAAATAACAGAAACGACAATTAAAGTTGATTACTCGTCTCTCATAACTCTTGCTTTTCTATCTATTAATTAAATTATTTAAATCAAATCTGTAACGTAATAACGTAAATATTGTTTACTTTTTTGTAGGCAAATGTCATGTGTCACACTTCTATGACACATGACATTAAGCGCGTTAAATCAAAAGGGATTATGTCCTGGTTACACAACCTAACCATAATACAATAACATTAAAGAGATGATATTCTCTTTACATATATATATATATATATATATATATATATATATATATATATATATATATATATATATATATATATATATATATATATATATATATATATATATATATATATATATTATATACATACTTTATCTCGACGTATGTCGGTTTTTCATGAATACCCCGTCCCGTAGCCCACGGGAAGAGAGATATTCATGTCCCCCCTAACTATTTAGCACGGTGAGTGAGTGTAGTGTTCTTCTCCCTCTCCTTCTGCTTCCAGCCTGATGTGCGTTTGGCGTATGTGCATCTTGGTTGGGTGTTTGTGGTGGTCTGCTGTTGTGTGATTGTGTGATTCGCGGTCTACCCCTCCCTCTGCTCCTTTTTACATGTTGTGTGTGTGATGTTATGTGGCTCTCTTGTGTTTCTTGTAAAATTTGTGTGCTCGGTACGTGCGGAATGGTTTTTGGTGTTTGTGGTTCCTGTGTGTAATTTGTGGTGCACACAAAAACTGTATCCCCTAGGACTTTGTGGAGTATGGTTGATGTGTGTATGGCTGCTTGCTTTTGTAATATGGTAATATCTATTGCTGCTTCTAGGCTGTCTATGTATTTTGTTGCGTTTCTAGCTACTACGCCTGTAGCTCCTATAACTATGGGGACGACAGTGGTTTGTGTGTTCCACAGCCGACTGATTTCCGTTTTGAGTAGGTGGTATTTGCTATGCTTTTCTATTTCTTTAGCCCCTATGTTGTAGTCAGAGGGCACTGTTATATCTATTAAATATGTTTTATTGTTATTCTTATTTACGTAAATTAAATCTGGTCTGTTGTGCGTAACTGTCACGTCTGTTTGAACAGGCATTTCCCACATGATTTTGGCGGATTCGCTTTCCTTAACTTGGGGTTGTACCATCGGCTCTTTCCACCAGAGGGGGGAAACTTCTATTTTATGTTTTCTAGCAAGGCACCAGTAGACGTACTGGACAAGATTATTGTGTCTTTTGACATAATAATTCCCCGCCAGTTTTTCGCACCCGGAGATGATGTGCTGTGCAGTTTCGTCTTTGGCGTTGCAGACGCGGCATTTCCCGTCTACCGGTGCCTTCAGAATGTCTCGCTTGTGTTGATGTGTCATAACTGCCTGATCTTGTATAGCGAATATGGATGAAACTAGGCCAGGGGATATGTGTTGTTTGTTGATCCATTTGAATGAGAGTTCAGAGTCTATATTTCTTTGGTCTATGACTTTATTCGGGAATTGTCCGTGAAGTTGCTTGTTTCGCCATGACGAGTTCTGTGTTTTGGTTATTGCGTTTTTAATTTCAGTGTCTGTGTGTAGTGTCTGCTGGTAAGTTTAATTCTCTTTCTATTTCTTGTGCTTCTTTGACGATGGAATATTTGTCTCGTCCTGTGTCGTGTTTTACTATTGCTTTTATTAAGTCGTCGGGTTCTGTTTTTAGGTATTGTTTGTATTTGATAATTTGGGTTTTGTAAGTATATTCTATGTTTAAAAGGCCCCTTCCGCCCTGTGTTACCGGCAAGTAGAGTCTTTCTGTTTCAGCTTTTTGTTGGTGGGTTTTTTTTATTGCGAGTAATTTTCTAGTTTTAGTGTCTATTTTCTTTAGGTCGCTGTTTTTATAGTTGATGATGCCAAAAGAATAAAGAAGTACTGGAACTGCGTATGTGTTTATGCCTTTGACGATGTTACGTGCGCTGAGGTGTGTGTGTAAAAGTTTTTTTATTCGTTTGAAGTATTCTTTTGTGATCTGTTCCCTAATTGTTTTGTGTTCTATTTTTCCTGTTTCGTGGATTCCTAAATATTTGTAACTGTGGCCTGCATCTAGCTGTTGGAATGTTTCGCCATTTAATAATACATGATGGCCCGTTGAGGTTACGCTGTTCCTGTGTCCTGCTTTGATGTGTAATACGTTGCATTTGTCTAGACCGAATTTCATACCTATGTCGTTTGTAAATATTTCTACACTTTCTAGTAAAATTTTTAGGTTGGCGGAGTTATTAGCGTAAACTTTGAGATCGTCCATGTATAATAAGTGGTTTATCCAGAAACTGTGTTTAAGCTTGTATCCTTTAAGTTCATATTTATTTAATACAGAAGAGATGGGGTTGATGGCTAGACAGAATAACAGTGGCGAGAGAGAGTCGCCCTGGAAAATGCCAAGTATTAATTATTAAATTATTATATATATATATTATTATATATATATATATATATATATATATATAAGAATGATATAATTAGGCAATGTGATTAAAAATAAATATAATAAAACAGACAAATTACAAAAATGTAAAGTGAATATTCATATATTACGAATTGATGGAATTTAAATGATCAGTTTAGATTTGTGATTTATGTCCAGATATTTAAAGTTGATATTCAAACAAACTATGATTCAAGTTTAACTTATTTCAGACTGATAAATGATTTATCCGTGCAGGGGCGGTGAAAGAATACTAACCTCTGTGGCCGGGGTCGGCCTGTCGTAAAAGGCGACAAAACAACCCACCCTAGCTACGTGGTAGGGCCTCAAGCCCGTCTGGATGGTGACCACCTTTGGTCTTAAGTATGCCGCCATAACAACCTTGTGTTGTGTTCCGGCATTAGTGACCCAAGTTCCTGTACCCTTATGGGACAGCAGCGTGTTCGTGATGCCACTGGCGTTGCAAACACCTATAGGCGACGGTAACTGCTAAATCCTAAGCGGGCCGTCAGCCTGTCTGCTGTCCTACAGCAATAAAAAAAATGAAGTAATAATGTATGTGTAACAATGTAGATATTTTTGTCTCTTACAGACAGTGGTGCAATGTGCTAGAAAGACAGAAATAGCGCTATGGGCCTATTTGTTCTCGGCGGCGGGAAAGCCCAAGGAGTTGTTTCAAGAGTGCTTGCAGAGGAAGATGCTCGACACGGCTGCTTCGTACCTCATCATTTTACAGGTATGAAGGTACCTGCTTGTAAGTTATGCACATCGGGTTAAAGCGGGAGAACGGGTCGGCTATGTAAAGCGTTATCTCTGTCACACACTACCAATGTGACGTTTGTCGCCAGTTCGTTTAGTGGAAGCCGAAATTAGTCAAATGTTCTTCTCTTTTCTTCACCCCTAGGTGTATTATTTACAATCGACTACCACTCATCTCCTACCTCATCTACATATCGCACCTTTGGTAGTACAAGGTCTTAAATGTACTTTTAGTGATTTTACAGGAGAGCCATTTTAAGATTTTTTTACGTTCAATACCGTATTCTTCTGCTATATATTATTTTGAAATCATTATTCTTAATTATTATTCTTAATGATTTCAAAATAATATATAGCAGAAGAATACGGTATTGAACGTTAATTTTTTTTTTTAAATGGCTCTCCTATAAAATCACTAAAAGTACATTTAAGACTTTGTACTACCAAAGGTGCGATATGTGCAGCCGTACATTCAAATTAAATTAGCTAATATTAGGTCAAATTAGTATTAGATCCTGACATACAAATATTCTAATTTAAGGGTAAACTGATAAATAACTTTTTTCTCTCATAATATTAATCAAAAGTACCCATTTTTTGCAGCTTGTTTTACAGGTATAATTACAATTTTAATTATGTTCGGAACATTCTCGATCCTTACTATCGATTATTGAACACATTTACTAAAACAGTACAATATTTTTTGTACTTTGTGTCGTAATAAATTGATCTCAAGCGGAAGAGAAAAATATATTTACTCATAATAACATACTTTTTTATAATAACGCTTAATAGCATTTTGATACAAATATACAGATTACATCTTTGGCATAATAGCTTTCGTACCTCGAAAAGCCAGCGGATGTCACGGGTTCTCCGCTCTGGAGCGCTCACTCGGGCGTTTATTTAAAAAAGAAAAATATTTAAGTAGTGTCTAACAAACAAAATATTTTTTATCATTCCGAGGCCGAAAGTTCAATTTTTTTGCCTATTTTGCGTGTAGAAATCGACACATTTCAGACCAATCAAAATTAATGTCAATTAGAAATACGTCTTTTGTCCTTAACTTTCCATCCGTTGATTTTTTTATTGCTGTAGGACAGCAGACAGGCTGACGGCCCGCTTAGAATTTAGCAATTACCATCGCCTATGGATGTTTGTAACACCAGTGGCATCGCGAACACGTTGCTGTCCCATAAAGGTACAGGAACTTAGGTCACTATTGCCGGAACACAACACAAGGTTATTATGGCGGCATACTTAAGACCAAAGGTGGTCGCCATCCAGACGGGCTTGAGGGCCTATCACGTAGCTAGGGTGGGTTGTTTAGTCGCCTTTTACGACAGCTTGACCCCGGCCGCAGAGGTTAGTATTCTTTCTCCGCCCCTGCACGGATAAAAATGATCATATTAATATTGAACTTTCGGTCGATGCATGATAGAATATAATAGTATACACACCACGGGAGGAAAGTACTATATATAGAATCTAAAAAATTTACATTACTGCATAGAAAGCTATTTAAATGTAGTAGAACATTAGTTAAATGTAAACATAATAGTATCTTATTATTACAATTGAAGAATCTAGAAAGCTCAGCTGTTAGCAGACAACTGGCAACCCAACTGCTGGACACGGCGCTGCAGCAGGAGAGGTGGGATTTGGCTAGAGACCTCGTCAGGTTCCTACGAGCAATAGGTATGGTTCACAATTCTCTTTTATTTGTATTAAGATACAATTGACATTGTTATTTCAACAATGGCCTTTGGCCCGCAATTGTGTCTGCCGACAAGTCGATTTGAAGGTCATTGTGCACTCTCCTACACTACAATTATTTAATGCGATGTCTAAAAACAGGTTTATTATTTTGCACCATTAGAAACAAAAGCTAGGAGATAATTTTTTTATGATTTAGGATTTAAATTTAAATCAGCAAAATAAATAATTTGAATATACAGTTCGTGTTGTATTTTATTGGAATTTTTGTTTTCTTCTACAATTTCCGGCAATTAGCAATTTTTTTTTAAATTGTACCTTCTCAAATCCTCCATCCCAAATATGTAAAAATGTAAAATTAATAATAATATTTTGCATCCAAAGTATTATGATGAAATATTGTTCTGGAAACTTCCAGATCCGAACGATGTAGATTCACCGCGCAATTCGGTGAACGTGCAAGCCAAGTACGGACAGATCGTTCAGTCGCAGACGGTCAGCCCCAACGCGGAAGACTTGTCTGTTATATTGGGGAGCATGCAAGTGAGTCCAACTTGTTATAGATAATATGTATAAGTAATATAAAAAATATTAATAAAAAATATTAGTTAAAAAATATTAAAATATTAAAATATTAAAAAAATATAATAAAAAATATTATTATAAAATAAAAAATATTAGTTTCCCCACACGAACTATAGCACGTTAGCGGTGCCATCGACGTCGCGTACACCCATAGGCGATGGCAATTGTTTCCGTCAGTTTGTCTGATGTTCCGCGGCGGTAAATTTATAAACTATTTGATATATCAGTTGGCTGGTGGTCGGGGCCGCAGCTTCAGCACAACGGTGTCCCCGCGTGAGCCCTCTCCCCCGGCGCAGGCGGCGCACCCGCCCCCCGCGCCTCCCCCGCAAGTACCGCCCGCGCGTGCCACTGCCGCCGTTAAGCGGAAAAAGTCCGTGCCTGCGAGGGCAGACAGGTAATCACTTAATAACATATTGTAAAGAAGAAGAATTATTAATATAAACATAAAAGTAGACGTAAATATTGTATCATTTAAAACTATTGATGTTGATTTCGAGGTTATTCTTTTTACACTCTCCTCTGCTTGAATGTGGCTTAAATTTTAACTTAAAATTTATTGATTTCATTGGTCTACTAATCACAGCCTGTGATTGAAAGTGTTGTAACTAAATAAAAACAAGGTAAAATACTATGTTAATGCGACGTTAATAATATAACGTTTTTGCCAATTCTCTTGATAAATTGTTGTACTTTGTAAATTTGAGTTATACAATTGTACAGGTGACAGTTGATATTTAATATTTTTAATTTCCACCAGAGACAGTTACAGCGGTACTGCTGAAGAGTTTTTCATCGATATGATGATCCAAAGACACGCGCGTCTATTACTAACGACCGCTCGTTTGCATGCTCTGGGCAAAATGGCCGCCGCATTAGACTTGCATCTTGTCGCCTGGTTGGCGGGCGAGAGGGAGAGGGCTGCCAGGGTCGACAGTGCGGTTTTATGCTTGAAGAGGCTGCATGAGGACTTCGCGTGGCCTTATCCAGTTGTGCAGAACACCGAGAAGTACTTGCAGCGGAAGGGCAGCACTGTTTTCAGTAAGTCGATCTAAGCAATAATTTCTTTTTCCTTTATGCTAGGTAGCACCCTAAGGAACTGTTGCCTGACATCTAGACACTGAACACAATCCTATGGCACAGCCAATGAGAGTTAGTAAGGAGTAACTGAAGCCGATTGTGCAGAGAGTGGTCTTCAGGGACTTCGAACGTCGACTGTTCCGTGCGTTTAGAGGCTCACATGATACTGCTCTCGTCCCATGCTCGCTTTTACCTTTTACCTCACCGAGATTGAAGGTAGATAAAAATTAGGCGAGATTTCAACTACCCTTTATGCAAGGATCGAACTATTGTTCGATACTGCTCGGAAAATAATCAATATCATAGCAAAAGAACAACTAGAGATATTTCAGGTCTCATTATTTATTGAATAATTTAACTTAAAGGTTCTTACACGCCATCGGCAGAGTCGGATAGTTTGTGCGGCGACAGTGGGTACATGAGTCTGTCCCTCCGAGCGGCGCTGCCCTTGATGACCGGCGCCCCCGTGTCGCCGGGTCCTGTCAGGTAATTTATTATATACATTTCCGTATCTCACAATGTTTAAGTAAAAGATTATTATTTACGTATGGCCACGTTTTGCGGTAACCGGCTACTTACGTGGGGAACAAATGTCTAGACATGTCGCCTCTGCCAGGTCCCGGCAAGAAGGGTCGCCCCAAAAAGTACTGCTTGATGTGGTAAAGGGTGATATGCGTGCCAATAGACTCACTACTAGGGATGCCGAAGACCGTGCGGAGTGGAGACAAAGAAGTCGGAGTGTGGACCCCGTTCACCGAAGTGGAAGTTTAAGTCGCAACCGGGATCCAAACAAGATGCAACCAGTAGACTAAATTTATTTATTATCTATTAAATCATATACAAAGGTACAGTTACAATAGTATCACCACGCCATGCACTGCAATAGTTATAGAAACTGTACTGTCGTGACATCGTCTATTTTTGGACATTATATGACTTAAACAATGGAAAAAGAAAGCCAGATCGCGTGTGTTTGCCTCTCCATGGATGATATATCGTCTTACGAAGAAATCTCGTCGGACGTCGGAGAAATTTTTAGGGCTATTCCCAAAGTACTAACAGCGCAGAAACTACATCAAAAGTCGTTTCCGTACTTACCTTGCCGCGTAATTGAATTAGAATATACACACAAATCCAACATAGTTTGGCATACATAATATTAACTAAACGGCTAAAGAAAACGCCAGATTTTGAAATACACTATATTTATTGTAGTTCAACGGGTGAGGGCAGCGTGGCCGAGGGGGGCGGCGTGGCGTGGGGCCTGGTGGGCGAGGGCGGCGAGGAGCGGCGCTACGCCGCGCTCATGGAGCGTCTGCACCACCACCAGGCAGAACGGGGCACCCACACGGCCGACGTACAACTCAGGTATACACTTTTTTACTCCATGCTTATTTTGCTATCCGCTAACAATAGCTTATCGTACGAAACGTTATCTATTATTTTAAAATTGACGGTAAATAAGTTATTTGAGGACACTTTAAATAAAACCAGCTCCTGTTGTTTACTCGTATAATTAAATATATATAATTACTTGACACCTGCCTATAAATATAATTGTTACATAAATAAATAATTAATTATTTATCCTGTAGGTACGTACCTACATTTACTACTTCTTGTCAACATTCTGTAGGGTCTTAATTACAGACCGGTATAGCTAGTCCAAGATGATGATGTAAAATATTACATAGCTTGGCTGGCACACATCACGTGGAATCGCAAGCATATAAAATCGGCATGGCCTGGAGGCCCAATCAACATACCCTCAAATAATATAATAGTATCAGTCCATTACCTACCACTGTTGGACTCAAGCCTACGGGGATCGGACAGTACACCCGCCACGCTTGTCCTAAGCGGGTTTCATATAACAGGGATATCTGTATGCACGATGTTTTTCTTCGCCTTTGTAATTATTATGCACATCAGCCAAGAAAAACTGCTTAACCAGTGCATGCCGTCTTAGGATTTGAACCGGGGACCTCTAAGTGTGATACCACTTGGAAACCACGTACCGTAATATATACACACATCAAAAAAACCTAAGCAACAGCCGCTGTATGGATGAACTTCCTGAATGCACCTGCGCCTTTCAGTATTTCCGGGCCGACGGTACACTCGCACCCTTCTTGTATCAGGCCTAAACCCGAATCGCGACTCATCGGAAAACATAATTTTATCCCATTGTTCCTGGGTCCATGTTCTGCGTTCTCTACACCATTCATTTCGACGAGCGCGATTCCCGTGACGTATCTGTGGGCACCTAATTGGGCGTCGAGCTCGTAGGCCGTACTCATGCAGTCGATTTCGCATAGTTTGGGGACTTACATCAACACCACTTGAATTTTGTAGCCTCAAACTTATCTCTCGAGCGGTTAACATTGGCTGGCGTCTTGCAGTCAGTTGTATGTACCGGTCTTGCCGAGTGGTTGTACTCCTTTTACGGCCTGGATGCTGTTCAGCGGGTTCCCTTGTATTATTGTAGCGCTGCCAAAGACGACAAATACTATTACTTCTATGAATGCCAAAATGCCGAGATACCTGAGATTGATTACTTCCCGCTTGCAACAAAAGAATATCTAACAATTCAATTTTGTCGCTAACTTTATTTAAATGGTTGATAAAATTATAAAATCAAGACTAAACGTAGCAATAAAAACGCACTTAAATTCAAACAAATTCCCTTTCATTTAATTTTATGAAAAAAACAAAACATAATCGATTTTTTTTTTACAACCAGCCAGTATGTCATCAATAACAAAAAAAGTTTACATACCTACGCACTTTGAGTGAGTAAAGACTTAGAAATTAATTAGCATAAATAGTAAATTTGTAATATCATGCATGTTGCTTAGACTTTTTTGATGTGTATATATAATTAAATAAAACATTTTAGACCCGTGCCGACTCTTTTGAATACGAGCAACTAACACGGTCAACGTATACGTGTGTGTCAGGTACTTCCTGCAGCTGATGACGGAGGCGAGCTGCGTGGAGTGGGCGCTGGTGGTGGCGGTGGTGCTGCGCGATGCACTGGCGGTGCTGCGCACCACGAACGCGGCGCGCGCGCACGACGTCAGCCTCGACGCCGTGCGCCGCCTGCGCCGCGCCATACAGGACATATGCGCGTGGACCGACGCTGAGTGGTCAGTTTCACATATTATATCAATTAATACAATTTACATTTTTTTATAGCTGTGACAGGTGAGCAGAGCAGACAGGCGAACGGCCCACCCAGTTGGTGGTCATCGTCACCTATAGGCGTTTGTAACATCAGAGACGACGACGCAATCCAGTCTCGAACAGAAACTGAAACCTGGTTTAGTAGTGCCGAAACACAACAAGTTCATTATGCCGGCATGTTTAGAGACCCGTGGTAGGCATTTAGTTGCGCTTGAAACTCTCCCACCTAGCTGGGATTGTTTTATAGCCTTTTACAACATGCTGGCCCCGATCCCAGGGATCAGTATGTGCCCCTTTACGGAGGAAATAATAACAGTCCGTTACATAATTTAAGTAGTATAATTACCACTATCTTATAATTGTCACATATTGACCGTGAAGGAATGGGAAATCATCATAAAATGTGTGTGTGTGTGTATTACCAACCAATCCGACTTTGACAAACAAGACAGATATACTGTCCGATTGCAATAGAGAAAGCTCCAGCCTAGCAGAAGTTTTTAATTACGAATCGTCATAAGTTCACAACTTTGAAAAATTCAGGCTTCTCAACAATTTTCACTTATCTTCCAGTCTCGGTTACAAACCTTTCATGATGGCAATCAGCAACCAAATACCTTTCTTAACGTCGATAATAAATACTCGCGAGCGACGCATCTCGATGGTGAAAACGCGGATCAGAACATCGAGTACGGGATCACTTACACAAGACCCCAAACCACAAACACCCACGGAGACGAAAATCCCTCCCCCACAAAAGGCCCAAGAGGTGTCCAAATCGGTGAGGAAGGAGTCGCCGAATGTACCCCCCGAAGTGAAAGAAGTCAGCGCCGTCGCGCAGCGGTCTGTGCCGCCAGTGCGCGAAGACGCGACTTCTGGATGTGCCATAATCTAATTTGTTGAAATCAATTTGTAGAATTTGATATTTACCAATATTTATAAAATAAATATATATATATATATATATATTTTTTAATAAATTATGGTATATTAAATTATAAATAATTTGAATTGTAAATTTTCTTGCTGGCAAAATACAATCTATACAATTTTTTGTTTATATTGTTTGTGGTATAAGCTCCGATTATTTCCAAAAAGCGTCGTCAGGTCGTCTTGCTATTGGAAATATAATAGTAAAAAGTGTAAAAGGGTTATTACAGAAATATATCTTATGATGCCTCGGATATTTTCCGAACTAATAATATTCAATAGATGTCGCGGTTAGATGGTTTATCCACAACAAGAAAATTCTATAAATAGAGCTTTCTGGAAATAGAGTTTTAAAAATGGCGTCCATTGCAATAGGTTAGTCATCATTTCAGCCGGAAGACGCCCACTGCTGGACAAAGGCCTCCCCCAAAGATCTCCACGATGATCGGTCCTGCGCTGCCCTCATCCAACCTATCCCGGCGATCTTGACCAGATCATCGGTCCATCTTGTGGGGGGCCTACCAACACTGCGTCTTCCGGTACGCGGTCGCCATTCGAGGACTTTTCTGCCCCAACGGCCATCAGTCCTTCGAGCTATGTGCCCAGCCCACTGCCACTTCAGTTTTGCAATCATCCGGGCTATGTCGGTTACTTTGGTTCTCCTGCGAATCTCCTCATTTCTATAGGTTAGTCAGTTCTTTATAACATTATAGGTGGCCATTTTTCAATGAAATTATTCGTATTAAGCGATCATACTTGATAAAAACTTTTTTAAAAAATTTGAAAATATAACGTAGCGGTTAACAAGTGTAAGTAGAATACGGTTATAGAATATAAGTAACTTTTGTAGGTAATTAGTTATTAATGTATGATGAAGCATATCGTCCTAATAACATGTTTAAGACAGGGAAACGGCTCACTTTTACATTACTAAATAATTTTATATAAAAAAAATCCAGAAGAGCATTGAAAATTATTAGTATTGTTTAATGTTTTGTCCTTTTCTTCCTTACTTCACTTTGAGTTTATGATAATAGGATAAAACATAAGACAATAATTATTAAAACATATTTAATTTAATAAGTCTAAAATATATCTTATGAATTAACAAATCATTCTATTTTGGTGCTGGTATAATGAAATGTTTACTTTACACACATTTTTTATTTTCGATCTTATCTAGTCTATGACTACTTTAAAATATATACACTAGATTAATTGTACATTTTATAATAAGTAATCAAGTATTTTTTCTAAATAGTTACTGTAATAATGAATTGATGTCACGCCTAGAATCTCCCTTCATGCGGATTGACTTTGGCTGCAATCGTTTCAATCAGGTTTTGTTGTTTTACAATGAACAAAAGTTTATCTTCATCTGAAATAATCTAATGGTGAACCCAACAATACACTTTTTGCCAAATGTTCTACGCTCATTTCAACCTTTTGTTCTATTCCGGGAAAGATCCGTGCCAATAACTCATTTATCATTATCATTCGTACTGGACGCGCTAATTTCTACTCCTGATATCTTGCACAATATTGATCGTAGCGATTCGGTGATAAAGAATCAATTAGCTCGAGGTGATAAATCTGTTTTTGAGGTGAGAATTTTAGAAAATAGAGAAAAGTATGGGTATCTGACGCCTATGCCTCATAGTCTGAAATCCGATTTTTTTTTTAAAACCGAAATGTAAAAATTAAAACCCTGAAAACAAAATTCGGAGGATTTCGGATTGTATTAGGATTGTATTATTGTGTTGGTTTCATCGCACTGCAGAACGATTTCTATTTTAGGACCGTCGTCAGTACAATATTTGCAAGGAATATTTTAAAAAAATTTGGCTAGATCACAATTAGCAGCGAGAAATTGCGAGCCTGACTGTGTTTGTATTATTATCTGAGTATGGACTAAACTTAATTAAACTATATTACCAAAAAGCAATTGAGCATTCGGTGGTTTTAGTGTATCATTTTGTTTTATTTTGTAAAGAGGCACAACAAAATAAAATAAACGTCCATTAATAAAGGCTGTCTAAACAAGTTGGAACGAAAAATCAAATGATGTCGTATGCTCTTTAGGGGATAGCACATGAAGGGACATTTAATGCTTTAATTTTCGTAGATCAAGGCAATATTTAGAATATATTACGAGACCGTTCGCTGCCGTTGTATAATTATAGTGAAAATCATGCTAATCGTCTTTTTATAAATTTATAATTCTTTTTTAACACGCTTTTATTAGTTTCACCTATACCTGTTTGTTTGATTGTAACCGTCAACCGACTACTTTGAACGCGATTTTGATCCAATTTGAACGGTCAGGTCTCATTTAAAACGTTGTAGACTTATCAAGGACCGATGACAGTACAATAGTTGACAAAATTATCTAGGATAGCCAGGATTAATAATTTTCTTACAGATCCTATGCGCGAGAGCGAGAGGAATAGAGTTTCTTTTTTTCACCCTATCAATATTTTTCGTTCATTATTTTATTCTTATATTAAGAATTATTTTTCCCTATTTAGTTTGATTTATCATTAAAGTCTGTTTTTTTTTTTAGTTTTTTTAACTATACTAGTATTTTTTTGTTTCGGTTCGTAGTTACGCGCAGGTTAACAACAGCGTAAGTTGTTGACATTGACTTTCAAAACTGAAGTTGCATAAACCGCGAAGACATAACTGTAAAATTTCTAGGTCGCATCTTATAAATATGATTATGTTATTTGAGTACGCGTAGAATATACATATTGTAATTGTTATATATATTAATTAAGATATTTTTTCGTGAAAAAATTATATTAATGGTCTTATGAATGTGAAGTAGTCGTAAATTAGAGATTTTAGTATTATGTATGCATTATTTTTTAAAATCTATCCTATTTTGAGGAATATGAAGATAATGTTAGTACATAATTGTTAAAGTAAGAATTATATTAATATGTAAACAAGTTATTAATATTTGGTTTAATTTTTGCTCATTAGATCAGTTTTTGCAATTTTAATTTTGCTCAATGAAAAATTTCATATCGGAAAAATTATTATGAACAACGTTATTATAAATGAATAAATTCAATAATATATTAATAATTTCAGCTTCTATGAAGTTAAGCCATCTCATAGCAAGCTGCGTTCCACTTACTCATATATCCAATTATTACTGAACTTGAGATATACTAACTCTGTTGTTACAAAACTTGTTGCTACTACATAGTTTAGTAGTAATATTGTTGAGACTAAATTGGGATCTTAATCTTTGTTTGATCATTGGGAGGTATCAAAAGAGTCGATAATTTACTGAAATCTTAAATGGTGTAATGGAGCATGCACACGAATGAAGTTATTCCTATAGATTTATTAATTCCTTATCTATAGGAATAAAGACTCATTTTAAAAGTCGAAAAACTATTCTAAATACATTTGAAAGTATATATCCTTCTTTATTTTTTTTAAACCAAAAACTTATCCTCTACTATAATCCTGACAACTGCCGTGGCGGCTAACGCATGCGGAGGTTACGGGATCGATTCCCAGCTCGCTTCTGGGTATATAAGTAGTATATCAGTCATCTAGTACCCATATCACAAGTGCTATTATTCTTACTTTGGGATTAGATGGCGCTGTCTGGATTTACGCAATATATTTATTATTTCATAATAAAAAATAAAATAGTAATAATAATATTCGAATCGTATCTTTTATTTAAATTAAGCCAGTTTTATTATAAATCCTTTAGTACAAAATGTTTCTTTTTGTGACCATACAATACATTAAAGTTTAAGATTTTATAGTTTTTAAGGTAATAGATAAATTTATGTAATTATTAAAGATATTTTATTTTTTAAATCGAATTTTATTTATATTGACATAAAATGTATGATTTGATTAGTTTAATTGTACTTATTTTGTATTGAGTTATATGTACTATAAAAATATCAATATTTATATCAAAGATCGATATTTTTATTTAATAACCTGTGATATGTATTTTTATATTCCAAAGCGATAGTGCATTATATAATTTCTCACTTAATTCTCAAACTTTACGTTCCTTTGTAGTTTTGGCGGTAAAAAACAAAAAATTTATATTTGTAAACTTGGTCTTATTTTTTTTTATTGCAACTGTATGATCGATATTCCTACAAATTTTTAGCTCTATTCAAATTGTTGTAACCGTGTATGTCTATCTCCACCGAGCTATACTGAACTTCTTGGGCAAGTTTTAAGAAAAAAACACTATGTATATCGTCATAGTCGTAGAATAGTTACGGGTTTGACACTAAATTAAACTTTACAAGGCAGCCATTTCAAAAATACGCAAAATGGTATCAGCGTCATTTTACTGTGAGCGCCAGTCTGCCTAGCAAATCCGTCATTTTACCGACTGATTAATTTCAAATCCAAATTACAGTCTAAACATTATTGCTACTTTAAGAAAAAATTACGTACCTATTTTGGATTTGAAATTAATCAGTCGGTAAAATGACGGATTTGCTAGGCAGATTGGCGCTCACAGTAAAATGACGCTGATACCATTTTGCGTAATTTTGAAATGGCTTGGATACTTCCAAGTATAGTAAAAAGTGAAATTCGTATTTTTTTCAAAACTGACATAATTCTACGATTATGACGATAATAAGTTCTTTATTGCGAACTGTGGCTTTTAGAGCTTTACAACAGTTTGCCTCGTTTAATTTAATATTCAGTACATATAGCTCAATGTTTTCAAATAGTAACAGTAGTATTGTACTGTGTGAATCAATCTAACAAAATTATTTTATTTGTCAACGTTTGGGATATTTATTATTTTTAGTACTAATGTTAAATGTTATTGATATTAGGAAAAATGTATGGAAAATAAACATTCCAAATTAATAATTATGAATTTCATAGCAATAAATTTTTCATTCTCTATTTATAGTAATAAAAATATTAGGTCAATTAATTAATCGACATAATTAGTAAGATGATTTCAAAATAATTGTGATTATATTTATACAGTAATATAAGAAAATCCTGTTTTTACATAAAAATAGCCTTTTACACGTGTTTAAAAGTATAGTAGCCAAAATTTAAATAAATAAAAAACACTTAAAACTCGGGAGGTGTTTTGTCTTGATTCGCATTTGATATTTAATTTTCTTTTGTATCACTCGGAATGCCGCCGAACCTGCAATTTTGAGTTTAACTAAAGACAGCGTTTTTTTTTCTATTGCGCTGCGCTAGCAGTGTTGTATATTGAGTACTTGATACTTGTATTTTGAATAAATACTACAAATGCAGAATAAATACTCCTCGTTGGTTATTCCTAAAATCTAATATTTTTCAAATAAGGTCTTAAAATCTACTTAAATACCGAACGTTTTAAAACTTTTAATTAACTAATTTATTTGGAGTTTTCATCTTCCGTAGGGGAATTCACGGTATGCTCTACTACTGTTGTACAGTAAGGCCGACTTGCACAACCAATCACTAAACCGATTTAGCTCTAAACTTATTTAAATCGTCATTCTGTCTCTGTCACATTGACAATATTTGACAGAGACAGAATGACGATTTAAATAAGCTTAGCGCTAAATCAGTTTAGTGATTGGTTGTGCAAGCCGGCCTAAAAGGGGCTAGAGTTGTACTAATAATCTAATAGATTAATCCTTTCTATTCTAATATATTTGTTAATTATAATTGTCGGCAAGTTCACCGTTTTATAAAAAAACTAATGAATTTTGTTTTGAATTATTTTTACCTATTATTAAAATTTGTCTCGGCAAAAAAAAAAAGAATGCATACTGACCTCTAATATTATTGTCACTGATAAATTAATACGTTTACTAATCGTTGTCATTTTTGTAAGAAAATTTGTAATTTAGTCAATTGATGTTATGGAAATTAAAATATGATTGAACTAAACGTTTTTTTTTTTTCTAATCAGCTTACAATTATATTTTTATCCTATTTTCTAGTAAAAATACACGGAATAGAAAAGTAAGCGATTATCATCCCGTTTGCAATAACAGAGGCATGCCAGTGAAGGATTGGAAAGACGAGAATTGTTTCGTATTTGGATAGTTGTTTAAGAAAAATATTTAGCTCAAATGCGTTTTTCTGTGAGATCTTCGATTACTTGCACATGGAGTAAGCTCATGATGTCAAAAATATCCAGATATTTGCATTGTGTGTGATTTGATAAAATCAAGAATTTTTATTTTAATGGATTCAAGACGGACATGAAATATTTGTCTAACTCCAATCAATATAAAATAAAAGAATTTGTATTATTTATAGGCATTACTATAACACTAAATGTGTATTATCGATTGTATTAAGGAGAAAGCTATTTGCTCGCTTTTTGACAAATTATGCAATATCAACAATAGGACGGTTCTAAATTCTACTACAAAGCAGTAGCTCACAGGTACAACGAACGAGGTATGATTTCGATAGGAAATCGATGAGGTTGTTTGTGAAATAAACATAAAGCTAGGATCCTAATAAATAAAACTACCTAGAATTGTAAATCAAATTAACAACGAATATTGGATGCCTTTCAATAATCTTTATCGGAATATTTTTGAATACCTGTGATTCATTAGAGTTTCGGACATCTCTATCACATACGAAAGAAAAAAATGAATTAACTGTCAAAACGTTTTACCTTTGGGAGAATGTAGAAACAATTGATTTTACACGTTTTATACAGTTGTTTTTCTGAGATTATTTATTTACTTTGTTTATGAAGATTTAGTATTTAGCCGTTAAACTGTCACACGATGGCAGCCACGGCTCAAAGCGAGCTATCGATCGCAGAGCTGAAGGCAGAGATCGAGAGGCTTGGCCGCGAACTCGATCAAGCAAGTAGTGAGAAGATACAATCAGCGCAATTAGGCCTGGTTCTGCTAGAAGAAAAAAGCGCCCTACAGCAAAGATGCGACGAACTGGAGAGTCTCTTCGAAAACACCAGGCACGAACTCGAGATTACACAGGAGGTTAGTGGCCTACATTCGAACACATAATTTTCACTCTTCATGCATTAATGGGTACATTAGAGCTGCCTGAAACGTGGATTTTAGACCACCTTTGTTGAAAACTTTTTTTAAGTGGTTCTACTTTCAAAACTTGCAGAGAGAGTTGATGATTAATATAACCTACATTTCGGAATAATTTATTAATGAAACACATTGGAAATGCTGTATATTTAATCATGATGTTTAATCTGAAAAAAGAGTTATACTATATTAGTATGTTTAATCAAATAAGAAATATAATTCACAAGATACAGTTCACAATAACACTGAAATAAGCTTTCTGTTATTAGTATTAATATTAGACTAATAGTAAATTATTCTGTTAAAGTTTAGTATCGATTGGCAGGAGAGGGGTTGGGGGTAATTAATTATTTCTGTAATTATCTCTGTCAATGTAAATATAAAACTTACAATTTTATTATTTGACTTTTCACCAGGCTCTTATGAAACTAGATACAACACAGAGAGTGACAACACAAAGTGGTATAGAACAAGAAAATGCACTTCTCAACGAATCTGCCGCTATGGAAAGCTCCCTCACACTTCAAATTCTTGAACTTGAAAGTGAAACAAAACAGGTAAGCGTATCAGATTTTCAGGTAAAATCATTGCATAAATTCATTTAGTAACGAAATACTGTCCACATTTAAAATTGATTTAAATAAATTGAAATGATGTTACAGGAAATCAATAATCATTTCATGCAACAATTACGTAAAAAGTTCCCTCAGTGTTGCTCAGTAAAGGAAAGCCTTTTGAAAGGTCAAATGTTGATAATTCTTCTGTGCATGTGTGTGATTGAACTCCTAAACAGGTGGACTGATTATGATGATTTTTTTTGTGTGTTTAAATTTATTCCAGAATGGTTTATATTCACTAGTCAATCCACAATTTTTTTCTAATTTATATGATAGAACAATGTTTGCCAGGTAAAATATTTGATGGATGTTAAAAATTTACCTACAGTTAGGGACACAATTCAAGTTATACTTTGTCATTTGTTTTCTCGAACTTTTAATTTAAAGATAATGTTATGCGAGTTGTAAGGTTCTATTTAGAACATTCTCGAGGTTATACATGTGGATTTAAAATGACAGTTTAGCTGCAGTTTTTAAAAGGTGTTATAAAATTTGTGCCAGGTCAGCAGTTTGTTATCATTGTTGGTGCTGTAAACATTAATAAACACCTAACCTAACCAAACAGTAATAAACACCTGTCAACACATAAACATTGTTACCCCAACGCTTTTGCCTGTTTGCTGAACACCAGCATCTAGTGAAAGTCAGACTAAATACTAATATTATACTAATTGTTATACCAGTACCAAATGAATAAAGTGTGGTGTGGTTTTGGGAACATATCCATGCTACATGACCCATTCAGGGGGAGAAGGAGGTGTTCAAAATACTGTGCTTGGTCACAGGGTGTAGGGGGTCAGCTTAGGTTTTCTTCACATAGTTAATATCTTTAAAAAAAAAGAAACTGAAATATAGCACTTTTTCAAACTATATTCCAATATGGCGCAGTGTTTAGCAGTTAGTTTTTACTTGTAACTATAGGTGTGCATGCATTTTTGGCGTCACACAGCAAGCGCTGTATTAATAAAGACTAGCCAAATAATTGTTTTTAACTTTCTGTATGTTTGAAAACTGTAATATAATTAATGATTGAAAACTGTATTAATTATTTAGTACATGGAAAGTAGAAAGGGTGGGCGACCACCCTCTCTAGTTATGAGAATATACTATGAATAGTCACTTAAGGTAGGGAGGAAGTAAAAAATTGTCACCTAGTTTGGGTACATTCCCTTGTTTCTCTGTATCTTTTACCTACATATTTGGAGACTGGCATAACACCTTTTTTTTATTGCTGTAGACTAGGTAGGTAGGGACAGGCTGACGGCCCGCTTAAAATTTAGCAGTTACTGTCGCCTATGGGTGTTTGCAACGCCAGTGGCATCTCGAACACGCTGCTGTCCCATAAGGGTACAGGAACTTGGGTCACTAATGCCGGAACACAATACAAGGTTATTATGGTGGCATACTTAAGACCTAAGTTGATCGCCATCCAGACGGGCTTGAGGCCCTACCACGTAGCTCGGGTGGGTTGTTTTGTCGGCTTTTACGACAGGCCGACCCCGGCCGCAGAGGTTAGTATTCTTTCTCCGCCCCTACACGAATAGAAATCACCTGCAGAAATCAGGAATTCGATACACATATTGAGTATATGTGTAATATGTAGTTTTTTTACATATACTCCTATAAATAGTGTATCAGTTGCATAGTGCCTATAGCATTGGCACTCTACCCGTGGAGTCTTGGAGTGTAGAGTAGGTACTCTACACTCTATGTTGAGACAATAGATCTATGTCAATTCTTTATTAGTTTTATTTTACAGATTTTTTATAATATTTATACACATATTCTTTTTCATTAAAACAATTTATTATTATAAAGATGAAAAGTTGTATTATTTTTAGATGAAGTAGTATTTCATCTTTGAACAATTATTGAAGATGGTGCGTTTATTTAAGATCCTATTGATTTTATTTGAATAGAATTGAAAAACATCATATATCATTAACCCCTTCATACTCAAGGGAAATATTTTTTCATTTCGATTTCCGAAATTCATAATTAATTATTCAATTATTACCTAATAGATATTTTTTGCTGGATATGGCAATCGAACTTAGTCTAAGGCAACCAATGTTCCTGAATGTTTATAAAAAATTGTAAAATTTTCTTCATGTTAAAATTAAAATGTTTGACTTTTATTTAGTCTTGGATATCTTATGGTCCTGTAAGGTTAATGGGAAAGGTAATAATAAGATATAATCTATACAAATATATAAAATTGGAGTGTCTGTTTGTAATATTAAAATAACCGCTTTTTACTAAGTGCATTTGGATGTATACACGGTACATATACCAAAACAACATTTTTTTACAATTTTTGCCTGTCTGTTTGTTTCGGCTAATCTCTGAAATGGCTGGACCGATTTTGGCGGGACTTTCACTGGCAGATAGCTGGTGTAACAAGGAGTAACTAAGGCTACTTTTATCTTAGAAAAAAAAGGATCTCATGAAAAAAATTTTTCTCTTATTCGACCAGCAAAGTGAGCGTGAATGGCTAGTACTTAATTAAAAATGTAACAATTTTCTAATAATACAAAGAAGTAATTGTTTCTACTTAATATTTGACATTTAATAGGAAAAAATTAAGAATTATACATATTGTATCCATACAAGCTATAAGTGCAATATTAAATATTTTTTTTATTGCTGTAGGATAGCATACAGGCTGACGGCCCAATTTAGCTAGAATAGGTATATAGCCCACAGAATTTAGCAGTTACCGTCGCATCTCATATACATTACTGCTTCAACTAGACTTAATTATAATTTAACCAGTAAAACTGTAATGATTGTAGATTCCAATTTTAACTTTGTAACGAACAAAATTAAGAGCAAAATACAGTGTTTGTAGTCTCGGTTACTGCTCAGTTGTTAATTAAAATATGTATGGGCCAACACTATCCTCGTGCTGATGCATAATTAGGCAGTTCCCCTTGGGTACTTAAATGATTCAAGAAGACGTGGTTGTTAGCTGGATATTTTAGTTGGAAAGAGAAATTGCAATTTGTAATATTTAGCTTGTTCAGCATTTATGTAGATAGCAATAGACAACACTATTGTCAACTAAATGTAAATTTCCCAAAATTTATGGAGCAATCATCATCTTCATAGCGTCAAATCCTGGCAACCCAAACTTTCGTATCGATGTCTGAGAGCCGCTTTCCAACTTCACACCTTCTTCGCTAAATGACACGTATATCAAACAAGCACTTGTTGGGTCTACCCCTGTTGTCAGAACCCAACTGAGGCGACATGACCTCGACATTTGTCCCCTATGTAAGTAAACGGTTTGTCTCGTCTGACGAGAAGAACAGGGTTACCCCATTTAATTCCAGGGGAGTCGTAAAAGATATCTGATGGACTATTATTACTCCTGCTAGCTTTCATGCTGCAAAGGAAGGACTCCATTCGGTTTTCTTTTAGAGGTTGGGGGGTCGGGTAGCACTCACTTCTGTAAAAAGCGAAACTAAACAAACTGAATAAGGTTCAGTTGGAAAAAGTCGTAACATTGAAAAAATTGAGTGTTAAAATTATATGCACAAAGATGGTAGTATAATAGGAAAAAGAAAAATTCCCTCTATTTTTTTATTGTTGTGGAAGAGCAGACAGGCTAACCAGTTACTTCGTCTATGGATGTTTGCGATGCTAGGGCCCTACCACAAAGCAAAACCACCTCTGATCTTCACACGATTATGGTTATTAAAAAGTTTAAGAAAATTGAAGTTGACTATAATTATAATTTTAAGAATGCAAACATTGTTGAAATAATTAATATTTAGGCAAAAATACGTTATGTTTGAACAAATCTATATTATCCAAAGGTTACTACTGTAATTTATTTTTGGTCTCGGGGGAAAAACCTCTTGATGGGTTCCCCCGGCCCGGAGGGACCGAGGGATATGTGGGACTCCGGGAAAGATGTTCGAAGATCCGACTACCCACTAAAAACCCCGCTGTTCTCCTATCGCCTACGCCCGGGCCTACAGATATATGGCCTACCGATCTCGTCCATCTAGTCCCAAAGTTAGTAATAAGTATTTGCGTTATGGGTATTAGACAACCGGTGTATTATTAATATAATTTTTTATGCATTTTTCATGCATATATGAACACCTAGACGCGGGATAGGAATCGAATTCGTAGCCTCTGCAGACGTTCCGGTATGCACAAGTCCTTGTGATGCGTAAGTCGTCATAATAGTAAGACTATTTGTTTACTGTTAGCAAGGAATTACGTATCAGAATTTTTCAGATATTTTGAAGAGCTCTTGTAAGGGTTTTAGGATTTTGGACGATATCGACTCATTTAATCAAAAAACTAAAGTAGCTCGTCAAAATTTACCAAAATTACGCCCCATTATGTTGTTAAAACGCGTTTTGTCGCCGGAGACGTATCTGACTAATAATGCCTACGCTCTGTTTAATGAAACGGGAGCAATTGACATGATTCACCGTCGGACCCCTCCGTCACAGTGCGCACGAGCCGCCCATACTCTGCACACTGTTAAAAAAACTTTCAGTGAAATCGTTTAAATTCGGCCACCGTGATTGCATTAATTACTGGCGAATATTGAAAAGACCTCTAACACCATGATGTAATTCCGGTGGCGTAAGCGCAAACGGGAATCCATAACGCCGTTCCAGAAATAAAATTTTATTCGGTCGGCCTTGATTCACATATTCACGCTTCTCAATAGTGTACACTAATTTTTCAGAGAATGCACAAACGTCCGTTGCATCGGTCTTTTGAATCATGTTGATAATATAGTGCGTGTGCCAAGTGTTTGTGTGTAAATAATGCTTTAAAAACGTGTGTCGCGGATTGTCGAAAATGAATGAAGATGGAGAGGTTAGTTTGTGGGGGTAAAAATAAAATATTATTTACAATAACCAACTAACATTTATGACCCGCGTTTTTTTAATTCTTATTTTTAAATATATTATCATCGAATCTTGTTGGCCATGATAAATATGTTCGTAATATAAAGTAGTTTTTATGCTTATTTTTTATTAGTCTATATATTCATGTTTAAAATATATAATAAAGGATAAAAACGAATAATAATAATACCAGAGAAAAATACGTGAAAACTGACTTCACAATTAAAAAATGTTTACCAGAGTCCGTGTTCGCGGAACATTAAGAGTGTTTTCAAATGACTAGTTGTCTTCGAGGAGAACGTACTCCATCCTTACCAACTGGTGAGGTGAACGAGAGCGTTTCTCGTAAAAAGTTGTGCATGTTGAGGTGCGTCCGTATAACTTAATAAAATTAATTTACAAGTAGTTTCTAGAACTTGTAGAAATTGATAAACTGAAATTTTAGCCATCCGTTGTGTGTTGAAATGACGCCCATTATATACTTTTTTGTGTTGTATTGATCACCAACGTATATAGACTGTCGGAGTTGTCTCATATTTCATGTCTTAGGGTGTTTACACGAATAATGGAACATTGTTGACATATGTTTAGTTGTTGGCGTTTAGCCAACAGGGGGCGTGGAGACTTAGGCTCAAGTGCCGCTTCGGCAATGACGATGTTAAACGCACGAAATCTGTATACAAAATAATGTTGCAATGGGAACCATGCTTCGCATATAGAAATGTAGCTGTGACGTCTTGGAACTATAAAAACATCTAGTTAATTGACAGCCCACAGCGTCCCATTGCTGGGCACGGGGCTCCCCCCAGAGGGAATGGACAGTGTACCCGCCACGCTTGTCCAAAAGGATTTGGCGGGTTACACACACTGGTAATTGCGGTATGCAGGATTCCTCGCGATGTTTTCTATAATATGCACATTAAGCGAGAAAAATGGCAAAGTGGTGCATGCCATCGTGGGACTCGTACCCGACCTCTACATTGTTCTCTGAGAGTAGTAGTAGTACCAGTTGGCTACCAGATACCTCTTAATTGAGAACTTATTTCTTTTAAATATTATACCCGAAAATACTAGTGACTTTTAGAAGGTTATTTTTCTACGTTTTGTAACTTTTCTTATAAAAGAATAGAAATAATCGCCAATGAATCTAAACGTAAAAGGAAACTTGTAAAAAGTTGTATCACCAAATCCAGTTTAATCGATTTAAGCTAGTCCTATGAGCTTAATACTATTTACCCTGTATCGACCGATATACGAAAACTACGCTATTTTATCGAGCATCTATTTTTTAGGATGTTTTATTCATGCATATTTAATGAGGTCTGGTAAAATTTGAGCTTAAATTTAAACCAATTAAGAACGAAGTCTTACTTACCTAAAATTCAGAATCTTGTTAAGGTACCATTATTTTCAATAGCACTAGCAAGTGTGTATGTATTCAAGTATATCCACAAATAAAGTATTTAATAATCGCTCAAAAGACGAATGTAGGTATAGTTTTCGATATTCTGTGCATTGAACAAGGTCGTGTAGAGATAATTAGGTCACAATTATGTACCGGCGGTTATCACTAGACTGTTCTGTTTACAATGACTGTGAGTCAATATGCTTACATCACTTGAAGTGCCGTGAGCTAAGTCCTGACCGTTCTGATGTTTATCTAATATTGGACTGAAAATGTTAAATATCATCATCGATTATATCCTTTTTTGTCTATCCCGGAGAAACCGAATCACCAATCTGGTCTCCGACGGGAGGCCGACGTGGTTATGTCAGCCTTACCGTCCTAACCTTACGGCGGCTGCCTTCGTGCGGCCGACTGAGATGCGCCAGGGCTGGCCGCAACGGCATACCGATTAAGACTCCGGTCATCCCTGATCTGCCCGAAAGGCGTACAAATATTGTACCGTCAAGTCCGTCAATAATTCAAAATTTAACTAGAACACCGAGTAAAGTATATAAAATAAATTATCATAACAATGTTTAATTAATATTATAACAGTATAAATAAAAATCCAAGAGGATTTTATTTCTTGAGCTTGTAACCTTGAGAACGAGCCACGGTGATACTATTGCACGGAGGCGGCACAGCCAATTATTTGTTTCCTACGTTGGGTAGCCTGTTGGCGTTTAGGGAGTATACCCATACCACGTGACTTATTTTTGGTAATTCCCCATCCCCCTCTTTGGTGACCATTTGTGTAGTACATCAGAGGACTGCCCTTCTTCACCATTCCCCATTAAGTTTTCACGTAGCTATCCGGTTATCAAACTATGTATTTGCAATCAGAAAGTTAAAAAAAATAATTTGGTTTGCGATAACGCCGCGTGACGCCATAAGTGCCTGCATACCTGTAGAGTTATTTTTGGTACAAGTAAAAATTAAACGCTAATTGCTGCACGGAATCATCCCATCTTTCCTGTGACCAAGCGTGGTATTTTGAATACCTAGAACGTTGCAGTTTTGGCAATGTCACTTAAGGCCCATAGCACACGGCGTATTTTAAACGCGCAGATGACGCGCGTATACGCGCTTCAAACGAGATTCGAACGAATCTTGTAACCCTAAGCACACACGGTGATCGTGAAGCGCGCGTCTACCGCGCGTATACGCGCAGATACAGCGACACAGACGCGTTGTAGTCGCTCGTAGCTTCTACGTTTTGATCAGATCAGTCAGTTGTACAATGGCCCTTCGTTCGCGCTTCAAACGAGTAGCAAACGCGCTTCACACGCGCGCTTGTATTGTGTTTTACGCGCGTTTGAATCTATACAAACGTAAAAATCGCCATCTACGGCGCAGACGACGCGCGTTACTAAAACGCGCGTCGTCTGCGCGTTTAAAGTACGCCGTGTGTTAAGGCCCTAAAGGATACCGACGAAACCATCTTGTCATTTAGCGGATGTGAGTGGTTGTTATTGTCCCAATTGCGACTTATCACTTGGTCTGGGAAATGTCACCCGGGACACCCGCTTTCTAGGCCCACGAGCCGCGGTGTCGCAGAGCAATGACTATGTCGATCCTGCGATGTTCCCATACATGGCTTTGGGTGGCGACCGGGGTTTTAGTGGGTATGCCGTCGCGGCAACCACTGGCTATCGTTTGATAGCCAATCTGGGTGGCCGTAGTTACATTAGGACGGAGAACCCCACATAACCGTGTTCGCTTTCCCCCGGAGCTCCAACGCGGTACTGGTCAATTTCAGTTTCATCGGTATAAAAAAAAACAAAAAATAAACCTTGGCGGCGCGCTTTGAGTTATACTTCACTGTGTTATGGAGATATGAAAATATGTGGGATAGTAATTCATGTCGGAAGCATAGCGAGCAATTGTATGACGTTGTTATTTCGTTAAAGCAATTGTATTGGGTTGTAAAGTTAAGTGGATTTATTGAGTCGGCAGTGGCTGTCATGGCTGACAAATGTTGATCAATATTTATTGTTATATGATAATTTATTCTATAGATTAAGTAATCTTTTTGTTAAATATTAAATATGAAAAAAATTAGTTTGACAAGTGCAATTTAATGATTTATTTAGCAGTTTATTTTAAAAACGGAGGCAGGAAAGAACTTTATAGGTATCAAACACATGTCGATATAATTTTCAAAAACGTTGTTGTATCAAATTAGTCATGTTAATTATGTATCCATAGTAATATTATAAATGTGAAAGTAACTGTGTCTTACGTTTTTACGCTTAAATCGCTGAACCAATTTTGATGAATTTCGATATAGAGATTGATTGTAGCTTGGAGAAGGACATTGAGAAAATACATCCGCTCAACAGTCACGAAATACAAACAAGTAGTATTTAATGTTTTTCTTCTTCTTCCTGCCCTTATCTCAAACTATGTGAGGTTGGCACAACATGTTCTGTCCTTCCACTCGTCTATTAGGCGTTATCTGAACATTCACACCTTTTTTAACCATATCATCTTTTACATAATCCATTCATCTTTGGTCTACCTCTCCTCTTGTATCCATCCACTTTCATTTCTAGCATCCTCCTTGTTACATGACGCTCCTCTGTTCGCATTATATGGCTATACCAGGCTAACCTATTTCAGCTTATCAATCCCTGGCGCTCCTTTCAAACTTCCCCTAATATAATCATTTGTAATTTTATCCATTTCTGTAACTCCGTTCATCCATCTCAACATTCGCATCTCTGCTGCATGCAATAACCTTTCATCTTTTCCTTTTGTGGCCCAGCACTCTGATCCATACAAAATGACAGCTCTTATAACGGACTTATAATTTAAGTCTAAACGGCACTTGTGGATCGCAAATTGTTCCTAATTCCTGCATTCACTCTGTTTTTCACATCTCGGCCTATCTCACCGTCATTCGGGATTAATGATCCGAAGTGCTGGAAGTTGGAGCAAGTTGGCAGAGACACGCCTCGAGTTGTATTTAATCCTCTCAATAAAAATTAGAGGAGAGTGGAAGGAGACAATATGTTGTGCCGACCCCATTTAATGTGGAATAAGGGCACCAAATTTCACAAATTTTCTTCATTCTCGCTGACGTTATTGAGTAATAAATATCCACTCATTTCCTATTTATTAGTAAAGGTATTGTTTACTATTACACGTCATTCAAATAAAGGAGTTATTATTTTTTTTCCAACTTAACACGAGTTCATCGTGACACGCCTACGTTTAATGTAAGTGAGCGCACTAAAATGTCAGGCAATGACGAGCAGAGGTGCCGCTCCTAAACACTAATTCCACAAATAGGTTTTACCTAATCACAGAAATGACGTGAAACGTGCCAACTTAACATAGGTTAATAAAATTACTTTGTTCCGAGTATTATGATGGACGAGTCGAACAAAGTTTAGGTCTGGTAATTTAAATATGTATGTTTCCGTAACGAGTTTTGGTAAGTTTAATTTTTTGATGAGCAGCGAAGTTTTTGAATTATGTGTTTCGCTTTAAGCGATAAGGCCGCCCATTGCCATACAGCATTATACCTAGTCAGGTCATAAATTCTGTCACATGTTTAATGTAAAATAATTGTAACAAGTTTATTAATTATGTAACCATTCATATACCAAAATGAACTTAACAAAACATAGATTCTTATGACATTAAAGTTTATTCAAAATGACCTCCGTGATTTTGAATACAAGCCTTCAATCTGCGCGGCCAGTTGTCTATCGCAGCACGAACGAGGTCCATGTCAATATCGGCGGCTGCCTTGATCAAGGATGTCTTGAGTGACTCCAAATTGGGATGAGGCTTTGAGCACGCCTTTTCCTCCAAGTGTTGCCATATCTTGTGATCTAACGGACCCAAATCTGGACTGGAGGAGGAGGAGTCTTCGTGCCGGATGAAGTCGATTTCACGCGCCGCCAGCCAGTCTTGTGTGCTCTTCGCTCTATGAGCTGGCGCCGAATCTTGTTGGAATACCCAGTGCCTGTTATTGAACATGGTATGAGAAACAGGTTCCACAAGGTTCGTCAGGACTGTATTTTGATACACAACAGCATTCGTTTTTACACCTTTCTCACAAAAATGTACCTCTGTTAAGCCCCAATAAGAAACTCCCAACCATACCATGAGCGAGGATGGAAAATGACCTCGTTGGACACGCGGAATACGGTTGCTCGCTTCTTCACTACTGTGTACGTACACCTTATCATTTTGTTTGTTGTAGCTCTCTTCTACGGTAAACATTTTTTCATCCGAAAAAAGAATTTCCCGATATTTTTTTCCCGCGTACCGCTTCAACAAAGCGCGGCATCTCTTCAGTCTCAGGTCCATTAGACGAGCATTCAAACGATGTCCTGTTTTTCTTCGATATGCCCGAAGCCCTAAGTCTTCATTTAACACCCTTTTCACCGTGGTTCTGCTTAACCCCATCTGAAGGGCCAACAGTTTCTGCTTACGTTTGGGATTTCTTTGAATTCGTGCCTTCACAGCTTTTATCACTGCTGGAGTCCTAACAGACCGAGGGCGACCACTTCTTGACCTGTCATCTACACTAGAGTCTTCATTGTATCGTTTGATGGTACGATAAATGAATCTTTTGGTTATATTCAAATTTTTCAGTATGTTAAAAATTTGAATTGGCGCGTAACTGTAACGATGCAACGCAATAACTGCAACACGGTCTTCTTTAAGCGTCCACTCCATATTTAAAAATGAGTAAAATTCTAAAAGTTATACATTTTTATTTTCATGAACAATTCGAAATTCTAATTCAATAAACTTTTTTGTGGCCAGCATTCTAAAAGAAAAGTTTTTACTGTGTGACAATACTTATGACCTGACTAGGTATTTCTGTATATTTTAAGTTAAGTGTTAAGTATGAATTAGTATCCAAGAGTTTTTCATTCATTCATTTTATTCATAGTGAAGTTTTGTACACGTATGTAAATCCTTCTTATAGCAAGATCAAGTAGTGATGTAATTTGGTGCTCATTGATATTGTATGTGTTCTCCGTACAGGGGCGGAGTAAGAATAGTAACTCCTGCGGCCGGGCTCGGCCTGTCGTAAAAGGCGACAAAACAACCCTAGCTATGTGGTAGGGCCTAAAGTCCGTATGCATGACAACCACCCTTGGTCTAAAATATGGCGCCATAATAACCTTGTGTTGTGTTCTGGTATTAGTGTGGTCACTAATACCAGAACCTTGGTAGGTTCCTATACCCCTATGGGACAGCAGCGTGTTCGTGGTGCTACTAGCGTCGTAAACATCTATAGGCGTCGGTAACTGCTTAATATTAAGTGGGCCGTCAGCCTGTCTGCTGTCCCCTAGCAATAAAAAAATCTTTCATTTCCTCCTTATTGGTGGGTTGCATTCAAAGCATTTACTTTGGGAGTCCCAGCTGCGATAGATTGCATAGTATCGCCAATATCATTTGCGTTTTTCTTATAGAAGCACTTTCGTGAAGCAAATTTATGTCCTGTACATATAAAGACGAAGGTTCATTAACAGTCATAATTTGTAACCATACTTCATATTTATTTATTTATTTTATTTATTCTTTATTGTACAAAAAAATTACAGATTACATAATATATTTTAAAATAGTACATTGTACAAGTGGCGGCCTTATCGCTTGAAGCGATCTCTTCCAGGCAACCTTTGGATGGACAGGAGTGATCAATAAAACAAATAAAAATGTAATGTGTGGGAAGGTTTGCAAATATCTATAGGTACATGTAGATAGTATAAAGAAGTATACATAAATACACAATTCTATACTTAAATAAATAAGGAAAAAAAAAGTGAAACAGAATGGGAGTAAAGTAAGAAATTAAATACTTGATTTTAAAAAGTGTTCATGCAGAAGCTTCTTGAAGGAGTAAATGGACTGAGCTTCTCGAATATTTATATTTTCATACTAATATTATAAATGTGAAAGTAAGTTTGTTGGTTACGTTTTCACGCGAAAACTACTTAACTGATCATCATGAAACTGTATAAAACAAAAATGTGTACAACACATTCTTGGAGGTGTTAGAAGTATAACATAGGACACTTTTTATTGAAATAAAAATTATTTTTTACGAAGATAATTCCCTTTCTCATTTTTTCGATTTAATTTTGCTTGTTAATCGCCCAGCAGAGCGGGTATGATCGGCTAGTATGGAATATTTTAAATTACAAAAAATTTAAATTCGCCAACAACTGGCAAAACAAGATTTCTGTGTAGGTTACCTGTTAACACGTTTCTGACAAATAAATGATTTCATTTGTGATTAATTAAATTAAAATAGAAAGTTAGAAGAGATAAAAACCTTTATCGCAGGATATTTTTCAAATGTAAGAACCGTAGAAGACCACTTCTGTAGCCACTAAACCAGTCGTGTAGTGGGTTCATCCCAAACACGATATTAATTACAATTCCAATTATTTGTAGAGATATATGTTTACAATCCTAAGATTGTGATATATTACGAATTCGTTTACTTGTCTAATAAGTAACAGCTCATAAATGTTCCACTGCTGGGCTAGGGCCTCCCCATAGAGAGAACGGACAGTATACCCGCAATACTTGTCCAAGGCGGATTGGCAAGTTGCACAAACCGGTGATCTCCGTATACAAGTTTTATCACTATGTTTTCCTTTACCATCGGCACATGGCAGTAATGCTACAATATGCACATTGCAGTGCAATACCACTGACCTAAAACAAGGTAACCTTACTTGTCTAATGAAGTTCTCCATCTTCCACAGCTACGTCATGAACTCGATCGCGTCATCAGCGAACGTGACCGCCTACTTAACGAGAGCTCAGAGTTGGGAGCGGAGAAAGCGAACCGCGAGTCGGAAAGGGTGGCACTGCGGGCAGAGCTTCGCGAAACCAGGCAAAGGGAACAGAGGCTACTCGTGGATATTGGAGATTTGGAAGACGAGAACATCTCCCTACAAAAACAAGTGTCCGCGCTCAGATCATCACAGGTTTGTGTATCAGTTTATTAAAATTTATTACTTATGTATAACGGAAGCATGATGATTTTATTTAGAATTATCTACAATGATCACTTTGTCACATGGTACGAGGATATTTTGAGTAAAATACAGTGTCAAGTGCCCCAAAGTAAGTTGCAGAGCACTTGTGTTATGGATACTAGACAACTGGTATACTACTTGTACAAGGTTTTTTTTAAAATAAATACTGAGATACGTATAAACCATAGAAGGATACGTTATAATAAATGAAATAAATTAGGCTAAAATCGGTATCAACTGAGGCAACAGCAATCTCATCGCCAATTTCCGGAAAAAATAACTAATGGTGTTCCTTTCTACTATTTATTGCCTTTAAGCTAGCTGGAGGGATATTCCATTTGTTTACTTTTATAGCACCTAAGGAACCAGACGGAATGGTCCTATTTTTTACGTTAACTAGGATCACACGGCCAATCCTTCATTGCCAAATACACGTGAAGGACTTTTTTGTCACTTTAAAAATGTTAGTTTAAATATAGTATTGTAACTTCAGGTTGAATTCGAAGGGTTGAAACACGAAGTACGTCAATTAAGAGAAGAAGCCGAAAATGCACGTGCAATGGCCGAAGAGACGGCAGCGTTACGCCGCATCGCTGAACGCCAGTTGGCTGAAGCGCTTGAAGCGCTGCAGGCCGAACGCGAGGCTAAATTCGCAGCCAAGAAAGAGCTGGATGCACATTTGAGTAGAGAAGCGGCGTATAATATCACGAATTTGGCGTACAGTATACGAGGTATTTACTGATCATAAATTAATTTCTGAATGTGGATTGCAGGTGCATCGGTACACAAATGAGTTTAAATACACCATAACTACATTACATATGCCCTAAATCAGGCAATTTTTTCATTGCATTGCCAAGCTGCTTGAGAAATTTATATCCGTGCCGGGGTAGAGAAAGAATACTGACCTCTGCGGCCGGGGTTGGCCTGTCATAAAAGGCGACCAAACAACCCACTTTAGTTACGTAGTAAAGCCCCAAGCCCGTCTGGATGGCGACCACCTTTGGTCTTAAGTATGCCTTCATGTGTTATGTTCCGGCATTAGTGACCCAAGTTCCTATACCTTTATGGGACATCAGCGTGTTCGCAATGCTACTGGCGTTGCAAACACCCATTGGCGATGGTAATTGCTAAATTCTAAGTGGGCCGTCAGCCTATCTGCTGTCCTACAACAATAAAAAGAAATTGCTGAAATACTGTCCATTGGGGGGAAGCTTAACTCTAGTAGTGCAATGTCTGTGTTGAGTTATACAGAATTTAGATTCTTTAACATCGAGATCATATGATGAGATACTACATTATTTATATACATTAAATGACTAGTTCCCCGTTCCTTTTTACCTAGAGCGATGGTACCTTGGAAGAATGTTTGGTGTTGCAATCTTTTAAACTGACCGTCTCCAATAATAATATGTTTATTAGCTAAAAACACGACAAAATGATCTTACAAATGTTTACAAATGATGTTACAAAATGGCTGGCTAATATTAAGTTCAATTACTAAAATTAAATGTTACACTTTAAAATTTAATATACAAAAATAATTATGAACAGTATATAAAATGAATGATTTAATTATAATATAATAGCGAAACATGTATCAATCACTTAATTAAAATTATACAATATGATAAAACAAAATTTATGTCATATTATGTTCATAATTACTTGAGGCCACTGGATCTAATTAATTTTTGAATAATTACGCCATCTTATCCGTTAAATATTATTGAATAGTAACATTTACTTATTAATAATTTCTCAAGTTGCTTGTATACTTTTTTGATAGTCTTGTATAATCAGGTATGCCTGACGGTGACGCAGCTGAGGAAGACGGCGAGCCGGGTGGCTCGTCATCGGCGGATCTGGCGTCGGCCATGGGCGACCACCATGCCGACCTCTTCTCCGAGGTGCACCTGCACGAGATCTCTCGCCTCGAAAAGCAGCTCGAACAAGCGCACAACGAAAATGTTAGTGCCATTATATATTCTAGCTTTGTAGCCAAAGTCCAAGCAAGTTTGTGACTTTATCACTGTTTTTTACATAGAGGTTGATTAAGTGTTACATAATTATTACATACATAACTTAACTCAAAGCTAGTTGAGGCCTCAATAAGTCACGAGCTCGGCGGTAACCATCAAAACTCTCAAACATCGCTTCATATTTAATTCAACTAACGGTTTACAGTGTTATTATTCATGCAGGCTCGGAGAAAGAATGCTGACCTCTGCGGCCAGGGTCGGCCTGTCGTAAAAGGCGACAAAACATCCATAGCTACGTAGTAGGGCCCCAAGTCCGTCTGGATGGCGACCACCTTTGGTCTTAAGTATGTCGCTATAATAACCTTGTATTATGTTCCGGCATTAGTGACCCAAGTTCCTGTACCCTTATGGGACAGCAGCGTGTTCGCGATGCCACTGGCGTTGCATACACTCATAGGCGACGGTAACTGCTAAATTCTAAGCGAGCCGTCAGCCTGTCTACTGGCCTACATCAATAAAAAAAATTATTGACTTACAATATCCAGTAGTTTGCTTTATCACTCATTTGTCCTAATACAGATCTGACGTGACTATCCCTTCAGCTTGCACGTTTTGCTACCTATGCCTGGTACTTCTCTTATGGATCTCCTCATTTCGGATCTTAACCATAAAAGATACTCAACATATTTTTAGTGTTATTTTAATATATTTATTTGGTAGGGCCCTAAGCCCGACTGGCAACCACTTCTGGTCTATAAATATGCCGCCATTGTGTTTTCCGGCATAAGTAACTCAGGCACCAGTTCCTCTACGCAGACGGCAGAGTGTTAGCGGTGCCTCTGGCTTCGTAACCACCAATAAGCAACGTTAGCTGCTTAAATTAGAAACTTACATTCCTTAATACTAATACGATTTAAAACGAATTGTGTATATACAGAGCCAGTTGTCTGCGTCGATGCGCAGTGCGCAAGCGACCGCGGAGAGCGAGAGCGCCGCGGCGGCGCTTCTACGGTCAGGGCTCACGCGGGCCGCCTCCAAACTCACAGCACTCAACTCCCTGCATAAGGACTGTGCACCGCTGGTAAGGCCTACCAACCCACATTATGATTCATGTTTAAATATATAATTTTTAACTTAGGCTGGCATCAGATACCAGTTTTCTTTTTACAACTTATCCGATATATAGTCTGTTTAATATTATTTCAAATTATTTTTAAAAAGATAATATCAGGAGGAAACAAGACTACTTGTTGTGGTGTAATTAGTTGCTAGATATGAAAATATATCTTTATTGAGTTTATAGTTTCTGAACGATATTAAAGTTTGTGAACTTATTCCATATTATGGTTAAAGTAATGACATGACATAATGATGTTTATGGTTGGAGAAAAAAAAAGTTTAATTATTATTTATTATTGGAGCATTATATATGTAATGAAAAGCTCCAGAATGTGCGTCGAACACAGCCTATGACTATTTGTAAGAAACAACATATTTGTGCAAGATTTGATGGAAACACTAGTAGAAACTAGTTCTTGGGGGCGTTATATTATTCGGAAATTCGTCTTGTAACTCGGTATTGTGTGGCAGGATGATAACAAGGTGGAGGGCGGCGTGACGGCCCGCGCGGCCAAGTGGCTCACGTGGTGGCGAGTGTGCGGCAGCGAGATGCCCGCCCTTGCGGCTCTGTTGGCCGAGCTGAGTACAGGCGCCCCGCCGCCGGACGCCTCGCCGGGCGCTCTGCAGCGGCAGGCCATGGCGCATCTCAGCGACCGCGTAGCGGAGGCTGAAGTGCGGTGCGCAGCGCTACAAGCTGATGCAGATTTACTCAGAACATTGGCAGGAGGTGAGGGTGCTCCTCATAGAATTCTCTTCCCTCTTCAGGCAAAGAAATACAAAAGCCAAATGCCAAATAGCTTTTTAACTATTTGGTGTCATTTAATTAAGGATAAGAATCAGATGAGCATAAATATCATTAGGGTGGATCATTAATTAAACGACATGTCGATCACTGGTGACCGACGCGACAGTTACAAGTTTTTTTTCTAAGCCTGAAAATTTATAAAGGGAATTTAAGAAGTGAAATTAACTTCTTCCAGTGTCTACGAGAAAAATCTTTATAATATTTTGAAAACTATCCACCTAGTAAACATATATCTATACATAAAACTGACTATGTAGTATTTAAACTTGCATCGGGCAAATCAGCACTCATTGTACTCGTCATAATGCTTGGCAGTTAACGTGTTAAATATATGACTATTAGTTAAAGGCCTAGTTTTTAAAAATATATTGTATTACATACATTTATCAAAGTCCAGATATATACAACCGTAACAATAATATTAAGAAATTTGTCTTGAGAAAACTATAGGTTGACGACAGGACTGTTTAGTGATTACTGTAATGTTACTGGTCATAAGCGAGTGCACAAACCAGTCGTTTCCTTTGCAGTACAAAGTATTTTTATAACCTGGAAATAATGTCCGGGTGTGAATATACTATGTCACTTAAATGTGTATGTTTGCAAAAAAGTTTTCGACATAGGTTTTAATTTAATACAGGAATTTGTTTGTGGATGTGTTAATTTGTATGTGGATCAGTCATGTCATTTGAGTGCTGTACTCTTTGTGTACAGGTGCGGGACGGGCGCTGTCGACGGCGGCGCCGGCGCTGCTTTCGGCCGCGGAGACGCTGGCGCAGATCTACCACCACGTGTGTGCCGTCAACGGCACGCAGCCCGAGCGGCTGCTGCTCGAGCACGCCGGACACTCAGACGGTACTCTACATCTGTACTTAATTTTAGATGAAGGTTTTTTTTATTAGTTTACAGCACATGGAAACGTAATACTAAGCTGTTACCACCAAAATATGTTAATACATATTAATGGATATATTTCGCTAGACGGACATACTTATACAAAAAAGCAGTTTAATAGTAGTTGTATTGGTTATACACACAACGCAAGAAATTTGCTGCTTACTTTGACACTAGATGACGTGTGAATTAAGGGCGTAACAGCTAACGCTCGTCGGTACTCTTGCGGAGGTCACGGGCTCGATTCCCGTCCAGCGTTTGGGTGTTTATGTAGCAAATGTATTTATTTATAAAAGAAAAATATATATGAGCTTCCGGCTGAGGTTTTCTCGGCGCAGTACGATATGGGGTTCTTCAAAAAAGACGTTATAAAATTTCTTCGAGGCGGGCTGCGCGTTGGTAATGCCCCTGGTGTTGCAAACGTACATAGGCGACGGTGACCATCTGCCAGGGTGGGCCGTTTGCCTGTCTGCTGAACTCTAGCTATAAAAAATGTAGTTATCAGTTGCCTAGTAGCCAAAACGCAAGTACTATGCATCTTAGTTTGGGACTAGATAGCATTGTGTGAAATGTCCCAATATATAAATTTATTTATTTATTATTTAATTAAAATTGTTTATTTATTATTATAATTTCAAACCATAGAGCATCAGTCTAATTGGAAACCGTGCAAATGTAATGTTCACATTTACAGGAGAAGGTGGGGAGGGTCGCAGCGTGGAGGAAGACGCACTGGCGTTGGCTGCCGGTGAACTGGAGGGACTCCGTGCTGCTGGAGCCGTGGCTCGTTCGGCAGACACGCTCGTTGATCAATTAACGCACCTGAGAGCCGCCCTGGACACGGCCCTCGATAGCCGCAACAGGCACCAACCTGGTGAGTCATCCATTACCTTCCGCTATGGAGCCCAGCTATCGTGTTTGGGGCTCTCCATTAATCACGTGAGGCTCGAAAGGGGGGGGAGGGGTCCATAAAAAATCACGAAATATCACAAGGATGGGGTGTAATAATATATCACGTGTGTTTATTTTTTTGTCAAACGCGTACAAAATCGAATTAGCGGCTTGTAGTGTGACCTTAATTCACTGTTGCCAGGCAACGAACGAAGTGAAGTTCCCGCGAGCCGCGACAACCGTCCGCCGGACTCAGCTTCTCAGTGTCAGTTATTCTGTTGTTTTGGCGTTGAATATATGCGGAAATTGTTTAACCTCGTACGTTTTACATTAAAACAAAATGTCTAAACTAGGTGATCTGTATAAAGACCTATTTGCAGAATATAAGAAAGGAAAAAACCTAGTGTGGCTCAAAAAGAATTTAACGAATTGTGGGCTAATGCGAAACAAAAATATACTACAAAAGAAGAATTTATGAAGTGGGCGAATGATCTTTTACTAGATTTTTATGTCAGTCAAAAACAACCTGCAACCTTTCTATCTACCTCTAAACGTTATTATTGTAGTCTTTAATTTTCTATAATAAAATTAGATGATACTTAAAATTAAGATTCTTTGTAGGTACTAAAAAATACACGTGATATATGGCGGGGGGTTAAAATGCCGAAAAAACATCAAGTGATTAATGGACGGCCCCTTTCGATAATGGCTAATAAGATATTATACAAGATGTTTAAAACCCTAAGTTGGTGTTGATTCACTTCCAACTCAGAGTATAAAACTGAAAACATTGGCAAGGCTTAATGAGTGTTGGGTGAGAATTCAATAAGTGACAACCTCATGTTTTTTTTATAATACAAACTTACAGTTTGTATTATAAAAAAAACTAACAATGTTCTAAATCTAATTTTTTTTAGTTATAAAAGATATCTTGGTGATTTTGTTTTTAAAAGAAGTATTTGTATAGAATATAATAAACACGAAATATTGTACTCGCACTAAGAAAAGAAAAAGATGCCCATGAAAAACCAGCAAGAGTTATAAAAATATGCATATCGTAATTATAACTTAGTTTTTATATCTTTAAATCCCTGTTTATTCCCAGGCCTTACGACTGAACACAATCTCAAGATCCTACATTTCCTTCCTATGTCAAAGAGAACCAAAGAGCAAACAAACGTAAAGATAAAATCGGATATTGCCAATAGAAAGCTTCATAATCTCATCTCTCAATTGAAAATCGACTTTGAGTCTTATGAAAATAAACAGTACAGTAATTCAACTCGAACTGTGAAAGAGATTACAGAATATTTTGAAAATATTTCCAAATCTAAATATAAAGATGTTAAGGAGAAGGAGTTTTCACACAGAAAAGCACATGATAGAATAAACTTTAAACCTTGTGTAATAAAATCTAATATCCCAATAGCAAAAATAAATCGTAGCAATCCCAGTGTTATGAGTATTCAAAACATATGGAAATCTTCTTTATTGAATGGAAGAAGTTGTAATATAAGAAGGAATATATATAGAAGAAAGGAAAACGTGATTGATAACTTTAAAGAGAGTTTTAAGACTAGCGTAATGGCATGTGTTTTGATGCTGCAGTATATATTATAAAATAAGGTTATATTCCAGTATGTTTTATAACTTCCGTAATATTTTAAAATTTGGTAGTCTTGGTCTCAATTTATTATTATCTAACTAATAGGGAATATGTGCGGTTTTATAATTTTATATATAAAAGTAGCAAGTTGTCACACTAGGAGCCAGAGAGTCTTATAATAATAAATAGCCTTTATTCAGATACTTGTACACGTTAGGTTTACATTAAGTGTGATTAGAGAAAACTGATTTTCTGAGTCCTTGGTTGTAACTGTTTGCCTTCTGGCAAATGCCTCCCCCAATGTCCTCCACTCTTCTCGCGATCTTGCTTTGCGGAACCATAGCTTTCCCGCAATTTTTTTTTATTGCGTAGGACAGCAGACAGGCTGACAGCCCGCTTGGAATTCAGCAGTTACCGTCGCCTATAAGTGTTTGCAACGCCAGTGGCATCGCAATCATGCTGCTGTCCCATAAGGGTACAGGAACTTGGGTCACTAATGCCGGAACACAACACAAGGTTATTATGGCGGCATACTTAAGACCAAAGGTGGTCGCCATCCAGACGGGCTTGAGGCCCTACCACGTAGCTAGGTTGGGTTGTTTTGTCGCCTTTTACGACAGGCCGACCCCGGTCACAGAGGTTAGTATTCTTTCTCCGCCCCTGTATGGTACTTCGTCCGACCATCTATATTGGCCACCTCTTTTTCTTTTGCTCGTTCTTGGATACCATTTTGTATTGGTCTGACTCCATTTCCCTGGTCCCCTAATAAAATGGCCAATCCATGCCCACTTCAATTGCTTACTTTTTACAGTAACATCTTCAACTTTTGAAATGTTTCTAATAAAGCTGCTTCTTATCCTTTCTTGTTCCTGTCATACTTTTTTCCATTGCTTGCTGGCAAGACCACAGTTTGTCCTCCTGTACTTTTGTGAAAGCCCATGTTTGGCAACCATAAGTCAACATTGGCATGTATTAAAAACTTTTCACGCCTGTTACAAGTTGTCTATCTTTCATTATTTCACTTAGTTACCAATATTTTTTCCAGGCATTTGTTATTCTTTGTTCGATTTCCCTTCTGTAAAGGTTTGTTGGGCTAATAGTTTAATCTATATAGGTGTACTCATCTACATTTAGAGTTATTGTTATTGTAGGAAACATTCGATAATGTTTCCTGTCATTTCTTATAAATTATAAATTTATTTTCTTGCTCAGTTCAGATATTTCTTTTCTTTGTATGTCTATCTTTGAATTGAATTAAATTGCTTCTTTTATTTAATAGAGCGATTGATTCTACAGATAGATATTGCTTTCTTTGTGATATTGCTGTCTTTGTTTTAATTAGTGTAATATAACTCTTAATTAGGTCTTCCTCCAGCTTGTTATAATTTATGTTAGGTTTTTAGATTGTTAAATTCTTTGAAAAGATCTGGGTAGGTTTTCTTTAACGTTTTTCACGGTTTCAATGAACAGATTGAAAAACATTCAGCAAGTTATTTTCTGGTTGACATGGTCTACGTATTTTTGGCTGAATAAGTTTAAGATCAACTTTAATCATGCGATGGTTTGTGTTGAAGTTAAATCTGTTTAGTATTTTCATGTTAAAATAATTTGGGCGATTTGTAAGAACGAAATCAATTTTGTTTTTGTAATTACCATTTGGAGATATCCACGTCCATCTATCTGCCTTTGCTACTGTTTAAGAAACGACTATTAAGTTGTTTTCCCAAGCAAATTTGATAAGATTCACGCCGTTTTTATTTCGTTTTCCGTGTGTATATGGCCCTAAAATTCTTTTCTCATTGATTTTCTTTTCACCGACTTGTGTATTAGAGTCTCCTATTACTATAAATTTTTTGACTTTAGTAGTGTTTACATCAATATGGATTTTTTCTTCTTCATCTATTAGTATACTTGCTAATTCTGTTGTAGAATAAACTTGAACTATTGTCCAAAGGTTGGAGCCAGGTAGCCAGGGTTTCTTAAATTTAGCACTGCAATTTGATCGTAAATTCCCACAATTTCTTCTATTTTTTGTTTTAGATGTTTCTTTATTAGCAGTCCTATTCCATTTCTACCTGTTATTACACCTTTGCAATAAAATATGAAATCTTGGTGTTCTATAAGTTCTCCAATTCTTCTTTTTTCGCTAGGTTAGACTGTTGTATTGGGTGTACAAATTAATTCGGTCCGTTTTTTGTTGTTAAAAATATATTTATTTTTAAATCAAAAAAAATAATAGATTAATCAAAGTATTGTCCATCGTTGATTACTACTTTTTCCCATCTCTCAGGCAATTTTCGAATTCCATCTCGAAAAAATGATTCGTCTTTCGAGGCAATCCAACTTCCGATCCAATTTTCTATTTCTGCAAAAGAAGTGAACCGGTGACCTGCCAAGTCGTGCTGCTTCCGTCGGAATAACCAGTAATCCGAAGGAGCAAGGTCCGGAGAATACGGCGGGTGTGGTAAAATATCCTACTTGAGTGTTTCTAAATATATTTTGACGATGTTTGCGACATGAGGTCGAGCGTTGTCGTGCAAAAGAATAACTTTATCATGTCTGTTCGTATTCCGGCCGCTTTTCACGTAATGCACGGCTCAATCGAATTAATTGTAGCCTATACCGATCGCCCGTAATAGATTCGCCAGGTTGTAGCAACGCATAATACACAACACCTTTTTGGACCCACCAAATACACAGCATGACTTTTGAACTCAAATTTTGCTTTGCTGTTGATGTCGAGGTCGATGGTAACGGTTCACCAGGCTTAGCGTAGTATTTTTACTTCTTGGGATTATCGTAGAATATCCATTTCTCATCTCCAGTAACAATTCGATGTAAAAACCCCTTTGTTTTTTGCCTTTGAATCAACTGCTCGCAAGTGAAAAATCGCCTTTCAACGTCTCTTGGTTTCAATTCATGAGGGACCCAGTATACCTGTTTTTGAATCATTCCTATGGACTTTAATCGTACAGAAACTGCTTGTTGAGTCACTCCTAAACTATCTGCAAGCTCCTCTTATGTTTGACTTCTATCTTCATCGAGTAATGCCTCCAATTCTTCGTCCTCGAATTTTTTTGGTTGTCCGGGTCTAGGCTTATCTTCAACGCTGAAATCACCATCCTTAAAACGTCGGAACCATTCCCTACATGATTTATCAGTTGGAGCATTATCACCATAAACTTCCACAAGCATTGGATGCGCTTCCGCTGCACTTTTCTTCCAATTGAAGCAATAAATTAAAACCTCCCGCAGATGCTGCTTAGTTAACACAAAATTTGACATATTCAAAAAAATTAAAAACAAGTTCTTTTACGAAATTCGAAGTGATGAGAACGGAATGTTATTGACAGATGTCTAACCTCTCTGAAACCACCGAGATCAACTGCCACAATAAAACATTCATGACAGCCAGAGCCATCTTTTTAAAACGGACCAAACTAATTTGTACACCTAATATATTAGGTGATGTTTTATCCCTCTTCCTATTTTCAGCTTTTACGTTTTTCTTTACAATTAACTTGTCATATCTGATATATGCAATGTTTCCTTTTTCTCTCTTTAGGTAACTTCGTTATTAATTCTTTTCTGGTCTCAAGAACATCTTTTGGAAAGTCATCCTCCTTCATCCAGCCAAGAAAGCCATCCTTTTCCCTCCATTCTAAAGTGGTAGAGACAAGAATAGATCTTGTCTTTCCTTCAGTGTTCCTTCCTGATCTGTGAACCTTGCTGATTTCCCACTTATTCCATTTATCAATACCAGCTTCCTCATTAACAGAGTTCAAAGTGTCCAATACCAGATCCAGTATTTTAGTAGAAGTTGCCTCATTCTCAAGGACAGCATGAATAATAAAATTATTTCTCCTCTGCTTTTTCAAATACCATTATTTTTATTTTTAAAGATTGCACTTCATGCAGGATATGATTTTATTCTAAAATTTCAGTAATACTTGGTTAATTTTTTTTTAATCTCTAATTTGTGTTCTTAACTGTTCACTCCACTGACTTGTTAACTTTTGAAGTAACATATCGATCTGTTGCTTCCATCATATATTTTTAAAATTTTGAAATCTTAAGTTCCTACCAAAAGTTTTGATGCATTTTTTTTATTGCGTAGGACTGCAGACAGGCTGACGGCCCGCTTAGGATTTAGCAGTTACCATCGCCTATAGGTGTTTGCAACGCCAGTTGCATCGCAAACACGCTGCTGTCCCATAAGGGTACAGGAACTTAGGTCACTAATACCGGAACACAACACAAGGTTATTATGGCGGCATATTTAAGACCAAAGGTGGTCGCCATCCAGACGGGCTTGAGGCCCTACCACGATGCATGTAAAATGGTAGCAATCAGTGCTGCACTTATGATAATAAAAACCTTGCATACAGGTTATAATTAAGCCTTATTTTGCTTGTATCTGAATGCAATCCAAATACCATTTCCGGCTGTACTGTCACCGCCAGCTGCTTTTTAATTGTGGAATTAGTTACTTCCTTCTTATTTTGATATTTGAACTTATAATAGAAGTACATATATGTATAATAATAATTGCACTTTGAATTATTTCGCACGAGATCTCACAATTTAGTATAAAGCTTCTGTTGCTTTAAACATTGCTTACACTACTCTTAAGCTTCACTTTAATTTGGTTTTGAAGATTAAAAACGATACATGTTTTACTCGGGTTTTTTAAATTATTTCTGTGAATCACGATGTAGGTACTGTTTACACAAATGTCAAAGCAGAAGTTTAGAACCAGTTAGTAAAGTCTCCAGAAGACTGTGCTAACTGGAGAAAAAATTTGAAAATCAGACCGAAGCATATCTAAATGGTTGATGAAAGTGAATTTTCTTGTGTTTTTTGAAAGCTAATTATTTTTTAAAGACTTAAAATGAATTTAAATAGTTTTGTAGTGGTTGTATATATTTTGTAATTATAGTATAGTACAACACTTAAATATAATTAGTAATATTTAGTTTTATACAATTTTGTTATAAACAATTGTGTATTTTTGTTGGAACGTAATAGGTTCTAGGAATATGCCAGACAGTTATACAATCATTGCTTGTTTATGTTATGTATGTAATTATTTAATATTTTTGAATCTTGATTAGTTTAAATAGTGTTGTGATAGTATATGAAATACTATGAACTTGCTTATTTTTCGTAAACAGTGATGGAGGCAGAAGAGAGGGGTGCGGAGCTAGCCGAGTTGCAGGAACAAGTGATCAAGCTCAAATCTCTATTGTCCACGAAACGGGAACAGATCGCCACGTTACGAACGGTGCTCAAGTCGAACAAGAACACGGCGGAGGTGGCGCTGGCCAACCTCAAGTCCAAGTACGAGACCGAGAAGATCATCGTGACGGAGACCATGCTCAAGCTCCGAAACGAGCTCAGGCTGCTCAAGGAAGACGCCGCTACCTTCTCAAGTGAGTTCACTGTGAGTCCAGAAATTCCTGGATTCAGATTTTACACACTATAATATTGTTTATTAGAAATCCATAATCGTTTTTAACACATTTCTCTTTTGAGATAAACCTTTTGTTTATGTTACTGCAAAAGTTCCATTATTTATTAGTTTACTAAATTAGATATGCAATTCCAGTTATAATTATATAATAACAGCCCAAAACAACCTACTGTTTGAAGAGTCAAACAGTAGTCAACAGAGGATAGAGATCCTGTCTAGACGAAACAAATTGTATATCCAAAGCGGATTGCAGAATGCCTAGTAGTTCGCGATCAGAATGCGCTGTTTTTACCAAACAATAATATTCTATTATCAAGGATGATGCGACGTTTGATGCTACAATAGAATATTGATCTTACGTTATTACGGAATTTTAAAGACATCCTATTTAGCTCGGCATTATCGTAAAAGATTACTAGAGATATTAGAAGTTTTATGTGCGTTCAACTCGTTCCAGTATCCCACTAACTTGACCCGATCGTTTTTGTGTGAATAGGTCTTCGCGCAATGTTCGCGGCGCGGTGCGAGGAGTACGTGACGCAGGTGGACGAGCTAACGCAAGCGCTGGCAGGCGCCGAGGAGGAGAAGAAGACCCTCAACCAGCTGCTAAGGCTCGCTGTGCAGCAGAAACTTGCACTTACACAGCGCCTCGAGGAATTAGAGGTAATTTCATTTAAAAATTCTAGGCTGCACAATAATTTTTCTCTTATTTTTTTGACATATGGACGTGAAGGGTATTCACGTAAAAGGCGCGCAGTGGTTGCCTTATGACGATAACCTACTGCAGATCTAGGGCCTCGAAAGCATTTCAAATACAATTGAGATTGGAACCGTGTATGATGATATACGTCAGCCGATTGAATTTATTGGAAAATGTATATTGAATTCTAGATTTTATTGTTCCTATATTTTAATTGAACGGCAGTTAAAGAAGTGTATTTGTGTTAAGGTGGACCGCGAGATGCGCACGCGGCGTGTACCCAAGGCGGGTGGCGGAGGCCGCGCGCGGGGACGAGACTTCTAGCGCGTGGTGGCGGCGCTTAAGGCGGCCGCCGCTGCGCTGCGCGCTCTCGTGCAAGTGCACCTATACACACATGCGCACGCGCAGCCCGAGACCCGCAGGCGCCACATACATTAGGACAATGTAATTTTCCATTCAGATTACTCCTTGGCCTATCTCTAAAGTATCTCTAAGACAGTTGTTCACATATTCCAAGGGAATTTGGTTGTGTTGCAATTTTGCAACATATTTGAAGAGATTTTAAATTAATTATTAGTACAGTTGTGCTTATATCAATTTGGTGATAGGTCAGGAGGACAGGTGGGAGACCCAGTGGTCAGATAACCGTTCCTCTATACGCTGACTTTGAGTTAAGAACTCTTATAGCGAACGTCGTAGAGGACCGCTACGAATTTATAGTATTAAACGTGTAGGACAATGTCAATCGTCTATCGATGTTCAACGAATAATGATCACTGACTTATCGAGATAGGAATGTAATAAAATCGATTAATCCTAATAATTAATACGATATATCGTATGTATAATCGATACGATTCGTCGAATACCGATGGACGATGAAGTTTTTTTATATTCCGGCCTACAATGGCTGATTATTTGTACGTTTTATAAAGTTAAATGTCATTCGACGCTGATATATTAATATTTGTGGGTTTCGTTAACACGTGTTCGAGTAGTTCACGCGTCGATCGTCACAATCTGATCTTGTGAACCGTCAAACTGTGCAGCGACGATCGACAGAGAACTGGCTCGATATGTCAAGTAAATTATTATCAGGTGTCGCTTCTCTATGATTCAGATAGATATATCTTTATGAATTTTATTGAGTGAAAGTCTCGTGTTTTAAGTGAAATTCACTAAAATGGAAATTTTAATAAATACAACGAAACCCTCGAAATATTGACTATCGGCGTCATTAATTAGTTATTAAAGTTGACTGATTTTAGTGTGGGGGGACCGGATGTCCTATTGAGAGGAGGTCGCTCGAATTGTTGATCGATGGCGACAAAGGCCGGGTCTTCGCCCACTAATTACAATTAGTTACCCTTAGGCTTGTATCGTTGACGACTCGGTTTCAGATTTCGTAGCTCATTCAGTGGGTCCCAAAAGTTTTTTGACAGTTGTAACGGAAGTACCAGATTGTACTGATTTCTGACAAACGTTATTTCTAATTTCTAAAGGTAAATTGAGTACTTTATGGACTTTTCTGTCAGTGTTTACGCTATCGGATTGAATGTTTAGCTGGACCCATTCGATTATTCGCCTCCACGATGTTGTTTCGATAATTCTGATAACTTTCGCCTGTCAGATCGATGCTAGATATTTTTGTAATAGGATCGCAATATTTTATTACGCAAATGTATTTATCGCCGTTGTTGGAAGCGCAGAAGGATTTCCTTCGCGCTAGAAGCATAATATTTATGATTATAGACGTGGGCGGTCGATTGTCGACCGCCGCCGACCGAGCGACGTTATTTTGTACGATATACCTAAATAGTATTTATATTTAATTGTAATAGATATCCTTTATTCGATGCGAAACGTTTAGTACGTCCAATTGATAAATTTCTAAATGTGTTATGATATATTTATAATATCGGTCGTCGTCCATTTGTCGCGTGCGCAAAAGACTATGTAATCTGTCTTTTAGGTTAGTAATGATGTCGGATGCGTTCGTTGCGTTGTTGTGGCCCTCTGCCGGATCTTTCGTCCATCTTATTCTAGTTGTAGTGTTGGTAGTGTGTCCGCGCGTCCCGGCGCGCCTTGCCGTCCGCACGCCTCCTGTCCGTCGGCTGGTCGACTCCGACTCCGTTAACGCGTCGCATTGTTTCGTTCACGCCAGTCTCTTTGTTCGGCCTCCGGCTCCGGGTCGCTCCCGAAGCCTCGTTCGTTCACTTAGAGTACAAATTATTGCCCAATCAGATGCCTTTGTTGCTCAAAACGCTGCTCATAGGAGTCGACCAGTGGATCTATTTTTAAGACAAAATTTACAAAGATTTTTATTGAAATTGTTACGTATTTATTATTATTTACGTTATTGGATGTGATATTGGCAGCTTCCCGTGATAAGGTTGCGTACGACCGCTCTTCTCTTCTAGTGTTTCACTGTCTTAGGCTAGTTCCGACCGTTCCAAGTAGGGGGCGCTCGCCCCGTTAGCTGTTTTACTGGTTTAGGTGTAGCCTAGTTGATATGTTATAACCTCTTAGCATACTTGTAGGTGACCTGTCTCAGCGAGAGATGTATCTCGCGGTCAAATTGATTTGCAATATTATCTATCTAATAGCATAATTGGTTCGCATTGACCATAGTTTTGCATTTATTGTTTTTAGATATAAATAATATTAAAATTACTAGCTTTTATCGTAGTAGATCATTCTTCATGTACTTAAATGATGGACTTATCAAATTTATTAGCTTTTAGAATGTATGTTTCTAAGTATTATTTTGTACTTTAGCTTAGCAGCAGACATCGTTTGTGTATTTATTGTCTAGTCACCCGTTGGCCTGGGTCCGCTCCGAGGCCGCTGTCCACAGGCGCCTTCGCTAAGCCCTCCTTAACGGAGCCGGTACTCAGAGTCGAATTAATTGTTCATATTTTCGTATGCACACGAAAGAGCAGTATTTTCCAATACAAGTTATTCCAGCTTTCGTATTAAATGGTATTATTATATCAATTGTGTTGTTACGTTTTCTTTTATGACGTTAATTAAATAAAAATCACAATTTAGTATTTATATAATAAATGATTTATGACTATTGTTGTTGATGGTTTGTGACTAGCGCTAAAGCGTATTTTTCTCGTAATAATTATTATAGTATGTTCAGGCGTCTCGTCGCCACTTAGTGCAATGAATTAGGTTGTTTTCATAGTATTCATATTGATGGGGAATCCGTCGACGATATATTTATCGGACGCAGTGTTCGTTGGCGTCGCCCGATGTCTGCTGCCACTCGCGGTGGTGGTGTTGGAGCGATTAACCAAATATTTTATAACATTATAGATTATTTTGCTAGGCATAGTTTATTTACATTTAATCGAAATGAATAATATTATTTCTTTTTTTGTTATATTGAATCGCTACTATTTGTATACTTTATGGTGTTGCAACATGATTTAGCTGTTGGACAACTCGATGCATGAATGTTCCCGGTTTTACATCAGGTCTCATTATCATCTGTGATGAACATTTTTTTTTAATTGTAGGCCATTAATTGCACAGTTTGATGGTTCACTAGTATCATTATTAGATGTTTTTTTTTTATTTTACATTTGAACAGATGGCCACCGGTATTTTTTGTGATCTGGTCAGATTACAACGTCTTCGCAACACCTCCAGAGGTCGTAGCCGGACGATTTGTCATATATTTTAGATGAATGTATACTCAAAGAGAAGTTCCCGAAGAGAATTTCCCGGTTACGGCCTCAATGCTCACGAGCTTGTCAAGCGATTGATAATTTTTTATAACAAATTTATATTAATTGATACATGCCAAACTTAAATGTGTGCATAGTGAAGTTTTTATAACTTGAGTAATTAAATATATTTTTCTATATTTTTTTTTGTAATCTAATGCAATTTATCTTTTTGCAAATTCTTCATAAATTTATAGATTTTTTAAAAATCGAAGAGTACCAAAATTTTACAACTAACTTCTTAAAGTATAGGTCTGGTACGTTTTTTAATATTATTTAGTAAAACCTTTAATGTATTAAATACTATTAATAATAACTTTATATGCATTTTTAAGAATGGTTATGTATCAAGCAGTGGAATGACCATTTTAGGGAACATATCATGACAGAGCGGATTTATTTTCTACACACCGTGTTGTCACAATGACTGATGTGAATCATGTTTGGAGATAATAAATTATTATATTTATTCTTGTTCTTTTTCTTTTCCGTTCAATATGAAAAAGTTGGCTACAGATCTTAGAAGCGTAACGTTTGCTTATTTTCCGAAATTTTAGACTTCATATTTAACATTTAAATGAATCAGGAATTTAATAGTCCACTGTAGATAACGAGAAATTACATACCAGAACTATATAATTAATTACCAGAATTTTTTTTATTACTGAAAAACAGCAGACAGGCTGACGATAATAGTAAGCAGTTACTGTGGCCGCTGGATGTTAGCGATCTAACGGCACCGCGAACATGCTACTGTCCCATAGGGATAAAATAACATCATAGATTACGAGCGACGTTCGAATTCTAAATAGCATAGACAAGACTTGATTTTTGAAATACTATTTTTTTTTAAGAAGAGGATGACTACAAATATCGGTGCAACCAGTCAGTCCTAAGCCTGAAAAAAAAGTATGAAGGAAAGGTCAAGCATCAATTAAACGTTTTCCATTAATACATTGAATCAAATAATAAAATTTCAGGTCAGTAGATGTAGGAGACTCATTGAACGTCTTAGCGTTAAAAAAACAATGAAGATTCATTGATATTTACTACGATTGAATGATATTTACATGCAGTTGCGTAGCGTTAAAAATAATGTCAACTTGCATCGTCAACCATTCAAGCTTACGTTGCGAGTGACATTAGTAGCACGCAATTTTAACTAGTTGACAACGTAAATCGACGATAACGAAAAAACCGTCAACTACCCATTGTTATTTGTTAGGCTTTTTGACAGTATCATGAGACGTCCACACGTCCACTTGACTGTCAACCACTGGCCACTGACACATCCAAAAAAGTGCGAACTTCTATGCGTATTAATGCTCAACTCGTTAAAAACCAAAATTATAATGAAGTGATCGCACACTTGTAGTCTAATGTTAACTACTGAGCATTGATAGTGCATAAATTCTACCCAAGTGCTAATGTTTGATCTACGGGATTGTCGATTAAACGACGCGGATGCAAGAACTACCCGCTTCTTAAATTACGAAATACGATAATTGTTTTTACTAGTTCTCAGATAGTGAAGAAAGCACCACTTTACTTATACTTTCGTGGTAGGTGGCTCATACGACAGTCGTCATTGTGAAAATCCAAATCTTGGCTCTTCTACGGAAAAGGGTACAACAGGTTTCAAATGGAATCGTTTAAGGAACACTTAGTAATAATACTCTGTAGATACTAAAGTTATTTGTGAAATATTCAAAGGATTCATCAACAAGTAATAATAAGTCTTAATATTTATAAGAAACTTTATTAACATAAAAACACAAGACGAGGAGTATCGATACAATAATTATTAAAACTTGATAAATAATTCTTAATGCGTAAAAATGCATATTTACATAATGTCATTAATTATAACAGTAACGGAAAGCGCACACTCTTCGCACCTTTTCAGCACACGATTTTTTCTAAAATGGCGTATTATTTTAACAAATACTGCAATTAGATATGTTGGGACAATTCACATAGCGCTATTTAGTCCCAAAGTACCATAACACTTATAGGTACTAGACATTTACAACACTTTTATTTTATAAATAAATATTATTCATAAACACGCACGCGGGACGGGACGCACGTCTCGAAAAACAAAAGGCGAAAAGGCGAAAGGCATTGAGTAATCTTCATATGCTCGTATATACGAGTAGTACCAACGAATAAAGTGCTAGGCAAAATAGAGGGGAAAAGGCCCAGAGGACGGTCACCAACCCATCGGGTTGGTGACCGTCAGGTCAGATCAAATTAAGACTATCACGGGGCTCACTTTGCCTGCAGCTCTGAAACAGGCCGAGGACAGAGTGGTGTGGAGGCAGTTCGTCAGCGTCTCCGTAAAGGCTTATCAAGACGGGCACGACTTTCAGGAATGAAGAACACGGCGAAGAAGAAACCAACGAATAATAAAATCTAGAAATTTATTATTAAACGATGCGGAAAATATTTTTATGTAAGTCCGCAAAATGACCTGTCGTGTTGTGACGACAAAGAAGAAGGATGAAAAGATGTTGCAAGCTGCGTGTAGATGAACGTGAACTGGGTGGAGTTACGAAAATGGATAAAATTAGAAATGAGTATATCAGGAGAAAATTTAAAGTAGTGACTGAAAATGAAAAAAAAAAAGAAACTTAGTGTGGCCATATGGTCGAAGGGAAAAATGTCATGTAACAAGAAAAAAATTTTATTACTGAAGAACAGCAGACAGGCTGACGGCCCACTTAACAGTAAGCAGTTACCGTCACTTATGGATGTCTGCGACGCTAGGGGCACCGCGAACACGCTGCTGCCCCATAGGGCTACAGAAACCTGGGTCACTAATGCCGGAACACAAGGTTATATGGCGGTATACATACTTAAGACCAAGTACGGTTGCCATCTAAACGGGCTGGGGGCCCTACGAAATAGCAGCTGCAGACATTAGTATTCTTACCTCGCCCCTGTCAATAGATGCAGAACGAAGGAAAAGAGATGGAAGATGAAAAAGGGTGTGAATGTTGAAATGGCAGCTAACAGAAGAGAGTGGAATGAAATAACTTGTAATGCAGATTCCATATAATGTGGGTTATGGACAGAAAGCGGTATATATTTCTTAAAAACATAGTAAAATTATAGATACGTAAAACTGGAGATATAGACAAATGATTAATTTATGCACTCAATGCTTTGAGAATTATTAGCACGAATTAAAGCCCCCAGATGATGACATGAATAAAAACAAGAGTTAATTTAAATAAATAATCAAGTTGGCACAAAGAGATAACATGATTATAATATATTTATTTATAAAAGAAAATAACTGATAATTCGATTAATCTAATTATCATTTATATCCTAATCGATTATATATAATGATATTGCGGTAATTATCATATTTTTAATGCTAAGTATTAATAATATCACCCATGTAAACATTTTAACGAATAAGGTGCAAAGCTAGGAGCTCACCAATCAATAGTTAAAGGTGACTTTCGTAAAATTCAGATAATTGAGTTTGAGTGTCGTTGGCACGTTTCAGTCGCTTCGTAAGCAACGTCTGACACTTGAACATTTCGATAACGAATTTCATGTCGCTTGACCACATCGGACATGGCTCGACAGTGAAAATATGTAAAATATTGAACAGGCGCGCTTGAATATTGCCACATGAGCTTCTATTCTAAATCGTACGTATTCTTGAGAGCAGCGTCTTTTTTGATGATTAAAATATACAACTAGTTTTTTGTTATACAATAATTAAATTAAAATGCATTGTTATATCATAGAGCATTTCACTTCTGGTAATGTCTGTTTTGATACATCTGTATAGATATACATTTTATTATTGATTATCCAATTAAGAAAAAACTAGTTTCCAATTCAGTTACAAATTTTTTAATAAGTTATTTATTATTGATAGCCTTATAAACCATTTTTTTGTAATATTGTATAGTATCATATTTAAAATATACTTTAACAGAGAGGTAAGGTAGAAGAAAAGAATTTCTGTCTATTCACCAATGGTGAATAGAGCTAATAAGCACCAAGTACACGATTTTTTACGGTTGATATTGCTCGCAACAACATAATCTAATATCTTTCAGATGAAAAATAGGTAACCGATGATATTCACTTCTGCGCTTGCGACAAATTATAACAGAATTTCAAATTAATATGAACAGTGATGGCTGTGCATTTAAAAGCTTAAGTAAGAATTGATAACATGTTGAATTGTGAAGAAATCTTGCAATAAAGAAGATATCACTACTTATTTTGAATTTGAGAATATTCATCGTATCACCTCTATGGTGAAATGCTCTATATCTATGGCATATGCTCCTTATCATACCTTAGATCAATTCGATTTACAGAGTGACTAAATCAGTAATGTCCCCCTTGGGAGGAACAGTCGACGGTCTGAAGTACTGGCAGAATTGTTCGTAGAGACGGATCCTGTTGACCCTGGTCTCCCACTCCTCGCCAGGCGCTTCCTCATCGTCATCTCTGCCCACATCCCACGTCTCGGGCACCGGTACGGACACCTCCTCGAATGGCTGCACCGGCTCCGGTAGTGCGTCATCGGCACCTAATACCTGTAGTCAAACCATTGCATCCTTAAAGCAATGCATATTGTTGCCAAACCAATCTTCTGCTGTTCACCTATATCCAGGTCCCCAAGATACAGGTCAACCTAGTTTGGGGACTAATAATTTAACTGTTATGGATTTTATATATCTCAATAAACTATTTTTTTTAATCTAGAGGTCATGGATTCGAAAATTACGCTATCAATATATAATTGCAATGAATGGTGAAGAAAAAACGTGGTCAGAAAACCGACGCCACTGGTATCTGTGACCCGCCAATTGGACAAACGCAGAGGGTATACTATTCATACAAGAAAGCTGACAACGGGACATTATTCGCCGTTACTTTAAATACATTATTTAAATTTTTAGACTTTATGTATATTAATCTATAATTATTTTCCTATCTCAAAGAAAATTAATACAAAAATTAATGCATTTAAATGCATGAGGATTCAGTTTTTATTCTTATACAACACCACTTGCGGTTAAGGTATTCTTATTAATTGCCTTACTCAGGAAACTCTTTGCTGTTTCCGATTTTAATAGTTATTAAATTAATTGAATTTTTTATCCGAGCAGGGGCGGAGAGAGAATCTGTGGCCGGGGTCGGCCTGTCGTAAAAGGCGACAAAACAACGCTAGCAACGTGATAGAGCCCCAAGCCCGTCTGGATGGCGACCACCGTTGGTCTTAAGTATGTCGTCATAATAATCTTGTGTTGTGTTCCGGCATTAGTGACCCAAGTTCCTGCACCCTTATGGGACAGCAACATGTTCGCGATGCCACTGGCGCTGCAAACACCCATAGCCGATGGTAACTGATAAATTCTAAGCGGGCCGTCAGCCTGTCTGCTGTCCTATAGCAATGAAAAATGATCTTTTTTAATATTTTTTAAAATGAAAACTGCGTATAGAGTAAGAAAAAAAAATGCATGAAAAAAACCCTAATGCAAACCCTAATACTAACAATTCATGCGAAAACTTAGATCTACCTACGTGGCACACCCTAGCAGTAACAACGGAAATACGTAATGTGAACTTATACATTATTAACGTTTGTAGCGATTTGGATAAATAAAATTCATTATTCAATGAGTTGAAATAACGAGCTACATGGCAAAAAAGCAAATCTCAACTCTCGTCTTCAACATCTGAACAGAAAAATCGTCATCAACAAGTAGAATATGCGTTGGAAAGGGACTGTCAACGTTGATTTAGTACTTTTTGCCCTAGGAAGTATTAAGCCGCAGTAGAGCCTTTAAACATATTTTTCCATTCTCCATAATTAAAACAATACTGAAGGCAATTCACATTTTTTATTCTGATCTTACCCGTGCAGCGGCGGAATATGAAAACTAACTTCTGCAGCCGAGTTTGGCCTATTGTAAAAGACAATAAAACAACCATAGCCACCTGGTAGGGCCCCAAGCCCGTCTGGATGGCGACCACCTTTGGTCTTAAGTATGCCGCCATAATAACCTTGTGTTGTGTTCCGGCATTTGTGACCCAAGTTCCTGTACACTTATGGGACAGTAGCGTGTTCGCGATGCCACTGGCGTTCCAAACACCCATAGGCGATGGTAACTGCTAAATTCTAAACGGGCCGTTAGCCTGTCTACTGTTCTACAGCAATAAAAAAAAGACAATATCAAATGAAACATTTATGGATACAATCGTATAGAATCAAATACAAAAATTGTATCTAAGTAGGCATTTCAAGTGTGCAAGACGAAGAGTCTCAATATACTAGATGAAAAAATTCTATCACGGTTAATACTTAAAGTGATATAAATTAAATTAAAAATATTTTCTACCTGTGCGAGTGCATGCGCCAGGTCCTTGGGTGCGGGCTGCGTGGCTCTCCGCCTGTGCAGGGCGCGCGTTCGCCGTGGGCTCAGTGCGCACGCGCTGTGCTCCGCTGGGGGCGTGCCGGCGAACAGAACCGTCGCTAACTTCTGGAATCGAGATACCTGTACAAAAGGTTGACACATATCCATTAATGATGTCATTGACTACATAGTTTCCAGAGTTTTTAAGAAAGCTTTTTTGAATACAAGAAAAGCTGTTATAAAGGTTTTTTAACGAATGCACCAGATAAAAACATGTCAACTTTTCCATAAATATAAAATGTACCAATACGTCATACATATTTCGACATTCAAGAGCATTATTTTATTTTATTCTTATTTTTTTATTGCTGTAGGACAGCAGACAGGCTAACAGCCCGCTTAGAATTTAGCAGTTACCGTTCGCCTATGGGTGTTTGCAAAGCCAGTGGCATCGCGAACACGCTGCTGTCCCATAAGAGTACAGGAACTTGGGTCACTAATGCCGGAACACAACATAAGGTTATTATGGCGGCATACTTAAGACTAAAGGTGGTCGCCATCCAGACGGGCTTTGAGACCCTACCACGTAGCTAGGGTTGATTGTTTTGTCGCCTTTTACGACAGGCCGACTCCGGCCGCAGAGGTTAGTTCTTTCTCCGTCCCTGGAATGGATTCTATTTAGGGGTGAAATTCAGTTTTACCTTGCGACGCGCGCGCAGCGCTACAGTGGGTTCATTTTATAGGCACAGTAGTACCAGACCACGAGTACTTAGTCAATCAAATAGTTACCTGAACAGGATCAGAGTGGTCCAGAACCTCACTCAAATCATTCCTCAAATATTCCAACGCAATGTGATGTTTCGACGGATGTGCGGCCATCTCCCTATAACACGCCTCCCTCAAAGCGGCCTTCGCCTCATTGTGCACCTTTTCCAGGGATGCTCTATTTAACTGGAGAGACCATAGGTCGTCTAAACGAAGTCTAGGACTCCCTTGGTTTCCTGGATTACCCCCAAACAGGTAGTGCATCTAAAACGGTTTTATATGCATATGACAATATTAAACTCGATGAACTTAATTAAAAAAGGTTAATAATGTAACCTCTGTACAGAGATGTAGTGCTACTATATTAAATAATATTATTTAACGAGTGTATTAAAGGATGATACAAACTTGGCTTATTTTATGTCAATCGGTAATGTGTTTCACAGTCTAATTGCTTGTGTTGTAAAATATTTATTGTAGAACCGGGAAGTGTGACTGGGCATTTTTAAACACAGTTCTCAAGGTCTTAAAATGTCTATGCTGAAGAAACTGGAATCGTTCCTGTAAGTGATTAGGAGTTTTGGGATTGAACAAAATGTTGTATAGAAGGAAAAGGATGTGAGCGTTCCGGAAGTGAATGGAATGAATGAAAGCCATTTGAGTTGTGCGCGAAATTCAGAAATGTGATCATAATTTTTCAGACCGAAATAAATTGTAAACAGAAATTCTGCAGGCGCTCAAGTTTATCTATAAGTTTATTTATAGCTGAACCATTTCCTTTATGCTTATGCAAGATGTATTTCATAAACTATAATTAACTATACAAATAAAACAATTCCAACGTTTCATTCCTCCTTATTGTTAATTTTGACATTGAATAAGAACAAAAAAAATCACTGAAGACAATTATGTTAATTTATTAATTGTATAATATTATTTTTTATATACGATATTATTATTTACTAATATATATTATGACTTTAAATACTACATTATTATAAAATTAACCTTAATGGTCTTTACTAGGCCATAAACTCTTATTAAAAAAAAACTAAATGAGCCGTCACGGGACGCCTGGCAGATGTGAAACATCGACATTATTTTGTAAAAGTAATATGCAGAAAAGAACAGATTGTGATAGGAACTAAATATGTCATAATGATAAAAAAGAAAATAAGTTTAGAAATTATTAGTTTTTTTTAACTATAATTTATTTTTAACTTTTTAATTTCATCAACTATAATTCATAATTATGGTTAACCACCATACCTTAAAACTCTACACTTGTAAATTAACAGCGACATCTATGATTCACTAGCAATACTAATTAAACAAATATTCAAACGACTTCTATGGTTTTTAATACGTGAACGTAATTGTTCTTGTACATCCTAGATGGCATTTATATTCAGAAATGTAAATTATTTTTTAAACATTATTTTGTAAAAGTAATATGCAGAAAAGAACAGATTGTGATAGGAACTAAATATGTCATAATGATAAAATAAAATATTACGATTTATTTTCCAGATAACGATGACTATTTATTGAATAAACATTTATTTTCATTAAATACAAATAACGCCGGACCGAGTGGGAGAGAATCGCACAGTCGATTGCGCCGCCACACCGTACACACTACTGCATATAGACTGTATATATATACCATCATATATCGGTATGCAGCATGCGTCGCCACGCCAGAAATCGGTTTTACGTGCGGCTATAGATGTTTCACATCAAAAAAAAACAAAAGCGTAAGTAAGGTATGTATGTGTATGTTGTGTCTCATTCGAGCAGTAGTGTATGTAATGTTTAATTAATTTAATATATTTCTAATGGATTTTAGGCAAAAAAATAGCTTTCTGCACTTTTTCTCCACATAAACTTTGTGCCAAATTTAATACTTATCCGTCCACGCGATTTTCAGTAAAAGGGGTACAAAGTTTTTGCTTCACGTATTAATATATAGATACTGATTAATTATACAAGATATAATTGTAGTATGTTTACAATTACGTTTCTTTCATTAAAAATTTAATTACAATTTAATATTGTTTTATTGGCAACATTGACTAATAATTAAACAACCAATGAGAATCGCTTCCGGAGTATAGAGTGGGGACAGGGGAGGGAGACGTCAACTGGCGGATGAGCGCTCGGCCGGCAGTCAGTCAGCGTTAAGCTAGCATGTGGAAAAGACGCGAATAAAGAAGTGAAGGAAATCATTTAATGGATTTCATTTCACGGTACCTTCTTGATAGGATCGTAGACCAGCTGGTGCGCGAACCTGGGCCTAGGCTCGTTGGGCGCGACGCTGTCGTTCCTGTACACGCACGTCCACGTCATGCGCCGCAACGAGAACACCCACAGCGTGTTGTAAACGCGTTTATCTTTCTCCTTGCTCATACCCTGGACGAAAACATTCATCATTAACTCTCCTTGCAACTTTTATCCCGGTTGCATCGGAAATGTTCTCTTCGAAGCCCAGTCTTCTTAGAAATAAATAAATATACTGAGATAATTCAAACAGCGCCATCTAGTACCAAAGTAAGTAGCATAGTACCGTGTTGTGAGTACTAGATAACTAATATATTACATATACTTTTATAAATACATATTAAAGAAAATATCATGTAAATTATTAATTATAGCATATTTTTTTACACAATTATATCACAATGAATATAGAGAAAACCATAAAATGTACTCTATAACTTCAACTGTGAATAGCTGTTGAACTAGTTAACATAGCGAAAAATTGTATAAAACCTTTTTTATAGAGCGTTAAATTTCCTACAAGAATATGTATATAGTTACAACGGTAATATTTGTCAACAACCTATAAAATTTTAAATAAAGAAAAGAATTTCCGCCTTGTTAAAGATCTAACTTGGAAGGATTTTTTTAATCTAGTTGGAACCGATTCAGGACTCATCATAGAAGAAAATTCGAAACTACCCCAAATAAGGACCACCCTAATAAACATAATGATTTTCGAGGAATTGGACATAATTATATATGTAGAATCAATACAAGCCAAGACAGCAAAATTTAGTAATTTTAATAATATGTGACATGACATCTCCAAATCGTTAGATGCTCAAGTCTGTAAAAATGTAAATATGAAGTAGTAAAGAAACGAAGAACTCACAGAGAGCACGAACATCTCATCAGTGTCGGGGTCCAAGGTAGCCCTCTGGGTGAAACCGGCCGCTGGTGGCGGGGAAGGGGCCAGCCCTTGGCAAAGTGCAGCACTCCGGCCCGTGGCCACGTCCCACCACCATAAGTCCACCAGGTGCTCTTTGTTCCGCTGCCCGAGGAACATGTATAGCTTGCGTTGAACCTGGAAACAAATGTTTTTGATAAAAAGAAAAACCTTTTGAATTTGACTCCATTTTGTGAATCTCTGTTGCAATACACTTAATTATTATTTAGTAGTATATAAAGTGTTTAATAAATAAATCATCAAGAAGCTATCTAGTAACCAGGAAGGCAAGAAAAAGCTTGTATTATGGGTACTATATACTGTAGTAAGTAGTATGACTACTTATATACTGTAGTAAGTTAATTAACAGACTTAAACTATAAATAAATTTACACAGCGACATCTAGTCACAAAATAAGTTGCATAGCACTTGTGATATGTTAAATTTTAGTAACAAATTATTATTATTAACGCCATCTATTGTACCTTTAAAAAAAATCTAATATCAATGTCGATAAAGTCGGTTGTTAATCAAAAGAGCACGTTTTAATTGGATATGGGTACTAGACTTTCATTTACCTAATGAAAATATTATACATAATAAATACCTAACGCGGGACGGGAATTTAGTGACCTCCGCAGGCGTTCCAACGTGCGCTAGCCACTTCGCCACGGAGGTTGTCAAAGCTACAAATAATAATTGTCATTTACACGCGCAAGAACCAAACAAACGATATTCGAACTCACTGGATGGAAAAGCATCGAATGCGAGACTCGCGGCTGGGGCGCAGCCATGTCGTGCTTGTCGGGCAGGAGCAACTGCCACGTGTTCGTCTGGATGTAGTAAGCATACAGCCCCGAATACTGGGGACTCACCACTTCATCTCTATAACATTGAAATGACCCGATTATTGTTACTGACTCAGGTGCTACTACTTTTTTTTTATTTGGTGAGAAACAACAGATGGGCTGACAGCCCACTTAATAGCAAGCAGTTACCGTCGCCTATGGGTGTTTACAACGCTAGGGGCATCGCTCAAACCTGTCATCTGCATAGTAGTAGTACTGGACCCTGGTCCCTAATATCGGAACATAGCACAACGTTATTTTGGCGGCATATTTAAAGACCAGGGTTGACAGGCCGACCCCGGCCACAGAGGTCAGTATTCTTTCTCTGCCCCTGCACGGATAAAACAACAAGGCTACTGAAACTTATGTCACTAATGCCGGAACACAACACAAGGTTATTATGAATGCTTATAGACCAGGGGTGGTTGTTATCCAGGCCGACTTGTGTCCCTACCATCTAGCAAAACTTAGGATATAATTTTTAATTATTCGTATTAAAAAATTTATGGAATAAAAAAATAAATAACTCACGTATTAGCAGGCAAAACTCGGCCCCCGAACACATATATGGTCTGTGTGTCGGGATCTATGCACATTTGGTGATCGAATACCAGTCTGGGCCCGCCGGCGGCCGCCGTGTCCGCGCATATTAGGGACCAACTGCCCGTCGAAACGTCAAACATATACAAATCACTCTGAAACACAAATACGTACAATTTTACCACTGTCATTGTTCACACCAGACCTTAAACAATAATAACGGACAACATAGTCATTCCAGGTAACTTTGGACCATTTCCGGTAGTAAGTCAATAGAATGTGTAGAACTGCTACCCAACAATTAGGTTTTATGTGATCTTTTGATGTTGTTAATACCATTATTATCAAGTAGATAATAATTACAAATGATGAGTGAATCCTGAGATAGAGAAAAAATTTTGTGGTCCAAAGTTACATTGATTTTGAACCAACATTTTTTACACTTTAAAGCCCCATTTTATTGCATTTTTTTCACATTCTGGGTAACATTTGAAATGTTAAATGCTCCTACGATGTACAAGTTGACGTGTCGAACGAAGTTTTAGTGCCACAGATGTAAAAATTCACACTTACGAACTTAAGTGAACGCTCCTATGTTATTGGAAATGACTTAGGACTTTAATGAGGTGATTTTTATAATTTATGATAAAATAAACATGTTAATTTATTATTTAGAATTATCTTTATTCTTTGACCATTATAACAGTATGAGTTTCATCACTTACACATGTATACAAGAACAAGCAGATTGAGATAAATCATAAAGGTACATACATATTCAACAGTCAAAATTATTATTAAACACTAGGTTCAACAGTCTCATAAACATACAACAAATCTCACCATGAAATTTACGTACAGATACTATCGAGTCTTCCAACAGGGGCTTCCGAACTTTGACATTTGATAACGGTCATCTTGTTGAAGCTACATCTGTCAAATTAGTTGTCATTTATTCAGTCTGTCTTGCCAAATCACCATGGACTGATATAGCATTCAACAACACGTGCAAATAATAAAATTGTTTTATCAAAATGGGTGTTCTATTCGGGCAACGTATCGCGCGCGTCGTCCATTTCACGGTCGCCATAATCGTCCTACCGAGAGGACTATTCGCAATGTGGTGGATAAATTTGAGTCCACTGGTTCAGTAAAAGATCGAACAAACACCCTTACGCCGACCAAAACACAAGATCTGCCGAAAATATCCCTGCTGTCCGTGAGTGTGGAGGAGAATCCGAGGCAGTCGATTTCACGTCGCTCATAAGAACTCGACCTTTCGCAGACCACAACTTGGCGAATTTTGCGTCGTGACTTGGACCTGCACCCGTAAAAAATTCAACTGACCCAGGAACTGAAGATAAACGACCATAGACAGTGACGTGTGTTCGCTGAATGGGCTCTGGATCAGTTGGCAACTGACCGTAATTTTCATCGAAAAATCATCTTCAGCGATGAGGCCCACCCATTTTTGGATAAATGGGTAAGTGAACAAACAAAATTGTCGAATTTGGGACGATACCAATCCACATGAGATCCAAGAGCGTCCAATGCATCCCGAAAAAGTCACTGTTTGGTGTGGATTTTGGGCTGTCGGCGTCATCGATCCATATTTCTTTGAGAACTACGTTGGCCAGGCCATCGCTGTCAACGGCGAATGCTATAGATCGATGATTATCAACTTCTTATGGCCTGAATTGGATTATCTGGACACCAACAACATGTGGCTTCAACAGGACGGTGCTACGTGCCACACAGCTCATGCCACATTGGGTATTCTGCACGAGCAATTTGAGGGCATCTCATGTGGAGGTGATGTGAACTGACCACCGAGATCGTGCGATTTGACCCCGTTAGGACTTTTTCATGTGGGGTTTTCTAAAGTCACAGGTGTATGCGAATAAGCCACAAGCGTAAGTAAAGTTCAAATCAAGAAAAATAATTACATGGCACAAAAGTCACAAAACTTACCGATTTCTAGCTAGAAAACTCAAAATAACGATAACTGAACACAGCGAATATCTAAACAGCGTCTGCAAGGTGAGAAAAGATCAGGTGTTTGTTTTGACACCTGACATTGTTTGCCTGTCCAAATTCGTTTTTATTGTCTATAGATTATATACTTCATGTTCGGATACATGCATTTTAGTACAGCAAGTTAGGATACATATAAAAATGATGAAAAGTGTTTGTTCAGGGTGTGGTCCAAAGTTACCCGGAATGACTATACCCACCAGTCTAGTCCAAGGCAGACCGGCGGATTACACGTATCAGTGATCTCAGTATGCAGGTTTACTCACGATGATTTTCTTCACCTCTCATCGATAAAAAAAAATGGTTGAGCTGTGAATGTCATTATGAAATTCAAAACCTCAAGTTGGTTTCAGAATGTGATACTTGGCTACCACATATGTACTTTACTTGATTATAAATTATTGCAGCCAGTCTTTAAAAAGGAAAGTTAGTAAGAGAAGTTTGGGCTCTAAAGGATATAAAATTGTCTTAGTAGATGAATTTTTGGTGATCATACCAATATTAGACCACAATAAGAAAACTAATATATATATATATATATATATATATATATATATATATATATATATATATATATATATATATATATATATATATATATATATATATATATATATATATATATATATATATATATATTAGTTTTCTTATTGTGGTCTAATATTGGTATGATATATATATATATATATATATACATATATATATATATATATATATATATATATATATATATATATATATTTATTTTTTGGATTCTAACGACCCTTTCTCATTTATTTTGCGATTTACTTCTACCTGTTATAGGGCGTGATCGGCTAGTTTTATATAAAATTAAAAATTAATAAACAAAAAAGAATCTATAACAAAACGCAAAACAAACCATAAGTGATAATAGTTAATATTGCTTGTCTTTCTCTTCTGGTGAAAAGTTACAAAAATAAAAGCAAATCATAGATACTCACGTTCATATTACTAGGAATACGTTGAGCATTGTCCAAATACCTTCCCAAGGTATACAGCCTCCGATGCACTGGGTCGAAAACCATTTTATGACAGGATCGTGGTGTTGGACCGTATACAAGGCTGCTGTGTCGACACAATAAGGTCCACCTTTCTGTCTTTGTGCAGAAAGACCACAAATCATCTAGGTCTTCCGTTCCATTCCATCCACCAAAGAGGTATAATGTACCTGTAAATAAGTTTACAAATTATTATTAGAACTGCCATCAATGTAGCGGAATCTGGAGTCCCCTTTTCAGCTTTTTCTTCTTGATCTGGTCTTCGATATCTCTGCTACTGAGTTTATTAGCACACAGCAAGTCTTTTAATGCAGGTAGGTGCTCTGGGCCATTATACATACTAAATTCTATATTTGGTGGTGTGCAATCTCACTTTACTCGCAAATTCAGTTCTAAATTGAGTAGAGTATGTAATATATATAGAGTACATACATATACAGGGTTATTGGTAATTTGATGATTTCCTGTTAGGAGTGTTGACTATTTGTGATAATTTTAACCCCCATATGCATTATGCAAAAGTGAACCATTTTTGTGTTATCGTTTTTTTTAGCTTTATTCAAAATAAGTCAAAAATGGAACATCAAAAATTTATTTTAAAAAGTATCAGTTTAGATCTCATTTTTTCTTCTGATTTATAAAAACGATTAATCAATATTAAAAAAACAATAAAATGCGAGTCGAAAAACGATATTATTTAAATATTATTCTGAGATTTTTTTGACTAAAATGCCTTAAATGAAAAAAAAAACCTAATAAAGTTTGGCTTGCAGATTATTTTAAAAATATAGCCGTTTTTTTAGCTCTCCAACAATGCATAACACCTAGGAACTTATTCAAAGTAACTGAAAACAAAAGGTAACAAAGGAAGCAGGCGGAAATTCGTATTCGAAGTAATTTTAAAATCGCTGTTTGAATATTTTGCAAATAGGTTTAATGAGTAGCTAAGCCAATGCAGGAAGCTAACTGACCAGTTAAGAAAAAAACAAAGTTTTCAAAGAGTTCTTATTTCAAAAAAATTTCACGCGTACATTGGTTTTGTTTTACAAATGGACGCCATGTTTTTTGAAGTAAATACACTCACGACTATAGTGGACTATAGTGAATGGTAATCTTAGGTATGCATTTACAGCTGTCACACTGTCTTGTGACTCTATGTACATTTGTCAAGATTGACAGTGACATGATTCTATATATCATTGTCAATTCACAAGAGCCAAGAGCGAGTGTGTGCGAAACAAACGGGACATTTGATAGCCATATACGTGGATATAGGGCGAGGAAGTGAGGCACCCATAGAAAGTCTATATAAGGTGTACCATACACATAAAACGAGATTTAGAAATAAATATTTATACCTGTAGTAGAGTCTACAACAAGTTGATGACCACCTCTGGGACCTGGCTTTAGACAACATGTAGAACCACCACACGAGGTTTCACAAAAGTCAAATACCTCAGACCTATTTACTGGACCTTCCTGCAAATAATTAAAAATACAACTTAAATTTTTTTATTTTTTTTTACTAGCTATACCCTGCGCGCGTTGCTACGCTACTTACTAAAATAAATTTGAAGGAAAGATATTACACAAATATTGTATTTATTTCGAGTCATTTTATTGATTATGTTGATGTCGAAAAAATTGTGACATTGCAGCGTTTCGTTTCAATTCGATATTTATTGAAGTGCTGTGGAATACACAATATTTCTTGATTTTCCATCTGGTGCGTAAACGAATAAATCAGAAGGTTTTCCGACGCGTGAGCAGGCCACATAGAGCTGCCCATGTGAGAAGCATGGATTCTCCAAATTTAACACAGACTTGCAACGATTGTCCTTGTGCTTTGTTGATAGTTATTTCGAAAGCTAGTCGCACCGGGAACTGCAAACGTTTGAATTCGAATGGGATATCTGTCGGGATCATTGGGATAAGTGGCAACAGTACGTCTTCACTAATATTTTATTATCGAATCATGCTGGCTATGATAAATATGTTCGTAATATAAAGGAAAGAGTTTTTATGCAAAGATGCAAAACTTTTTCAATAGATCCATAATATTAAAACATGGATTTTAATTTCACAATTTACATAAATTCTTATGTTCAATTGTCATGGCAATAAATGAAATTCAATGGAATGATAGTGGCGCCATCTGTCAAAGATTGGTCGTACCAACTCAGAAACCTTTGTGGGTTCATGCACAACACTTTGCTGAAGATCATGACATAATCAAATGCATAGTTTACGATTCTATAAAGGACATACAGACGAACATTCATTTTTATAGATATAAGATAGATTATTGAGGAACAGACAGGCAGCCCACTTAATAGTACACAGTTACGATAGGGATACAGGAGCCTAGGTCACTTATTGAACACAACACAAGGTTATTATGGCGGCATACTTAAGACCAAGAATGGTTGCCATCCAGACATGGGGTCCCACCACGTAGTTATGGTTGTTTTGTCACCTTTTACGACAGGCCGTTCTCTTCTGCAGGGGTTAGTATTCTTACACCGCCCCTGCATCGACGTACATATAAATATACCATGAGTTCAAAAAAATAAATATTTTTTTAGTGTCAACTTGCTGAGACCTTGAGAGCTAGAGATGGTAGTCAGTTGGGTGTAAGATTAAATATTATGTGATGTTTAGTAATTTGATTGCCCACAGTGGTGCAAGGGCTTTCACATGTTGGAATGCTGCAAGGTTATGAATTCGTCTCCTGTCCTGAGTCCGTGTGTTTATGAATACATTTACAGCAAAAGAAAAGTATATAAGAAGAATATCAGTTGTATGTCACTAGTACATATAATCATTCTGTTTTTAAATATATTTAAATATATTAATAACGCCACAAAAGCATCATGCGATACAACATATTTTATCAATGTTTCTCATTCATTGTTGAATAATTAAATGACAATACTGATCCATCGTTCACAGGTACCAATTTTGTTGGCGACAGTTGATCTGCTTTAGTTTAGATATAAACTAAACAAACTGTAACAATAAACTAAATTTTTCCTTCTCTTTAATTGGAGACCAGATCATCTGGCAGTGCGATATTATAGGCTGTTATTATGATATACACACAAATTATTTGTTATTCCTCCAAAAAGAGCTAGGAATTAATAAATTAAAACCAATTCATTGAAATATAGCATAAACTCACAGCGGTATCAGGTCTTGGGTCTCTATCTGCACATAGTAAATCGTGGTTCAACACATTACTCGTGGGTTGTGGCACATCACCACTCCATAAACTCTCCTCCACTTGGGCAGAGCATGCTGACATCTGACGCCATACCGGTGTGTATGGCTGCCATGACATGTACCAGTCTATTTCCCCTTCTGAAATAAAATAACAAAATATGGCCAAATCTAACACAATAGTATTTGTCGTATTCGTCCGAACCCCGCAGAGCAGCAAAGTAGCGCTCGATTGTTTAAGCGCTATCGACTAACTGTATTGACAAGTTCGACTCGACGAACGTTGCAGCGCACGGACAGGTTCTTAACCTGCTTTGTTTATGCTCGTAAATATTTTATTTAGCATCTATTCAGGCAACGTTTTTAATAATTGAAAATGAGTTTCCAAGAATATTATAATGCTTACGTCAAAAAACTGAGAAGAAATTAATGGACATATGATGATTCCGAATCTTGAAGATCATGACGGAAAATCATTTGCACCATTTTTAATTCACGACTGCCTACCGATTCAACCGGTGCACGCCTTCATGAGCATGCCGTATGACCTCTATTGCCCAAGTTTACGAAATGATATAGACAAGAGACGCTTCAGTACATGCGGTATCTATTTTGCATCCATCACATAAGTCGCAGAACATCGACGTGCGGCCCGTCATGCACGTACTGTGCAAACGCGCAAATTGAGACTCGTCTCGCGGATTGTCACAAGACGAGCTACTGAGCTTCTGTGCGTAAGCGACAACGGCTTAGAGTGGCTAATTCAGAGCGAAGTTGAAGGAGCAGATTTTATTGAAAATCACTTGGATATGTTGGTTCCAGTAGTCCCTCTTGAAGCCGTGCACGAATCTCCATAGACTGAATAAATCTTTTCTAAATTTTTGTTTAATATTCATTATTTAATTTTATGATTTTAATTTTAAACATAAAGGGGCATGCCAGGTCGCCATAGTAAATTAGGCCCAAGAGTGCCCAACATATTCATTGTATGGAAAAATGATATAATTTTTTTAACAAATATGTTTATTTTGTCTGTCTGCCACGGCACGTGTCTGACACGCTCAATGTCTGTAGATATAAACGGACCTTTATTCGTCAAATATATTTCAATAATACCTGCTTTTCTGAGTAACTCTTAAACTAAATTCGATTGTAATATAAGCTATAGGTATAATAAGTCTATTGCGTTTACTGAGGCGTATACAATATTAATACCGAGCGTTACGCGATATTCATTTTACGCAATTGTTACATACATTTTTTGTTGAAAACTAAGATGAACAGTAACAAATCATATTGATCAATTAGTTCAAAAAAATTATCAATAGTACTAAAAATAATAAGATGACATACGATACCTAATTGATCGATTAAGGTTAAGATTAATCGATTTATAGATTAATTATTTTTAAAGGGCAAGCCCATGTTGCATTGTTGTTTTTCAAACTTCGCAATGTTCGGAATCGTTTGAGAACTTATTATTTAAATATTATTCTCATCTTTAAATCATTAGTTAACAGTTTGAAATTTTTTTAACATTTATTATATCATTTTTCCATACTATGAATATGTTGGGCACTCTTGGGCCTAATATCGGCATTCCCCTTTTAAAGAGTCTCGCGTGAGATTAGGGGAGGAGGGAGGGAGTTGAGGAAAATCTTACGAAATCTCACCACGGGGGGAAGGGGCGTCAAAAAATTCTCAAAAATGCCTCATGTAATTAATGGACGCCCCCATAGGAACTGCAGACTTCATCCAAAAACTTTATCTGGGGTCACGGTAGTGCCCTCGCCAAGTCGAGCAACAAAGCGGCACTGCCGTACCATCCTTTTCTCGAAGCAGTTCAGGCTATTTTCGACTCCCTATAGCTGCGTTGTGGATAAAACTAGAAGCCTGTCAGTAGCCAAGCACGCACTGTATAAACACGATATACTTCAAATTTCATTCAATTTGAACCAGTAGTTTAAGAATTATAACTAGTCAAAATTTCTTAATTTGTCACTCAGCTAGAACCCACGTGCGACCACGTTAAAACTTGTTAAACTAATTTTTGACGGTCGCCATCGTAGGAGAAGAGTCTTCGTACACAGCAACCAAACGCTCTTTGATTTCGCTGTGCGCCCGCTTCTACATGCGGTCAAAACAAAACTACGAATCCGATTCGGCTTAAATTTTGACAGTAGCTGTCTAAGAGAATGTACTACGTGATAGTAAATTTCAATTGCGACAGTGGCGCCATCGGGCGGTGCTAAGTACTTATCTGACCATCCTCGTACATATGGCCTTTAGAAGAGTAAAGGCTATATGACCCAAAGCTCAAAGAAAACCTTGCAACAGGTTTTCATTTATACAGGACAGCACAGTCTTGGTGGGGCCGCCTCTTTATAAATAAACCTTAATCTCATATCCTTTTTGTTTAAAACAAAAATTGTAAAAATAATAGGGGGTTAAAGTATGAAACTGTCGTTGTATAGTATACCTAGTCAGGTCATAAATTCTGTCACATGTTTAATGTAAAATAATTGTAACAAGTTTATTCATTATGTAACCATTCATATACCAAAATGAACTTAACAAAACATATATTCTTATGACATTAAAGTTTATTCAAAATGACCTCCGTGATTTTGAATACAAGCCTTCAATCTGCGCGGCCAGTCGTCTATCGCAGCACGAACGAGGTCCATGTCAATATCGGCGGCTGCCTTAATCAAGGATGTCTTGAGTCACTCCAAATTGGGATGAGGCTTTGAGCATGCCTTTTCCTCCAAGTGTTGCCATATCTTGTAATCTAACGGATTCAAATCTGGACTGGAGGAGGGCCAGTCTTCGTGCCGGATGAAGTCGATTTCACGCGCCGCCAGCCAGTCTTGTGTGCTCTTCGCTCTATGAGCTGGCGCCGAATCTTGTTGGAATACCCAGTGCCTGTTATTGAACATGGTGTGAGAAACAGGTTCCACAAGGTTCGTCAGGACTGTATTTTGATACACAACAGCATTCGTTTTTACACCTTTCTCACAAAAATGTACCTCTGTAAAGCCCCAATAAGAAACCCCCAACCATACCATGAGCGAGGATGGAAAATGACCTCGTTGGACACGCGGAATACGGTTGCTCGCTTCTTCACTACTGTGTGCGTACACCTTATCATTTTGTTTGTTGTAGCTCTCTTCTACGGTAAACATTTTTTCATCCGAAAAAATAATTTCCCGATATTTTTTTCCCGCGTACCGCTTCAACAAAGCGCGGCATCTCTTCAGTCTCAGGTCCATTAGACGAGCATTCAAACGATGTCCTGTTTTTCTTCGATATGCCCGAAGCCCTAAGTCTTCATTTAACACCCTTTTCACCGTGGTTCTGCTTAACCCCATCTGAAGGGCCAACAGTTTCTGCTTACGTTTGGGATTTCTTTGAATTCGTGCCTTCACAGCTTTTATCACTGCTGGAGTCCTAACAGACCGAGGGCGACCACTTCTTGACCTGTCATCTACACTAGAGTCTTCATTGTATCGTTTGATGGTACGATAAACGAATCTTTTGGTTATATTCAAATTTTTCAGTATGTTAAAAATTTGAATTGGCGCGTAACTGCAACGATGCAACGCAATAACTGCAACACGGTCTTCTTTAAGCGTCCACTCCATATTTAAAAATGAGTAAAATTCTAAAAGTATACATTTTTATTTTCATGAACAATTCGAAATTCGAATTCAATAAACTTTTTTGTGGCCAGCATTCTAAAAGAAAAGTTTTTACTGTGTGACAATACTTATGACCTGACTAGGTATAATAGTAAATAGTAATAGTAAATAGATACTTTAAATTGACATAAAACGTGAGTGAGACTTTAGAGTCAAAACTTTTTTCACAGGACGGTGTCATTATGGTGGTTCTTCTTTAAAAAATATGCAACATTTGATTTTCGACTTTCAATTGGTTTTTTTATTCAGCTTAGACCTGAAAGATGGATACTTCGAAAACCGAGTCATTTTGGTCAGTCTGCTAATGAACGCCACCATGCGTTGTTGATTTAAAATATGCAAAGTATTAATGGATTTAGACTTAAACTAAAAAAGTTTTCGTATGACCATCAAGTTCGCCAAGCGGATCTTATTCATGATACCAGTGCTATATGTTGGCGCCCATCTGGAGGATGTGCCTGACAAATTCTGTCTGTGTTGTGTCGTGTGTTTAGTGAGTGTTTTTGTATTTATTTAAGTTTTCTCTGTTATTTATTTAACATTACTATTTCAATCCATATGAATAATACTTGATCTTATAATAGTTGTTGTGGTCTATATATTTCTTTTTACATTTTAACTATTATCTGTTCACCTTGCATTTTATCTGCCTCTGTGTCTGTGTATGCCACTCTAATGGTCCTAGCGGAAGATCAGCGCTGGTAAACTCAACCAGCAATCTACTGAGCTGGGACCAATTTAGAGCTACATTTGCTTGTTTTTTATATTAACATGAGTGCATTTCACATTATCCATTTATTTATTTATGATGGTGTTATGTATACTCATTTGTGTTATTGTAGTTCTAAATAAATCTTTTTTTCTTTCTTTCTATTTAAACACTTTCGTAATGGAAACTTCGACCTGAAGAATGAACCACGTGGAAGGCGCTGGGCTTCCACCGAGTCTCCTGTAGAAACGCCACGACCACCCTCCGCCTACTAGGAATATGAGCGTGTTCACAGTGGGTTTGAGTATGATAGCGGCCGCCAGCCATGTGTGTGAGTAACCATCGTGAACACGTATTTTCAGAAAGAGACCTGAGCATCTGATCACTTACAACGTCATACCTGGTGAGTCTCAATACACAACACCCTCTCCTTGTCATCAACTTTTGCGTGAAGCCCAAAGACAAACGTGTCAAGCCCCGAATCAGGTGGTGGCTGCTTAATGAACTCAAGTCCCAGGAGTTCGCTTCAGCCATCAGCGACAAATGCGCCGGTGGTGAGGGCGAACCAGTATAGACGTACTGGGACAGGATTCAGGCGGCTATTCTTGGGACGGCGAGGAAGGTGTTTGGTGTGTCTAAGGGCGGTCGCAAGTGTGACAAGGAGCCATGGTGGTGGGACGACACAGTCCAGAGGCAGATGAGGGTGAAGAAAGCCCTCTTTAAGAAGTGGCAAGCGTCCAGATTTCCTGAAGATCGCGACTTATACAGGACTGCCAAGCGTGCCACTATGAGAGCTGTAGCCACAGCCAGACGAGACCAGTTACAACCACTATATGATAAGGTGGAATCGTTTGAGGGGCAGAAGCTTATCTATAAGTAGAACTCGCGGTGAAGGAGAAATGGCGCTCATATATCAACGAGCTGCTGAACAAGCAGCACAAAGAGGTGCAGCCGCCAAATCTTCCTCCGAATAGATGATTAATGCCACCGGTAACGCCTGCAGAAGTCCAAAATTATCTTCGCCGCATGAAGACTCGGAAAGTTATCGAAGCCGATGGAGTCCCCATCGAAGCCTAGAAGGCAATGGGCTCTCGTGGTGTGGGTATCTTAACCGATCTTTTTAACCGGACACTCCTCACCGGTACGATCGCGAACCAATGGAGGCTGAGTATCATTACTCTAGGGTCGGTGCAGGAGTGCGGTAATTACCGAGGCATAAAGGTCATGTCCTACACCATGAAGCTCTTCGAGAGGCTTGTCGACTCTCGGATTCGACAAGAGTGCACTGTCTCAGAGTGTCAATATGGGTTTCGCCCTGGTCCATGGACCCTGTTTTTGCCCTAAGAATTGTAACGGGGAAATACAGGACGAAGAATATGCCTCTGCATTGCCTGTCTCTGGACATGCAGAAGGCCTTCGACTGCATTTCTCACGTGATGATCTGGTGGACACTGCGGTCTAAAGGAGTTCCAGAGACTTATATTGACATTACCCAAGACATTTACCGCGACTCCGATTTCGTAGTTCGGACTCGCGTCACGAAATCTTTCCCCATCACAATCGGGTGCATCAAGGATCCGTCCTTAGTCCGTTACTGTTCACCGTGATATTAGACGTTCTGTCAAACAGCATTAGAGATGCACATGAGTAGCCCCCATGGCTGCTCATGTATGCTGACGATATCGCGCTAGCAGATGCAGACAAGGGTAGGTTGGTGAGACGCGTGAAGGCGTGGAAGGAGTCGCTTGAGAATAATGGTCTGAAGCTCAATGTGGCGAAAAGCGAGTACTTGGCCAGTAACTCCACAGATCCCACACCCTTACGCATAGGCGGCGACACGGATGAGCGCACGGACCAGGTGAAATACCTGGTATCTATATACCTGTATTTCACGCGTCTGGTGAGATTGATTGCGACTGGCGTGAGGTGGCTGGTGTCATCTGTGACCCCAGGATGCCAGTTAAGTTGAAGGGACAGGTCTATAAGACCATCATATATGATGGTTATCACCGGCTACATTTCACAGCCTTAAAAGGCTGTGAAATGTAGCCGGTGCTAAAGCGACACAAGCAAGAACTGCGTGACGCGGAGAGACCGCGTTAGGAACTCCCGCATTCGCGGCAGCCTTCATGTCCCTGACATCGCAGATAAATTGCAGGTGTGTCGCCTTCCCTGGTATGGCCACGTGTTGCGGCAACCGGCTTCTTATGTAGGAAACAAATGTCTGGCTATGCCGCCTCCGCCGGGCCCCGGCAGGAAGACCCAGTGTTGACGTCGTAAAGGGTGATATAAGCGTGCCAATTGACTGACTCCTAAGGATGCTGAAGACCGTGCGAAGTGGAATAGAAAAAGTCGGAAAGCGGACCCCGGACACCAAAGGGGAAGTTTGGGTTGTAACCGGGATTAATAACGTTAGGGTGATGATGATGATAATATTGATAGTAAAATGTCATTATCAACTTGTCTTTGTTGAACTACCTGCATATTTAATATATTTCAATCTTACCCACATATGACATATTTTTATTTACTGTGACTGTATTGACATTGACAGATAATAAAAATTTGACATGAAAGATTACCTAAGCTTAAATGATGGCAACTTACCACAAACAGCTTCATTGAGTATTTGCTCAGCTAATCTATAATCGCCGTTCTCAACAAGTGCATTCCACAGTCGTGTTTGGATCGGTCCTTCAAGCTGCACACCACTTTCTCGTGATAGAGCTTCAAAAGCATCCTTGTATCTACGCCTGCGTAAATGTTTAAGGAGTATCCGCACTGCTTCTTCTTCTTTTCGCTTAAATATGTTAATACAGTCCCTTAATTACATTTAGCATTACATGGTTAATTAATAGAAAGCAGTTACCATCGCCTATGTATGTTTGCGACGCCAGACGCACCGCTGTTCGTGTAGTGGTACTGGAACCTGGTCACTTATGCCAGAGCACAAGATTATTATGGGGGAATGTTAAAAACCACGGGTGGTTTTCATCCAGACAGGCTTGGAGCCCTACTACCTAGCTGAGGTTGTTTTGTCACCTTTTACGACAGGCTGCCCCCGGCCACAGGGTTCAGTATTCTTACTCCGACCATGCAAAGAGATTTACTTATATTACTTTTTGAATATTACTATAGATCTGGTATATATACCTATAATTATAATTACAAAAATTATACAATTATTTTAAACAGGTAATTTCATATGCAGTATTTTCATTCTTTTTTTTTTGCTAATAATAATCACTAAAATTGTATACAGTATACACTAGATATAAATTAATACCAGGAATCCTATTAATGTCATAAAAAAATAAGTTGGTTTGTACATTCCATCCACTAGACCTAGAATTCTAACCAAATAAAATTAGAACCCCTTGATTAGAAGTAATGTTGTCTCCTGCTCTTTTTAAATAATGATAATTGAACAGCTGGATCAGTGTAAGTAGTGTTTGCATAGTTAGTGGGTTCAATTCTCATATTTAGGTGGACATGGTTTGTTCTAATTTCAGTGTACACATGCATTAATAATAATTGTATTTGTAGTCAAAATAAATACATATATTTGTCTTGCAACACAGAATTTCTTTAGTACAGACAATAAACAATTATTGCTGAAATATCATGCATATATACGTACCAAATTAATTGTATTCATTGTTTTGCTAATTAAGTCCTCGTGCATTTTCCCCTGAAGCTCCACATACCATATGGTATAGTTGTAAGCGGGACCCCATGACTGTAAGGGCACAATTTTGATATACCTTACGGGGAGATATAAGCCCTCTTGTGTCCTATGTCTTAATCTAAACACTTCTGCAGCACTGTCTTTTTTTAAACCACTGTAATATTAGAAAACTGTATTATTTTTAATATGTATTGATACAATTTGCAGTATTGACAATTTAAGGTTACATTATAGACCAGTTTAGTGCAAATGAGCCAGTATACCTTACTGTTAAGTACCGACTTAAGTTCAGAATACAATTCCAATAATTCCCTCTTTCTATTGGTATACTCTGAAAAAGGCAACTTCATAATAAATTTATGATGTCCCTTTCCCTGTCCTATGCTAACACGTTTTACCAATATGGTGCGGGGATTTCCCGCATATGTTTGTATGTACTTCGAAATTGATGATTAATTTTTTTTTAATTGTTATATGTGTTGATTTGAAATTATTTTATTAAATTTCTACTAGGATCTTGAATAACTCTGTTTCTTTAAAGATGGATCTAGTCTATCTAGCGCGGAGATCCATCAATCTAGATGTAAAATATTTTTACACCTTTTTTTTTCAAAATATATGTTACTGGAGCATACAGAATTCTTGTTGAGACTTACAGTGACAATGCTCTTTCGGATATGACATGCAAAGACTGGTTTCGACAATTAAAAATAATTAGTATGAACTTGATGATAAATAAAGTTATGGCGCACCAAAAAGATTTGTAGAAATTGTAGACAAAGAATTGAAGAAATTGCTTGACCATGATCAAACGCATGCAGAGATTGAAAAAACATTCAAAGCAGATAAATCAAAATCATGAAAATGTTTCAGTGTTAAGAATGTTGTTATTGTGAGTGATGTCGAAAAGTAGATACATTATGAAAATTCAAAGCATAGAAAATAGTTGGGTAAAACCAAATATCTATGGTTCTAAGCTTCTATGCATTTGGTAGAATCAGCAGGTTTATTATGGCTGATCAAAACGAATGTGACTATCATGAAAGCATTTTTTCCATTGCATTGATTTAAATAGAATCAATTAAATATACACCTGCCCATCCCATATTATTAAGCAAAGTGCTGGGAATCCACCTCAAAAGGAAGACCTTCAATACATGTGTCCTAACTTGTTTGACTTATGGTTGCGAGACCTGGTCCCTAACAAAACTTCACAGAGAAACACTTTCAAAACATCAGCGTACAAAGTATGTTGGGGGTGAAGTTGAGAAGAAAAGTTCCACAATGATGACTTCATATCCGAAACTGAAATGTTACTACGTGGTAGTGCCCCAATCCCCTCCGGGTGGTGACCAACTATGGTCTTAAAAATACCACCATAATAAGCTTGTGTTGTTTTTCGGCATTAATGACCCAAGTTCCTGTACCCTTATGGGACAGCCATGTGGTCGAGGTGCCACTGGCCTTTCAAACTCCCATAGGTGACAGTAACTGCTAAATTCTAAGTGGGCCATCGGCCTGTTTGTTGCCCAATAGCAATAAAAAAACAAATGTTACCAATATACACACTCAAGTTGACCAACTAAAATGGGGATGGACTGGGCAGCTACTAAGAAGAAGCCCGGATAAGTGGAGCAAACCTTTGGTCCCAAAGTCAGTCAGGCAGTCGCAAAAGAGGACCCCAGATAAGGAGATAGAAAGATGAGATCCATTTAACACTAGGGTTATTGCGGACAATTTATTTATTGATTCACTCATTACTTTATTTAAAAAATGGAACAAATCAATTTATATTTCTGTCTGTGAATCAGTAAATGTCAGTTTTAAATAGGATTAATCAAATATCTGGTAGCTCACAGGTATTATTACACTTGGACAATATAGAAGTTTTGTCGTCAAATCCTAGGATGGCATGCACTGCTTAAGCAGTTTATTTTTGTATCATATTTTAGTTACCATCAACCAATAGTTACTTTCGTACAATACAAGAATGAGAATAGTGGTGTACACATAACTGAATGTACTTCGGATGAACATACAGGTAATAATGCTTTGTGAATGATTCCATAATTTTATGTTAAAACTTTGTACATATAAGACTATATATGAATGAACAACTAATATATGAATGCAATAAATCTTATTATGCAAAAATTGCAGGATTCAAATTACTTTCATATTTGTACTACTTGAAGGATAATACATTAATAATGCAAAACACACCTAAAAATGCAAGGCCAGCAGGCCTCTCTTCATGATTAGAAGAAAAAAATTATTTTGTCAAGGCTTTTTTTCCTCACATCTTTATATTCATAATTTTTTTAATGCTTAATTCCTACGCTTTATACTATAAAGCTTCGCTTCTTTTGGGCATCCCTAGACGGCATTATTTTTATGATAATTGTAAGTTTTGGTGGGAAGTGTTTGACTTTTCTTATAGATTAGTCAGACATCAGTTGACCAAATTCAGTTATTTAATTTATTTAAAAAAAAGTATCACACAAGCTGACAACTTCAAAGGACTTAATTTTAAATGGACTACAATACATAAAACTATTGTAAAATTCAAATGATTTAAATTACATATTAGACATAAAATTAATGACTAACATCATCAGTAAATACTTACGCAGACAACAACAGAGATAAGTTATTCTCGTCAGTACCACCAAGTACTTGAAACTTTTTCAGATCGCTTACATGAGCCTTAATATACTTTCCAAACTTGATTGTTTCCACAATAGCTGGTGATTTTAATTTTAACATGACAAACTGCGACGACGTTGTGCTGTCTGTAAACCATCTGGATAGTTGGTCTTCTGAATTATTGACCATTATATTACTGAAAACAAATAGTTTAAATATTAGATATTTGATTCTTACTAATATTAAATGAATACATAAAATTGAAAATGAAAACCCGGGAATTTATCATACAATATTATGGCCGGTTTTTATTGATAACTTACTCAGGTACGTAGTTAGCGGAATAGCTGGAGTACTTGTGAATAGTGTAAGAAAGTTTAACTGTTTCGTAATTATCTTCCATTTTTTCTACAAATAAAGTACAAATAATTATTTCAGTGTTACGGTGTTACCGAATTATCAAACTCTGTTTCTGTTGTTTTATATTTAGTAAATTTTAGGGAAGAACAAAAATGTACATAAATATCGATATTTTTTTAATAAAATAATAGTAATTGATGGTTAATGTTCGATATTAACCACATCAATTTTCATTTTTAGATTTCAAATTTGATATTTTTTAAATGCTTTATTATATTTTCTATTATTTGTGTATTTCACTTATTATTTTAATATTTTTTATGTATAAATTAATTAGTAGAAACCAGAAAGTGCAAGCTTTGGTATAAGTGCTGTTTCTACATTTTGTTAATGGTCTCTACAGGTCCGAATTGAAAGATTCACTTAAAACTAAGTAGAATATCCCTTTATGGATAGTGAATGTAACCCAAAAAAAGTCTATAGATGGCTCATTGGTATCTGTGACAGTAATACACAGAGTTGTTTGTGTATGTGTTAGCTTGTAATGTTACATTAAAATATAATGGCGGAAAGTATTGAGTGACTCGTGGTATGTTTATCTTAATATTATTTATATAACAATGCGGTGTGGAAGTTTTTTTTATAAATAAAAATGGAAATGCCTTGTTTTCCAATTACAGAGCTTATGGCGCACAATGTCGAATTATGCGGTTAATTGGAACATGAATAAGTTTTCAAAGGCACCAGCAGAGTGCGCTAAGTTCAGTGTGAAAAAAAAAAATAGAATATAAATTCGAATGCTAAAATGAAATTGTATTCACATTATGCGCTATAATGCCGTAATTGGAAAACAAAGAGAACCTACATGCTTCTTGCAACTTTTGCAGCAAAACGTAAAAGACGTGCAGAAATACTACCAAGTTTTTCAGTGATCGTGTTCCTGAGAGTTAAAATATTTGTTTTAGGTATTTAGGACAATGAATTTACCTTGAATATTTCCTAGTACCGAGATAATTGTATATAAGCAAATGCATTGCTACCTCTGTTCTACGACGACGCTGCCATCTTTCGATTCTTTCATTAAAAAAATACGCGGTGCACGCGTCGCTTTGATTTACTCAATTTCCATTATTCTCTTTTGATATTTCAATTAACTAACTAGCTCAATCAAAGGTAGTTCGTGCCAGTGCATCCTACACCCATAATCAAAGAGCTCCAGCAGAACGAAGACTGAGGTACATAAGTGGTTGTGAATTTGTGTTACCGAACATATTAAATTATATCAATAATTTTTATGTATTGTATCGACATCGAAAAAAATATCGAGTCGATACATTCTGGTTTATTTTTATAGTTTCCCAACCCAAGTTAATTTATGTATTGACATCGACAATATTGACAGTGACGTACTATATTGACAATAGGGACTAGGGATAGGGACACACAAAAAGTATATCTAATTTTATCCCGTAAATAAATAAAGGAAAGAAAAGAAATCATCAATTAATGTCGTATCGAACATCAAAATTTTATTACTTTTACCAAAAAATTAATGTTAAAAATAATATTGTCAACATAATACATCTATATCATCGATGATTCTGACCTCGGGTTCACTTTAAAGGTGTGTTACTCAGAATAGATAAACTCAAAAGATATATATCCCAAGCGAAGAGTTATTTTATCTCTTTAACTCTTGTACTCAAACTGTATCTTTATATCTTTACAGTACATATTTTGATACATTTCATAACATATCTAACTTCACACTGATCGAGAAGAAACGAAACAGAATGATTAGTCGGGTACAACGCGTATTTTTTATAATAGAATGAATTCGAATATAGTAGCAAGCCATACTAAATCATATTGCTATGATTTTATCGTTTAATTTTGTTTGAATATACGTGTTTATCAGACATATATTTAAAAATATTGTTTTAATACTTTTTTCGGTTTAGTTTTGAGCAGCTTCAGCTTGGCAAAGGATTACTTGTTATTTGCAACAGATAAATTATTGTAATTGTTTCGTATATTCTTCAAATTTGTATTTAGTTTACGGTATTAGTTACGCTAGCCTAGTTCCAAAAGATTAATAAAAAATAGATTTATGGACTTTTGTAACTAGGTTGACAGTTCTAAGCCTGTCAAGTATGAAGGAAAATCAGACCGCTGTTTCAGTTTTAATATTTAAATTAAGAAAGGAGTTAATATCACTAACTCATCTTGTCTGCAATTGATATTATTCACGGTAAAATAAAGAGTTAAAGATATAAAAGAATGATATATATATCTTTATATCCAAAAGATATATATCTATCTTTTCTTCTTGGTGAGTTATTTTGCTCATCACTAGTTCACTTCACATTTTACACGTGACCTTCACATTATCGAGTCGTCAATGTCGTCATAGAGCAGAAAATTATAGCATTGTTTGTTGATTGTTGTTTAAAACAACAACATAACTATTAGAAGCGTTCACTGAATAAGTTGCCTCTATAAATTTTAGAAATAAAATGAAATCTGCTGTTTTATTTAGTTGTATACTTTTAGGCATTTGCTCAAATTCTGTGGTTAGTTTATCATATGGCGACTTGAAAAACTGGAGTAAAAATATTATTCCAATATTAAAGGGCAAAGTTAAAGGGGATCTAGGTCGAATATGTATTATAGCAGGCTCTAAAGAATATACCGGAGCCCCTTATTTCTCTGCCATATCCGCTTTTAAGGTAGGTTCACACTTTATTACTAAGAGTGAAATATAATATTATTAGTGATGAAGAAATAATTAAAATATATTCCTATTCATAGGTGGGAGCAGATTTAGTCTACGTGATGACAACAGAAGATACTGCGCAAGTTATAAAGATATATAGTCCAGATCTTATTGTTTATCCTTACTTTAGTAGAAGTCACGCTCTTAAAATCAGCTCGTTACTTCCTAAAATGGATGTTATTGTCATAGGCCCTGGATTAGGACGCGAAGACGAAGCTTTACAGTTGATTTATAATATCATTGATGATTGTAAGAAATTGCAAAAGCCGCTTGTTATAGATGCAGACGGTCTTTACGCTGTGTCTAAAAATGTTTCTGTGTTGAAAGATTACTCTAGTCCAGGAGTTATTTTGACACCGAATTTGAAAGAAGCTAAACATTTAATGGTAGCAACTACAAACGATAATAAGTGGTATAGATACTGGGGAGAACATGTATCAGTGTTATTTAAAGGGCATGCAGATAGTTATAATTCAACTGTTGATAACGTGAACTGGATGTTCTCAGAAGGTGGCTCTGATCGACGAGTTGGCGGGCAGGGTGATATTTTATCTGGTGCTCTAGGAACATTTTTCAAATGGGCTCTCCTTTCAAATTTAAATTATAGAGCAAATTCTTTGCAATTAGCTAAGAGTGTAAGTGCGTTTGCCGCAGCTCAATTTACTAGAGAGTGCAATAATCAGGCTTTTAAGAAATATGGTCGAAGCATGCTCGCTTCGGATATGATACAAGAAATGCATGCAGCATTTGATCAATTGTTTATTTAATATTAAAAATTCAATATCGACATGTATGTTATTGATTTCTTTAATAAATGTGTGTTATGTTACGCTTTAAATGTTTTATTATTATTAAATTCTACAGTGTCATCGTTAATCGTGTTAGGGCAATCTAAAAAGTAATAAAAAAAAACACGTACTGGAGAGAATATACATTTTTTTTACAAATATGTAATATAGATCAAATTTCGTAATAGTTATGTTCTATTTATAACCTTTAATTGATATGTTAACTTTAATATTTAAAGGGAATGAAGATGAATGTAAAGAAGACGAAAGTGGTGGTGTTTGAAAGAGATGAAACAGTGACAGACTGCAATATTGTGATTGGAGATGAACAAATTGAACAGGTGAATGAGTTTGTGTATCTGGGTTCAAAGTTTACAAGAGATGGAAAGTGTGAGAGTGATATTGGAAGAAGAGTGAATGCAGGAAACATGGAGAATGGAGTTTTGCACTCCTTTATGAACAGTCGGAAGGTGTCTAACAAGGCTCGTCTGGCTGTGCATGAGGGGCTGTTGTTTCCGACACTCATGTACGGAAGTGAAAGTTGGGTATGGCAGAATAAACATGAAAGCAGAATAAATGCAGTTGAGATGAGAGCGTTAAGAATGCTAAGAGTTAAACTGAGTGACAGGATAAGAAATAGTGAGATAAGGAAACGTTGTGGTCCGAAAGAAGATGTAGTGACAAAAATTGAGAAAGGTATGCTGAGATAGTTTGGCCATGTTGAGAGAATGAATGAAGAACGATTGACGAAAAAAGTGTATAAGGCGAGTGTGAACGGAAGTGTTGGAAGGGGTAGACCTAGACGGACGTTTCAAGACCAGATCAGGGACGTCTTGAAAAAAGGCCAGGTCAAGAGTACCCTAAACCGAAGGGCATGTATGAAGGGAATAATGAAAGTGGACGAAGCGAAACAAGTATGTAAGGATCGTAGCAAGTGGAAAGAAGTGGTCTCTGCCTACCCCTACAGGAAAGAGGCGTGATTATATGTATGTATGTGTACGATACCGGTCACGGACCGAGATTGCACCGTACGGGAAGGAAGGATCGCTCGAGAGCAGTGGACTGTATGATAGAGGATGGGATAGGAGCGGCGGCAAGAGAGACACGATGTCTTGCAACAGGCAAAGAAATTCGCATTGACCTTGATTCCACCCCTTCCCGGTTTGGTTCAGGTCGCTGAGGAACTGTCGCACGGCACCAGCTATAGCACAACACAACACAGATTTAATGGCACGGCCAATTAGAGTAACCAGGGAGGTCGAACGTCGACCGTCCTGCCAGTTATGTGGTTTTTCGTTAGAATTTATAAATATTGCACACGGTGCAAAAGGCGGTTATCTCATGTCAAACGTTGACACAAGAACAACAATTTTTCGTCCCATCCTCGCTTTCACCATTATTACCTCACCGAGAGTGAGGGTAGATAACAAAAATCAGGTGGCGGGATTTCAAATACCCTTATGCAAGGATCGAACAGTATGTAATCTCTAAAGGCATTTGTTTTAATACCAATTAATAAAATCAGTAGGTATGGTATAGCTTAAATAAAAAATATACATTCAAATTACGATAGTATCAGATCTATACATATAAATGTAAGTCTTATCTGTACTGTAGCAATTTATACAACCAAACCAATTAAGTAATAAATAAGGATGTATATAGTTACATTAGTTTGCAAAATGTAACTATATACATCCTTATTTATTACTTAATAATTCTGACTAAATCAATTCAGCTCATTAACAATATTGCTTCTGCAGGGAATTGTCGCTATATAGTCCATTGAAAAGTTACATTTGGGGTTGCGTTTTTTAAAGGACGCAATTTTATTTTTTTGATGTGTAGGGGGGGGGTCAGTCTAAAGCTAAAACTAAGTTTGTGGGGTCGCCACCCTTGTCCCACGGCCGCCATCTTGAAAATAAGGGTTGAAATGGTTTTTACGATATATCTCTTAAACTATTTCATCATCATCATTTCAGCCGGAAGACGCCCACTGCTGGACAAAGGCCTCCCCCAAAGATCTCCACGATGATCGGTCCTGCGCTGCCCTCATCCAACCTATTCCGGCGATCTTGACCAGATCATCTGTCCATCTTGTGGGGGGCCTACCACCATTGCGTCTTCCGGTACGCGGTCGCCATTCGAGGACTTTTCTGCCCCAACGGCCATCAGTCCTTCAAGCTGTGTGCCCAGCCCACTGCCACTTCAGTTTTGCAATCATCCGGGCTATGTCGGTTACTTTGGTTCTCCTGCGAATCTCCTCATTTCTGATTCGATCTCGCAGGGAAACTCCGAGCATAGCCCTCTCCATTGCCCTCTGAGCGACCATGAGCTTTCTCATAAGGCCCATAGTTAGCGACCACGTCTGCGTTCCGTATGTCATCACTGGCAACACACATTGGTTAAAAACCTTCGTCTTGAGACACTGCGGTATTTGGGACGAAAAGATTATCTGACTTATTATTATTATTATTAATTATTATTAACTATTTATCTGATAAAAAAAAATTGTTGACATTTTTTGTTGCAAATTAAATTCTCTACAACTTTGGTTCAGAAACTTTTTGTCGTAGAACTATAAATAAAAAAGTTCTAAGCGTAAATATTCAGAAATTCGAGAAAAGGTTTATTTTTCGATATAACTTTTTTTTTATCATTTTACGAAAAAATAATATCAGACCATTTTTGTAGATCGTTTTTTGAGGAACAACTTTTATACGCAACATTTTTTCATTAAGTCAATAGCTAAGGTTTTACAGTGCTCCGATGTATGCCAAGTCGAGTCATCTATACTTGCAAGATAAGCTAAATCTTGAGAAAATAATGACTCCTGAAGAATTTCACTCTTTCACAGCGTTAGGCTATTTTACTATTAGACGAACGGATACATTTTGGAGTGGGATCATGTCTGATAAAACTATTGAGCAGACGCTTATGAGAATGTTTAAATCATCTGCAGGATTAACACACGGCCGTGGTATTACTTAGAGTACGATGGCATCGTGGACCCTTGGAATGATACGTCTACAAGATGTATATGAGCAAATAACAGAATACTGCAACCGTTCAATGGATACTTCAGAACAACATATTGATTACTGAGATTCACGCATACAACGTGACAACGAAGATCTTGAAAAAATCGATAATTGGTTCACAACTCATGTCTTTACCCTAGATTGCTCTGTCTGAATTAATTTGCATTGCTAACGGTATAGTTGCTTCGGAGAATATTAATTGTCAACGTGCCTTTGAGATAGGAGAAGATTTGATTAATACTATCACAAGATCTGATTTTCAACGGCTATCATTTCAGCGTAAAAATAAGGTTCTTCCTTTCAGCGCTATGACAAGTGCTATTGAAGTTGAAAAATCTCGTGTCGTCATTAATCCATTACTCTTATTTCAACGAATGTGCCCCCCTACACATCAAAAAAATAAAATTGCGTCCTTTAAAAAACGCAACCCCAAATGTAACTTTTCAATGGACTATTAGACTTAGTAAGCACTATTTAAGTCAATTTAGTACTTTAGGTAATGGCTAATTTAGAAATAATTTCCAATGACATTGACGATTTAGTCAATGTACATGAAGCTCTAAATGTTGACATCCCAGAAAATTGCAAATACTTATAACCTATCTGAACATTCAATTTAATCTATTGTGCCAAAATATAAGAAGTTTGCAGTGCAATTATGATGGGCTACTAGTATTATTAAATAGACTAGCAGCCCGTCCCAGCTTCGCACGGGTATTTAACAAAAAATTAAAAATTAAACCCTTCTATTTTTTTTTTCGGTCTCGGGGAAAAACCTCTCTTGACGGGTACCCCCGGCCCAGGGGGACCGAGGGATATAAGGGACTCCGGAAAAGATGTTCGACCATCCGACTACCCACTAAAAAACCCCGCTGTTCTCCTATCGCCTACGCCCGGGCCTACGGATATATGGCCTGCCGATCTCGTGGCCCGGGCCAGCGCCGGCCCACGCTTTGTCTTAAAGCGGGCCCCTTCTAAAGTGCTGGCGCCAGGGGGTCAGGGTTTCGTCCCCCCAGCGCTCTCTTGTAACAACTCTAGGAGTTGAGGGGGGCTGCGGAACAGCACGCGGCCTTCTCCCTTACGGCAATAGTGCGGGCGGCGGATCCTCCCCCGAGGGGCCGCCCGCGGCCGCTTTCTACGGCGGCCGGAGATCGTTGCCCGCCCTCCGGCGCCGACGACGCGGCCTACGTTGGCGGGAGGGGAGTGCGGTGGCGGACTCCCGCTCCCGTTCCGCCGCCTCCTTTGCAGACACTACTGCCTCGCAAAAGGAGGCGACGGCCGTCCATCCAGGATCGCCCCCGACCATGGACAGAACCAGGGTCGGGAGCGACAGGTCCGCGGCCAATTCCGGACGGGACTCGCATCCCCGTCGCGTGCTAGTCAGGTACGACTACCAGACGACACTCCAGAAAAAGCAGAGTCGCCTGACGTCGTAGCCGGCCCAGCAAGACCAACCGACAGCGAGGATGCAATTCCCGCCCCGGGAACACTCTCTGTGCAGGCGCAGTCGAAATAGGCATGGTTTTGACTACCAAATCAGGTCCCAGGGTAGAACCCGGGACCCCAATCAGTATTCCCAACCATCCCATCGGGGACCACGCCACGAACAGAGAGCTAAGTTGGAAAGGATGTAAGAGGTAGACGGAAAGAAAGGTAGGACTCTGTCGCCTCGAACGGAGAGGGGAGTGAAGCGACGGATGCTCGGGCACCTCGGGTACGCACACCCGTGCACTCCTCGGACAGAGGAGCGCCCCTGGGGGCAAACCCTTCTATTTGCGTCAGGTTACTAAAAAAATAAAATTATAAAGAAAGTTTGAATATTGTTATTTCTATGAGCTTTTAAATTAATGATTTTTTTTGCTATTACTTTTTATTTACTTTTCGTTATTTTTTAATAAGTATTCTAATTTTTGTAAAAACCCCAGTGACGCACGCCTACATTGCATAAGGTGCTGCCTAGCTAGCCGAACAGGGTGAGCGGCTACCACGCAATATTTTTCTAATACTTACATTTTTAAACTCGTGATATCTTTCGAATGGAATATCCGAATTGGATAATTCAAAAAGTTATATAAAGGTATTGAAACAGTTTTGAATATGAAGTAATTTATTTTGATAAGGATTAATACCAAGATCCAAATAAAGAGCCTTTTCTAGGGGCGGCATTTCAATTAAATTTTTAAAATAAAAGAACACTTATTGTGGCATAACTATAATAGTTAGACATATGCTGTCGCGACACTTTTTGTAAATAATGATGTGTTCTGCAAAGTTGTAGTACATTATTTTATTCTATCATCAATAGTTTTCGCAACGCACGCGATTTAAATAATATTTTAGGTAATTTTTTTACACTTTGGGTTACATTATTAGAGTTTTAGTAAGGATCCCTAATTTTTTTGAAAATATAATATAGCCTATGTCACCCGGGGATAGTGTAGCTTCCCAACAATGAAAGAATTTTTTAAATCGGGTCAGTAGTTTCGGAGCCTATTCAAAGCAAACAAACAAACAAACAAACAAACAAACAAACAAACAAACAAACAAACAAACAATCAAATCTTTCCTCTTTATAATAGTAGTATAGATATAGATATAGATATAGATTAAATGTTGAATTCAGTATAATAGTACTAACAGAAAGCTGGCTCTCTGAAAATACCCCTATTCCAGTTATGTCCGATTATGAAGTTTATTATACAAACAAGCAACTTAATCAAAATGATGGATTAGTCATCTATGTAAAGAATGATAATAATATAAACGTCGTCGAACCAAGTTACTGCAAGGAAGTTAATTGTCTAATACTATCTATTACTAATGATATAGCTTTTATTTGCCTATATCGGCCACCATCTTTTAAAGCTTTAGGCCCTTTCTTGGAATCACTAGATAAAGTATTATTTGATTGTAGGAAATTTAAAACTACTATTTTGATAGGTGATTTAATCTAAACGAAGACTTTGAAAGCAGTATTACATCAGACTATTTAAACTTAATGGCATCTTATGGACTTCTTCCCATACATACTTTTAACTTTACCTACAAGACGGGAAAGCTGCTTATATCACTGTTTTGCTCGTACAAATTTATTGTTGAAAACGTTGGTTTGTAATACTACGCTAATGCCCGGGATACACGGGGCTAGTTTTTCAAGCTAGGATAGCAAGCTAGTGTCAGTAAGCTAGCAAACTAGTACTTCTGGCTTCGTGTAGACAAAACTAGCTTCATTTATAAGCTAGTAAACTAGTAAGCTAGTTGACAAGCCAGAACAGTTTTAAATAGGATGGAGTTCTATTTTTTAGGCTAGTAGCGCCCCCCCACCACTGATTTTACTATCCTGGCTTGTGTACTAGCTTCATGTGGCCGGCGAAGCTAGTTGTCAGTTGACTCGTAAGCAGTAATCACGTGTTTTGTTTGTTTTTCTCCGCGACGTGTTTTTGAGATTCAACACAGACTTCTGGTATAAATTTTGATATGGAACATCTTGCAACTCGATAAAATGACTGAGCCTCATGTAACTAATGCCGGACGAAAGAAAATCTAGTGTGATCTCCAGTTTTAGTTTTGCTGGTAGCGCCTGTCTCATAATTGTATCAATTCGTTGTATTTTTGGCGTCACAAGACTCAACAGAATATCAAACAAATCAGGCGTCATTCGCAAAATACTTTTATATTCGCCTAAATCTTCGTTGCGAAATTCTTCCAAAAGTAAAGCAGATGATCCACGTTCATCTCTTCTTAAAATCCAGGGTCTTGTCCACAGCCGTTTCTGTAATTCTTCTTCTAGTTCGTCTAGTGCGAATTGGCACAGTTTTTGAAGTAACTGTTTCATTCGAATAGTGTTTTTTTCGCGTGCAGTTCATTTTGGACGTGTGGTCACCTCGGTCACAGCAATAATACTAGCTTAAAATATAAAGCCTCATGTAAACAGAACTAGCATATTCCAAGCCAGGTCAGCTAGCCAAGACAGTTTCAAAGAGAACTAGCTTGCTATCCTAGCTTGAAAAACTAGCCTCGTGTATCCCGGGCATAACAGATCATTATTGTGTTTTACTAAACATCTCTAATTTTAAGAACCGATCATACAAAAATAACGTCTCAAATTATAAAGTGCAAGACTTTGATGCATTACTAAAGGAATTAAAAGTAATAAACTGGACTAATATCTTATCGGAAATGGATTCTAATTCTATGACTAACATATTTTTAAATACTATTACAAAGACTAATAAACATTCCAATAAACGTGTTCTATCTAGGCGTAAACATAACCTCAAGCCTTGGATTACACCTGGGTTATGTCGTTGTATGAGAAACAGAGATAAAATTCATCAACAATTACGACATGATCCGGAAAATGAGGTGTTAAAAATTACATACAAACGGTATCGAAATACTTGTAATAAGCTTCTAAAGACACTAAAAAATAATTATTATACGAGAAATAAGTAAAAATAAAATTAATGCAAAAAAGCAATGGAAATTGGTAAAAGAAGTTTGTAACTTAAATGCTAATAAAAAACAATCTTCCATAAATCTCTTACAGATTAAAAACACTGAATTAGCTTCACTTGATTAAATAAATAAATATTTCAGTAATGTTGGTAAAAATTTGGCCACTAGTATTCTTACAAGAATACAGAAAGATGAACACTTCTTAAAATTGCAACTCCATTCAAAAAACTCAAGCGTCCCTGCGAATTCTTTTGTCTTATTGCCGGTTGATGAAGTTGATATTAAAGAACATATTATGAGTCAAATCCACAAGATCTTGTGGGTGGGATGATATTTCTAATACTCTCTTAAAGAGTAATGTAAATATTTTTGTGTCCCCTATTAAACTCATTATCAATAAATGTATCGAAGAAGAAGTTTTTCCTGATGCACTTAAAATTTCTATTGTCATCCCTATATATAAGTCCGGTAACCCAAATTCAATTCATAACTATAGACCAATATCTTTACTATCAGTGATTTCAAAAGTGTTTGAAAAAATAATTAACGGTAGGTTAAAACAGTATTTAGAAAAAAATAATATGTTGTCAGTTAATCAATTTGGTTTCAGAAATAAAAGATCTACTAGTAATGCAATTCAAGATTTGACCTCATTTATTGTAAATTCATTAGATGATGGTAACAAAACTTTAGGAATTTTTTGGACCTTGCTAAGGCCTTTGATACGGTTTCCTTGCCCCTGCTGGAAAAAAAATTAGAATTAATATCAAACATGGCGTACCACAGGGTAGCGTTCTTGGTCCAACATTATTTTTAATTTACATTAATGATTTGTGCAACCTAAAATTGAACAATGGCAAAATCATTACATTCGCAGATGACATTGTTTTACTATTTACTGCAAAAACTTGGTTCGATGTGAACAAAACAGCCAACGAAGAGTTTGCTGCAGTAACTACTTGGCTTGATGTTTAACCTTCTGACATTAAACTTAGAAAAACAAAAGTAATGACTTTCAGTATTTATGAAAATTCCCAACCTCTTTTTAATGAAATTAATATAAAATCCCTCATATGTGGAAGACCTACAAATTTAAATTGTAATTGCTACTCTATTGATTGTGTCAATAGTATTAAATACCTTGGCGTTGTAATAGACAAAAATTTAAATTGGAAAAAACATATCAGTAAAACTAGTAATAGAATAAGAAAATTTATATGCATATTTAAAACACTAAGAAATGTTTGTCCCCCTAAGCTATTGTTCAGTATTTATTATGCCCTATGTCAGTCACTACTAAACTATGGAATATTATCTTGGGGTGGTACATCAAAAACCCCAATGTTAGTTATCGAAAGAGCTCAAAGATCTTTACTAAAAGTGATGACCTATAAAGGCTTCTTATATCCTACTACTTTGCTCTATAAAGAAAATAAAGTCTTGTCGGTGAGAAAAATGTTTATAAAATCAGTAATTTTGAATATCCACGTGAAACACCTAATCTTATATTTAAGCGACGGCAAGACCTTGTTTATAACATTCCACGCGGCAAAACATCATTTGCGCAGAAATTTGCGGATTATCTGGGCCCTAAATTTCCACGCGGCAAAACATCATTTGCGCAGAAATTCGCGGATTATCTGGGCCCTAAATTATATAACGAAATTAGCAAAGTAATTAAATTAAACAAACTTCCTATTGGTAGGTGTAAGAAAGTTTTGAGTGATTATTTGTATGAGCTGAATTATCAAGAGTCAGAAGAGACTATCAAAGCAATTATTTAAATATAATATTACATTTTACTTATATATAAACTTACATACATTATATTCACATACAATCATTGTTTCAGTTAATATATGTATCATATATATTTTTCTTTCCCTTCTTCTTTCATTAATATTTTATTTTAAATTATTATTTATTTTTACTACTATATATTATTTAATTATTAATATAATGGTAATTATTATATATTAGTACTTATGTTAAAAATACTGGCCCACTGAGATACAGTATTCACTAGTTCAGGGGCTAGTGTGATTTTCTCTCTAGTAGTCAAATTAGTTGTTGTACATGAACGGCTGTGCTAAGTATCTTTTATTTTTAAAATTTGTACTTATGTCATGTATAAATAAATAAATTAAGGTAAATACAATAACTGATCTATTTAGGAGTTTATATAGGTACTTCTTCATTAAACTGTCAGACGTTACAAATAAATTATAAAAGACGTTACAAATAAATTATATTATGAAGCAATAATTTGTTTGTAATGAGCTATCACAAGAAGCAAAGAAAAGCTATCATTGTTTCTCTTTGAGTAATGGACAGTGAGATGTGTAGCATCTATGAAATATTATAGCAAAACCAATTTTATTTGTTTTCTTATTATTCTTTTAAAAATAAGTGTTAATTTTACTATTAAACGGTACACGTGCATAAAAACGAACACATGTTTTCCTATCCGCTTAAATGCTCTGTCCCATATTTTGGCCAAAATCATGCACCCTAAACTGCTGTGGCCACTATTTTGGCCAAATTTGGTCCAATCGGAAATCGGATAATTTATTGTCAAACGCATTATAAAGGTGGTCGCCGACGATCCAATTTGACGCCCCGTTAAGTATCCGAACGAAATAGGCCAAAACTTTGTAGCCATGCCATGACAAAAAAAAGAATAAAATAGTTGACTTTGTCATTCTTCTGAAAACTTGTTAGTGTGCGTCGTACCATAGTCGTGTACGTTTGTGACTTTAATTTTTATACTTTAAGTGAGTATATTTATGTGATATTTTGTTATTTATATGTTTAATTATCTAATAATACGTCGAGATAAAGGTTTCAGCATGAGACACAAAATTTTAGCCTTTTTTAAACCCGATAAATTAGCGTGGTACATTTTGCTGGGTGACGCCATGATGACGCTATAATTCTAATCTCATTTTTTGATATTTTTTGGCTGTTTTATCATACTAAATGCGATTAATATGTTAGATCAAGTAATCACCAGCCGGGATGGCAAAAAACATTATCAAAATATATCAACTAAGTTTCAAGATTTTTGAATTCCAATTGTGAAGTGTCGTAAAAGTGTCGTTGGTGCGGGTTAAGGCTGGGGCACATTATGAGAGCCGAGTTTTTAACCGACTTTTTTTTGTACGTGTTTTTAAATGTAAACATTTGGTAATGAAAACTGCGTATATGTGTTTTTTTTATTTTGTTGGTGTTATATACATAGTAAATTTTTGAGTCCTGATTTTTTTTAATACTTTATTTTTATTTGCGTGTTTTTTTTATTTTATAGCTTGTATTGCATGTAGTAAGAATGCCAAGAGTGAGTCGAGGAGGTCGAGGTGGTCGTCCAGCACGCGCACGCTCTCTCGGTTTAATTGTAAGTTCTTCTACTAACCAATTTTGTATTTTATTTTTGTTACTTCAGTTTCATTAATTTCATTTTATTGTTTCTTTCTGCAGGTGAAAATGTGGAGGAGGCTGTCCACAGTGCCCAGCCTGCCCACAGTGCCCAGCCTGTGGAGCCTATTGCAGGCTCGTCCAAAGAAGATTCGCGGTAAAATCAACATAATTTATTATTTATAGTATTTCGGGATGACGCACTCAGTGTGTGCACCAAGCCTTTACACCCGCCATTTGGTGATAGTTTTTTTGTTTACTCTTGAATACGTTTTGTAAAACGATCCATTGTACAAGTGTGATACCTTTTTAGAAAGGGCTTTAAAAGTGCTATCTTACATAGTAATTGTTTTTTTTGTATTGTATAAATTGTAGAACAAAAAAATCTGTAAAACGAAAGTGATTTCACTGTGTGAATGAGAACTGTTGCACTAATTTTTATTTTTCTCAGTAATAGTAAATGCTATCGGTATGATTTTTGTTTATTTTGTGAGAATGTTAGTCTACTTATGTTGTATTACTTTAATTGTAATCCTAGCTGTAGTATTTGCGCATCTGTGACATTTAAAGTTTATCTAGAATTACGGCTCCCGCTGCCAGTTTTTTGTGAAAAATTAAAGGGCTGTAAATAAATTATTTTGTATGAAGAAGTGTACTGTTTTATTTTCTATCCTAAAGTATATATAATAATCTTTGTAATTTACAATAAAAATCCCTATGTCATCGATTTAATTTTTGAATTATGATCGTATAAACACAAGTGGTGCTCAAATACGCGCTACCTCTGTGTTCAGCGTATCGTAATTCTATACCATAGTTGAATAATTATAAACAAAACACTTAAATAAATAGCTCCATTCATAAGAAACATAAAAACATAACACATGTTTGTGTTTCAAAAGCCACTTGAGGCACAATTAATAGTTTTGTGAAAGGGACCGCCGCGGTGCGTCGTAAGAAAAACAAGGTGGCAGTTTGGGGTGATTCTAACGGTCGCCGCATGTAATAAGCGGACTATACATATATTCAGCACCGTATCTCTAGCTTTAAACTTAAAGTATAAGACAAGAGATGAAGGCGAAGGCACGTAACGTAGGAAGAAATAATTAAGAGATAGATGATATTAATCGTTACTTTATTTTTTTATTAGTTGCAATAATTTTAAAATGTCAACGTCAAAATATGGTTGAAGTCTTGATTCAAGACTCACACTTCTCTCTTGGTCTAAACTTCAAGACTCTTGAAGTTTAGACCAAGGACTTAGTGTTAAAACTTATAAGAAATACATTGAACTTCCAATTACACCTTTTCAAAATTATACTCTTACCCTATTTTCCAACACAGTTTTGACAGTCTCTTATCCTCACCTAAAATTATTCTTAACTTTGGAATAGCCAAAGGTTTGTGGCGAAGGCGAACCTACATGCATATTTTAAAAGATGGCGCGGACTGCGCGCTCGCCGATACGACCGGTCACCCGTTGCCGGGCGCGCCGCGCGCGCCAGTACACGCAAACTCCCGCGCCGTATGCATGTCGCTGTGCTAACTACATTATTTTCATAAATTATCAAGTAATATTTTTACCAGTATTGATTGTGTTAATTTTGTCAAGCATATATTATATTAATACACGCATTCCTACATTGGTGACCCCTAAGAAGAATAAACAATGCCCAACGAAACGGAATTAAGTCGAGTAGGAGTGCGGGTACCACCATTTTACGCCGATAAACCAGCGCTATGGTTTTTACAATTAGAAAGCCAATTTGTATTATCAAATATAACGGCGGATTCAACGAAGTTCCACTACGCCTTATCACAACTGGATTCGGCAACAGCAGAAATCGTTGAGGATGTAATTACGGCTCCAGCAGCGACAAATAAGTACGAGCGATTAAAGACTGAGCTTACAAAGCGATTATCAGTTTCGCGGGAGAGAAGAATAAATCAGCTGCTAACAAATGAGGAGTTGGGGGACCGGAAGCCGTCACAATTTCTCCGTCACTTGAGAAGTCTGGCGGGATCCGGCGTCCCCGAAGATTTTATGCGATCGATATGGACCAGCAGGCTACCAACGGCTACCCAGACCATCATCGCGTCGCAGGCGAAGCTCCCATTGGACGAAGTAGCGGAATTGGCTGACCGGATTCACGAGGTTGTACCATCACGCCCGCAAATTGCAACCGCTTCAGCGTCATCATCATCATCATCATCACCATCACCAGCAACACATGCTCTGCGCCAGGAGATTGCAGCGTTGACCCAGCAGGTACAGGCGTTGACGTCAAAGTTCGACCGGCTATCACGAGAGCACAGCCGATCGAGAACACCCAGCCGGCAGCGAGGACGAGGACGTTCATCAGCACGAAGGTCGAACTCAAATTATAAGAAGTTCCTGACATGCTGGTACCATCACAAATTCGGAGCCCAGGCCACTCGTTGCGCACCACCGTGTGATTTCTCGGGAAACGGCAAGGGCAATCTGTGATGGCGGCCGACGATTGCCCGAGTTCCGGTCGCCTGTTTGTTACCGACCAGCGTTCTAAAATACAATTTTTAGTGGACACCGGCAGTGATTTATGTGTGTTTCCTAAGAATAAGTTAAAAAACCATTATGTAAAATCCGATTTAATTTTATGTGCAGCAAATGGTACTAGTATTAACACATATGGTTTCGCTAATTTTATTTTAAACTTAGGCTTGCGCCGTGACTATGCCTGGCGATTTATTATTGCAGATGTAACGAGGGCGATAATAGGAGCTGATTTTTTGTCTCACTACGGGCTCATTGTTGACGTGCGGAATCAACGCCTCATCGACGGGACGACATCGCTTGCGACCCCGGCTTTGCTTGCGCGGAAATCGGAAGACGTCACTTCGGTAAAGGTAATGTCTGGTGATTCTACATACCACACCATTCTCGAACAATACCCCGAAATAACACGTCCACCCGGTATACACCGCACACCTACACATAGTACTGTACACCACATACGTACTACACCTGGCCCGCCTGTATCCAGTGCACCTCGTCGTCTCGCGCCGGATAAATTGAAAATAGCCAAGGCGGAGTTCGACGCTATGCTGAAGAGTGGCATCTGTCGCCCCTCGGAATCCTCTTGGTCTTCCCCCCTCCACCTAGCACAGAAAAAAAACGACGGCTGGCGTCCTTGTGGCGATTACCGGATGCTTAATGCCCGGACTATTCCGGATAAGTATCCAATCCACCACGTACAAGATTTTGCGCACAGCCTATCAGGATGCACCATATTTTCTACCATCGACCTGGTTAAGGCGTATAACCAGATCCCCCTGAACCCTGAAGACATAGCGAAGACTGCCATCACAACACCGTTTGGCCTCTACGAATTCCCTTACATGACGTTTGGGCTTCGTAATGCCGGACAGACGTTCCAGCGCTTCGTCGACGAAATGCTCAGGGGACTGGATTTTGTATACGCATATCTAGACGACTTTTTAGTATTTTCACAAGATCGAGAGACCCATGAGCGACACTTACATCAGCTGTTCCAAAGGCTCAAAGATTTTGGGATGGTAATTAACACCAGTAAGTGCATCTTTGGCGTGCCCGAGGTTACCTTCCTCGGGTACCGTATAACAGCCGAAGGAACCGCTCCATTACCATCCAAGGCCGAGGCTATACAGAACTTCCCTGCACCGAAAACAGTCAAGGAACTGCGTCGCTTTCTGGGGATGCTCAACTTTTACCGCAGGTTTATCCCAGACGCGGCTAAGCAACAAGCACCCCTAAACGCACTACTGGCTGGCTCCGTAAAGGGATCTCATCCTGTTACCTTTTCCCAGCAGGAGACGGAAGCGTTCCAGGCATGCAAAGACGGTCTTTGTCGGGCGGCCATGCTCGCCCACCCAGATTGCCACGCAAAGCTGGCCTTAGTAACGGACGCCTCGGATACGGCCATCGGTGCAGTACTCCAGCAGATGAGGAACAACGAGTGGCAGCCGCTGGCCTTCTTCTCGCGGAAGCTAAGCCCCACGCAGGTAAAGTATTCTCCTTATGATCGCGAGCTTCTGGCAATCTACGAGAGCGTGAAATACTTCCGGCATATGGTGGAAGCTCGAAATTTTACGATCTATACAGATCATAAGCCCCTCACCTTCGCCTTCCACTCTCGTAAAGAGAACTGCTCCCCACGACAGTTTCGACATCTGGATCTAATAGCCCAGTTCACCACGGACATCAGGCACATATCCGGTAAGAATAATATCGTGGCGGATACTCTCTCTCGTGTCGAGGCGATCTCTCAACCTGTAACCGCCGAGAGAATCGCTGCTGCTCAACAAGGCGACTTAGAGCTTGAAGAGCTGCTAAAAACAGGTTCTTCACTCCAGCTGGACAAGGTACCGATTCCTGATTCACAGAGTCAAATATACTGTGACGTGGGTGCCTCCAATCAGAGACCATTTGTCCCCAGAGAGCTACGCAAGCCAGTCTTCGACACTCTTCACTCCCTGAGCCACCCAGGTGCCAATGCCACGGCTAAATTAGTTGCAGAGCGTTATGTCTGGCCGGGAGTCAAGAAAGACTGTCGAGAATGGGTACGCGCCTGCCTGGATTGCCAACGCTCCAAAGTCACCCGCCATGTCTTTGCCCCTCTAGGCAACTTTAAGTTGCCCCGGACGAGACTGGCCTTCGTCCACATAGACCTGATAGGCCCCTTACCATTATGCCAAGGGTTTCGCTATTGCCTTACAGCCGTCGATAGATACACACGATGGCCAGAAGCAATTCCCTTGACCGATATGACGGCTGAAACAGTTGCGCAGGCCCTACTCAGTGGATGGATAGCCCGCTTTGGCTGTCCAGTTGATATTGTGACGGACAGAGGACGCCAATTTGAATCAGCCCTTTTCCAACAGCTATCCAGCATTGCAGGTTTTCAACATCGTAGAACGACTGCATACCATCCAGCGTGCAACGGACTCGTGGAAAGGTTCCACAGGCAACTCAAGGCTGCCATAACCTGCCACGGGAACAGTAGTTGGGTGGAAGCACTTCCACTCGTCCTACTAGGGATACGCAGCGCCTATAAAGAAGATGTCCAGGCTTCCACGGCCGAACTCCTTTACGGCCAACCCTTACGCCTTCCCGGTGATTTTTTCAGCACTCCATCTGACGAGACCATTGACGTGACCGACTATCTGTCACGGCTTCGAAGGTTCGCGAAAGACTTGCGTCCAGCACCAGCTTCACGGCACAGTGGTAAGCGCAAGACCTTCATTTTTAAAGACCTGTCCACATCGTCCCACATATTTCTTCGAGACGACACTATAGGTGGGTCTCTAAAACCAGCCTACACAGGTCCCTACGAGGTTATTGCAAGAGGTGACAAGGTGTATAAAATAATACTGAACGGTAAGCAGGTCACAGTATCAGTAGACCGCATCAAGCCGGCCTTCATACTGCACGACCCAGACACCCCACATACACACCATACACCACCAAACAATAACACTCTCAAACACACTCAACACTCAAATACACACAAGGATCACCAGGCATCACCAAGCACCAAGGATGACGCTGTCAAAAAGACGCGGTCGGGACGTCGTATTAGATTCCCCGACTATTATCGCCCTTGACGGTCTCTGGAAGGGGGTGATGTGGCGAAGGCGAACCTACATGCATATTTTAAAAGATGGCGCGGACTGCGCGCTCGCCGATACGACCGGTCACCCGTTGCCGGGCGCGCCGCGCGCGCCAGTACACGCAAACTCCCGCGCCGTATGCATGTCGCTGTGCTAACTACATTATTTTCATAAATTATCAAGTAATATTTTTACCAGTATTGATTGTGTTAATTTTGTCAAGCATATATTATATTAATACACGCATTCCTACAGGTTCAATTGGCGCAAATCAACTGTTTAACAAAATCATTCAAGAAAATTGGTCTGACAGACTCCTTGTGTTTACTGATGCATCCAGACTTTCGGACGATGGTCCAGTTGGCACCGCTGTTTGGATTCCTAAATTTAAAATCATCCTTAATTATAAAATCCCTTACCCCAATTCCGTTTTTTCTGGAGAGGCCATTGCCCTGCTTGAAGCAGTTCTGTACATAGAATCTCATCATATTAACAAATCTATAATTTTCGCAGATTCTTTGAGTTGCCTACAGGATATCAACAAATCTCCTTTCCGTTCCAAGCTATCCTCTTTATCTCTTGATATTAAAAAAGCTCTCCACTCTTGTTTTTCTTTAGGCCTAGACGTAGTTCTGGCTTGGATTCCTGGCTACTCCAGTATTCATGGAAACGATAATGCTGACAGTTGTGCCAAGCAAGCGGTTTATATAGGTTCTAATAAATATAACAGATGCTTCCCTCGTAATTTACGTGCCCTTGCTAAACCCTCAATGATTAAAATTTGGAACGAGTGGTGGCAAAAATCTAGTAAGATCACAGCCAAATATTATAGCAATTTACAACCCTCTATCCCTTCAACCTCCTGGTTCTTCCGTTATCGTCATCTCCCAAAAAAAATTAATTCCATTATAATCCGTCTCCGTCTTGGACATGTTGTATGCACCCCGGTTTTTTTTAATAAACTTAGAATTCGTGACAGCTCTTTAAGTGAGTGCGGCTTAGGCGAAGGTTCAATTGAACATATATTCTTCGATTGCCGAAAAATTTCTACTCTCATAAATGATATCCTTCCCAAAGACATCCCACGTCCCATCAATGTAAATTTTTTATTAACAACTATGGTTGATAGTCAGTTTATTAATGTTTTTAGTAAATTTTTAAGTTTATGTGGTGTATGGTTCCGGGTTTGCGTATGTTAAACGACAGGTGCATTTTAAAATGATTTATTTGAAATATCGAGGAAACGTTTACAACAATAAAAGGACATTTTAGTAAATTAATTTACGTTCTCGATCGCGTGCGGTCATAAAGCGACTCCCTACTGCCAACGGCAGAGTATTATGAATTTATGACTGAAGGAGAGTCCCGGGTGGCGAGTATCGCGAGGGCGGCCTGCCACGCGTGGCGCGCTTCGGGTATCTCCCGGCCGCTATATATTTGCGTTTAGTGTAATTAGTAATTAATATAAATATTTCAAATAATATGTAAAATAAATATGTATCTTTCTGTAAATATTCGTATAAAATTGTATCATTCTATTTTTAAATTCATATATCTTTCATTTTCATTTCATTTCACTATAAACTACCATTTTCTCTTGGTTTGCAGTTAACTAATTAAAATGACTGTCAAAATTATTTCCTGATCCTTACAATTATGCTCTTTCACCATCTGCCTTTTCTATAAAATTCTATACTTTGACATTGGCAAATCAGTGCGCAAAGCATTGGAGCCACATTAAAAGAAAAAACAAAGGACTACATTGGGGTATATTACACTGTCAATAATTTCGTGATACTGGAATCTCGATATTATCACAAGATCGCAAATACTGAAGTGGGCTATTACACTTATCAATATTATCATCAATATTACCATTTCAGTAGTGTGTTGACTTTACTGGAATCTGGTTGTGTTTCTGAAATCATGTATAATAGGAGAGTCAGTTTTAGTTAAAGTACTCGCATTTGCGTTGAAAAGAAAACATTGCAGAAAGCGTTAGGTGAAAGATTGGGTTTTAAAACGAAAGACTATCCGTGCAGGTGCGAAGAAAGAATACTAACCTCTGCGGCCGAGGTCAACCTGTCGTAAAAGGCGACAAAACAACCCACCTTAACTACGTGGTAGGGCCTAGCCAGTCTGGATGGCGACCACCTTTGGTTTTAAGTATGCTGCCATAATAATCTTGTGTTATGTTCCGGCATTAGTGACCCAAGTTCCTGTACCCTTATGGGACAGCAGCGTGTTCACGATGCCACTGGCGTTGCAAACACCCATAGGCGATGGTAACTGCTAAATTCTAAGCGGGCCGTTAGCCTGTCTGCTGTGCCACAGCAATAAAAAAAAAACTACTTTTTGGGTTGTGACCCAAGTAAGTAAGACCCAAGGTAACTGCTAAATTCTAAGCGGGCCGTCAGCCTGTCTGCTGTCCTACAGCAATAAAAAAAAACAATATACTCATTTGAACATCACACAAGAAATGCTCTTGAGTGACGATTTGAATGATTACGCTAATTATTTTAGAATGACTGAAGACTTGTTTGAGAAGCTTTAGGGTTACATAGAGACGAGCGTATAAAAGAAGAAAGTATTTTAAATTACTTTAAAGTTGTCATTTTGTTGAGACACGGCGTCGTTAGGGTTCAATTCGTTAGGCTGCTTGCTTCCTTCCGCCATGACTGCGTACTGACTGAAAATATCACGATGCACTTACACTGTCAATAATATTGAAGCCACGCCTCCTTAGTATGGTTAATTTCAAAATATCCGGATAACCTGCGATATTATCATGATACTGCGATACCATCAATACTGCATCAGTATTATCGTGATAAAACGCGTATCGCGTGATGTTATTGACTGTGTAATATACCCCATTAATACATAACAGTACTACATTACATTACATTACATATAGGGATGATCGATATTAGAAAAACATCGATGTAAACATCGACTTCAAAGTATCGATGTACGATAAACATCGATAACAAAACATCGATGTTTAAAAACATCGATGTTTTTGGTAAGAAATAAAACTGTCTTTTATTTATTATGCGTGTTTATTAATTTAAACTGCGCTTTACGGATTATAAGCGGGCGCTTAATTATTGGACTTGACTCCGACATTTCGGTTGGTTTTCAGCAGTATATTCACGAAAAAACTCAGATTACAAATGTCAATAAGAACATTACAATTACATCTACCCTCAACTTATTTAATTGCTATTTTAATTTATTTTGTTTACGGTTACAATTAACTCTATGGGGACCTAGTCGATTTTAAAGCCATCCTCATACCGTATATTTGTATGATGTGGAGAAAAAGACTGGCAGAGAATCTCCACTACACGGTCCCTTACCTAATACTTTATACAGGGTGACTTTGACAAATCCAACCAAATTCACACAGAAGAATCTTTAGTAAGAGTTATGAGAAACATGTATTTTAGTTTAGTATCGCATAGTACAAAAATGTTGAGTAATCAGCATCACAAAGTCATTCATAGAACTCGAAATTTACGTTACAATTTACAACTCGCAATTTACAATTTACGGCGCGAGAGTGTCAATAACCTCTCTATCGGTACAACAAAAAACTGGCAATAACTTATTAAGCAGCCGAGGACGGCGGTCATTGCACCGGGTGAGCGAATACGCACTACTCATTTACGCGGGAGTAACAGAGACAGGTAATAACAGGTTAATACACGGAGTTTGCATCATATGACTATTCTGTACGATTGAATTAGTGATCATATTTTCCTTGGAATGAAATTTTTTTTTTGAAAATTTTACATAAATTTTTTTTCCAAAAATGGGTTCTTTATATTATGTTTAATGCGTGAAAAAAATTTTGACGGGTTTATCAAAGTCACCCTGTATAATGTCAAGAGAGGGATCAAAATATTAAGTTAAAGGAATAACTATTAAAATGAAAAGGAAAAAACTAAGATGTGTTCCGGCTCACGCAGAAGGCACTCACGATGTCTCTCGGTCTGGTACCTATTGTTCGCTAGGCTTGAGACTTAATAGTTTTGATTATGGGATTATGGGGCCCCAAACTTGAGGTACTTGCCAACCATCTTCTCTATTTAAATTTGGGTATTTTCTGATTTCAATAGCCTCGCGTAATCTTTTTAGTGTGAAACGATTCTCTTTCGCGAGGATTTGCGGTTAGGTAGTACGGCTTACTTTGATTACGTTAATCAGTGTCATCTAGTTAAAAATAGTTGTACTACCTAGGGACTCAATAGCTAGAAAGTACATCCACTGTTAGATGGCCCTAAAAGATATATGGACGTTTCGATAATTCGATATTTTGTTCTGATAAAATCCATGTGTCGATGTTATCGAAACCAAAACATCGATGTGTCGATGTTATCGAAAACAAAAATCGATGTAAAAACATCGATGTTTTCCAGCTAAACATCGATGTTTATTCAACATCGATGTATATCGATCATCCCTAATTACATACTTACTGTAAATATAATCATTATGTACGTTTATTTAGATATCATCTATGCAGGTTTATCTATTTCTATTGACCTTTAGCACAACAAATATTTTTCATTTCCATAATTCAAGGCCGTTAATAGGCATTAGATGTAGGAATTCCATATTAGCTCCATAATTATGGAGGACGAAATTGAGGAATGCATTAGAAAGAAAGTGCAGTGGTCGCAGTTGCCAACAACAGTGAAAAAGGTAATATATGAAATGCTTTTCACAATACACAGTTGTTTTGTATTTATAATTAATATAATTATCTCTCGCAGCTGTTAGGTGACTCTCCAAAGGAGTACGAGAGGTACATATTTGAATTCAGTATCAAAAACCAATTGAGGTATCGCGGAAGTTTGGGTGAGTGATATAATTTTCACATTTCTAGATTAACAGCATTTTAAAATTAGAACTATATGTATTTTCAACGAACTTTAATGCATCCTCGCAAGCATGTGAAAAAATGCTCACAATATTTAGTTAAAACATAATGGGTAATGATAACCTATTTCTGGAGACAATACGTGAACTAAAATGTTGTTATTAATAAATATAGATATATTGGTTAGTAACAGGAATGTATTCTTTTATTTCTTTTATATCACACAAAAATACTATAGAATATTTTTGCCTTATTTTATGAAACAACATATTCAGAAAAATGCTTTGTGTATCCTTTATGTCACAAGTCCGTTATTTTTGTTTTATTTAGTTCCTAAAGTATTAGGATAAACAAGGTTATTAATAATTACTCAATTTATTTTAAATATATATTTAGTAAATTATCTAATAAATATAATTTATCAAAATATGCTACTTCAACTCATTTCCTGAAATATTTGTCTATATTTTTCCATCTTGTGGTTTTAGTGTAAATGGTATTGTTTTCAAATTTCAGTTCTTATTTTACACACAATTTGACCTTGTCCCTATGGCTTGCATCTATATTTTATTTACATTTTTGACCAGTTTACCAATATTTTAATGGTAGTTTCACTTTGCAATTTAAATAAAATTCATATTTAAATAAACCTAATGAAATTGCATTAATCTAAACTCTATAAACTTATTTGCAGTGAGAACAGTCAGAAAAGATGAGAGGAAATACTATGAGACCCTCATTCAGACCAGCATTCAGAGGCTTATGCTGTATCCCTATCACTTAGCCGATATGATTGTCAAAGGTTACGTATTTTGTCAATATTTAAGTTTGCATTTGACAATTTATTAACATAGTAATTTAAATTTAGCTACAAGGACTTCAGCATATTATTCACATGGTTAATGATTTTATAAGATAGCAGTTACCATCACCTATAGATATTGGCAATGCCAACACAACTGCCATTCTCAATAAAGAATAAATGGAGAAAGGAAGAATTCTCTCCGTGCAGGGAAGGTGTGAGAATACGGACCCCTGTGGGGTCAGCCTATCGTAAAAGGCTACATAAGTGACCAGCTTACAGTACCTGTAAGCAGGCCGCAATATGTTATCGATGTTCCTGGTAGCAGAAACATCCATAAGTGATGATAATCCACTATTTTATAGTGGACCATCGGCATGTCTACTGTCGCACAGTAGTAAAAAATAAATAAATAAAGTAAGGTAAGAAATGAGTCAGGAAAGTGGGGATGAAAATGAATTTATAAGAGAGGGTGGCTAAGGAACAATTGAACTTAAAAGGAAAACAGGAGATGTGACAGGAAACTGAGTGGAGGAAGTGAACCACTAGAACACATACTCGCCTTATAGAACATGTTTAGCTCCAAGCTATATCATGATGGTATTAGTAGACCAAGGTAAACCAGTGCTATAGCAACATTTACAAAAACGATAGTCTTGCAATTAGGGTGACTGACAAACCCGTCCAAATTTGTTTTACGCACTAAACATCATTTAAGGAACCCATTTATATGGTGCAAACAGCGTACGTTAACCTGTTATTACCTGTCTCTGTCACACCCGCGTAAATGAGTAGTGCGTATTTGCTCGCCCGGTTCAATGCCGCCGTCCTCGGCCTTTTACTAGGTCAGATGGAGAGGCCATTGACACTAGCGCCGTATTATGTAAATTGCGAGTTCTTTGAATGACTTTGTGATGCTGATTACTCAACATTTTTGTACTATGTGATACAAAACTAAAATACATGTTTCTCATAACTTTTACTAACGATTCTTCTGTGTGAATTTGGACGGGTTTGTCAAAGTCACCCTGTATACCAATAATATATCCACACAAAATGCGAAAAAACATGATTATGACTTAGTAATTGTATTTTATATTAATCCTAAGGAAAATATTATATGAAAGTTTTCTCATTTTCATATCTAAGAGTTTAGCTTATACCATATCTAGAATGTGTAATGTTGAATGTAGCTTGAAGGTAGTGATAGGGTCTTTAGAATTAATTTTAGAAGTTAGTAGACAATAGTTTTATAAATGTAATGCAATATTGGAAACCCTGTTTACTGTCCAAACAAGTTTAAAGGCTGTTAGGAGTGTAATTATTTACACAATCATCAAGATTTAAAACCATGTTATTGCATGCAGCAGAGATGCGAATATTGAGATGGATGATCAGTTACAAAAATGGACGAAATTAGAAATGAGTACATTAGTGGCAGTTTGAAAGTAAATACATGTTTATATGCGCCAGTGATTAAGAAGCTGAAAAGTAAATAGGTTAGCCTGATATGGCCACATAATGCGAAGAGAGGAGCGTCTTGTAACAAATAAATGGATGCAAGAGGAGAGGTAGACCAAAGAAAAAATGGATGGATTGTGTAAAAGATGATATGGTTAAAAAAGGTGTGAATATTCAGATGACGGCTAAAAGAGGAGAATGGAAGGAGAGAACATGTGCCGACCCCACATAGTTTGGGATAAGGGCAGGAAGAAGAAGAAGAAAACCAAAACTTTTGATAATAAACAAAGATAAATTGTCTGCATATATGTTGATACTTTATTCTAAGTTAGATTTCAAATAAATAAAATGAAGTTATTTTTCTTTTAAGTTATTCTTTGTTTTTCATAATGTATTGGATTTTGAGTAATTTTTATTAATATGTTACAGGTCTTAGAATAACACCATTCATTTACTATGTAGAAGTGGTTGCTTTACTCATAGAGATGGAGAAGAGTTATGATACAATGCCTAATTTCACAGCTGCGGACTGTAAGTTTATGTACTATTGAACAATAAGAAATATTGAATTGGTTCATGATCTTTAGGGAACCTTAGATCTTTTTCCTCTGAGAATTTAAGTCTGGTTGTATATGAAGCTTTGGTTGAAACTTCAGTCATTCCATTAAAAGTTGCGTTGAGGCATAGTCACTTTTGAGTGTGTCTTTTGACATTTTCTTCTATGTGAAAATTGCAAATTATTATAGTATCTGTAATATGTAATTATATAAATGCCCGATGTAAAAAAATAAAAAATAACTGATACTCTTATCTATGCTATCGGGAAGCAAACTAAAGGACTTTTAGTCTAATTAGTCGCATTTTACGGCTCTTATTATTTCTAACCACACTGTCTAAACACTCAACTAGATTAGCTAACTAACAGGCTATAAATATGGTTCACCATTGTAAATATTTAGTGTCTTTGTTTTGCTGCCTTTTTGACTATCAGCATTCGTGGGGTCATTTGTAACGGCAGATATGTAATAAAAATGGAAACATATAGATTATAGACCACAGGGCCAATTTATATCGATAAAACATTCCTATCCCCATTGTATTGAAAAATATGATTATATTTTTAGGCCTTCGTCTCTTAGGAATAGGCAGAAATGAGTATTTAGAATTGGTGGCTAAGGCCCGTTCACTTGGAAGACGCGGTAGATCTAAAGCGATCCGCGGTCTTTTGCCGCGTGTGCCTTTGAACATACCAATGCAGCCCTGGTGGAGGGTAGAACTCGGATATGTCTTAGAAGAAGATGTAAAGGTAAAAATTATTTTGTATGTTATAGTTCATTTTGTGTGAGGTTGATACGTGACTAGATTTTGGTTGTCTTTTTTCTAACCATTATTCTTTTACATTATAACATATTTGTGACATAATAATCGAAATCTCAATAATACCCGAATATATGCTCGAAGTCTAACTTTAGAAGTAGGGGGGGGGGGGGGGGCGCAAGCTTTTAAAAATATCAATTCGATATATATTGAACTAGGTGGATATTTATATATCGATATATTTTAGGTTTAGTAAGTCGATATATCAATAAATTTATTTTCGTTATTAAAAAAAAATTTATATGTCAGTCTAGTAGGCCGATATAGCGATATTTCTTCTTTTTTAAAAGCTTGTAGAAATCCAATGTAATTTTAGTTTAATGATTTTGCTTAGAATGCAAAATTTAAAAAAATATCGATATCAGCGTTTCGTGGATATCGATATTTATCGGTTTTCCGATATTTGTTGCAATCCTGTTTAGAAGTATGTAATTCCCTGGGAATTAAACCTGTGGCTTATTGGTCACAGATACCTTAATGACTAATGTACATAAGGCAGTATTTCTCGTGTTTAATTTTCCAGTACAGTTTTGATTGAAATGGTCTAGTAAAAGGTTGTGATATTAGACACATAGACACTTGAAGAATTAAAAAAAAACTTTTCTTACATCAGTTACATAGTAAATCTACTTCAATACTTGGTGTTCACTTTCTGTGTTTTCCTTGTCCATTTCGTACAGTAACAACACAGAACATTCTTGATAGTGAGTCTATTGGTAACCATACTATAAAATAAACTCTGACAATTCATGCAGCGCCATCTTGTCCGAAAGTCAGTAGCAACACTCTTGTGTTACGGTTACTAGCCAACCAGGCCCTGTGTGAAATGACACAATATATTTATTTACTTTGACAATACTTAAATCTAGAATATGAATACAATTTTAGGATACCATTCGAATCTAACGCCTTGAGGATGAAGTTTTAGATTTGTGTCTGTAGGCTAGTCATTATACCTGACCTCTCCAAAGTTCATTCACTATTAACATGTAGTGGTGATATAAAACTACTTCTTGTGAGCAGTCCAGTCATTGTGTTTATTTTAGAGTGGGATTTATTTACATCATCAGGAAACATTTGCCTATTAATGCCTTATGAGCCATCTAGTGTTATTAACCAATGCTTACAAACTATTTTAGTTGCACACATGTATACAACAAATAATAGAATTAAAATTCATGAATTGTATTGTCAGCCAAGTATTATGAATATGTGAAATTACATAAATGATAAATTACAACACAGAAATAGATTTTAATGACTATTTTTTTTCCGAATGAATGCTTTATACATTTACTTCATTTTCGTGTTAAATAAGCGTTAAATGTACAAAATTAGAATGTACTTAATAGCAATTTTTTATTTAACAATGGAATGACAATTTTATGTAATATATTGATTCAAACAGCGGAAAAATTCCCTTTATTTTCTTTTTATTGATTTAGGACAGCAGACAGGCTGACGACCTACTTAGAATTTAGCAGTTACCGTCGCCTATGGGTGTTTGCAACGCCAGTGGCATCGCTAAAACGCTGTTGTCCCATAAGGTTACAGGAACTTGGGTCACTAATACCGGAACATAACACAAGTTATGGCGGCATACTTCAAGTTATGGCGGCATACTTAAACACAATGGTGGTTGCCATCCAGACGGGCTTGGGGCCCAACCACGTAGCTAGGGTGGGTTGTTTTGTCGCCTTTTACGACAGGCCGACCCCAGCCGCAGAGGTCAGTATTCTTTCTCAGCCCCTGTAAGGATAACTTTTTGCTAAGTTAAATATTATAGCATATTTTTATATGAACACCTCTGTGGCGTAACGGGTAACGCAGGTCAGAACGCTTGCGGAGGCCACGGGTTAGATTCTCGTCTTGCGTCTGGTTGTTTATGGGTATTATAGTAACTATCACATTTTTTTTATTGTAGGTCAGCAGACAGGCTGACGACCCACTTAGTAGTTAGCAGTTACCGTCGCCTGAGTGTTTGCAACGCCGGGGGCGCCGCTAATACGCTGCCATCCGCATAGAAGTATTGTAACCTGGTTACTAATGCTAGAAAACGATACAAGGTTGGCGCCCTACCACTTAGTTTGGGTCGTTTTGTCGCCTTTTACGACAGACCGACCCCTGTCACAGTAGGTCAGTATTCTTTCTCTGCCCCTGCACGGATAAACATAAATGCTATGCTTCACTACTTTGGGTATAGATGGCGTTGTGTGAGTTGTCCCGCTGTATTTATTCGTACATAATTTATTAAAACTGCTTCTCATGAGTTTCTTAACCCATAAACCCACTTTGTAGAAATCTACAAAGTAATTATGTCTTTCATAATATGAACAACGTCAAATGATAAATTATTGTATATGCATATAATTTAAGGAGGGTAGGGGTACCCTCCATAATTTAAAATTTGTGTTTATTTTTAATTTACTATTAGCATGAATAATACATTGTCTTGCTTTGTAGCCTTTGAGTGAAAACGAAAAAGCGCTTATTGACTTGCTAATTGACAGAGGCTCGCAAACAGCCGGCACCCTCGACTACAACGTCGTCAAGACGTTATACAGGTGATATACTATATGATATTTCGTACTCAATTTATTACATTTTTAATGTTGGCAACACTGCTGACATTTTTTAAAAATACCCTACTTTTGTATTATTAGGCTAGGTTTATAGAGGATAGAAGTAAAGAGAGCTATTACAGTGTTAGAAAAGTGTCCGTTTCTCCTCCAATCAATTCAATTTCTCCCCCGTATGATTATAGTACTCCTCATCTCAGGTTTTTTTACGTAACAAACCAGAAACAACGTAACAAATACACGTAATAAACCAGAAAAAAAAATTTTGATCATACATATACAGTAATTCCACTATAACAAGATAGATTACTTCCGCGTTATAGGAAAACGTGTGAAAATGTTCGTATTCATATGACCCCGTATAAAGCGTACAAATGATATATTTAGCATTTCTCGCTAAAGCGGTTTTAGATCAAATATTAATAATAAAAATTAATTTTGCGTATTTATGCGAACATATTTGCAACGGTACGTGAAATTGATTATGAACTGTGCAAATCGTTATAAATTCCACAGTACAGAAATATAACTTGGGGAATTCCCGCGTTATATGGGGGAAAACACGTGTCATAGAACATGAAATCGCGCTATTTGAGAACGCGTCATATGATTACCGTGTTATAGGGGGGATTACTGAATTTTGACCAGCTTAGTGATCAAATGTAACACCAGAGATCGCGTTTATGTCCTTCAAATAAGCATTATTGGGATAGTAATTAAATTCACGTCGGTCTTACTTGGTTATTACAGAGAAGGCTTTAGAAATGGACATTAATATTATAATTCATAAAAGACTTAATCACGGAAGGAGTGCGGTTAATTAATATTTTTATTTGTTGCATTGTTAGGCAGCTTTATGACGCTTAATAACAGTCCATCATGTCCCACTGGACTAGTGCTCTCCTCTCCTATAGAGAACGAGTAGTATATCCGTCACGCTTGTGTTGCCAGATTACACAAGTGATCTCGGTATTTTGGTTTCGTCACGATGTGTTTATAAAATGCATATTAAGCGAGAAAAACTTTAAGCGATGCTTGTGATCTTGAATTACGAAATTTGAAAAAAAAAATTTAAAGCTAATCTACGGGGAACCTTGGAGTCTGTGATTACAATGTCGAACAGCAGACAGGCTGACGGTACTCTTAATAGAGCGATGTAGATGTTTCTGATGCTAGGGCACCGTGAATACGCTAGGGCATTGTTAACACGCTGCTGTTATGCAGGCGGCATACATAAAGTACTTACGATTTCTATTTTCAGGCGTGGTCTAATATACTTAGATGTACCAATAACAACGGTAGACAAAGTGTCGGTACCTCCGTTAAAGGGATTCGTGATGAATCGGATAGCGGGGGACTACTTCGAAACTCTGTTGTACAAGGTTTTCGTTTCCATCGATGAGCATACAAGTGTTGCTGATTTGGCCACCGTTTTGCAGGTGAGGTTTTAGATCATAATCATCACCGTCATCACCTGGTTTCAATTTAAACTTCCATTAATACATCAAAAAACTCCAATGAAAATAACTTAAAATGTTATGGTGGTATATTCTGCGAGAAATTTGATTGATTAATGTTGCGGCTTTGTTTTTTAAATATATTGAGACAATTCACACAACGCCATCTGGTTATAAATTGAGCAACAGAACGCGTGTGTTATTGAGCGGGTAGTAGACAACGAATCTATTCTTCTAATACTTATCTTTTGTAAATACTTAAACACTCAGACTTGGTAATCGAACCCATAACCCTAGATCCGACGTACGAAAGCCGTTGCGCCACGGAGATAGTACATTCATGATAAATAGGAGATACATGGGCATTTAGATATAGTTTCATGCGCCAATTGGTGAGTACAATAACTATCAGGTGTTCCAACAATATTTTGTTTATTCAATTAGGCAGCGGCAGCGCGCACGTCTTATTTTATGTGCAGGTTTTTACCGTATGAATTTCTATAACAGAGAGGCTGTCGGCCAATTTAATAGTAAGCACTTACCGTCGCCTATGGATGTTTGTAACTAAAACTTGGGTCACTTATGCCAGAATACAACATATTTAGTTGTATATAGAGACCAGGGGTTGGTGGTTGCCATTCAAACTGGTTTGCAGCCCTACCACCTGATTAGAGTTTTTTGTCGCCTTTCACGACATGCCGCCCCTGGCTGCAGGGATCTGTAATCTTCTTCTACCCCTTCACGGAGCAAACTTACCTTTATGTAACACATTGCCATCAATGTCAGGGATATATCAAAGACCATAGATAACTTTAATAAAATAATACAAATCGCGAGAGATGGATACGTAGGTAGATAAGTGAATCAGTTTGGTCATTGTTGTGTATTGCAGGTGGATTGTGAACTAGTGAAACAAGCTGTCTCATTATACTGCAGGCTTGGGTTCGCGAATAACTTGAAACCGCCTCCGGTGACACCCCAACATCCCTCGTGGCAAGACGCCGTCACCACGCACAATCACCAACCGTAATTATCTTTATTAAAATATAGAATAGAACATAATTTATTGGACTTAAAATCAGTTACAATACATTTATAGTAAAATACATACATATAATCACGCCTCTTTCCCGTAGGGGTAGGCAGAGACCACTTCTTTTCATTTGCTACGATCCTTACATACTTGTTTCGCTTTATCCACTTATAATAAAATAATTTACAAATATTACTTACAATATAAAAAAAACACGATGTAAATGAAAATTTTACGGATCGTAGGTATTTAACTGAACATTATTCGAGTTAGGGTATTAAAATCGCGTTTTTAATCTTAATAATTGGAGAATGGGAATGATAATAGGAAATCAATAGTAAATTATAAATTTTAATTTCAATCTACGTATGGAATATACATACTTAAATATAATCATCATAAAAAAAATCCGTAGGTGACGAGAACTGCTTATTATTAAGTGGACCGTAAGCCTGTCTGGTGTTCCTCAGCAATAAAGTGTTCCAGATGCGAGACAGGAAGGGAACCATGATCTTCAGTCAGATTATTTACAGTTTTATGTACATTTAATTTTGAGGATATACGATATTGTAGTCATCATGACATCATCATGTAGAGTCACGTTTTATGGCAACCGGCTACTTATGTGGGGAACAAATGTCTAGCCATGCCGCCTACGCCGAACCTCGAAAACACACTCAAGAATGCTGGCTTGACGTCGTAAAAGGTGATATGCGTGCCAATGGACTGACTGCTACGTATGACGAAGATCGTGTGAAGTGGAGAAGAAAATGTCTGAAAGCGTACCCCGGGCACCGAAGCTAGAGTAATGCTAAGATGGTGATCAAAAGTTATTATTAGTAAAATGTGAAGTATGTAAACAATTTCCATTGACTAACAATCTTTTCATAAATTAATACTGTTGTTAGTCTATGGAAAAGAGTTTCCATAGTCAATGAAGAGTATTAATACAGCAATATTTTAATCAGGTATAGACAAATAACCCCATTGACATTCGATCCCAGCTTGGAAGACGATACAATACAAATGGAGCCGGTACTTATAAAACAAACCACTCCCACGCAGCAGATGCCAACTACTTCCAAACAGGTGATGTTTTGGTGATAACATAATTTGTGTTTCATTTTTATTATCTACTATATAATTAAGACGACTTTAGTTAAGTATTCATGTGATGCAAATAGTTTGTTCCGGTCTGTCTGTTCGCCAATTGTATGTTTGTAAAAATAAAATAATAAATAACAAATTTTCCCTTCATTATGTGAAAATCTGTATCACAATGCTTTTTCACTAATATAATTATTATTATATAACTGACTACCGTACGGGTTGACTATCGTAGCCACTGAGTCGCGTTGTCGCATTGATGATATTTAACGTGTGCTATATTCTAATAATATTTTTTATTACTTTAAGACTTTCAATTGGAATTAGTATTCCAGAGATTCCAAATACCTAGTAATTATCAATTTTATTCTGCCAAAATTCAAATACATTTATTTGCTGTATAACCTGTCTATCGCAAGTTCCTGTAGCCTTATGGGACAGCAGCGTGTTTGCGATGCCACTGGCGTTGCAAACACCTATGGGGCCGTCCATTAATCATGTGATGTTTTTTTTTTTTGGAATTTTTTAACCCTCCCCCCCCTCCCCCTTGGTGATACATGGTGAAGTTTAAGACTACCCCTTTATATCACGTGTATTTTTAGTACCTACAAAGGTTATTAATTTTAAGTATCATCTAATTTTATTATAGAAAATTAAAGACTACAATAATAACGTTTAGAGGTAGACAGAAAGGTTGCAGGTTGTTTTTGACTGACATAAAAATAATGAAAGAAATGCGAAAAACTTTTTTATACTAATACATGAACAATGAACATAATTTAATGTCGAACTCTCGAACCACGGATTAGCAAAACTTTCTTCAACACCACTAACTGGATAAGCATCTTGCAAGTCAGTTGTTGGCACAGTGCTAAATTCAATTTTGTAAGCGTTTGCCGTAAAAATAATTACACGTGATATATTATTACACCCCCCTCCCCCTTGTGATATTTCGTGATTAAAAAATATATATAAAAATAGAACCCCCCCCCCCCCCCTTTCGAGCCACATGTGATTAATGGACAGCCCCTATAGGCGACGGTAACTGCTAAATTCCAAGCGGGCCGTGGGCTGTCTGCTGTCCTATAGCAATACAAAAAAACCTGAATGTACAATAATTATTTATTATTAAAGATATTAGATTTTATGTGTTCCTATGTATTATAAGATTTGTAAAATTTTAGTTCTTATATGTTAATATAATTAATATTAATCATTGTAGTCTTTGTTAAACTTCCTAGTCAATCCCGTCTCTCTATTATTCTTGTATTGTCCCCCTTTCTTCTGTCCCTATAATCTTTTTTCGAGGTCGAAATATGTTAATGCTGTTTTCTGCATGTGCGATGTCTTGTAGCTGAGTTCAAACATTATAACAAAAAAAGTTAAAAATAAATAATAATACATAATTTTCTCGTCAGTAATTTTGTTCTTATGTTATGATTTTTTTTTTACTCTTTAGTTCGATTAACTATAAAAGCGAGTTTTTTTAGTTCTTTTTTTAATTTTATTTATAATTTTCTTGTCAATTCGCAATCGGTAAATGTTTTTATTTATTTAACGCCGTCTTCCGGCAGAAGAATAAGAAAGCGTTGATCCTGATAAGGACTATGGGGCAAAATTGCTAAATTTGTGTATTATCGTTAGGTCTTGACAAGTGTGCAAAATTTGGAATTTTTTTGATCGTTCAAAGTGGGAAAAAATTGAGTCCGAAAATTCCGTTACGTAGATTCATGGATACATATATACATACATATCAAGTTAATAAGTTGTGTCTGAAGTAGAGAACTCTCTAGAGAGGGTCTCTGAATGGGGACGACAAAACCTTGTCCAGTTCAACCCCTCGAAGACGCAGGTCTGCGTATTCTCTGCCAAGAAAACCCCGTTCGCACCTGCGCCACAGTTTCAAGGAACCTCTCTTTCCATCGCAAGTAGTATTGGGATCCTTGGTGTCGACATCACGAATGATGTGCAGTTTAGGGGACAATTGGAGGGTAAAGCTAAGCTTGCCTCCAAAAAGCTAGGTGTGCTAAACCGGTCCAAGCAGTACTTCAGTCCAAGGCAACGGCTTGTGCTATATAAAGCACAGGTCAGACCGCATATGGAGTACTGCTCATATTTATGGGCTGGAGCAACGGCCTGTCAGCTCAATCCCCTAGACTCGATCCAACGGCGCGCAGTTCGTGTTGTCGGCGATCCCATGCTCACAGACGGTTTAGACACGCTTGGACTTCGGAGAGACTTTGCATCTCTTTGCGTATTCTACCGTCTGTACAACGGGGAGTGTTCTGAAGAACTATTTAGGATGATGCCCTCGTCGTCTTTCTACCACCGCACTGCCCGCCATCGGCTGGGTGTTCATCCCCATTTCTTGGAGCCTCTTCCTTCCTGTACGAAACGGTTCTCCAGAACGTTCATGTTGCGTACTCTCAGGATCTGGAATGAGCTTCCGGCTGAGGTTTTCTCAGCGCGGTATGATATGGGGTTCTTCAAAAAAGGCGTTATAAAATTTCTTCGAGACCGGCAGCACGTTGGTGGTGCCTCTGGTGCTGCAAACGTCCATAGGCGACGGTGACCACCTGCCAGGGTGGGCCGTTTGCCTGTCTGCTGAACTCAAGCAATAAAAAAAAAAAAAAAAATAAAAGCGTGGTAAAATTAAAATCAGAGTTGTTCTTCATTCCAAATTTGAGTTAACCTTTCAGAGCTACGATGAGTCTGAAAATAAAACGAACACCGGTCGAAGAGTAGCTCTCCTCTTCGATTCCACGTTGGCCGCCTATCTCATGATGGGCAATTTGTCGCCGGTGAGTTATACTCAATTACATTCCAGTTCCTTACTTGTTTTTTTTTTTTTTTTTTCACTTAGCGTAGTTTATTCCTGGCAGTGAGATTATCAAATTACTAAGTATCAAATTGGTATTGAAACAATTCAACTTAGTCAATAATTAATTTTTATTACAAATGTATTTATTGTTATATTATAAACGTGAAAGTTTGGATGGATTTATGGTTTTTCTTTTAATCACGCCAAAATGTCTGAACGGTATTCGGTGATAGATTACAGTATAGAGTAGTACATAGCTTATTATTTATCCCAGAAAATGAAATTTTTTATTTAATTTAGTAAAAAAAGTCGAAAATGAACTTTTATTTATTTAAAATATTTTACGTTCCACACGATAAGAATATATTTTTTAATTTGATTATTTAATACAAGTGAATCTCGCTTATATAAGAACGTTAATATGTTTTATTGCTTAAGGACCTCAAAAGCCACGCAGTGACGCTTTTTGAAGTTGGCAAATTACCTGATGAAAGTCTGGACAGTCTCTTGATGGAATTAGATAAGGTATATTACTTTTTTCTATAGTGCTTTAATTTTTTTTCGTGTATAAACCTTGGCGTCGGTGTGGAAAATAAAGGCAATTGGATAACTCTTCGTTATAGTTGAGTGTAGATGAATTTCAGTTTTCGTTTCAAGAATGCGGTGACTGTCGGTAGTCACTCTGCAGGCAAAGCAAGTGTTTACCTTAGCCCTTCCGACTTAGGTAAATCTGTCACAACACTCAACAGTGTACCTCGACCTCGAAGCTTAGGCTGCAATCGGAAAAGACTTAAAAAATCATCTGAAATTGCATAAATGAAATATCAGCCAACGAACAGGTAGTCGCGGATCCTGAGATCGAAGGCGAGGCGCGAAGGTATCTAGCCGCTGCAGCGTGTTTGAGGATAGCGCTGCGCACTTTGCGACCGAAACTCCGTCCGTTGGACTTGTTGCGGTGCGAGGCGCTTCACGCTTTAGGTGCGGCTGCACGGGCGAGATTACTCGCTACCAAATATAGGTTAGTAGATTTTTTTAAATTAATTTATTATAAAGGATAATTTTACAAAACATTCAACTATTCAACAACCTCTGCCTCTGCATGTAAAATATATATTTAACTTGAAATTAAATATGTTGATATTTATTATTAGACTATAATTAGGTTTTAAATTCACATCAACTAATAAATTTAGTTTAATCACAGTTCCTAAATATATTTGCTTCGGTTATTAGATTGGCCTTGTCAACGGCTCCGTTGTGCCGCGAAGCGCGCGCCGGTGTTGCGGCTGGCTCCTTGCCCCACATCGGCCCCTCACCCCCCGAGACCTCCACACCATGGATGAGACTGTATCTATACCACGTTGCTGGATATGGGCCGCCTACTTTATTATTAACTAAAGGTATTACTTTCCAATATGGTTTTTTGTATCACTCAACATAATTATATGTCTGTTTGGCTTTTTTAAAACACACATAAATACCAAAATTATATATTATAAACGTGTATAGACTGGATGGATTGGAACCGGGTTGGGGAATGTCGAATGTCAGCGTGATATCAACACTTCTGGGAAGCGGGGACAGGATATAACGGTAGCATAATCAACTTAGTGACACGCAGTTTGCTGTGTCGCTTTAAAACCGGCCTCGTTTCATAGTAGTACAAAGAGACAGGCCAAATAATAATTGTATAGTCCATCATTCAACGTGACCGCCATTTTGACATTAGAGTGACACCAGTATGTTCACGCCGTTCGCCATTCGGCCCATGCGGTATAAGTGCGTGTCTTCATTCGTTGAATATAGGCCCCAAGATTTTTGTATTTTATTAATCAATATCACTACATAGTATAAAACAAAGTCCTTCCGCTATCTGTCTGTCCCTATGTATGCTTAGATCTTTAAAATTATGCAACGGATTTTGATGCGGTTTCTTTAATAGATAGAGTGATTCCAGAGGAAGTTTTATATGAATAATACATGCATAATATAGTAGAGAAATACTGATAATTTTAGAGGTTTCTAACGTGATGTCTTAAATAAACACATTTTTTGCCCTTACATTGCAAACTCTGGCTGAACTCTACGAGATAGATCAAAATAATGTACTACAGTATTGTTCACCTTAAAAAGGTCTACAAGAAAGTCCCCGATGATGTCTATCTCCTAAGGATAACCCACAATAACCATTTTTTATCCTTTACTTTTTACGTGAAATAATGGCTTAGTTACGATACGGTTTTAAGCTATACAACATTAATCCTTATCCAATTAAGTACCTTAAATACATTGTGCATTTAATAGAGATCAATGTGGCCCTTACAGCATGTAATTTAAATGAATATTAAGATGTTACAGATTTAAAATGCAGGGACATAGCGGTTACGGTGGTACCGCATACCATAAATAGACCGCTATGGCTGAACCAATTATTTTTATGAATATATCGGTATAGAGATAGAGTGAACCTTGAACAAGGACATAGACTACTTTACTATCGTTTTTTTTTTTATTTATATGACAGAACAATGTTTGTCGAGTCAGCTAGTTATATTATAAAATATTATATTACGACAAGATTAATCTATTCCGGTATTGAATCATGCATCGCGTAGGCAGTTTTTCCTCGTTTAATGTGCATTTTAAAATATATTTGATACGTACCGATGGCGAAGGAAAACATCGCTAGAAGACTTGTGCCGAGATCAATCCGTATGTGTAAACTGCCAATCTGCCTCAGTCAAGCGGGTATACTATCGGGCATTTTATTGGCTGTTGTTATATTAATAAATAGTGATACCAGCACAAAATATCCTTAGACCAATATGCGGACATAGTACTTATAATAAGTAATGACGATAGGAACACACCTGCGTGCTGTTCCACGCCTACTGCTCGGCTACTCGCGGCTGACTGTAGCGTGGTGGGGGGCTGAAACAGCGCTCGAGGGCGCTGGACCCGCTGCAGGGGCGTTGCCCGCGGCCGCCGCACTCGCTGCAGCGAATACAGCGCTGCGGCGTGGGCCTGTATTGCTGCAAGCGGTCGGAGTTCGCCATCCGGCACAGTTCCGTCACCTCATGTTCCCGCCGGAAGCTGATACGTGTGCGGGTAAGGAATATAATAAATAAATAAAAATATGTTTATTGACACTACATTGTTTCACAAATTAGCCTTAAGCTAAGACATTTTGGTTCTAACACCTAAACTAGGCTGAGCCTGTAACATAGGTCTTAGGTTCCCCAAAAGACTTTAATTAAATTGACATTTAACTTAATTGTTTTGGTAGCGCGTAGACAATGTTATATTACAAACTACCCTCATACAGACAGAACAACAAGGAATAAAAAGTTAACACTTGTAATGTGCGGACTTAGGTCATTTCTTGTGCATAATACATTTTATATATAATACTTCAATCATTCATATCAGTATTTAAACATATGTATACATACATATACACACATATACATAATATATATACACACACACATATATACAATGTATACATACATATACGGTACACACATACACATCCGCATTATATAGATTTGAATTTGAATTGTATGTTTTATCGGTATTATACATGATTATTTATATTTCCTTATTTCGATTATAAATACATATACATATATACTGTGCGAGTAATAATAAAATTAACAAATATTAAACTGAATTTTAAACGCGAATAGCTTTTCAATATCCTCGTAATTTTGTGTTTTATGCTAGTTCTTCAAATCTATTTTGCAATTATATACATATATTAAGTGGATATCAATTATAGAATTTAATAATGTCAACTAAAATAATAATTCCCTTATCAACCGTATTCTAGTAGATGTTTACAGGTGCTATGTTCTTTTTTGCCCACTGAACTGACACATATTGGTCATTTGGGCGTAGACTATATAAGTTATACTCGTAGAGCTCGTACACTATTGAGCATTGTTAAACGCTGTTTGCTTTGAAACGTTAGTACTATTTCGTCATATTTTCTTGACTTTAATCAGTTTAAATATCTGATGAATAAAAAATATACTGTGACAATTCACACAGGGCCATCTACTTTGTTCACCAAAGTAACAGAGTGCTTGCATTATGAGTACTACATAACTGATATACTACGTACGTACTTCTTTTTATATTTCAGAATCACAGGCACTATGGTCAAAGCACGCTGGTCTCCGCCGATTGCACAAGAGGTTGAGGCTCTTCCGGTCAGCGGGCTATGTAACACTGGCTGACATTGGAGTCCCTGATTTAGGATGTGCTAGGCCACCTGCTACGGTACAATTAGGTAAATAGATTTAACCAATCGTCATGTCGATTTCTTTATTAATATGGATTTTTTTTAAGATGTGTGTTGTTTTGTTAATTCGCGGTGTTAATCGATTAGTAACATTTTTGGGTAACAATGATTTTATAAATAGTATGAATGTTATTCATACTTTTATATGAATAAAGAAGAAATCCACACTTTTGAGACCTTTATTTTATCTCCAGAGTTTCAATTGTGCGTAAATTACCTGGGACACCACAGAACCAGTCTTGCGACTCGTAAGTCCCAGCAGCTTTTAAGTCTTTTCGTCTTCTGTAATACCCTTAACATTTAACCACCATAATAGGCAGAAGGTAGAGCACCGCTAAACTTCCGCCTAAGTTCGAGTCCTTCAAAACCAATAGCTTATAGTGGCTATGGTGTAGGCGCATTGCAGTTGTAGTGTTCGTCTCTTGATTGAAGGCTTAGAATCCGTGATTAACCACTTTAATGATGCTAATGGATAAAGAAATTCTATATTAAATGAGATTCTAGCCTACAATAAACAAAAAAGTATTTTAGTCTGGTTATTTAAGTCGTGTTTTAATTTCTAGTGCCTCCAAGAAAAAAGAGAGACGTATGTGGTATCGCTAAACCAGTCAGCGAGGTATCTCTCTCCTCTACAGACTCAATAGAAAGATCTGAAGAATTTACGAAATCAAAGAACAATCGACTACAATCACCCATCGAATCGCATTTCGCTGTCACCCCCACTACAGATAGTAAAACAAATTCACCGGCGAATGGTTTTACAAGTATCGAATCCGGGCAATTATTATGTGAGGAACTCGACAGTCTAGCGATTGAAAATAAATCTAAAAGCAAAGAATCAATAGTGAGCAGTGATGATTTAGTTCCAATACATTCCTCGTCAACAAGTATCGAAGATATAAAAGAGAAAATCGATAAATCGATTAGTAAAGAATCGATAATTGAAATCTTAAACGATCCATCCATGAGTAAAGAATCGATTGTGGATATTTTGACTGAGAAATCGATAAGTAAAGAATCTATGGTAGAAATAGTGAAAGATAGTGTTGAGAAATCGAATGAGAAATTGACTATTGACGATGTAGTGCCGGTGCATAAGACTGCAAAACAAATTGATTTAGGACAAAAGATGAATGATTTAATGAGTCCAGTGGAAGAATCAATATCGATGTTCACACAATTATCCGATAAGTTAGCCGAGATGACAGAAGGAGACAGCGGTGTTGATACGGCTCATTATGTGTCTGATGAGGAGACATGTAGGCCTGAGGTGAGTCCGATTAGCTTAGCCAGTCTTTTTAACTTAGCTCTCAGTGAGGACAATGCGTGTTTGTGTAAAGTTTATTAATTAATTTTTAATTATATATGATTGTGTGAAATAGGATCTAGTATCTGCACCACCTAGTGGGAACGGACACGCTTTTCCAAGGCGGATTGGTGGGTTACACACACCGGTGGTCGCAGTATGTAGGTTGCCTCCCGATGTTTTCCTTCTCAGTGGGTACATGACAATTATCTATACAAATAAATAAAATTGGCGGGTCTGTTTGTAATATTAAAATAACCGCTTTTTACTGAGTGTATATGGATGTATACACGGTACATATACCAAAACAACATTTTTTACAATTTTTGTCGTCTGTTTGTTTCGGCTAATCTCTGAAACGGCTGGACCAATTTTAACGGGACTTTCACTGGCAGATAGCTGATGTAACAAGGAGTAACTTAGGCTACTTATATTTTAGAAAAAAAAAAATAGATTTTGTTAAAAATTATAAGTATTGGAAATTATAAAACCAATTTAAGTTGACCTCAGATTTATATCATTAATCATATAAAATAGGGTTCAGCTTAGACTGGACTTTCTAGGTTCGAACGCAGTTTGTATGTTTCATTTATTTATATTTTAGGGTTTATAGGGTTTGTAATCCAAAATAAAGCTTAAGATATATCCAAAAAATGCTGCCCAAAGTCACTATTCCACGCGGACGGAGTCGCGGGCACAGCTAGTGCTATAATATGCACATTAGGTGAGAAAAATACTCTTAGACTAGTTATTAGAAAAAAAACTACAGACCAAAAGCTTCAGGATCCATTTGCTAACTAAATTTATTTGTCATTTAATTACTTCCTTATTTCAGAAATGGACGATATTAGATGTCCAATTTGGGATTCCGTTATTTGAAGAAATTTTATGCGAGAAGATATGCAGAAGTATAGTGAATCGCGTGGCCAATCCAGATGTGTGAGTGCATACATTTGTTAACATGTGATAGAAAAAAAAATTATAGCATTTACTCAGTGTATGGGTGGAGTAAAAATACTGATCCCTGCGGCTGGGGTCAGTCTGTCGTAAAAGGCGACAAAACGCTAGCTAGCTAGGCTCCAAGCCCGTATGGATGTTTACCAACCTTGGTTTCCAAATACGCAGCCGTAATAACCTTGTGTTTTGTGTCAGCATAAGTAACCGGGTTCCACTTCCCCTACGCGGACCGCAGCGTGAGCGGTGTGTTGTTGTTGAGCGGTGTTAAATACTAGCTATTGTATAGTAGTCAGCTTATATGCTGTCCCACAGAATTCTGAATCTAATGGAATATTGGGAATATGGTCATAGAATTTGTTAAGTAAACAAACATCTGTCATCTTAATAGAGGATAGTGAAAGGGGAGAACATGTTGTGCCGATATCTACATAGTTTGGGATAGGGGCCAGAAGAAGAAACATGTATATTTTAGTATATTTTGATAGTAAATGTGGTCTGTTATGAGCAATTACGTGTTTGCGTAGAATTTTCATAGTATTTAGTCTGAATGTTTTGGTAATACGACATTTTCTTTAGTTTTGCTCTTAAGTATGCTGCGATAATAACCCTGTGTTGTGTTCCGGCATTAGTGAACCAAGTTCTTGTACCCTTATGGGACAGCAGCGTGTTCGCGATGCCACTGCGTTGCAAACACTCATTAGCGACGGTAATTGTTAAATTCTAAGCGGGCCGTCAGCCTGCCTGCTGTCCTACAGCAATAAAAAAAAAACAGTAAGCTATAATATGAAAATAATGAATAGTTTGTATTGTGCAATGGTGATATTTGTATGAAAAACTATTTTCAGATTAGAAAAGGTGAAGGAAGACAATGATTTCATTCGGTCGGACGTGCTGAAATTCGTTTCACAGTGTCAGGTATGATTAAAAATATATACTCATATTATTTAATATGTTGGAACATTTCACACAACGCTATCTAGTCCCGAAGTGAGCAATAGAGCGGTTGTATTTTGGATACTGAGCAACTGACACAATACTTATATAGTTTCTTTTTGTGAATAGATATGTATTATATATACATAAACTCTATCTATATGGAACGAGGATCAAACTCGTGACATCCATCCGTAAATTACACCATCAAATTCTATAATAAATGTGTCTCAGATTGTTTGATGGTTTCCAATTATTTCGGTCTACATTTTTTATATTATCGAGGAACAGCAGACAGGCTGACGGCCCACTTAATAGTAAGCAGTTGCCGTCGCCTAGGGACGTTTGCAACGCCAGGGGCAGCGCGAACACGCTGCTGTCCCATAGAAGTACACGAACCTGGGTCAATAATGCCGGAACACAACACATGTTTATGACATTCTTAAGACCAAGGGTGCTTGCATAAAGTTACTATGGCGGCATACTTATAAACTAAGGGTGGTTGCCATCCAGATTGGTTCGGAGCCCTACCACGTAGCTAGGGTTGTTTCGTCCCTTTTACGATAGGCCGCAGGGGTTGTTAGCATTCTTACTCCGCCCCTGTTAAATAAATAGAAACCTTTAAATTCGCTCATTGTTCCAGTACTACCCTGGCGAGGATATGGGCATAGTGAAACGGGGTACTCTGGTACCGTTGCCGAGAAAGAGCTTGGCCTTCGAAAATGGTAGGATAAGTGAATGGAGCGGCAAATGAATAAATGTTCAAGATATGAATTATCCGTCTATGTATAGCTGTGAGAATGTTTTGTGTAAGACCTGTCCACTTAGAATTATATGTACAGTGATCGATCACATAGAGCTATAGAGGGAGACGGAGACAATCAGCTAGTTCGGCTTTGTAGAGCGTTATCTCTGTCACACAATACTTATGATGTTTGACGCTTATTGGTCGGTTAATACTACGTGTGACTAACGGTCGATTTTTTTATTTGTCTAGTCGCTATTCTGTCACTGGCAAAATGCACAAGTCGTGCCATGCCTTTTCCTAAAAAAAGAACTCGCTATTCAAAGCAACCATGTCAAAAACTTCCTTAGCTTTTTATTGTTGGTATATTTTGGTATATAAGTGATTGCATTTTTTATGGCTCTTATGATTGTCTACAGCAGAAGTTCCCCCAGACTATTTTTTTATAGACCACTTTCAAAATTTAGCTGGATTAAATTTCTAGCATATTCCCAAAACTCGACAAAAAATGTGAAGATTAGAACCACGAATTATAGTTTTAAAAAAAAAAACGTGAGAATTGATTGGTTAATTAATTGTAACAAATGAGTAACGTTTTTCCTTGGCATTCGTATTTATATTGGTGAACAATCAAACAAGTTCATGCAAGCACACACACCACAAGACGCTTTTCGCCCCTTTGCACGTCTGAACTAGCGTTGCGGACTGTGGCGGCGGCGTTTGGCAAGTCTTGACACGTTGTACTGAATGAATAGTTTTTACAAGTGACAGTCGCTGAGCTTCTTAAAATATTATCCGCCTACATTGATAGGTGAAGTCAAACCAACACATTTTAGTTCTTTACTATCGAAAGCATATAAATTTTCGTGGACCCCCGCTTACGAATTGGTAATCCCCCATTTTTTGTCACGCCAACGTAGACTCCGGTCGAGGCTCCCGTGGACCCCTGGGAATCACGAACTTGGGACCACTTTGGGAACTAAATTTAAAATTATTTTAAAATTATATCAAATATGCCAGCACGGTCTATAATAAAAAGTTATGGACAATCGATCCTCACTGCCATTTGTATCAATTCGCTTTTCAGTATTTCAGTAACAGGCATAATTGATATTTAAAGTAGCTGTTGCTTATCTACATATATGTACAAACTTTTCATTATGAATTATTTTATAATATCCTATGGAATATGTAAGCATATGATATTTACCAAATAATGTTTAAGGTTATTTTTTTATTTTGTCATATGCTACAGAGTTACCTGTGTATGTATGTATTTATATATTTGTAGTAAATTTTTTTTAAAACCATCGACCATCTTGTTTTTAGATTAAAAAAAAAATAAGTATATTTATAAACAAATAACAGCCCATAGCTGGACACTGGGCTCGGGCCTCCCCCTAGAGGGAACGGACGACGCGAATTTGCGGGTTACACTTACTATTGATCTTGGTATACGGATTTCGTTATAATGTCTTCATTCACCGTCGGTATATGGCAATTGTGCTATAATATGCACGTTAGGCGAGAAAAACTGCCTCACTAGTGCATGCCACCGGGGATTCGAACACGGAACGTCTAGATTGGTCTGTGAGTGTAATACAACTGAGCATTGAGCAATCTAGTACCTCACTTAAACTTATAATAATTTTTTTTTGTCTTTTTTTGGTATGTCCATAACTTGCCAGTGTCAAGTTATGAAAACGAAACATGAACATTGTCAATATCAATATGGCGCCGCACTCAATGTATTTGCCAGTGTAAAGTATTTGGATTCTTCAAAATTAAAAATTTTCATGTTTTTAAACATAGTCAAGTCATCCACTATCCACAGTCACGACTACGCAATTCAAGCTGTAGTCACTTCATGAAGTCAGTTCATTCCGTACAGTGTACAGTCTACAGCTCCAGTGTTCCAGTAAAACCGGTGGATGCTTTACTGGAACTTGAGCAGAGTTTGAAAGGAAACACGAAAATGCACTTTTCATCACTTTGCTTCACTTGCAACTACACCCATGTACATAACCGAATATTTAACATGTAATAATCCACCATTATTACTCAATAACTCTCAAAGTAACACGAATAAATATTTGCAATATTAATTTAAAAAATATAGATATTTCTGATGAATGTGAAGTTTTTGAAGAAGAAAGAAAGAAAAGAAAGAAAAAATGTTTATTTAGAGCACAAAATAATAACATGTTAAATAAAATCTCATTACAGATATAAGTGCCCTAAAAGGTCTTCTGCTCAGCATAGTTGGTTATAAGAAAGTTTTTTGTTTTGTAAAGCTTCTTAGATGAAAGAAACTTCGAGATTGATTGTTATTTTCTTATCGTTTGATGTATTATATATGTTTTAAATTATTGTTGGAGATTTTTTTATTGTTGCCATTTTTTTCATTATTGTAGAAATATGTTTTGTTTTATGAGTATATATTTATTTACTGTCGATGTTTCTGACGTCAGGGACACCAGTTCATTTATTTTGATTGTAACAACGTCTACAAAGATCTTATTTAGATTAAGATCTTTGTAATTGTGTAAGACAAGAAAACACGTAGGGGATCTGGAACCTGGGTCACTTATGCCGGAACACATCACAAGCTTATTATGGTGGCATATTTAGATACCAAGAGTGGTAGCCATGCAGGCGGGCTTGGAGGCCTACCATGTAGCTAGTGTTCTTTTGTCGCCTTTTACGACAAGCCGTCCCCAGCCGTTGGGTTCACTATTCTCACTCCACCTCCGCACAGAGAATTTAAAATATTTTGATAAATATGGTACTACTGAATATATGTACTGTATAAATAAATATATGTCAAATAATAATATATTAATATGCTGTTATAGAGATATAACTATATACAATATTAGTTTTAATAAATGTTAATAATCTAATAAATCTAAAATAATAAATAGTCAAATAATTTTTACTATCATTACTTTCCTCATATGAAGAATAAATATTTCTTCTATTTTATTGTGATATCTAATATTTAGTTTCCTGTTTTGTTACCGAAAAGTATGATTTATTTTAATTTCATTTCTATTACATATGTTATAAAGTTGACTTTTACTTGTAATAATTAAATTAAGTTTTAAATAATTGATGCGATATGGATATTTACATATCAGATGAGAGTATCACTTTTGAATTTTTTGCAGCGCCATGTACGAAATATGTGAGTTTTTGGGGAAATATCAATATACATACTTCCCCCAAAACTCATGAGAACCTTTTAAATACTTCCTCAAAGCTTACAAACGCATTTTTTGAATTTGAGTGTCTTGAACTTTATACAAGGTATACAAGCTTATATTTTAGGTATTCTGTTACTCATTAGTAACAAATTGTATGGAACTATTTTTAATGAAGAAATTAAAATACTACTTACTAAGTTGTATGTAGTATAATGCTTATTATTTAGTCTTTAGATGTAATAGTAAAACTGTTTTAAATAAATGCGTTGTTTCATTTATTTTCATTGTAACACCATCTACAAAGATCATATTTAAATTAGATCTTTGTAATTGTGTGTCAAGAAAAATCTTGATATTTTTTAAATATGGTAGTTTATGATACACCTACTTAGTTATTAATAATATTACACCTCTCGTATGCCAGACCGAATAAAGTATAGATAGTGTGCCGGAAATTTTAACGAGAGCGCGAGGGAGGGCGTTATTATTTGAAAAAAAAAATGTTATGTGGTCGACGTAACTTATACGCGTTACTTTCGCCAACAAGGAAGCATCGAATTAAAATTATATAGAATAAAATATATTTAATTTACGTACACATATAAACCAGAAAGTTGAAAAAAGAATTGTTTTTTTAATTAGAAGTAATAGAAAATTTAGTTTGAAAACAGTCATATCGACCAGTTAGATGAGCGTAGATGTATGTTACGGCATGACGATAATAGCCCAGATCTACGTTCCGGCGCAGCTCATATAGGTTGTTGCTTTTTGTCTATCTATTATTTTATTTTGTGATTCTTTATTGGAAAAATGTTAGTTCAATCAAATAAAATGTGATATATTTATTTCGTTAAATATTTATTGAAAACTAAAAAACAATCACATCAATAAAAAAATATCAAGATCATGTGAAAAGAATTTCCTGTGTGATACGTCCTTTTCTAACCGTATATTTTCACACCTATTTCTTGTGCCTCCTTGATGAAAATTACATAAAGACTGTGATCCAAAACCCCGAAGTTTTGCTCTGAGAAACATTCATAATGTGCGAATCTAGAACTTAAAAGCGAAAACGTTAAATGCAACCATACAAAACGTTTGTATACACGTTACTGTCACTCAGTATCTGTAACATAAAAATCGAGCCGAATTTGCAAGGTGGTCGTTGTAAACTTTGAGTGAGAGAAAATAATGAGAGTGATTTTTTTGTCACGATTGCAACGACAATGGTCGACGAGGCATGTCTGATCTGAAGGTTCCTTCAGACTTCTGACTTCAGACATTCCTCGTTTGAGTAGGCTTGCAATAATATATCGGAAAACTGATGAATATCGATGTCTGAAAAAGAAGAAATATTGATAAAACGGCCAACTAGACCGACATTAATATCGACCTAATTCGATAAATATCGATTTTGTAAAAAAATTAACCCATAGTGCTTGGCCAGACTGTACACGCGGGCGCGGCGCGGCTACTTAAACATATGAAACCGCCCGCGTGCCCACTACGAACACTCAAATAACGTTTCTTAATAAAAAAATTACATTGATGGGACGCGGAATGTTTCGTTGGGAATTAAGGATATCCTAAAAGCTTAGAGACCGAGAATAATAAGACACGACAACAATAAGACAAGACATGGTTTCGGCCTTACGATCAAGAACAATGAAGACGTGGCTTCGGCCTTTAAAACTACCAAAATTCTCCAATTATTACAAAGAACAAGATCTGGCTGTATGGACTAAAATCCTTAATTTGCCTTTCCCATTAGGGATAAATCAATATCATCATCATCATTAAAAGCTTAGAAGTTAGAGTATACATGAGCAAACTATGTATACTCTAAGCATAATATGGGAGTAGAAATTTTTTGCCAATCGAAGAATATATGTTCAACTGAACCTTCGCTTAAGCCACCTCACTTAGAACTGTCACAAATTTTAAGTTTATTCAAAAAAACTGGTGTGCATATAATACATATCATACATAGTCAAAGTGACTTCTTATTATGGCATATTTTAAATGAGTTTTGGTTTTGGTTAAATAGATGAGATCCCCATTTAGAGTTACCGTTTGTACCGTTTAAAGTAATAATGACAGATGTAAAATTACAAAGAAATATCAATTATGTCACCACACTAGACATTTACCGGGCCTGTGTAGTCTTGTTGGTAAAATCAGTACATAAGCCATAAAAAATAATTATATTGCACTAATTAAGCTACCATGTACGTTTGACAAAAATATATCAATAATAAATATTATAATTTTTCAGAAACCTCCGTTTACTTATTTCGGTTTATTTTTGATAAAATTAATTAAATATATGAAGAGAAATCTAAATAGAAAAGAAAAATATAGTTCTATATAATTGAATCTTGTTGAATCTCTGCTGGCAAGTTTGTCATGAGAGGTTCAACAAAGCAATGCCACTGTATTCCTCTGATGTTGATGCTTGTAAACTATGATGATTATAATTTTTTTCCTAGTTCCATGACTTGATATTTCCTCATTAAATGTGGAGTACGAAATCATAGCCCTGATGATTTACCTGGAAATTCTCTGAGGAAAGGTCAAACACAAATATTTTGGTTAACAGAAGATCACGGCTATACAATTCTAGCCAGAAATAAAAGTAAGACTCCACTTACGTAGGAATTCGTTGGAGGGAACAAATTTATTTTGTTAATTTCAATGTAGAAGGCTAACTTAGTCTCATCCCTCTCAAAATAAAAATTTAATTTAGAAACACGTATTTCATCTTTTCCATTAATGGAATGTTAACTGGGAACAGAAACAAAGACGAAGCAAAAGATGTCACTGTACTCAGCAGCGTGCTTCGAAATCAGAACACTTGAGAGAATCATCATCCACTAAGAGACCTAAGCCTCACAAAGCTTACGTCACTTCTGGTTCCGTGCCTTTTCCATTAAACCCGACCGGTAAGCTTCCGCAGGTTTGTCCATGGGCAGACATGACTTACGTATTGTAAGTTTACAAAGATGCGGTCTCCAGTCTAGGAGTAAATAGTTCATCGATTGTGCAATTGATATTGCTGATATTAGTGCCATCAGACAAGGTTCCAAAGGGAAACAATGACGATTAACAGAAGATTAAAATGAATTACAATTTCCATTCTAAAAGAAAGAGATTCTTCCTCGGAGAGACATAAAAATCAAGTACAACGAATCAACTATGCATAGCCGAGCCAGTTTAGTACAGTACAGTAGCTCTATAGAAAACAAATTTACCAGTGTAGTGTATTGATAATAATGTAATGCAGTGTGACACTGCTCTCGGAACTTTACAAACTACTGTATTAGCTCTAGAATCTAGAAAGTAGAGTCTAATAAAAAAACAAGATGAGCCATACAAAATTACGACATGTAAGTAAGAATAAAAAATTTGAGTATTTATCATATATATTAAAGATATTTGCTATCTGTACTGGAATGAATATTTCGATTTGCGGTCAAGAGAGAAGAACATTTGGCTTTGAACGTGCTAGAACAATTCAGTTTCATACATCTAAATCGCCATGCACTGGCTATTGCACAGCAACAATTTAAATAGACAAGACTTGATTGTATTATTAGGACTTCGTTCGGGACACATTCTAATTTCCACTTAATAGGTTTGCATATCTAATGGGTAAATCTGTGTCTCCAAATTGTGAAGTGTGTGGCACGGTAGAAGATGCATATCAAATTATACTGGAATGTGTTCGAAACGAAGCTGCTAGAAATAAGTTTGCTCATTCAAATAAATTAAATATAGGCGAATGTATAGCTATACTCTCGCAACCACTGACAGAGTCAGCTCGATAAATCGAATCTCAGGGTAGTAAAAAGAAATTCAAGTTAACAAGTTTTCAACTTATCAAGTATTTTGAGGTTATAATAAATAGAATTTTGAATTTATGATATTCTGCCAGGCGTTGCCTTTTACACGATAAGTTGTTACTCTTTTCAAATTTTCACAAATTGTCACACTCATTTTTTAAAATTGTCGATAAAGTACTTGCTGGTAATCCATATTCATCAGAAATTTCTTTTCTTTTCGTACCACGTCTCACAGCTTGAATAACGTCTACTTTTTCACGAAGAGTCAGGCTTGAAACTGAAGATGTTTCAATTTTCTTTTACTATTCATTTTGCAGAGAATGTTGAGACAATTAATGGCAAAACTATTTTGATACTAAATTTCCTTCAAGCTATGCATTAAAGTGAAGAAATTATACAGGTGTAAACAAAAATAAGCCAATGTCAAGGACAAGATGACATCATCACAATTACTTATTTCGACATACCGAGTCTTTCCTTGGAACTTCGAGATATAGAGTCTAAATTTATATGAATTCACGGAGCGAAATACATTGTTCGAGTTACAGAGGCAAAAAAGTTCGAGATATCGCATATTATGTGTCTGAACGGAAGGGAATCGCATTTTTTTCAACTTACTGAGGATTATGACTTAACGAAGTTCGAGTTATCGAGGTTCTACAGTATTGTTGAAGAGGGTTTAAAAAAGAGAAGTTGATTACTTAGGTATAAGTTTGTTTTTAAATGTAGAGCTACATATTCTATTTAAGAATACGCTTTTAGATAAAGAGAGAAAAAAGAATAAAAATAAAGGATATTTAGGGCAAACGATAAGTGTTGCCGTCCTACGCTGTAATGCAGCCAGGCGTTTTGGGAACTTTACCGGCCGGAAGCGACCTGGGATTAATATATTATTTATAGTTTTCGTGTTTTTTAGTTATATAGTAGTGTATTTTTTATAATAATTTAAGCATATTGAACACGAAAAGAAAAAGAAGTCAAACAAATACCAATGTTTTCTAATTCATGCAAGATACAGAGATCTGTTAGCAATCCATCTAGCAACGTAAATTTTCCTCCAGGCTTCTGTTAGCGGTTTTTCTCGTGTGGTTCGAGTAGCGAGTAGCGTATCTTTAGCGTTCGATGAACTTTCTATCAACGTAGGTAAGGGCATAAAATACTCTAGAGTTCAGAAGTTATATCCTTGTATTCTTCTTATCAATGTACTTCTTTTTTATTCTTCTACTTCTCTTACCGTACAGACAATTGAGTAATAAATCTCCAAGTGCAGGCTAGTAGTTTTATTAAACCATTAACATTTTCATAGTACTCTTTATAAATACGCCTTCATTACATTTAATATAAATTAATTATCTTAAATATAAACACAATCATAGATTTAGACAAGCATGCGACTTTATAGGGAATACTTGAGTTGGTCCGGGTATATTGGCAAAGTGGGTAGTATTGGCAAAGTGGAGTGCAAAGAGTTTAAAATCCTCGCTCTCTGGCTGCATGGAAAGAGTCTTTCTTGAGAGGAAGTGGGCCGATCCCCGTGGCAAATCCCTTTCTTTATCGTCCTGAAGATAAAGCCCACATACACCTCAATTCCTCTCGGTCAAGAGGACCACAAGGAAGTATATTCGACAAATATAAATGTCGCCATGGGGATATGGTCGGTATACCAATGGGATAGCTGTAAATAAAATGTATATTGTTGTTGTTCGCAAAAACAGCGGTGGCGCAGAAATTGACCGACGCATCACCACGACCACTCTGTCAAGAGTGCACGAATAAGAAGAATTGTTGTAAAAAGTAAATGAGTTAGTAGGTACATTATTCCATTGCTGCATATTTCCGTTAGTCCGATTATGCAGCAAAACAAACTAGTTCATATTATGGAGTGCGAAGTGTGAAGCCTTACTTCTGTGCTCTTCACTTTTGTGATGGGGCTGCGCATACGCCACCTTGGAAGCCACAGCCAGAGCTAGTTTCCTCAGAACCAAAGTGAAGGCTGCACGCATTTACGTATATAATTTAAAACTCGCGAAAGTCGCACGACATCTCATTTGGTTAATGAAGTGCCTGTTGAAGTGGTGTGAGGTGGTTTTGGTATTAAAAAAATAATTGTTTGTGACACGTGATGATATTGAGTGCTGGGATCTACTGCCGGAGCTTACAGTAAGTTGGAAGGCTGTGGTTTTGATTCATTTATTATACAAATCGGTGTTCGTGGTATTGTCTCCAATTTCCCGTATTTTAGGTTACATACACGGGTGTTATCTGTGCAGTTTTCTTCATGTTTTCTTTACTGTAGTAAGCAATAATGTTCACAAGACGCATTTCGGAGGCAAAAATTAACAAAAGGTTACCACGGTGGGAATCGTACTAGGATCTTTTTGGTTGCGAGTGTGATTCACTATACATTAAATGAAAATAATAGCAAAAATGGTTAATAAAACACGAATTCGTATATGTTTTCAAATACGAATTATTAAAAGACAATATTCATCAAAGTATTAACTAACTATCCATATTTTTAAATATTCTTGGGAAAATAGAATTTAATTACAGTACACGAAATTTATCTAATCTAATCCAATCCAAAGAAATAATAATAAAGGCGCCAAAACCCCTGCGAAGTAGAAAAGAGAAGTTTACATACTAGAACTAGAACGGATCCAGAACTAGAAGACTTAATGATATATGACGAAACATATTCATTTCATTACAAATCAAAATATTAGTTTTTTAAGGCTATTTTCAAAAAAGCGTTTTTATTGTACATTTCATTTGAAATTAAATTTAAGTTAAGCAAAAGTTTATCCTGTGACTATCTATAAGTATACACCGTATTTCTAATGTAAATAATAAAAAGCTTGCATAAAATATAATCTTCCAGTAAAAACTTTTTAAAATATATTAAACTTAAACATGGCAAACAAGAAGAAATACTCGGAATGTATGTATTAAAAACGTACGTGTTCAAACATTTAAAAATTTAAATCCATTACACATTTAAAAGCATACATTTTTGAATACTACAACTGGGTTTTTAAGTCGTGTAGGTTTTGCCTACATCATAAAGTTTACATGATTAGAATATAAAAGACTATTAGGGCGCGTATACAATGTGTTGTAAATTATTTTTCAATTTACGTTTCCGTTCATATTAGTAATTGGCAAATCACATTTTATAGTTCTAAGCTAAAAATTTGAGCTAGTAATGGACAAATATCAAATGCAATTATAAAACGTTTCCTGATTTTGATTGATTATTTGAAGATGAATTCTGCCGGGAATTGAGATTCAGTCTGGAATCTTCTACTCCTTGTTCAAGGGGAGGTCGGGGTGTCTCTTTATTCCAGAATAGGGCGAGCCTCTTTATCCCAACATAGTTGCAGAATATCTATGTGGCGTGGAGTTGGTCGTTGGAGCTCGAACGGTTATGTGAGCGGCATGACATCACAGCGGCTTAAAAGACTCAAGGTTGTACAATCTATGAGATTCGGACCGAAGATTTCTTTTCAGGTTTCGTAAAATAAAACAACAATCGTTTCAGTAACGATTAAGTTCTATCACTAATTTCTTATCGGAGTCATGAACAAGATGGTGACGAAATACGATTCTTTTAATTCTATTTAATTTATTGAATGCTCCTTCTTACAGATGCTGATAAAACGATTTTGTTTAAAATGTAATCGTACAGTCTTGAAATAAAAGAGCGCTTCTTAATAGTCAGTTAAAAGTTTTAGACAAACATCGACAGTAGTTTAATCAGATTTTATGACTTAAATCATACCTGTGTAAAATACCTTTAAAGTGTGTTTCAAATGTACATACGCGGTAGGAGTTGTCGAGATGTTTTTGCGTCGGCCATCGGGCGTGTGGAATTCGTAATGGGGAACGAAGGACTTAACGTCTCATCTACCTGCCTATATATACGTTTTTTTTTATTGTTGTAGGACAGCAAACAGGTTGACGATCCGCTTAGAATTTAGCAGGTACTGTCGCCTATGGGTGTTTGCAACGCCATTAGCATCGCGAAGTCCTCTAATTGTACAGGAACTTGGTCAGTAATGCCAGAACACAACACAAAGTTATTACGTATATAGCGGCATACTTAAGAAAATGATGGACAAGATGGACCGATGATCTGGTCAAGATCGCCGGAATAGGTTGGATGAGGGCAGCGCAGGACCGATCATCGTGGAGATCTTTGGGGGAGGCCTTTGTCCAGCAGTGGGCGTCTTTCGGCTGAAAATGATGATGATGACTTAAGAAAAAAGGTGGTTGCCATCTAGGGGATTTGGGCCCTACATAGTTAGGGTGGGTTGTTTTGTCGCCTTTTACGACATGCCGACCCCAGTCGCAGACGTCAGTATTCTTTTCATAATACTGTTTGATGGCTACATTTAAATTGTCGAACACTTTTATGTGTTCTTTTTGCCATATATATTTTATTTAAAAAGCGTGCACGTATTAGACATTTATCGCTTATGATAATTACCAAGTACCGACGGCGAGAGAAAAATTGACAAGAAATCGGCACACTGATCATCACTGATATTGGCAACGTGCGCAATGCACATTAAAAAAATGTAGCAGGGAATCCCAGTGGCACAAAGTAGATAATATGCAGTGGAAAGTTTTATAATATTAATAATCTTTCTTAATTGAGGAATTATTGCATATTTATTAATTAAAGTTTTTTCCCTTTATTCACTAAGCTCGTATCAAGTAAATCTATCAGTTTCAAAGAAATCCTAATATTCTTGATGATCTACATATCGTAGCGTGAGAACAGTTGATAACTGAAAAGTTGATGTTAATAATAATTAAAATAGTGACAGTTTTAAAAAGGTTAGTCCGTTAATTCAGAATATTGAACGCAAATAAAATGAATACCTGGATCAAACAGGACCAAAAATAATCCTGGAGTTATATTCATTTTCGGCTGATTGCGAACTGTACGGATGAAGCCACCATTCGTAATACTCCCCATAGTATAAAGGTTACCAGTTCTGGCTTACGTGAATAAGACTCCTCCTTCTGTTAGCATTAAATTAAGGCACCTGATACGGTTTTTCAAAACACATACTAACACCTGGCATTTTTTAGTCTGTGACATTAGTCAATAACAGAATGTACGAGCTTGAATACTTTTAAATTTCATAATATTTCATAAGGTGACAGTTAATTAAGTGAACCGTCATAACTTTTTCTTTATGAGTATACGTACTTCTACGTATATACGCTTTACCTTATACCAATAACAATACAGCTTTTGTGTATGGTAACAAACATGGTCAGTGAAAGTTTTTAAGTAAGAAACCATTAATCAAAACGCGTTTACGCTTATCCCATTAACGCGATTGCTCGTTCATGCGGATTTGGTTAAAACCTTTACGCTCTGAAATTTAGTTTCTCTTTGAAACCAATAACAGCGATTGATCAATTTGATCTTCTATTATTTCGTTTAGAAATTAGACCAGTATTGTATATTTTAATTACTAAAAACTAACTTGTTTCATCAAACTTCGTTACAATCTGATTTAATACTGTTAAATTGATGTTCTAAAAGCTTAATCTGTGCTAATCGTCATGGAGTGCGTCTGTCACTACATTTGCTAAGACGCGGTCTCTCTAGAAACTCGTTGGTTCCATCGCCCATTAGTCCTGCGACAGACGTGACCAGCTCACTGCCACTTCAGCTTGCATATTTTACGAGCTATGGCGGTCGCTTTGGTCTTCCTACGCATTTACGCTGAGTGACTTGAAATTTGTGATCCACTCCCGCCATCGGTGTCCATGTCTCTCGAAGACTTTCGTCTTCAACCAAGAGAAAAAGATGTGTATAAATTGATTTATCTCAGTTATATAAATAATGTACCCACACGTGGCACCTGTTGCCGTTCTAACAATAATTGTTCTCTCGCAAACCAGTCCACTATCAACAAGTTTTACCGAGGCAGAGCGGTAATTGGCTATGAGAAATAACTGATTGTATCTCACTTATTATATTGAAATAGGAATGAGAAATAGGTACGCAATAAGCTTTGTTGGAAAATGGGTGTTGTCAGAAACAAGCGTTGGCCTGTTGCTGTAAGATTGATCGTAATGTAAATTTTACCAATTTCATTGAAGCTCTTGAATATAAATACTGGAATTTATGGCATCATTAAAATATAAAAGCTGAATGTGATGTCTGCGCGTCGTTTATATGCTTCAACTATTTAACCAATCATGAATGTTTCACACAGGTTCAGGGCTTCAGAAGTACTTTTATTCATAACCAATATTGTTCTGGGAAAGTAGAAAAACGCCCAAGAGAAGGCAAAAAACATTAAGAAAAAACATTCTTTTTGTACAAATATTCCCAAAAACAATGTTATTTAATTTTAGTATGTAAAATGTATATTTTAAATATACCTGTAATTAATTATATCGAGCCGTGCAAGGCTAATTGTTTTAAGCGATATTTTAGGCGACATTGAGTTATATATAGTTATACTGATACCGATATGTATATATGTTATATACATATCGGTATCAGTGATTTTTTCTGCAAAACTTAAAATAGCTGTCCTGTAAAGTTCATAAAATGTCTCTTAAAACAATTAGCCTTTCACTCCATATTATAATTTTGAGAGATTACAGATGCTATTAGTGTAGTCTATAGTTGGAACATCTGATGGGGTGCCGTGGATTCTTGTACCGAATCTGGATATTCATGAATATAATATGTATATATTTACAGTAGAAAGTGTATATGAAGTATATCAGTCAAGAACGTCTAGTACCGGTAACACAACTATTCTGCTTCTTTCTTTGGAACTAAATGGCGCTGTGAGAATTGTAACAATATATTCATTATGAACATTATTTGTATATTTTTTTTATTGCTGTAGGACAGCAGACAGGCTGACGGCCCGCTAAGAGTTTAGCAGTTACCGTCGCCTGTGGGTGTTTGCAACGCCAGTGACGCCGCGAACACACTGCTGTCCCATAAGGGTACAGGAACTTGGGATCAAAGGTGGTCGCCATCCATTTGTATATACAATTATTTTAAATGTAATAGCAGAAAACTCTTTATCCAGTAAATATAGATAAGACTTTAATATATTGCAAGCCTTGACGAATCCAAAACGTTTTGCTAATATATTAAATTTTATATTTATTTCAGCATATTTAATATTATGTTATTCGTGTATGTTTTCGTGACAACTGAGCTTAATACCCGTAATAACCCGATTACCTGTTTCGAAGCAGAACTATAAACATCGTTTCATACACATTTAGGCTCGTAAAGAGGATGTAACGACCTTCAGCTCAAAGTAGGGGAGAGAAGTACGTGAACTTGATCATAAATTAATTAAAAGAGCTCATTTCAACATTATTAACACTACTTCATACAATCAACAAAATACAACTACAATTAGAAAAATTACACATTTATTTCTTTAATAACTGTAATAATAGTATAATATTATACGAGACATGTTCTCATAGGAAATTCAACTGTCTATGAGATACATACTCGTATATAGGGACTTTTTCCAAAAGATACAATTGTGACCATATTCACCCAGATCGAACAAATTATTTGTAGGATTTAAGTATTTTGTTCTCCATTAGAACCAAAGCACATACTACCGTACCAGACCACTTGCACAGTCACTGAGCCAGTTGTGTCGTCTATTTCCTCGAATGGAAGACTAGAAACAATGTTTACCCCAGTAGGCCGCAGCGGAAACCTTGTGATCGCCAATTCGTCGGGTCTAGAGAGCCGCATCTGACAAGGACACAAGGTGTCAGTCAGACGCGTGCCGTGCCCTCGATATATACAGAAACAGCTAGGCGGCTTACGGACACCGTTTCGAGTCTTTTTACTAAATCAAGGGCCCACAGTACAGCCTCGCTAGTAAGCACAAAAAATTCGAAAGGACTTAGAACTTTTGTTTTTTTCAATGAATTATTTTCAAAAATTTCTGTCATTCAACACCTCGGAAAATAATATGTATATCGCTGAAAATATTTGCAAAAAAGCACTCCAAATTAGACTATTCTTGATACATTGATGTGATCCTGGGGGGGAGGATGATGTCGGACACATGGTGTCCGTCGTGGCATTCAACGTGATACTGTGTTAATTATTCAATTAAGAAATAATGCATGAGAATTATTTTTATAGTTATAAGATAGGGCCTATAATATAAATTATTAACCTTAGGGTTTATAATCCAGAATACCCAAACTTTATTATGTTACAGTCCGGTAATAAATCCCACAGCGCATAATGACTGAAAACAGAACGGACTAAAATTGCACCTGATATGATGTGAAAAGGTTTGAAATAAGTATGACAACACATCTGAAAGTGAAATAAAACGTTATAAGAAACATTTTAAAGCCTTAAATCATACACGTAGCAATAAAAATATCACTTTCAATAATAGATCTAATAAGGTCAATAATGCCACGGTTTTATTATCTATGGCGAATTTTATGTATGACGGTTCGGAATGATTTTATTACTTATCGACCAATTCGGGCCATAATCTTTAAGCTACAAGCAGTGATAAAATTCACGCGGTTTCGACAACTTGAAATTTTTACATTTAGTCTTGAAATTTATAAGATTTGTAATTAAATTATTTAATAAAAAAATCTTAATACAACTTCAACAAAGTTTACACATCTAAACACGGGTTTTAACAATTAGGTAATAACCTATGTAATGCATTACTTACCTTTTTATTCCTTGTGAGGAAATACCCCAATAACAAACACCCTACCGCTTGAAAGCCAGCGGCGGAGTAGCGTGGAATTGCCGTGCGATGTGCCCGGGTGCACTCACTTAACGAAGAGACGCACGTCGCAGTTCTCTCTGTGTTCTTTTACTACCCCACGGCCAAGAAGAGGCTTTCGCATGCGCCTCGCGCCCTTGGTGCCATAGGTCGGGCTCTCCTATGTCAGCCGAGGTGTGTTTGACCCACACCGGCTGCCTTTGGACTCTTACAGAGGAGAGAGGAGAGCGCGGAACCCTGCGCGTGCTTCTTTCCATACCGCAATCCTGTGGCTCTCCGTGCCGATAGGCCATGTGGCTGGGTTACTTACCGAAGAGATTGTAAATGGGGTCCAATGAATAAATTTTGCCCATTGACAGACAATCAAGGAAGGCCAACGTTCGGTTTACCTTTTGGGGATGGGGGAGCCATCATTCCTATAAGATCCAAATTTACAGGACATTTACATGACAGACATCTCGAGGCAAATAGGCCCGTAGCAATAGCACGTACATATAGTTATTTTTGCTACATGCAGAAGGGAGAATGGATCAGAGTGCTGGGCCACAAAAGGAAAAGATGAAAGGTTATTATATATTAAAGATAAAGGTACAGCAGAGATGCGAATGTTGAGATGAATGAGCGGAGTTACAAAAATGGATAAATTAGAAATTAGTATATTAGGGGAAGTTTGAAAGGAGCGCCAGTGATTGAGAAGCTGAAAAGTAATAGATTAGCCTGGTATGGCCATTTAATGCGAAGAGAGGAGCGTCATGTAACAAGGAGGATGCTAGAAATGAGAGTGGATGGATACAAGAGGAGAGGTAGACTAAAACTATGGATGGATTGTATAAAAGATGACATGATTAAAAAAGGTGTGAATGTTCAGATGACGGTTAATAGAGGAGTGTGGAAGAAGAGAACAGGTGTGCCTACCCCACGTAGTTTGGGATAAGGGCAGGAAGAAGAAGAAGAGAAGAAGGGAGAACATGAACACATAACATGCATTGGACACGCGTGACGTATCTAACTATGAGATCAATAGAAACATATTTTTATAAGATGTAGTTTGACGAAAAATCAAAGTTGTTCTTTTCAAATAATAATTTTAGCAATAAAACATTCAAATTTGTGTTCCGTCATGAGACATGATTCATAATCATTAGCTTGAACTTATCCCAAAAATTTGTTATGCTATGGCTATCCCTATATCCCAATCATAAAATACACCGACCGCCACAACTAAATAAAACATATTTTTGTCTTCCATTTAATTATATCTTGGCATACTCTATCTGTCATACCAAAAATACTCATAACCCATATATGCATGGGTATATATATTATATACCCACATATTCTTCATAAAGGTTGTTAGTACTACTCCTTCTACCTTCAGATTCAATATTTTTTTGGTAACGTGGTCCGCATTTCTACTCATAGCATGTCTGTACCACGCCAGTGTTCTTCTCCATATATCATTTATAGATGCTAATTTCAGAGATTCCGTTATATACTCATTTCCTACCTTATCCATTCAATTCGATTCATTGGATCATAAACTAAGCGTTATAATAAAATGAAGATGTATGTTCATTATGGTTTACCAATTTGTGTGAATTTGGCCACGTCTCGCGGTGGGTCGATGTCCAGATGGTCACGGTTCACGCTATACGGTTTCGCCTCCTGTCGAATTTACTTATGGAATTTACAAGTATTATTTTGATACAGAAAGTGTATGCTTTGTAAACATTTTTTTGAAAATTGAAGGGATATGTACCGACGCGAAGCGCGATCATTAAAAACGTAAGGTTTAGTAAAGGTCACGGCTATATACCGTTGCTAAAGGACTATTCCGTGGAGCTCCTGGAATGAAAATTTGGGATATAACCTATATTGAACCCACTTATAATGCCTGCATGCATGCAGGTATGTGATCAGGTATGTATAGGTAGAATTCAAGAGAATCCTGGACATTTTTTATTTGCCCATACAAGACTACAAAAAGTGCAGGATATATAAATAAAATTGTATCATAGAGGAAGAGACGCAGACAAACAATGACGTAAACACAACATTTGAATATTGTAAACTTTGTCGTCATTTTACTTCGGAACTAAATCCATCAACGAGCATATTTGTATTATTAAAAATATATTTCTATTATTTCTTTACAAAATAAACAGAAAAGTTTCCCTCTAAATAAATCATAAGCTATTATTTATTAAAGTATATTTAATTAAACCGAAAAACAAGTTTTAAGCTAGGCTTTGAACACAAAAACAATGGAGTCATTTTCTAATTCGGGCTGCATTTCTAATTAATTTATACAACACAATAAATTACCAATTAAATGACCAAAAATAAAAAGGAGACAATAATGTGAACTGAAATGTGTTGTTTATATTTATAGAAACAAAAAACTGGCTAAGACAAAATGTCAGTAATGTTAGGAAAGATAAACGAGTACAGAAGTTAAGCTTTAAGCGCTTTATTCTTATTCCTACATGCGATTTCTTTTTGTTTACTAACAACATACATAAAGGATGATACTTCGCCTTTGTAGTAAGCAGTTACCGTCGCCGCGATGTTTGCGCCGCTAGAGTAATACACTGCGATTACGCTGCTGTCTGTATAGGAGAGTATAGGAACCTGAATCACTAATGCTGGAATACAACGCAAGGCTATTATGGCGGCATATTTCGTCGTGATCGTAGAATAACGTCGGATTTGAAAAAAATCCAAAATTCACTTTTTACCATATTTGGATACTACATTGTCTGAATATTATTGCTACATAAAAAAAATTACATGTATTTTAGATTTCAAATTAAGCAGACGGTAAAGTGACGGATATGATAGATTCTCATAGTAAAATGAGGCTTGTATATTTTTAAAATGGCTGTCCTGTAAAGTTTAATATATGTCAGATCCGTCACTATTCTACGACTACGACGATTTGTAGACCTAGGGAGCTTGCAATGCAGACTGGCTTAGCCTACACGAAGCTAGGATTGTTTTATCGCCTTTTATGACAGGCTGACCTCGGCAGTAGCAGAAACTCGCAGAGGTTGGTATTCTTACTCCACCCCTGCACGTAGAGAAACTTTAGAAACAAGGAAACACATTATTCGCGTTTTTCCGCATACAACTAACATTTTGGCCAATATTGAGACATTAACAAATTGTAATTTTCATCACACCCACCACACTTTCCACCACAATTTCATTTTATAATAAAATTATTAATTTAACCTACCACCAGTTTATTTATACGCGCAGATTATATTTATAGGAGTTCCTTAGTTCTATTCTATTTCTGAATATCGAGGATAACTCAGTTTCACTATCAAGGTGTAGAGCCAAAAACATGTTACTGAATTTTTTACGAACCCTTCAATCTATCAGCTGTATTATACTTATAATCTTAAATGTTCCATGACTTTGTACTCGTAAATGATGTTTACGTGACGGGTATAGTAGAGATTGCAGCGTACATAGCTTGACTTCTGCATTGTAGAGTTTCTGTGGTAATACTTCGAAGAAATGTATTACTGGTACCTGTTAATCTTGTTATAAACGACTATTGCTTTCCGGGCGATCTCGTTTCTTGGAAGTATGCAAATCGGTTGTATAATAAACTACCAAGGTCAGCACTGTATAGGCGCTACTTTTCGGTTTATCTAAAGTGTTTAATAAAGTACTGTCCAATCTAAGGCGATTTTATAGCTGTATGAATATATATTTAATTTTTATTTTTCTACTGATTGCTTTTAGGGATAATAGAAGATAAAAGATTGTTGTGTATTATTAATAAACATTTCGCTGAATTATTTGCTCTTTGAATATCAGCACAAATCAAAATTTCTTTATTACTTACGTAAACAGTTTTAAAAGCTTTTTAAATATTGATAGTGATGCTTATGTTAGTTAAGATTAGGTATAACTAATTGAATTAAATCTAATATTGTAACAAATCAAAACATTATAATTTAAAGGATAACTCTTAATCAATCAAATGACGAGAATTCTAATTCAATTTTATTACACAAGTGGTTACCAGGTTACCACCCACCGACCATCTTTTGTTAACAATTAAATTACATCATACCCGCAAATTGCTTGCGAGGGGCATGTGGGAATCGACATGTTATTGTCTCCCAAATATAATTGTTTTAATTGAACGTTTTACGTGATATATAATTATCGCATTTTACCATGTACTGTGTTATAAACTGACTTTTATCTTAAAAAAAATTTTAAGCGCATTTATAGATTTGAGGTTAATTGTCGCTTTGTATTCTTTTAACTTTAATTTATCATTCCTTTTACAAACAAAGGGTATACGGAAAGGTGGCATATGGAATGAAATCTTTAGCTATTTTTAATGTTACGCCAATGAAGTGTAACTTCTTAGGTACATACATAAGTATACACACAGATTTTTATTTAATATACCTAATTACTCTCTTTCTCAGACTGACACTTGAGACTCAGTACCTGTGAATTTTATTGTTAATAATTATTCAGCAAAAATCAGTCGACCTGACTTCGGAGCCAGTAGTATTTTTATTATATGTATTAATCACTCTTACGCTATATCGGAAATGATATTCTAGATTGGCACATTATATATTTTTTATTTTTATCAAAATAAATTAAGCAATCAAGTGAATAACTGAAACAAAAACTATAAACTAACTTTAAAATAAAGCTAAAAATACACAATACTATCAAAAAACAGCAATATTATAAATAATATATTGATTCCAGATTGATTTCGGCCGGAAAAGTTCCCAAAACGCTGGCTGCATTATTGCGTTGGATGGTAACATTTTTTCATTGCCATACAAACCAGCTTTTTGATCCCGTGAGACTTTTATCAAGCGTCTTGACAAGATACTCTTCTTTCTTTCTCCACTTAAATAACCACTTAAAACAAATGCATATCAGTGGGCAGGTCTAAATGAATATCTAGGCGTAGAGACCTCTATAACTTAGGTAAAGATCAAATCCATCTAGGTGGATAGGGAAAGAGATTTTGTAGAAATAATTTATTATACTATGATGTAATCTACGAATGACTTATGTTCTTATCATTTTTAGATTTACCATCGCCTTACATGCGACCAGACCGACCTCTCACATTAAGATGGTAACTTCAGATGGTCCATTGTATTTTATATACGAGATGTAACTATGATGTAAAGTTACATAAACTAACGGACAAACATTCAGGAAGCGCGGCGGTGTTCTTTTATGTATAACTTTTATTAGTCGCCATTATGAAATATAAGTTAAAAGTGAAACTAACTTCCAAGACTATCAATGTGCCATTTTGATACGTCATGTTATTACTTGGCAGGTGACAATGTGGTTTTTTTTTGATCGGTCATATGGATATAATCATAGATCATTTTATTTATGATTGTATTACGGATTTAAAGCGTTCGTCGTTTTTTTTTGTTTCGTCGACTATCTTTTTCATTGATACAGTAGTGATTTTTACCAACTGTCATCAACAATTTTTAAATTGATATTATCATGCAATATAAAATACGTAAGTCAATATCCAAAAGTATGAGTCGATAAACAAAATACATAATTTGTTTACTGACTCCTTAGTGTAAATAGACTCCATGTGTAATTATTCTAAGACTGAATCATAATTTTTGCATATTGACTTACGTTATAAATGTTAAAATGTGTTAATAATTTATAAAGACACAAGAATAACTATGTATTACTTTGCTTTTAAAAAAATTATTTAGCCTAGCCTAAATTTACACAGTTCCTCGACGGAAAATACCAAGTAACACTTGAGTAATTTTTTAAAGTTACTCAAGTAATATTATATTTCTAATTTGGAAATCATTAATATTAAGCATTAGACCGCAGTAGGACTAGTTCGCACTGACTCAAATGCGACGATGCGCTACCTCCGACAGTCATTTGAGTTATAACTATTTCTAGCAAAAAATAAGTACATATAATTATAATTTATAATCGCTAAGATTGCCTGGAAGATATCGCTTTAGCAATAAGGATGCCGGATGCTCGACATATATTTAATTTAATTTGTAATTCGTTATGTTCGTTATTTGTATTTCGCTTTTTATTATTAATTTATTATTTTTAGTTTATATGTAATAGCTTCAGAATCATTACATATTATGTACATTAAATACTGTTGAATAAAATCACTTGACTATTTATTAAAGGTATAACGCATTGAAATGCGAAAACCACGTTTATATAAATATATCTACCTAAATAAAATATACTTGTAATGGCGACTAACAGTGCCCGCGGCAGATGGTCGATGCACCTGTCGCCTCCCCGAAGGCTCACGTAACACACCTTTTGGTTTATTTTTGTATAACTATTGTAATTAAGGTAAGCTTTGTAAGTTTCATAAAGTAATGTACCTCTGGCATACAATAATTTGTACATAAAAATATTTACATATACATACACTTGAAAATATTGTCATAAAATGCTACCTTTTATTTTATAAAAAATATGTCGCCTTATTTTACACGGCAATTAGGATGTTAAACACAATACGAGTTTTAGTAATTTATTAACTAAATAAAGTTTTCTCACCAGCCTCCTAACAATCCAACACAACAAACCGATCACCCCAAATTCCACAGAATTCCTACTATCAAGTGACGAAGGGTCGAGATCTGAAATGTATGCTGAAGGTCATGGAAATAGAGCTGTAAGAAAAAAAGGCACAGACTGAATTTATAGGGATGATAAAAATGTCACGAACGCAAAACTCCATATCATTATATTAAACAATAACAAAAGTCTCGGTGACAATAGTAATTTTTGTGCGCTTTAGCTAAAAATACTTATATATTTTTATTGCTGTAGGACTGCGGACAGGCTGACGGCCCGCTTAGAATTTAGCAGTTCTGTTTTTGCAACGCCAGTGGCATCGCGAACACGCTGCTGTCCCATAAGGATACAGGAACTTGGGTCACTAATGCTGGAACACAAGGTTATTATGGCGGCATACTTAAGACCAAAGGTGGTCGCCATTCAGACGGGCTTGAGTCCCTACCATGTAGCTAGGGTTGTTTGGTTGCCCTTTACGACAGGCTGACCCCGGTCGCAGAGGTTAGTATTCTTTCCCCGCCCCTGCACGGATAAAACCTAAAATTAAATAACAATAATATCTTAAAAAATAAATAGATAGATAGATAGATAGATAACACTTTATTGTAAACCAATTATATAAACACAATGAAACTTACTTACACAATCAATATGTACTTGACTTACAATGGGCGGCCTTATCGCTACAGAGCGATCTCTTCCAGGCAACCCGGTATTCCGACGAGATAAACTTTCCGTGTCCCTGGTGGTGTAAAAATACTAACTAACTAACCTCTGCGGCTGGAGTCCGCCATAACGTCAGCTTGTTTGCTGTTCCTCAGCGATAAAAAAATATTTTCACCCAGAATAAAACTGTTTATAAAAAGCAGCGCAAACATTGCGTGCAATAATCGTACAACATCAAGAACCGTTTAAGCTGAAGTCAGGAAAGTGAATACTTTCTTATATATTTATTCTATAACGGTTTTATATACGGAATGCATTGCAATCGTTAATAAGCACACCACGCGCGCGCATTTGACTTCAATGAACTCAATGAGATTTTTATACAAAATATATCGACGCTTGAAAGGTCAACATTTACTATGCGACATTTAATTAACTTTCCTACAAAGTGATTTGAAATTCATATATTTAGTATAAAATATTATACACAATTGTTGGATCGAAATGATCCAATAGGAGATAAACCATTCATTCCAAGGTGAGTTATAATATTTTTTTTTCAACGTCAAAATGTAGCCAGGCTAGCTATATTTATTGTTTCTTTACTAATTTTACATCCATTTGTTCGTCCATACTGCACAGCAAGCTTCTATTAAGCACAGTTAGTAATCAATTATCATTCATAATCAATTAAAGATTAAGATATGTTCTTTAAATATAGTACGCTTAGAAATCATTTAGATAAAGTTCAAGCGGAAGATCAGCGCTGGCCATACTGACCAGCAAATGCTGAGCTTGACCCTGTTTTAAGACAAACACATTTTGAGACACACATATTTAATGATTTAAATTCGTTACTGTAATATGTTGTGTTTTAGGAACTATTTTTGTATTTGTGTAGCCTGCTCTGAAAAGAATTCTTTTTTCCTTCTCTACCACTTTATTCACAGTGGATGATGATCCACACCAAAGTATTACCATACACCACCTTTATTCTTGCCTATTACCGCAAGAAAAATATTCGGAAGAAATCCAAACCCAGCTGTGGGACATTGTAGGTTTTCGTTGTATTATATTTTGACTAATGTTTAATATTTATGTGTTCAATATGGTTTATTTTCCCTATACCTGAATAGTGCTTGATTATCAGAGTTATATAATTCCATTGAAATTGTAGATTACTTCTATATACCCATAGGTACATACATACCTATATATACATATGCGATATTATTATGATACTGCATATTCCGTTTATGAAGAAATCTGGACTCAACAGTGGGGTATTATCGGCTGATATTTAGTCCATAGGAATTACATTTTACATGAAAAGATCTTCTAGAAAAAATACTTGACGTTTGCGCTTCCATTCGGAGAGACCAGTTAATATTTTCTCACGAATCTATGTTATGGAATTCTTTAAAGAACGCCGACATAAAAGGCTTCTATGCCGGCAGATTGTTCGCAATACTTCTAGCATTGCAAACATACGAAAGTGAAAGTGTTTTTTACTATAAAGAAGTCTTATTAAACCTATTTAACTCTTATTTAATGAAACCGCTTATCAAGAGTCCGACTTACACACATAGACACTTACCATCGTGTCTATGTCTCTAAGAAAAAGGTTACCTTATCACTTGAGGATAAGATTTATTTTGCTATTTCACAAATAGTATATTTTGATTGCTGTGAAACAGATGACAGGCTGACGGCTACTTAATAGTAAGCAGTTACCGTTGCCTATACGTATTTTTGACGCCATGGGCTCTGCTAACACACTGTCATCCGCGTAGGGGAACTAGAACTTGGGTCAGTTATGAACACAAGGTTATTATGGCAGCATGCTAAAAGACCAGGGCTGGTAGCAATGCAGACGGGCTTGGAGCTCTACCACGCAACTAAGGTGTCTTATCGTCTATCACGACACGCCTTCGGCGTGTAAGTAAAAGTTCAGATGGAATCGCCTCTGTTGAACCAAATTCAAATACATATCTATCCTCAATTTTCTTGTGTATGTGAAGTAAAAGCAAGCGTCATTCTGCGACGCTTGCTTTTAATCCGAACCAATGCCTGAAAATGTGTAGGAAATTTAGTTTTGTGATACAATATTGATAGATAGCTGCGTACTGCATATCTTGAGATATTTTAGTGAATCAATAGAAAGTATATATTATTAAAAGATTAAAGTATTAGAGACAATAAAGCCTTAACGCTTTAAGTGATTTTTCTTAGCAACCCGTTTGCTTGTGTCATGCGGTGTACAGAAAAAATTAAAATTCGAAATAAAAGAAACAAAACATGTTCGAAATTCAAACGGAAAAATTCTTCACTACATGTTTGATTACCATATTAGTCTGTGATTACCATCCTCTTGAACACGTCTAAAGACTATGCCGTAATTTTTAGTTTCAGCCTTGGTTTGATTGGTGAATGATTCATGACAACAGCAGGATCAGTGGTTAGGAATTTTATGAAATCGATTGTAATTAGAGCACAAATGATGTAAGAGCACGGAGCGAAAGAAGTAAAAACATTGGTTTAGTTAAAGTGGGCAACGAGGATTGAAAAGAAAAAGGATTGCGCTCATAATTGGTATCCCTAAAGTTCTTTTAAATTTTTAGCTTGTTGGGAATTTACAAATTTATTAGTTTATTAATTGGGTACCCCTTTTTAGAGGCTATAATGAAATTTTCCGTAGAAACCTCTCGAGTGTAAGAAAAAGAGGAGTATGTGTATCTCTTTTTAGTACTAATCTTTTAGAAAATATAAATATTTAGATATGTGTTTCTACCTTGAATTCTATATTGATATAATATATTTTTAGCTTAAAACAAGTTTTTGGTTTCACAATTATTTTAATTGACAAAACACAAGGTTGAATCGCAAAAGAATTCCGATTCGTTATGGAACCAAATTGTTTCTTTATTTGCCGTTAATTACACTTAATCGCAGCTAGAGTAAATAACCGTTTAAAATTGGAAAATATTAAACCTATCATTATAAAGATATTAATATTTTTAATTCATATAATTTATGACGGTGACCTGCGTTTGACGTCTAGGGAAAGAGTCCATCTGACCTTTGGCAATTAGCGGTTTTCTGTAAGCCATTGATGACATATTTTTTTATTGCTGTGGAACCGCAGACAGACTGACGGCCCGCTTAATGATTAGCAGTTACCGTTGCATATATATTAAAAAAATGGGTGGGTCAAAAAAATCGTTTATTTTTATTTTTTGATCCGGCACACGAAAACTTGTTGCTAGGTATCTCTAGAAAGTACTCACCAAATATGAGCTCTTAATATTACTGGGAAGATTATGCTCATCATAGATTTGCATTTTCAATTTAGTCTCATCTACAAATGGTTATATCTCATCACCAACATGCTATTTAACCTGCACCATTAATAATCTTTATAGGAAATTAAGCGCTCTACAAAAATGGTCCCTTGTGATTTTTTGATAAATCTAACCATTCAAAAGATATTCAAGGTAAGAAATTGAAAATTTTTATGAAAAAACTTTTAGTTTGGAATTTTATAACTTACTAAAAAATAATTATTAACAATTGAACTTCTATTATTTCTATAGGAAATCAAACGCTCTACAAAAAAGATCTGTTGTTCCGTCTCTGCACGGAAAAAATCATGTGAATCCATTGAAATCAAATTCATTTATTTCAATATAAGATTTTAAAGATTGTTATGCATAATAATGAACGCATATCCTAATGCTGAATAATTTATATCAACATTAAAAGGGAATGGACGCTAAACAGCCATTCTATGTAGAAAATAGAAAAGGAAAGCCACTCTAGAAAGTTGCAATAGAACTTTTATAACGAAACTAACTATAATAGCGAAAAACGTTTTTAGGTCAATAAAACTTACCTTTAGTGGAATTCGATTGGTCAAACGTAACAGAGTTATGCGGAGTTGTTTAAAAGCGAAACGGCAGTCACCTGCCTGCCTGGTAGAGCCTGTGCAATAAGGACGCGGCCATTCATAAACTGCTACTTAAAATGTTCTTAAATTAACATACGAGTACAAAATAGACACGAAAATGTAAACTATTTTTATGACAATGGTCCTTATCGTTTATAGATCTTTAACAAGCTCTAAAGCTATAGCTTGTGTCTACTTATATTAAACCCTTTTTAACTAAATTACCTAAAACCTAGACCCATCTAGAATCTCACGTATCCATACAATTGTGAACAAATGAGAATCTACTTATTCGCGTTGATGATCTGCCAATTTTTTTCGCCAACCGTAGGTATATAAAAATTATATTATTACATTATTTATTATTCGAGTATACGGAACACGTCTCTATTAAAACCGCCTTCCCCGGTGGGGATGTAGGCTTAAAAAATGGCTTAATATTGGAAAGGACGTTGTGCCAATTAATACACCAGCGATGTATAAAAGTAGAAGAAAAACGAAAAGCGGACTCCGATCACAGATGCAGAACTTCGATGATAATAAAAATCTAAATCAATTTAGTATAGAGGTTGGAAAACCGCATCGCAATAATGCCAACCAATACCGCTATCTGTTTATTTTTCTAAATTGGATCCTCAAGAGCTTTGTCTTATTTGGATAGTTTCGCCACTTACACCGAACACTCGCTGCGCCGTTGAATTGTTCTTAATTAAATAGCAGCATAACAAAATAATATTAGTTAGATATTTACTTATTGGATTCATTTATAACTGTTGTTTAAACTAAAGTGAGAAGTTTCATCAATACCTTTGGGGTTAACACCACCTGCAAACCGATTCATTGTTAAATTATTTTCTTCATAAATATCATTTCTCCCAGATTTAATGTCATGTCTTTTTGTCAGATCTGTAAATATAATAGAAACACGACTGTTTGTTCCCCCGTTATATGCTCAACAGAGAAATAATCAATCAAAAAAATAATTGATAAAAATCGTTGTAGAATTAATTCCATCCATTTCGAGAGGTTATATTGTATAGCGGAAAGTTTCTCACCGTCTTCCCTGTTTACGTAGTTCTCTATTACTGTACTATCTGTAGCAGATTAAAAAAACAGCCAAATAAATATTTGAACTATTTTTATGAGGGCATTTAGTGCCCTCATAAACCGAAGTCAAATATTCAAAACATTGTTTGTGAACGAATATTTAAACTCAAGTTTAATAGTTAAAGGTGTTAAAAATGAGCGTAAGTAAATTTCGAAAGTGTGCTCATTCATAGATATTTTACTTCAAAACGCTGCGGTAGTTGTGTGGAGTCACGTAGAATCTTGATGAACTCTTTTTGATGGAGTCTTTATGTGATGAACTTATGGGAATACAAAAACGCATGTTTGGGTTTACCTTAAAGGTGAACAACAGATGCGTTCGGTAAAAATTTTGGCTCAGAAAACGAGTGTTATTATATTTTATGATTCCTAATATTCTTATCATAAAAACGAATAAAATATAACGGATACAATTAGAAATAAGTATTTGAGCGGAAGTTGGAAAGTTGCGGACGATTGATAATGATTGATTGACAAACTAAAAAGTAACAGACTAGCTTAAGGGATGAAAAATGTTATAAATATAACCTCCTTCGTTTTTCGTCGGCTAAAAAGTATAAAAAGACAAAAAGAGGGGAACAATGTTGAAATGCCTAACAGAGGAGATTGGAGGAAAAAACTTGTTGTACCGACCTCACATAATCTGGAAATATCCGGATGACCGAGATTTGCTCGGTATTTTTTTTTTATAAATTGTGTTTATTGGAAAATGGAAATTAACAATTGATTTTCTTAGTCTAACCTCAAAGCAAACACTCATTGACTTCGTGTTACTTAACAACGCAATCTGCTGGAATAGCTTTAGTGCAGTTGTGTCGTTAAAGCAGTTTAAAAAAAATTGTATTATTATTCGCCGATAGATGTCAGGAAGAGTCATTTTTCAGTTTAAATTGGGACTACTCAAACGCCACCTTTTGACATTTTCTAGAAATGAAAGCAGAAAGAAGCAAAATGCAAATTCTTTCTCTGTAGTTCATCAGCAATTCATATAAATTTATACAAAACCAATAAAAACTATTTTCTAATAAGTTCAATACTTTCTGTTTACCTAATGAGTGCGTAGGCATGCGTCATTGTTCACTTGACTATGTTGACATTAGCTGTTAGCAGAACGGGGACTCAGACACAAAATACTGGCAAGAAAGAAGTTATGCTCACGTATGTACTTTTCTTTCTTCATTCTTATTTTAATTCTGACTAACGGTCTTCCTAAGACTATTAATTCCAGATTCTTCAAAAAGGTAAATTGCGGTAAATAATACTACTGTCTTCTTCCTGCTTTTACCCCAAACTATGTGAGGTCAGCACAACATGTTCTCTACTTCCACTCTCCTCTATTAGCCATCATCTAAACATTCGTGCCTATTTTATTCATCATCATCATCATCATCCTAGCGTTAGTCCCGGTTGCCACCCAAACTTACGTTTCGGTGCCCGGGGTCCGCTTTCCGACTTTTTCTACTCCACTTCGCGCGATCTTCAGCATCCCTGGTAGTGAGCCCATTAGCCCATTATATCATCTTTAACACAATACATCCATTTTTTATTTGATCTACCTCTCCTCTTGCATCCATTTACTCTCATTTCTAGCATCCTCCTTGTTACATGACGCTCCTCTCTTCGCATTAAATGGCCATACCAGGCTAACCTATTACTTTTCAGCTTCTTAATCACCGGCGCTACTTTCAAACTTCCACTAATATACTCATTTCTAATTTTATCCATTTTTGTAACTCCGCTCATCCATCTCAAGATTCGCATCTATGCTGCATACCCTTACATCCTTCCCCTTTACAGCCCAGCATACTAATCTATACAATACGACAGGTTTTATTATGGTTTAGGTAAAATTTACACCTTTAAGTCTAAACGGTATTTGTGGATCGCAAATTGTTTCTGAGTGCCGTCGACCTTTCATCTATCCTGCATCCACTCTGTTTATCACATCTCGGCCAATCTCACCGTCGTTCTGGATTAATGATCCGAGGTACCGGAAGTTGACAGAAACACGGCTCTTAAGGTAATCGGGGTGAAGGCGGAATTTCCACCAAAGTCGCAAAAAATACTAAGTATTTTGTAGATTCATCGTAGTTTTCTCTACGCCGTGAGGTCCTGGCCAATATCCACTTCATTTCGTACCTAAGGTGTCGTAAAGGATGACAGATGTATTCCTTCTGTTATGGTAGCAAGTAGCAGTTGATCTCGGCTAGCGAAAACAAGACCGTAAGTGGCTGGAGATTTTGGGCCCACCGGGACCTGGGAGGCGCACAGTTGAAGCAATTCGTCCTGTGCTGAATGCATGGGTGTCAAGAGAACACGGCACCCTAACTTACAGGCTGGTGCAGGTGCTTACTGGCCCTGGTTGTTTTGGCAAGTACCTGCACCAAATTGCAAGACATGAGCCGACACCTGTCTGCCACCAATACCAAATACTGTTGAGCACACCGTGTTCGAGTGTAGCGCATGGGAGTCACAAGGCAAGGCTACAGACCACAGTTGGGCACTTATATCACTGCCAAGTCTTGCAAAAGAGATGATCGAAAGCGAGAGGGGATGGGCAGCAGTGGCTTCCTTCTGGGAGGAAGTTATGTCGCGAAAGGAGAGAGAGCTCCGCTGAGAGAGAGCGGAAGAAAGATGCTGGGGCGCCTTTTATGCGTCGAAAACGCACTGGAAGCAACAGCCGACGATATGCTCATCTCCTTCCGCAAATATCTTAAGTTCCAGGCTCAAACCTCAAAGTTTGTAGGAGAGCTTTAACCCCGACATACAGCTCAAATGAATTAACGCCACGGGGGATAACAGTAAACAGACGCGAGACTGGACCTGCAATGCCTTCTACCTTTTTATGGCGCGGATTGGTATTAGGTTTTTAGTGGGTAGACTCTGCCAGCATTACCCTAGTGCCATTTTTATTGCACCAGCTGCCAGGGAAGTCCCATTTAACCATCGTCGAACCACGGCGAAGTATCCTCTAAGGATTTTCCCAGTTTAAAAAAAAGCGTAGCAGGTAGCAAATGATGGAGCCAAGCCAATTGGCTTTTCTAAGGAGGCAATACAGGCGGCAGTCAAATAAGCAAAATAAATATGGCCACATCTTATTTCCTACGATACGTTTCAACATAAGCAACGCATAAATGTTCTATAGGATTGCGATAAAAATAAGACGCTTCTAGAAAAAAAGATACAAAATGTCAACAATAACTGATTATTTGAATATATATCGTTATCCCATGCTTTCTTGAAAATTATTGCGAATGTGTCTCTCAACGAGCGACAAAGTAAAAGTGACAAAGCGACGAGTACCGTCGCGTCGCGCGTCGGTTTGTTCTGAGTCTACGTGTCACAAGAGCGTAAAAGTATGAAGGTTCATTTCTATATTACTTACTTATAGTTTATGACGTGCCTTCATATATGCCACTATCTTTGCTTTCACGTTGTTAAACAACTCCTTACTTTAAAATTTGGTTAAAAAATATATAGAAAGGATTTTCGTCAGCATCATAATTAATCTAGCTAGAAAAGTAATGAAAAAAGTTTAAAATTATATTGCAAGTAATTAATACGTTTTGAATTCTAAGAGTTCGAATATCGTACATACGAAAATTTGCAAAAACATTGTTTGCACTTTCGATATTAAACGTTTGTTTATGCATTATATTTCGTTCAAGTTTCTATGTATTTTAGGAAGTGTTAGTTGAAAGAATTCTACTATTCCTTCCAATGCCTTCGACGCCCATCTTGTATTTGGTGCATCTGCTGAAAAATAAACTAGATAAGTTTACAAGCTGTGACTCTTTAGTTTGGAGGTCAGACGGTCCTAATTTCTATTCTCCTGGCTCTTGTAAAGGCAAATAAATGTTCTGTAAGTTTATTTGTATCTTTCAGATTCCTTTCCCTGGTCGGTGGGCAACTGCAGCCAGTCTTTTAAAAACCAAGCTTATTTTTATAGAATCAAGTATATAACATATTTATTTAGTATTAAGAAAGGACGCCGACGTAAATATTGTAACAATCATGGCAGTATTCGAAACTAAAGCGTGAGATTGGGATTAAAGGGCGTTATTTAAGAAGAAGAAGACTTTTGTACTGTGAGCGATGATGACAATACATACTTATATAATATTTTGTTTTCGTGGAACAGTAGATAGGCTGATAGGGCGGTCTGAGGCGGAAAGCGACTAAGCAACCTAAGCTCCAAGCCCGTCTGGATTGCAATCTCTGGTTTCTAATTATACTAACATACAACAATAAATACAATAACACAGTATAAATACGTGTTGTGTTCCGGTATAAATACCGGAACAACACGTATTTATACTGTGTTATTGTATTTATACTGTGTCATTTATGACACATGTTCCATCACAATGTGGGAACGTGTTAGCGGTGTCCCTGGTGTCACCAACATCAGCAGGGTAACTGCTTACTATTAAATGGACCGTCAAACTATCTGCTGCTCCACAGCAATTATGAAATACTTAGAACGCACTTGCGCTCATTTTAGAGGTCGAGTTTGAGCAATACATATTTAAGTGTATCACTACCGGCATGCAGTCGTGATGTACCAATCAAAACGCGGCCGTGTAGCAAAATTGCAGCAATTACTGACCTTACCGCAATCTGTTCCCGACAAAACACGTCTGCGGTGGCTAAGTTTTACTATGGTTAACTTACACAAAACGGTCGTAAAAGTTAAAAGATGAATGGCGACGGCGACTTGAATTCCAGAACATTCCAAATTTTTTGAGACATTTCAGCAAACATATTGTTTATTTGTTTTAAATTACCTATAGTGTTGACGTCTTTAGATAACTTAAAATTAATCATCACATCAACCATATTCTCAGAACTGATTATTGATAAATCTTAATATATCACACCCTTAATCATAAACTGACCGGTTACGATTTAGGTCTAAAGTGAGATAATATAACGGGCAGCATTGTCTCGATGCCCTCTATCGGCCAAACTAAGATTTATTTCGATATCTCTTTCCCACACTGAGTTACCGCTATTTAGTTATAAGTCAGTATATGGGATAAGTAGTAAATGACAAAACTTTTTTCCGATTTTGAGTTAGGTCAGTTTATGATTAAGCGTGCGATATGTATATATAACCTCCTAAACGGCTGCAGCGATTATGATGAAATTTGTGTGCGTTTTCAAGTAGATTCCAGAATGGTTTAAATTTACCATTCGGTCCAATAAAATTGTTTTATTTTTATTTATATGGCAGAACGTTTGACGGATTAGTTAGTGACTCAATCAAGTACTTATGGAACCTTTTAGATGGAAGCTCTTTCAGATAAGTCCATAAATATATTTTTAATCAAATGAAGCTTGTGATTACCATGTGGACCACAATACTGAAAGAAAATATTGGATTATGCCCTTCCTTTGCCAAATTTTACAAGCAAAAAGTAATCCTTCACTCTCCCTTGAAGTGTTAAACTCAAATAAATCAAATCATTTTGAAATTTCGAATTTGTTTGTCAGGAACATGTTACACCAACAATTGGCATATAAAGCTAGAATTTATAAATATTACAAAAACTAAAATAAAATATAAAAGTTTTGCATGAATGTCATTTTAATACTTTTTTATCCTTTTTATCTGTGCAGGGGCAGAGAAAGAATACTAACCTCTGCGGCCGGGGTCGGCCTGTCGTAAAAGGCGACAAAATAATCCACCCTAGCTACGTGGTAGGGCCTCAAGCCCGTCTGAATGGCGACCACCTTTGGTCTTAAGTATGCCGCCATATTATTATCCAACACAAGGTTATCCTTGTGTTGTGTTCCGACATTAGTGATCCAAGTTCCTGTACTCTTATGGGACAGCAGCGTGTTCGCGATGCCACTGGCGTTGCAAACACCCATAGGCGACGGTAACTGCTTAATTCTAAGCGGGCCGATACCAAGAACTGAAGCTATTTCATTTCCTATGTACCTAGGACATTATTTTAAGATTTGCCTCTGCATCATGAGGGGCATAATGACTACATAATACGTATTCATTGAATACCGACACGTCTCCCACGGATGCACTTCCTGGTACCACGAACAATGGACATTATCTTTACAGACTGATTAATCGACGTCCGTCAATGCTATCGTTTGAAATCGAGCAAACTTTTAGTTTTATTGAATCAAAACTGATAACTGACAAGCAATTCATAATCAATACATAATATTATATTTATATACAAATCACAAATATGAAAGTTTAGATGAGTTACTCAAAAGTCATAACAGGTAAACGGAATTGGATAAAATTTCGTAGAAATAGTTAAATAGACATATATTTATCCGGTAAAAATGTTTATGATTTCATTTAATGAATTTTGTTTCCAAACGAATGAAGTAAAACGTTCTCTTACTTTCTTTGTGCAGGGGTGGAGTAAGAATACTAACCTCTTCGGACAGAGTTCTGTCGTAAAAGGCGACAAAACAACCCACCCTAACTACGTAGCTAGGGCCCCCAGCCCGTCTGGATGGCAACCACCCCTGATGTATAAGTATGCCGCCATAATAACTTTACAGGTTCCTGTACCTCTATGGGTCAGCAGTGTGTTCGCGATGCCCCTAGAATCGCAAACCTCCATAGGCCTCCATTAATTAAATAACGGTAGCTGTTACTTAATTAATGTTAATGTAAATAATGTTAATTAATTACTACTAAGTGGGCCGTAAGCCTGTCTATTCCTTAGCAATAAAAAAATCTTTAATTTGTAATTTTTTTTCAATATATGATTAAAACTGGTAGTGTTTTCCAAAGTTTTCAATTTACCCCGAGCTTCATAGTCTCGGAGTATTCACTTGCGACATTATGGGGCGTGGTTTTGTTCCGATCGCAATACTTAACCACAAAGTACTTAACAGAAAACTCCGAAAGAAGTACTTTTCTCGTATCGTACATGGTATCACGGTCAAATAAAAATCCTGAATTCCTTAGGTCATATTTCAGTAAATATTTTAAGACTGAACTTGAACATACAAGAGAAATTCACGAACTACAATTACCAGTAGGTACTTATAATTTACCAATCCAAAACCAAAATCCAGCTTCTTCCTCCTGCCCTTATCCCAAATTATATGGGGTCGGCACAACATGTTACATGTTGTAATAGTTGTGGCTTAGTTTTTATAACCGGCCGCCTGCCTGACTTTAACCCCTTTTTATGAGGAAAAATCTGTCATCCTTTTTATTCAAATAATTTTTTCATTTCACATTGAAAGTAGGACAAAAAATTTCGTTGTCAATCATCTAATATATCCTCAAGCGATACTTTTATTGGTTTCTTCCTTCTTCAGGGTGACACTTTGGCCGGGTCGCCAACTTTTACGCGGTCCGTGCACAATTCACATTCGACAACTATGTCACGAGGGCTTATAAATCGGAAATTCGTTCCGTTGCGCTTGAATGCAGACACAGGCAGCTTGCGCACAATGCGTCCATCTTCATATATTTCGGTGATGGCTCAGAGCAATCTTCCTCTTGGCAAGTTAGAGGCCTTGAAACTCGCGGCTTCTATTCACAACAATACCTTCGGTGAAGGACATCGTGGCAAGCAGGGATAGTACATAGGTGGATTATCACAGCACGTTGTTGGACAAGGGGCTTCTAACCTCGGACATACTGCAAATTGCTCGCAGTCTTCAGGGCTAAAGCACGCCACTTTTATTTAGATTTTACTTCTTTTTCTTTTGTAAATTTTATATAATAAATTTCCACTTGAATTTTGATAACCTTTTTAAGCAGCCAACATCCAATGTCATCAAAAACTTATAATCACGGATGAATGAAGACTATTAATTGGAATTGATATGTCTACGAAAAATTTAAAAGAAGTTTGTTTTGTTCGTAATATTACTTGAGATTATAATATTTATACCTTACTATATGTTGAATACCGTGCTATGTTTATTTAAATAAATATTATGTGCATTGAAGTCGTCTATCCTAAGCCTATTTTCTAATTTCTAGAATTATGACTGCTGCTCATGAATTAATAAAAAAAAAACAGAATATTACATTAAAAGAAAAATTCATATTTTATACCAATATTTATGTAAGTATGGGAGGGGGGGGGGGGGGTAAGAACTTTACTTACTTTTGCTGATATGGCGAGGGGGGTGGGGTAAATAATTATAATAAATCTGTTTACATTTACGAGTATACTTGAACGGCCCCTTATATCGTTGCATCAAATCAGTTCAAACTAAAACTATAGAACTGTGACTGACTTTTTATCTTTATGATCGCAATACTGTTTTGCGAATACAAAAAAATTTCTGTTTCATTTCCTTGTAACTATCTATAATTGTAATAATCTATAAGTAATCTCCGATTTAAACGTATTCTATACACGTATCACTATTCACTATACATTAGTCGTTTTGTACTTAAAATTATCGTAAGCCTTGGTTACGTGATACCTGTATACTATGACTGTAAACAATCCTGACAAGGAATTCAATCTGTAGTTTCCAAATATTTCACTTGAGAGATTTAATTTTTATTTAGTTTGACCTTAAAAGAGAAACCGAATGGTACCCTTCTCTTGTAGTAGCGAAAGAGAAATTAATCGCACGTGTAACGAAATAAGTTGGCCCTTATGTTTTTTTTTTTTTTTTTGTGGTCTCGGGGAAAAACCACTCTTGACGGGTTCTCCCGGCCCGGGAGGACCGAGGGATATGTGGAACTCCGGGAAAGCTGTTCGAACATCCGACTACCCACTAAAAAACCCCGCTCCTATCGCCTATGCCCGGGCCTACGGATATATGGTCTGCCGATCTCGTGGCCCGGGCCGATGGCCCTTATGTTGATTTGTTGTTGGTCTATTTAGTTTATTAACCGATGAAAAAATGGAGGTTATCAAATCGACGCGTATATTTTTTTCTTTTTTTTATTATGTATGACCAATTGACCACGCACAACTTTTTACAGAATTGATTTATTTAAGCATGTTATTTATTTAAGCATGATTTATTTAGTAGATTATAGCCACATAAAATTATAAAAAATATAAACTTTTTAACAAAAAATTTAACCACCGAAAAAACTGAAAAGCAAAAAATAATAAACTGTTTTTATTAACCTTAATAATTAAGTTCTTTAACTAATGTAAGTATACCTAAGTAATTTTGAGTCGGCGCCAAACAAGAAAATTAATTAATTACGTAAAGCGTGAAGCGCGGCGGCGGCGCAGCGTGACACGCCCCTTCGCCGGAAAACGCCGAGCGTTTACGAAGGTAATGTCAGCGAGACAGCAACCCGAACTGGCACACACGTGAGGGCACTGGCGCCGACCCAAAATTGCTTAGGTACACTTACATTAGTTAAAGAACTTAATTAATTATTAAGGTTGATAAAAAGACGGTTTATTATTTTTTGCTTTTCAGTTTTATCGGCGATTTAATTTTTTTGATGTTTAAATTTAAGGCCAATTTGATATTTTGACTAACTCAACATCAAATTAAGTTTCTATAAACGTAAATTTTATTAAATACGTAAGCTACGTATCACGGGAAAAGGAGGAAGTTACTTGAGATTAATGCCCATACAAATTATATACATAAAAAAGTAAATTCCTAAATCATTTCTTTAACAGCAAACACATTAATCTATGATATGTATTATTACTACTATAAAAATACGACCTAATCAGATGACAATGTATTTTAATCTGTAGTATGCAAAACTTATTGAATTGTTGACTTTCTCAAATTTGAATTTTCTCAAATTGATGGAATTGCTTTATTCCCTCAGTAATGAATACTTTGACATCGTACCATAGCGAACATAGAAATGATCAATGTCAGGTAAATAGTATCGGCACAACCTCTCAATTATTTGCTCAATAGAATTATTGACACACTTTCTACATAATCGTTAAATAAGAACTACAGCTTTGCTTCAATACCTAAGGCTTTTTTGTTTTGCTTTTCTTTTTTATAGATATGACGTCATACGACGATATACTTGTCTAGCCTTATTGAGATCAATAAAAAGTAATATTAGAATCAAAGTTGCCGAATAAGATAGAATTGTAAAAAAAAACGTGTGTGTGTGTGTATTTTTTGTGCGCACATAAGAGGTACTTCTTTGGTCTAACAGAATAAGAATAGCTAAAGATTTCGTCACGTATGCAACTACTTTTTATAAAATGATTAATAAATTAATAAAAAACACTTTATAATTTTTGTAACGTTTTGTTTAGACAAATAACAAGAAGACTGAAAATTAACCTCAAATCTATAAATGCCTAAATTTTTTATCCGTGCAGGGGCGGAGAAAGAATACTGACATCTGCGGCCGGGGTCGGCCTTTCGTAAAAGGTGACAAAACAACCCACCCTAGCTACGTGGTAAGGCCTCAAGCCCGTCTGGATGATAACCACCTTTGTTCTTAAGTATGCTGCCATAATAACCTTGTGTTGTGTTCTGGCATTTGTGACCCAAGTTCCTGTACCCTTATGGGACAGCAGCATGTTCGCGATGCCACTGGCGTTGCAAACACCTATAGACGACGGTAACTGTTAAATTCTAAGCGGGCCGTCAGAAAAATGCACTTAAAATTTTTTTTTTTAAATAAAAGTCACTTTTATCCCGAATTTTTACAATGGCCTCACTAACATATACAATTGAAAATCACATATACACATGTATATTTATGAATAAATAATTTTTTTTATCTCCACTGATGTAAAACATGTGTTGTGATTTATGAATATTTGAGAAACTACTGTGAATATACGAGTTTTTGCAGAAACTGGAGAGACAGTTATCAGCTAACTTAACATGTCGCATCGTAAAAAAATTCTAAACGTATAATTTCAAAAACAGTCACATCATAGAGGCATTTTAAGCTTCGAAGCTTAAAGGAGGTATTTTCTACTCCACTTTCCCGGGGTTTGGCATCTCTGATAGAAACCATTGGGTGCTTTCTGTCCTATCCATGCTAGCCACAGGAACTATAACTGTTATAAGTCTACCACCATTCATTACCATCTACGTATGTAGATGGTAATGAATGAGACTAGGGTTAAGCCAGGATTAACTGGATTACGTCAATCTTTTCTAGATTTTAAGGGTTTTTATTTTTCAGGCAATTTAACAACAATTCACAATATTCATAAATATTATCATTTTACGGCAACCGGATGCTTACGTGGGAAACAAATGTCTGGCCATGCTGCCTCCGCCGGGCCCCGGCAGGAGGGGTAGACCCAAAAAGTGCTGGCTTGACTTCGTAAAGGGTGATATGCGTGCCAATGGGCTCACTACCAGGGATGCTGAAGACCGTGCGAAGTGGAGAAGAAAAAGTCTGAAAGCGGACCCCGGGCGCCGAAGCGAGAGTTTGGGCTGCAACCAGGATTCAACGCTGAGATGATAATGATGACAATATTCATAAATATAATTTTTCGACATTCATTCATTTTAATCATTTTCAAAGTTAACTCATTAAATTATATTTTTTAAGTAATGTAATGTATTCTATAATGCATTAAAACTACTTTGTAATTAAATATTATTACGCTTCTTGGGCAGAACATGATGAGCTATGTTACGTAATATGTATCTTCAATACACTTTTGTCTCTTTTTTGGACAATGATTTCGCAGGTAACCCTAGCACCTAATTAATATCAAACAAATGAGGAAGCTGTTAGATTGATTGCTTCAGATACGCTCTATGAATATATGCACTAATAAAAAATAAATACCACTTAGAGATTGTACTAATGACATAATAGCAATGGACAATCTGCTTGCATGACTCCGCAGTATTCCATCGCGGAGAAACCGCGGGCGCGGCGTCGAAAGTAAAATTATAATGACTATCAAAATGAGAATCGTTGAGTCGCGGTCAACATAGCGTATCCGATAAAGAATTTTGTTTCAGTCTGATCAAATATTAGTTTGACAACTAGTCCCCGTAACAAATTCACCAGCAAGTTTTGCAGTTATTTACTTGCGTTTTTTGCTAAAAAGAGTCAATGTGAGAGGCACCTGTCCTCTATGGACTCCGAAATCCAAAATACAAGTTTTGGAAGCTACCGTTATTGACTACTCCAATGAAGTAAAAGACCCAAAAATTCATCATATTTTTTGTTCTGATTTGTCTGTTTAATTTTGGCTCAGCTGAACAGACTGAAGATGGTCTTGACGTTAAGTCAGATTTTTAGAAAAAAAGCGTAGCCTGGATTTCGACATAAAAGAATAAACGGTATTTAATGATAAATACGTTACGCGTTAAAGGTCTTTGATTCGTTTCTCATAATGGATGAAACATGCAGTACTAAGGGCTAATAACTAATAAAATAATAACTAATCAATTCACTTTGGAAAAGCTTGGATACTGTTCGTTCCCTCCAGAGGGAGTCCTGGATCCAGCAGTGCCAATTTTATAAACTGTTTTTCATGACAGCTTTATTACGAGCTTCCATCGTTTGCTAACAGCTATTAATAACGTGATAAATAAACTTAATATTTAACATACACAACTCATTAATGTTAGTTGAAACTATGAGTTAAATTTTACATGTAACTACAACAAAACTGTACCAATCTCTCTTTTATTTGCCCGTTTTTATTCAAATAAATCTCAAGACGTAATTCCATAGAGCACATCATTCTAACCAATAATAATACGAACTTAAAATTGCTTTTTACACCTGTATGTCTTATTACATTACTATAAAATAACTTTGCACACACTTATAGGTATTGGAAATCTTAAACAGCCGCTATCATTGCATTTGGGCAGCTATTGTTGCAGCATACCGCATTTATAATAAAAATTTATCAAAAATATATGTTTTAAGTAAAGTGAACAATGTATGTAGTTAATTCCTCAATAAATTCCTTAGCGATAGAAAAATGCTGTTTGTAGTCACTAAATTGAACTATTAATAATTTATTTAATAGTTTAAAATTATATACTTCTTACATATAATATTTAAAAGCTAACTACCTATTAATTATGTTAATATAATATATATTCTCTTATTCCTTAAGTTATTGCTATTATTTATTTTCTTTTATATTTTATTGTTATGTTATGTAAGTAATAATATGGGTTTTACTTTAAACAAGCAATTTTTTAATTTTTCATGGGCAATGAGAATTGGTATATATATACGTACTAGGCTAGCCTATTGGACCAATTACACGCAATCATAAATGAAATAAAAATGTATGTGAATAAACTACAAGCTAATTATTAATGCGATTTGTGAGCTTGGTTAGCAGATTTCCTCATTATTATGAGGAAATCTGTTATTTTATTTTACATGCGACGGCAATCGAATCCAAGACTACTACATAGGTCATCGAGTGTGTAACCCCTTGGATACTACTTACCTTATTTCGATATACTTACTACTACTACTTACCTTATATCGTAATGAGCGAAGCCGATGTATATAGTTATGGAGCAATAACATTAACGAATGTGAATATTTAATGAACTGCGCCTGACAAAAACGGGATTCTCGAATTCATGCCGATGAGTAACAATGTCGTTACGATTGATGAGGCGCTCGAGGTTGGCATTAATTCATGCTACAGATTTTTCATCTCATTTAACTTAATCAATAAAAATATTTTGTTTGTGAATGACAATTAGCATCCTTTGACAGCTTTTTTATCTGTGTACATCACATTAGCTGATGAGTGTTTCGAACTCCAGAGAAACCGTTGAACTTCGATTCTACTCCATTTAAATTTTTATGCCATACTAATAAAATTAATTAGTTAGGTCTATGTGATTAATTAAGGTTCGCCCATAATTCACTTTACAGCCTGGTGTCCGATGTTTCTCTAGAAGCTTTCTCTTAGATTGATTTTACAGCATATGGTTAGGCGTACGATCCTCTTTCGTCTTTCTTTATTCTTATTTCTGCTAGAAAACTACACTGAATTGACTTAGCTTATGTTTAAGGAAAACATATTTTTGCGAGTTCTCCCACTTAATAAAACTGCGGTGTTTTCCTCCATCACTAGGTGACGTGCATGTGCCGACGGCCAGCTGGCTTGGTCAATACCAAAGCTGGAATTGATTTAGTTAAACAACTCTGAACGAATAACTCATCTTTGTTTGCAATTCAGATAAAATACTACATACATGTAGTATGTATGTCGATATGTTTTTAATTATTTTATTTTAAATCTTTCAGAATGATTTCATTAATTAAAAATTATCAATTTAGCATAATTTCAATAATTGATTAATTACTTCAATACTAACGATTCATTTAGTTTAATTTTACTTAATTTGATTTATTTTATACCTGATTCTTTTTTTTTTTTTTTTTAGTTTATTTCCAAATAAATACAAGTACATACACTGCCGATCAAAAGTTTAAGACTACCTTAATTAAAGTAGCAAAATTAAATAAAACTCCAATAAAATATTAAATGTTTAATAAAACTGTTAAATCATCCAATAAAAAACTTTTTGAAAATCAATATACTTGAAAAGCGTAAAGAAATATTGACAGTCCATGCTAAAAAAAAAAAAACTATAGTTAGATAAACTGATTTCTCATCAAAAAATCCTCCTTTACATTTTATGACTTTCTTCACAAGTCTTGACATACGGGCAATCAATTTGTTGAGTGTCTTGTGATATATTGCTCCAACTTTCGCATAAAGCATTCCACATTTCTTCTCACGAGGATGGACCACAACTACGGACGTTCCTATCAAGCTCTTCCCACAAAAGTTCAATGATGTTTTTAACACCCCTTGTTCCTCTTTCTCTTCTAAATATCCTCTGCATAATTTTGAGTTATGCTTAGGATCATTGTTCTGTTGGAAAATGAATTAATCTCTAATTAATCGCAACCCCGAAGGAACGGCATATAAAGTTGTGAGGGATATCGGTGAGCACGACCGCCATTGGCGTGCTCAAATGAAAATGCCTCTTGGTTAACTTTATATATTATAGTTTTATAGACTTAGGCAAACAAACATTGGAGTTATGTTAAAATACATGCTGCGAGAAAGGTTATCTCTTTGTTAGAGATAATAATAGTGGCGGGATCGGAGCACACTAGTGAGGGGTAACATTACGCCCCAAAACTAGTGATGTTCCGAGACCGGTTTATGTGCGGTCCATAGACGCCACAGGCATTTTGTCCTAAAATTTTTTTGTACTGTTCCTTTTTTATAATTCCGTTAATATTGATCAAATCGCCAGTTCCTTGGCTAGAAAAGCAACCCCAGATCATAATTGAGCCACCACCATGCTTGATTGTTGGGACTACACAGTTTGGCATCATCTTTTCTTGGGCACTGCGTCGAACGTAAATTCTTCGTTTTGAACCGAATAGTTCAAACTTGGATTCTTCGGCCCAAAAAACTTTTTAAAATTTTCTTCAGTCCAATCTCGATGGGCAAAGGGCCCACTGCATCCATTTTTTCTTGTTTTGTGGCCTTAGTTAGTTAGTGGTTTTCGAACGGCGACATTACCGTACAACTTCACATCTCTCAGCCGCTGTTTTACTTTAGTCAATGATAAAGGTTTAACTCGGGTTTAGTTTTCTTCAACGTGGATTTCTGGTGCTGTTATGCGTCTATTTCGCTTGCTGGTAACAACAATGAAATGATCTTCACTTGACGTGGTAACTCTCGGCCTTCCCGAGCGTGGACGATCTTGAAAACTGCCTGCTTCCCTGTATCGAGTTATTGTGCCATGAACACAAGTTTTCGATAACTTCAATTACGGTCGGGTACGAATCTGGTCATGGCATGCACCGCTCAGGCAGTTTTTCTTGTCTAATATGCTAAATATAACATGATTGCCGCGTACCGACGATGAAAGAAGACATAATGAAGAAACATGCATACCAATGTATATTTTGTTCCTAAATAAATGCTTTTCTTTCTTTCTTTCTTCTTTTCAACAGCACCAGACAGACGTGGTGGTTATAGTTTCTGCTCACAGTGGGGAGACCCGACCCTATCAGACATTATGGGTTGTTATTATTTGGTCTTGATTTACAAACGCATATAGTTCTGAAACAAAATAAATAATAATAATGAATTTATTGAACCAATATGGTCTTGAAATCTAATACATTGCAATTTATACTCTATTTAAATGTATTACAGTTCATTTTGGATTACGGAGATTTTATACTTAAAAAAAGAGACAGGACAGCGAGAGAGAGAGAGAGAGAGAGAGAGTTGCGCACCCGGCTGCGCACTCACTTGCTCGTGTGCTCATTTGCTTGTAGTAGGCTCGATACACACACGCATACACACACAGTATACGGCATTTCGTTACGTGACGATTTCTACTAAAGGAGTCTGCCCACTACACCGTTCCATACCATGACCGTGCTAGGAACGTGCCAGGCAAAAAAAAAAAAATATTCTTTGTATTAAAAAGTATGTGACTATGCCCACTAGACCGTTCCGTAACCGACCAGCGTTTGCTTTTATGTCTTGATACGGTCCTAGCACGGTTATGGTATGGAACGGTGTAGTGGGCAGACTCCTTAAATCGCACTACCCGTAAGCCGCGCTATGGAATTTCGTTCCAATATTTGAGTTTTACATTTCTATTTTAAAACCTACCTAGTCAGGTCATAAATTCTGTCACATGTTTAATGTAAAATAATTGTAACAAGTTTATTCATTATGTAACCATTTATATACCAAAATGAACTTAACAAAACATAGATTCTTATGACATTAAAGTTTATTCAAAATGACCTCCGTGATTTTGAATACAAGCCTTCAATCTGCGCGGCCAGTCCTCTATCGCAGCACGAACGAGGTCCATGTCAATATCGGCGGCTGCCTTAATCAAGGATGTCTTGAGTGACTCCAAATTGGGATGAGGCTTTGAACACGCCTTTTCCTCCAAGTGTTGCCATATCTTGTAATCTAACGGATTCAAATCTGGACTGGAGGAGGGCCAGTCTTCGTGCCGGATGAAGTCGATTTCACGCGCCGCCAGCCAGTCTTGTGTGCTCTTCGCTCTATGAGCTGGCGCCGAATCTTGTTGGAATACCCAGTGCCTGTTATTGAACATGGTATGAGAAACAGGTTCCACAAGGTTCGTCAGGACTGTATTTTGATACACAACAGCATTCGTTTTTACACCTTTCTCACAAAAATGTACCTCTGTTAAGCCCCAATAAGAAACTCCCAACCATACCATAAGCGAGGATGGAAAATGACCTCGTTGGACACGCGGAATACGGTTGCTCGCTTCTTCACTACTGTGTGCGTACACCTTATCATTTTGTTTGTTGTAGCTCTCTTCTACGGTAAACATTTTTTCATCCGAAAAAAGAATTTCCCGATATTTTTTTCCCGCGTACCGCTTCAACAAAGCGCGGCATCTCTCCAGTCTCAGGTCCATTAGACGAGCATTCAAACGATGTCCTGTTTTTCTTCGATATGCCCGAAGCCCTAAGTCTTCATTTAACACCCTTTTCACCGTGGTTCTGCTTAACCCCATCTGAAGGGCCAACAGTTTCTGCTTACGTTTGGGATTTCTTTGAATTCGTGCCTTCACAGCTTTTATCACTGCTGGAGTCCTAACAGACCGAGGGCGACCACTTCTTGACCTGTCATCTACACTAGAGTCTTCATTGTATCGTTTGATGGTACGATAAATGAATCTTTTGGTTATATTCAAATTTTTCAGTATGTTAAAAATTTGAATTGGCGCGTAACCGCAACGATGCAATGCAATAACTGCAACACGGTCTTCTTTTCTCCATATTTAAAAAATGAGTAAAATTCTAAAAGTATACATTTTTATTTTCATGAACAATTCGAGATTCGAATTCAATAAACTTTTTTGTGGCCAGCATTCTAAAAGAAAAGTTTTTACTGTGTGACAATACTTATGACCTGACTAGGTATTTTTTTCAGGATTTAAACAGATCCCTCTGATGTTTGTGTTGGCGTGTCTGATGGTGCGAGGATGCGCGAGGAGGAGTTGGAGGTGGCCCTCAAGGTGGTGATTGTGGGCGATGGTGGAGTGGGCAAATCCAGCATGATCCAGCGCTACTGCCGCGGCACCTTCACTCGTGACTATAAGAAAACCATTGGAGTGGACTTCTTGGAGCGGCAAATTGAGTACGTATGCTATCATCATATTACTTGGATGTTATATTTTTAGGTGCCACATTTATTGTATAATTAGGATAAAATTAGAAATGAATATGTCACAGGAAGTCTGAAAGTAGCGCCAGTGATTGAAAAGCTGAGAAGTAACAGCTTAGCATGGTTTGGTCATATAATGCGTAGAGAAAAATGTCATGTGAAAAAAACATGCTAGAAATGACTGTGGATGAATACAAGAGACCACTCTTTTTACACCAAAAAAAGATGGATGGATTGCGTAAAAGATGATATGACGAAAAAAGGTGTGAATGTTAAGATTACGACTAGTAGAGTAGAAGCAGAGAACATATTGTACCGACCCCACATAGGTTGGGATAAGGGCACGAAGAAGAAAATTGTATGACTTCGAAAGACATAAGGCCTCTCTCGTTCCTGGTTTTTCATCACGACAAATGGACTATTAGACTTTTCTCTCTCGGAGTATCAGTATAGCTAGCTAACTAACATCTAGCTGTACAAAATTAAATTGCACACCACATTACTTTTTTAATTAGCCAAGAAAAATCAGCAACTCAAAAGGTCACGCATTGTTTTACCTCTATCAATATATAGCAATGTATCCTAAGCTTAAGATGCAACTGAATAAAGTAGAATAAGAAACCTTGGAGTTTTATATTCGGAACCAAAAATCTGATCAAAACATGCTATCGCGTGCAACTTGAGCGTATTCCGAATTCCTTACTAAGGTATTCCTTATAAGACAATATGTTTAGGAAATCACCACCGTGTGTGCAAGTCAACAAGCTAGTCACGGCACATTCGGACCCCCTGCCACTCCCGTCCGGCCCCGACCGGCAACATTGAGCAGGTTGTCAGCCCATCAGGCATGAACCTTACGCTTAACGAAACGCGATCTCCGTTTCAGCACTCGTTTCCGTTTCCGCCGGATAGAAGTCGTTATACTAATATACGTTACATTATTAAATATATCTAATATTAAATAAATAAATAAATATACTGGCACAATTCACACAGCGCCATCTAGTTCCAAAGTAAGTAGCATAGCACTTGTGTTATGGGTACTAGACAACTGATATATTACATATAAACACTCAGACGCAAGACGGGAATCGAACCCGTGACCTTCGCAAGCGTACCGAAGCGTGTTAGCCGTTGTGCCACAAAAGTCATCTAAATCCTTGGAAAGCACTGAACTAAGTTATCTAAACATTTTGCGCATGTAATACATGTGCACTCTTTCATTTGTTTATTATAGTAAGAAACATTGCCCCATAAAAATATCGTGGGAGTCTTAAAAGTAGACTTGGCGGTTACAGGATTGATGGCGAAGACGTTCGACTGATGCTGTGGGACACAGCTGGTCAGGAGGAATTCGATGCCATCACGAAAGCGTACTACCGCGGCGCACACGCATGCGTGCTCGCGTTTTCTACAACAGACCGAGACTCCTTCCTTGCACTGCACTCTTGGAAGCTAAAGGTAAATTATTTATATAATTTAATTTATAACAAACAAACACTTTTACATTGCAATCTCGAATTTATACTAGCTGACCTGTACGTTGTTCTGCCATATACAATAAAATAAATAAAAAACATTTTCAGGACATAAAGTAGCATACCTATATCCTTCTCCAACGTCCAACTCTATCTCTATACCGAAATTCATCAATATTGGTTCAACGGTTTAGGCGTGAAAACGTAACAGACAGACAGAGCTACTTTCACATTTATAATATTAGTATGGATGTGAGATGAAAACGCGTTTAAAAATTAAATAGAAAAAAATAAAAAATCATTCATTAACTTCATTTAAACACTGAGAGTATACAAAATCGCTCGCATCTTGAATCGCAATATCAGAATTAGAATACAAACCTAACAAACTCAACCTGCACAAGTGTCTGAATAAAGGCACATAAAATGTTTCACTCTGAACTGTTATCTAGGAACTCCGTTCAAAATTATTCTATTTTCTATTTGATATATTTGATAGAGAGTATTTAATTGTCTACGAAACACAATTTATTTCAATAAGCTAGAATTTTTAGTTTCCTAGATTTATAGGTTTTTTAAGTGACATGAATTCATTGCTCTCGAGTGTATTATGAATATTTATGCAAAGGATAAGTATTGCCATCCAATGCGGTAATACTGCCAGCATTTTGGGAACGTTTGCTACCGAAAGTGATTTGGAATCAATTTGTTCACGATTATTGTCTCATAGTTTTCGTGTTTTTGGTTTCTTTTTTTTTTTTCATTGCTTTTTGTAAAATAAAAACATTGAATTATTTCAAAACGTTTGAAACTTCATTCCGATCCAATTTTCAAAATTCATTCTGTTTTCAAATATTATTAGTTTTACCATTGTAATTTTATTTTTACCTATCTAACACCAAATCATAATGAATTTTAACCTCTAGAATTCAAATAAAAATCAGTTTAACTCAATAACACTTAAATCTCAAACTTTTAAATTAAATTGTAATTTATTTCAGACATATTACAGGCATATCGTATTATATTTGAAATGTAAAATCATTTAAAATTATTTTATAAATTAAATTAGCAAATGATAACAATACACATACAGGCTTAATTTTAAGGCTTTTCCCTTTCTGGTTGACTTATAAAGTATATGATATGTATATTTTATACCAATATATATTTAAGTTTTCTCTATTTCAGGTGGAGAATGAATGTGGTGAGATTCCCACAATTATCGTGCAGAACAAAATTGACCTCATGGACCAGTGCGTGGTTGGACCGTGAGTACATTTGTGTTGTAAGCATACCTCTTAATGTCAAAACTCTTAATTCACGTGGTCTGAAGACTCACAATCTTTATCGAGACCTTTTCAAGTTTTGAGGTAGGATCTTACGTGACCAGAGGGCTGGTCTATACTTCTAACATCTAGAGAAGTAATGCAGTTTCCGTTATTATTGGGTACATTTTATGGTATGGTTGGTATGGGGTTGACTTTGTATTTTTAATGTCTATTACTCAAAAGGGAAGGAGGAATAGACCAAAGAAAAGATGGATGGATTATGTAAAAGATGACATGACAAAAAGGGTGTGAATGTTGAAATACCTCTCTCCTTTTTTATTGCTCTACAGCAACTGTCCTACGACAGCAGACAGGCTGACGGCCCGCTTAGAATTTAGCAGTTATGGTCGCCTATGGGTGTTTGCAACACCAATGGCATCGCGAACACGCTGCTGTTGCGTAAGGGTACAGGAACTTGGGTCACTAATGCCGGAACACAATACAAGGTTATTATGGCGGCATACTTAACACAAAAGGTGGTAGCCATCCAGACGGGCTTGGGGCCCTACCACGTAGCTAGGGTGGGTTGTTTTGTCGCCTTTTACGACAGGCCGACCCCAGCCGCAGAGGTGATTATTCTTCCTCCGCCTCTGCACGGATATAAATATGCTTTGTTGCAGTTGAATAGAGTCAAAGTGGCGATTTCTTAGAGAAACTGACACAATATACCGGTCATCTTGCTCAAATGTGACTCGATGTCTATCAAATCCTGGATGGCGAGTAAACATATCAGTCTCCTGATAACGCTGATATATTCTATTGACAGAAGAGAGGCTTAGATGCACTCGTGCAGCTACAACACGCTGACTATGCCCTGTAGAGCTCTTGACTTGGCTAGGCTGGATGTATCCAGCAATACCCCGACTTGGGCGGCTGTGAGCGAGGCATCCATATTTTTAGAAAAAGATCTCTTTGGTAGGATGCCACAGAGCTTAGTTAATAATCATGCTCAGCTCAGCTCAGATAAAAAAAAAGATAATTATGCAAAAAAATGTGATTAAGTGCAAAAATTCCGACGGAATACACAGATAAAACTGCCAGCTATTTATTAGCGTATTTTTTTAATGATATCAATCCTATTTTTCTTTTAAATGCTGCCTGAATAATGCTTGCAGCTTGCTTGCGTGTGTCTCTCCAACTATTCGCTACATTTTCACGTTATTCTCATTATTTAGAGATGAAGCAGAACTAGTCGCAAGAGCCCTTGGCTGTCGATTGATGCGTGCTTCAGTGAAGGAGGATGTGAACGTTGGCGCCGTGTTTCGGGCACTGGCCGCAAGGTGCTTGGCCGACATGCGTCGAGAGGACTGTGCCAACGACAACTCAATGCCACCGTGTATCGCACCCGTTATAGGTATATATATATTTATTTATAACAGATATGTTTTTTATTGCTGAGGAACAGCAGACAGGCTGAAGGACCACTTAATAGTAAGCAGTTACCGTCGCCTATGGATGTTTGCAACGCAAGGGGCACCGCAAGCACACTGCTGTCTCATAGGGTAAAGGAACCTGAGTCACTAATGCCGGAACACAACACATGTTTATGACATTCTTAAGACCAAGGGTGGTTGCTAGCCAGACGGGCTTAGGGCCCTACCACTTAGTTAGAACTTAGAATGGGTTGTTTTGCCGCCTTTATCGACAGGCCGACCCCGCCCGCAGGGGTTAGTATTCTTACTTCGCCCCTGCGCGGATAAAAACTGTCATTTAAATAAATAGTTTAAAGTCAGTATATTATCATATATATCAAAGAACTTCCTAATAAACGGTGGCCTAATCGCTTCTAGCGATAAGGCCGCCGTTTGTACAATCTTTTGTTTGTTTTGTCCTATATTGTCTATATTTTGTGTGTTGTGCAATAAAGTATATTCATTCATTCATTCATCTTCCTTGCTATAATACGCAATATGTATATATGATGATGAAAATGTTTAATGTTATGTACATGTGTATGTTTTTAGGAAACTTCACAAACCACACCAACGGCACAATACTCTTGCGGCCAGCCAAACACAGGCCGGGGGGCAAGAAGAAGAATGTGCTCAAAAATGCATGTAGAATTTTGTAAATAATATTCTATAGACTTGTTATTTAAGAGATTTATGCATACCTCAAGAGCTTTCCCTATAGTTGACATTAAAATGGTTAGAAATTCTATAACTTTGTAGAAATACATTGTACGATGCTGGACACGAACGAGAGTGCACCATACAATACTGCTCGAGAGAAGTGGACTGTATGAGAGGCAAATAAATTTGCACTGACCTTGATTCCACCCCTTCCCGGTTCGGTTCAGGTCCGCTCGCGGAGGATCTGTTGCACAGCACCAGCTAAATGTCGCAAACTAGACACTGAACACACCATGTTATGGCACGGCTAATGAAAGTAAGTTTGGGGGAACCGAAGCCACAGCGCAGAGAGTGGGCTTCGTCCCATGCTTGCTCTTACCATTTACCTCAGCGGGAGTAGAAGTGAATGTAACAACATTAGGAGGAGAGATCTCAACTACACTATGCAAGGATCGAACATATATAAAGCAACTGTTATTCAGTATAAGTCATTATTGTAATTAGAGATATTAACATAGATTTATTTCCATAAAAACATATTAACAAGTTACTTTTTTATTACTAATTGCAGTTATGACATTTATTATCATAAAAAGAAGCATATATTCTAACAAAAGAACTGCATTTAAATTTAATAATGTTTAACAATTAATTTTTTTTTAAACCACAAGGAATAATTCAATATACCAAAATAATTGTTTTATAAAATTATTTTCCTGATTATTTTATACTAGCTGACTCGGCAAACATATATGTTGTACTACCATATATCTTGTATGCCATATAAATAAATAAAAAACAGAACTTAATTACGTTCACCCCTATTTCACCTCCTTCAAGTTTCATTTTCGGGACAAAAAATAGCCTACATGCTTCTCCAACGTCTATCTCTATACCATAATTCATCAAAATTGGTTTAGCGGTTTAAGCATGACAGACATGGCAATAGTAATAGACAGTTACTTTCACATTTATAATATTAGTATGGACTTACTAATATTTTCTATAAAATATTCAATTATTGTAATTAATTATAAGAGTACCTTACATTGTTTCAATATTTAGTTATAAGTATTACAAAGTTTATGAAAAAGACCTAATTTAAGCGTTATCTAACAATAACAAGCTAATTAAAAACTATGGCATTTCATTATTAGACCCACGAAATATTGCTTATACTTGGTATCAATTCCGATTGTTAAATTTTTAGTCTTTAAGATGTTCCTTACGCTCTACCCGGATTATCTGGCCCAGACGAAGAGTCAGTGTTGGATTAAGCAAGTGTGGGCCCGTAGCAAATTCTATTTGCCCTTTGAGCCTTTGATCTGCTAGAGGTTCTTATGTAACTAAAGTGAAAAAAAAAACAATTCGATACTCAATACCTCAATCGTTTATTTTCCGTCTATGCGTTTTGTTTGTTTTTGTATATTAGATACTCAGGCAGAGATGAGTGGGTTTAAATATGCGGGGCCCACTTTCGCGCGGGGCCCGTAGCAATTGCTACTCTTGCTACGTGGTTAATCCGGCACTGCGAAGAGTATTAAACGTTTAGCGAAACGATCTATAGATCTGTATATGTATGTATTTGTGGCATCTTAGCTCGCAAAATATTTGACAGATATTGAATTTTTATAATTGAAATCGTTTGATATTAACGCAGATTTGTTCTACAAAATCATAAATTTGTTTTTTAACAAAAACACAATCTATCCGGGAGGGCTGCAATTAATGAAGATCAGGGCTTTATTAATGCGCAACAACAAACAAGGTAACGGCCACCTTAGTAGTTAGCAGTTACCGTCGCCTATGGACGTTTTGTGACGGTAGGGACACCGCTAACACTCTGCTGCCCACGTAGGGGACTGGAACCTGGGTCGCTTATATCTGAACACAATGCGAGGTTATAACGGTGGCATATTTGAAGACCAAGGGTGGTCGCCATACAGACGGGCTTGGAGCCCGAACTAGGGTAGTTTTGTTGCCTTTTACAAGTCCGGCCGCTGGGACATTATTCTTACTCCGCCCTTGTATGGAGCAAAATAGTAATACATGAGTAGATAATGCAGTACTCCTGCCAATGAGAGAATGATGAAAGTTCTTTGGAGTAAAGTTATTTTGTAAAGTGCAATGTTTTAGTACTAATAAAACTAAGAATATAAGAATCTGTTATTTTCTTTCTTTAGAAGAATTAGTCATTGTCTATGATTTTATAGACTACCTATTTTTTTATTGTTACCGAAATTGTGAACGCTGAGTCAACATGTAAGAATTTAATAATTAGTTGGTCAATCAAAATGGCCTCCCGATCGATTTACATACAGCTTGAACGAAAAAGCAGGTATAGTGTGACCATTACTTATTTATATGCTCTTTAAAAGGCACTTGGCGTTTCCTGATAAATAAAAGCTTCATAATGCAAAGAAGTTTCAAAGTTTGTTTTTAATAACTAAAGTGATAATTTTTGTAGTGTCTATAGAAGTATAGAAATTACGTTATACATAACAGTAAAATATGGTCAAAACGATTTTTTTTATTTCAATTCTTAGAACAACAGAGGTTTTGTTTATGATTTTATAAAAAATAATGTATCTTAAAAAAGTGTAAATATTTTGTACGAATAATGTAGTCAACAATAATAAATATAAATTATTTTAAAATTGCATTTTATTTCTTGTAATACACTTGTTTTTTAATCAAATCGAAATTAAAGACTTTACTTCCGGTTTGGAGATTACATTTCAATAGTGTCACGGAACTGAACTTCTCGCTTATTTAGCTCGATGTCCTTCTTATTCCTGGGATAAGTGTCCTCTGCCCGCTTTATTATTCAAAGCGGAAGATCGAGTTTGTATTATTTACTAATGCGATACATAGTTCCAGTGCCACATTCACAAGTCCCTATTTAAATCAAGAATCAAGTGTCTCTATTTTCAATTGTAACTTTCAATAAGTTAATATTTTTGTATGTGATTTTAAAATCACTGTATAAATAGGTAAATACAAGTATCCTCTTAAAACAGTGAGTGAGTGAGTCTGTGAGACTTCACACAACGTCATCTAGTCCCAAAGTAAGTAACGTAGAACTCGTGTTATGGGTACTAGACAACTACTACACATATACTTTTATTTTGTGAAATAAATAAATATTATACATAAACAGGCAGACTTGGGACGGGAATCTAAGCCGTGACCTCCGCAAGCGTACCGACGTGCGTTAATCGATACGCCCTTAGAGGTCGTCCAATCGTCGGAGTATAAACAGATGGTATTAACTAACATTTCAAAATTAATATTTATTTGCCTTCTGATATCATAAAATATGTATTTGCATACATACATGTTTACTTATGTGCAATATAAATGTCTTTTCAACTTTAATCTAGTTCAGTTTTCAATATCAATGTGAAAGATCTAGTCTTTCATAAACTTAAGATGAAATTATTCGGTAAGTCGTTTTATGATACATACATCTTACTATTTCACCAATTTTATTTCATGTTCTTAATCTTTTGTCAAGTGGCAATAATTGTTTTTGTTTGAAGTTTATGTGGTTTGAATAAAAGAAGAAACTATCTATTTTCAAAGTATGTTATTTTATCCACAATACGTATCTTACATTGCGAGCCGCCATTACTTGTGAACACAGAACAATTATTTTGACAAATTGTAGATGGCGCTACGTGCACCATATAGATAATTAAAATTATAATATTTACCTACCTAATTATAACAACAGTTTTTTTACCTGTCTTAAAACGTAATCATTAAACACCAGCTAAGCTATTTTTCTAGCTAGCTTGCATTTTTCAACTCGATTCTGTCTTCGCCTTGGAGGTTATGCACAATATACCACCAGGGCCGTAGCCAGGGGGGGGGCATTGTGGGGCAATGTCCTACCTTGAAATCCACAATGCTCTACCTTAAAAATACCAAAAACTAAGATAAATTATTATAATTAAACTTTGTTCATAGTTATAGATAAAAAAAATTATAATGATAGTTATCTAAACTTTTCCGTTCTTCGCATTTTTAATAACATGGCGTATCGTAGAATTCACCTGTTTTAAATATTTTTTATTATTATGTTAATTTATTATAATAAGTTTCAGAAACAGTATGATCTAAATCTAAAAAACAAGGATGAGCAACACATGGCCCGCGGGTCGCTTGCGGCCCATTAAACATGTTTATGCGGCCCGCCAAGCATAATAATAAAATAAAATGGTAGTACGTACAAAACCGAAATATTTTATAAGGCGAGTTACTTGTCAACGACGTTTATAAACATGCAATACAAACGCGCCCCGCGTCTGCTCGATTTTTTTGTAATGAAATACACACTTGTCGGTGACTTGTTCAAAAATGCAATATGAACTGCATTACGATTCTAAATGTTCAAAGCTGAGTAGACAGCGGTTTCCATGAAAATGTTTTCCTCATCATTTAATATCGACGTGGATACAGTTCCCAAAGACTTTCAAATGGAAGTGATTGACATGCAGAACAATACCGATTTAAAAAATATATTTTTTAGAGTGATGGATGATTAGAAAGCTGCGTACGTGTAGCTAACTCATCTATTCCGGCTGATTCCGGCTTGATCAGCTTGTATCGAAAAAACAGTGCCAAATTTCTCATTAAAAATTTCAAGTAAATACGTTTTTCTGTTCTTTTCTTGTTTGTTTTTATCTTGCATTAAAATTTGTATATGAAATCTTAACTTCTTTTTACTTTTATATTTTTTTATTCTAATATTTATTATAAATAAAGTTTCGTAAATTATTAATAAGAGTTAATCAATGTGCGGCCCGCCAAAAAAAATAATTTAAATTTAAATTGACCCATTGATTAAAAAGGTTGCTCACCCCTGATCTAAATGGTATTTTTGGTCGTATCTATTTACTCGCATCACCACACCTAACAATTAATTATTACCTCACTCTCACTCAGACGTGGATCTCTACATCCAAATCTGGAAGTTCAACCATCTTGTTCGCTTGTTCTTCATCATTGAGTATTTAATAGTTCTTAGATCCATGCTTATGCTCTGTCACAAAAGATACATATATACACGGTGATTGATTTAGGAGCCCGTGCTTCGAGGGCAGATCAATTATGATAATTTTTTTACTTCTGCCCTACCTTTAACCAATGCTGCCCTACCTCAAATTCGACTCTAGCTTCAGCCCTGTATACCCCTAATATATAATCACAAACAATAGCCACTTAAGCCAGCTAGAGCAATGGCGCGCCTTTGCATTATGATTATTTATTAATGCGGCTATACTCATGTATTCCCGTTAAGTATTTATTGCTACTTCAGCCAAGCAGGGCTAGAAGAAGGTATATACGAGCATATGGGTTGGATGAATAGGCTTTCACTACATAATATTATAGAATAGGAATAGGCCTTCCTTACTGTGGTAGTAAATGGCTAACAGGCTCTGAAACTATGTTTTCTTTAAATTCCACTAGAATAATATTTGAAACATAAGTAAATCAACAATCAGCGGATGCCCACCTAAAAGCGATTACAGTCACCTTTTGTTGTCAACGGTAAAACAAAATGGAGAACTGGTCACTGGAAATTTTACTTACCACACAAATTTCGACCAGTTCGAAGTCCGACTAAATACGTATTATAATCTCGATGACTCTGCTACATGTCCGGGTCTTCTTCCCACAGTCTGTTATTGGGGAAGTTTTGGGGCCTCGAGGTAAACCTCTTTACCTTGGCGTAAACTCAGGGAGCCACGATCCCGTGGTGACGTGAATCGAGCTGCAGGAGCATACGTCCATGTTGCCGTGACTTCATCGAAGCTCTACGTAAACCTATCTTTCATAGTTGGCTTGGTGGACCAATCTTGGTTATTGACGGCCATCAGCGCCTTGTGTTGGCCTATCTCAATCAGCTTAGTGATCTCGCGACCTCAGTTGCCCATCTCCCAGGTCCGACAAGCGTACTATTATGTCTCTGGGGGTCGGTAGCTAAAAGCCACGGCTATCCGGTTGCCAGGCGTGCAGAGGGGCGATGCCGTAGAGGTGTATGTGGGGGCCATGGTCGGCACAGTTGAACATTCGACGCGATGGGTCTGCTACGTCAAACACTAATTTGTTTTTGTTTATTTCAGCCACATTTCAGCTCATACTAACAATCGCGCTATTATTAATATGCGTGATAAATGCAAAAGCGATTCCTGCAGCCGGTTTGAATCTACCAGGCATGGACTCAATGGGTTCAAGCTTATCATTCCTGCCTTTCCCTGTAAAGATGCGTTAATCCTACTTTATATTGATTTATGCTAAATTAAACATTATCTTACTACTTAGTTCATAGCAAATAATGTACAATAAATAATACAAAATTAAGTTGTCATTTTTTTAACCGACAAAAAAGACGGCGAAGGTTCTCAAGTCGACGCGTATATATATATATATATATATATATATATATATATATATATATATATATATATATATATATATATATATATATATATATATATATATATATATATATATATATATATAATAATAATTTAATGTTTAGCAATTATAAAATTTGGTGAGCCACATAATTTTGACGGCATACAAAGATTTTGTTTACAATTAAAAAATCAGGTAGCAATCCTTGTTCCGCAAATAATTTTGATACTGATCAAAAATTAAATCATAAATAGGCAGCTTACAATAACATGAGTAAAAAAAGTAAACATTCAGTCCGCAAAATAATTATTTGATCAGCAAGATTTCATGATTGATCAGCAGAGAAGACATGTCTATATGCAGTGTGTTTGATTGGTATGTATATTTAAAACATGATGAGCAAAATAAATAATGGATTGCATTTTTGTTGAAATATCGGCAATGTACGTTAAAAGTACAATTATAAGAATTTTTGTTTATATTTAATTTTAAAACTCATTGTGTAATAAGTTGCTTTTTTAATTTCGATCTCGATTATAATTTTATTATAAAAATAAAAAAATAAAATATAGCTTAAGTACTTAGTTATATGTATACTTGTTTTATATTTTTTAGTTTATCTCAATTACATTTTATTCATTTTTGCTACTTTTATATGCAGCTCTACAGCCATCCAGAATGACATAAATTGCTGACTAACTTTGGAATGTGTGCTGGCCATCAATTAGCTATTTCTGCAATTCAATTCAATTAGCTATATATATATATATATATATATATATATATATATATATATATATATATATATATGGGTTGCTTGAAGGCAATATGGTTGGCGAATGAAATGAGAAGGACTTTAACTACTGATGTGGTAAAAAGTGAACTTCAGAAAAGAATGCGAAGATGTGTGCAAAATAGAGGTGGACATGTTGAACATGACATTTAGAATTTAAATGTTTTGTTGTGACTTGAAAGTTTAGTAAATTTCGTATCTTATACTCGCCTATTGTTTTATTTAGCAATTTTTTGCTTCCCCTGTAGCCTACGAAACTAAGTTTTTTCTAAAAAAAAAAGATAAATCTCCAGATTGTCATACCTCGTTGGATAGCTGATAAAATGTAAATATTTTTAAGCGTATTTGAAAAACAGGTGCCATAATAATATTTTTAGATATCCTTTAAAGAAAAATAAACTTTTAAAAATGTTATCAGTTTTTATAAGTTTTAATCGTCTATAACGACTTATTTATTCATTTTACGTACAATATTGGTTATTGAGGTCATAAAGCATCTTAATTTACATGTAAAAATCAAATAATAGTAATAATAAGACTTACAAATTTCATAATATCTAAACTGATAGCCGAAAATCGGGAACATTTTCTAAAAATCCAATAAATTCAAATATGTATCTCGAAAACTGTTAGATTTAGGATAGGGTGTTTCATACTCAAATCATTCAGAAATAATGTAAACTACACGCCTATAACGGGAATAGGTCGACTTAACCTATAACCCTATATATATGATCACAAATAACTTTTTACAGTTACTAAAGTAAAGGTAAAGCTAAGCTTGCCTCCAAAAAGCTAGGTGTGCTAAACCGGTCCAAGCAGTACTTCAGTCCAAGGCAACGGCTTGTGCTATATAAAGCACAGGTCAGACCGCATATGGAGTACTGCTCATATTTATGGGCTGGAGCACCGGCCTGTCAGCTCAATCCCCTAGACTCGATCCAACGGCGCGCAGTTCGTGTTGTCGGCGATCTCATGCTCACAGACGGTTTAGACACGCTTGGACTTCGGAGAGACTTTGCATCTCTTTGCGTATTCTACCGTCTGTACAACGGGGAGTGTTCTGAAGAACTATTTAGGATGATGCCCTCGTCGTCTTTCTACCACCGCACTGCCCGCCATCGGCTGGGTGTTCATCCCCATTTCTTGGAGCCTCTTCCTTCCTGTACGAAACGGTTCTCCAGAACGTTCATGTTGCGTACTCTCAGGATCTGGAATGAGCTTCCGGCTGAGGTTTTCTCAGCGCGGTATGATATGGGGTTCTTCAAAAAAGGCGTTATAAAATTTCTTCGAGACCGGCAGCGCGTTGGTGGTGCCTCTGGTGCTGCAAACGTCCATAGGCGACGGTGACCACCTGCCAGGGTGGGCCGTTTGCCTGTCTGCTGAACTCAAGCAATAAAAAAAAAAAAAAAAAAAAAAAAAAACTTAGTCCCATACAAATTTGTGAAAAAAAATTTGCTTGTTCACTCACTGATTATATCTATGACCACCCATAATTTTGGACAGAATTGATTTATTTAAGCATGTATTATGTATGTATTAATTAGTAGATTATATCCACAAAAAATTATAAAATAAAAATTTTTTTAACAAATAATTAAACCACCGAAAAAAGTGAAAAGCAAAAAATAATAAACCTTCCTTTTTACTATCTAACCTTTTTACTAACCTGAATAACTTAATCTTATAGTAATATAAGCATACCTAAGTAATTATGAGTCGGCGCCAAACAAGCAAATTAATTAAATACGTAAAACGTGATGCGCGGCGGCAGCGCAAGGTGACACGCCCCTTCACCGGAAATTTCCGAGCGTTTACGAAGTTAATCTCGGCGAGACACCAACCCGAACGGGCACAGACATGAGGGCACTGACGCCGACTCAAAATTGCTTAGGTATACTTACATTAGTTTAAAAACTTAGTTATTAATGTTATTAAAAAGCAGGTTTATTATTTTTTGCTTTTCAGTTTCTTTATTTCAAGATTCCGTAGCATATCGCTATATTTTACAACGAGTGAATTATAAAAACAATTCGACTACGAGAGAAGAGCCAAAAAGTAAGAAGGAGTTCGCATACACCGATGCCTGAAGGAAGAGAAACCGATAGATATTCACACTTCACGAAAAATTGGAAAGGGAGATTCCAGCGCCCACGTCACTACACCTCTCAATCCCAGGGAACCAAAGAGCTTATCAAAATTTTCACTCCTTAGCGTCTATCATGAATGAAGCCAATCCTGAAGGAGTGGTCCGTCGCTTGCATGGCCATGATATTGGCGAGCCATATTTCCGTTGGCCCAGGCCCAGGCAAACGAGTCAATCGCCTTCAACGCCGAATCAGGTGGTGGCTGCTTGATGAAGTCAAGTCCCAGGAGTTCACCTCTGCCATCGGCGACAAGTGCGCCGGTGACGAGGACGGATCGGTTCAAGCTTACTAGGACAGGATTCAGGCGGCTGTCCTTGGGTCGGCGAGGGAGGTGCTTGGCGAGGCTAAGGGCGGACGCAAGTGTAACAGGAGACTTGGTGGTAGAACAACTCAGTCCAGAGGGAAACCAGGACGAAAAAGCCCTCTTTAAGAAGTGGCAAGCGTCCAGATCTCCTGAAGATCGCGACGCATACAGCTGCCAAGCGCGCCACTAAGAAAGCTGTAGCCAGAGCCAGACGAGGCCACTTACAACCATTGTACGATAAGTTGGCATCTTCCGAGGGGCAGAAGCTCATATATAAGTTGGCGCGCTCCAGAGTCAAAGCGCCACAGGATATCTCCAAGTGCCGCTGTGTAAAAGACCCCGGGGGCAACCTGTTATGCGAGGACCTCGCGGTTAAGGAGAGATGGTGCTCGTATTTCCACGAGCTGCTGAACAAGCAGCATAAAGAGGTGCAGCCGCCAGATCTTCCTCCAAATCAAGGTTTAGTGCCACCGGTAACGCCTGCGAAGTTCAGCATTGTCTTCGCCGCATGAAGGATTGGAAAGCTGTCGGAGCCGATGGGAGTCCCCATCGAAGCCTGGAAGGCGATGGGCTCTCGTGGTGTGGGCATTTTAACCAACCTTTTTAACCTTGTTACCTTACAGAAAAGCTTTTGTCCACGTGGTTGTCTGGTAGAAATCGCTCGCATCGATAAGACCGCCGATTATACTATTTTTAAAACATATTTTTTACTATTTTTATTTTTATTTTTGAGTGTAATAAAGTATATATTTTTTTTATTACACACACACATATATATACTTTCCTTGGTTTTGAATTTGCCGGACTTCTCATGCGCGGCGCGCGGTCTTTAATATATGTAGGTAGGATTTAAGAATTGAACAATAGCTAACGTGCGAAATATAAGACAACTGTATAAAACATAATTGAAAAATAAAAGTTTATATCTTATAATTACATTTCAGTTTATAAAATAATGTTAAAGAGATAATAGTAAATTTTAATTACCTGTTTTTACAGAACAATATTTTGTTTATTTTATCACAACATATAATAAGTCTTACAAGACGACAATACTTTTTATGATAGCAAAAAAACTGCAATTTTCATTTAAATATCAAGTGCCATCACCAACCGACATTAAAAAGAGTGTAATTTGTTTGTTTATCACATCTATTACAACAGAGGATAATAAGAAGTATGCATTACCTGAAGAAATAAAAAAGAATCGACAAAGAAAATTGGATTGAAGATAAACAACTAGCTTTAGAAAGAACAAGAAAATCACATGAATATAACTAAAGTATATTTAATAAAAACATATAATTTCATCAATTTAACACAGGAGATCTAGTCATCATATCATCACAGCGTTGTATCCCGCTTGCAACCTAAACTTCCGTTTTGGTGCTCGGGGTCCGCTTTCCGACTTTTTCTACTCCACTTCGCACGGTCTTCAGCATCACTGGTAGTGCGCCCATTGGGACGCATATCACCCTTTACGAGGTCAAGCCAGCACTTCTTGGGTCTACCTCTCCTGCCGGGGCCCGGTGGAGGCGGCATGGTCAGACATTTGTTTCCCACGTAAGCATCCGGTTGCCGTAAAACGTGGCCGTACCAGCGAAGCCGACACTCTTGTAATTTATCCGCAATATCACGGACATAAAGACTGCCGCGAATGCGGGAGTTCCTAACGCGGTCTTTCCGCGTCACGTCCACCGCAGCATATTCATCTCCGTGATACGCAGTTCTTGCTTGTGTCGCTCTAACACCGGCCACGCTTCACAGCCGTATAAAAGGACAGACCTAATGATGGTCTTATAGACCTGTCCCTTCAACTTTACTGGCATTTTGGGGTCACAAATGACACCAGTTACCTGACGCCATTTGGCCCACGCGGCAGCAATGCGTGCCTTGACGTCGCAATCGATGTCACCAGACGCATGAAATACAGATCCCAGATATTTGACTTGATCCGTGCGCTCGACCGTGTCGCCGCCTATGCATACGTGTGGGATCTGTGGAGTTACAGGTCAAGTACTCGGTCTTTGCCACATTGAGCTTCAGACCACCGTTTTCAAGCGACTCCTTCCACGCCATCACGCGTCGCACCAGCCTATCATTGTCCGAATCTGCCAGCGCGATATCATCAGCATACATGAGCAACCACGGGGGCTGCTCATATGGGTCTCTGATGCTATCTAACAAGACGTCTAATACCACGCTGAATACAAACGGACTAAGGAAGGAACTAACCAAAAGCTCAAGCGCGCAGTTAAGTAGTAGTAGGTAACATTACATAAAGGGGAAATGTAAAATAAAAACATTATTGTAGACAGAAATAGTTTTATTGTATTTTCTTACAATTGGAGTAAATTATAAAATTATAATTTTTTAAATCAACATTTAAATTGAGTTGCACTCAATACTATTAAAATATGTACTCCTACGACATCTAATATCACACTGAAAATTTCTCATAATATATAAAGTCGTGTGTTTTTACACATTCTCAAAACCTTTATATTGAGGAGTGCTTTTTACACATCGAGTTAACAAAATTCTGTATTTTGATAGTTTTAAAGAGGTGATAAAGTTATGTAGATGAATAGCATTATTTCACAAATATTATACGTTTGGTACAATACGATTGGTTTCTAATCACCTCTAGCTGGTATCAGAACTCAGATCACCAGGAGTCGTATGAACCAATGCTTAAAAAATAATTTGAATAAAATGTTTACATATAAACTGAGTTTATTAGCTGATAAAAAAATTAGCATTGACAAGCTACTCTTTTGCTTTTTATTTCTTCGAGAATGTATAAATACACTTTATCGTACAGAACTTAATATTTTTTATATAAACTTGGGTATAGACATGGACAAAAGTTTCTCGAGCAATATCTACTTCAAAGAAAATCCTAAATAAAAATATAAATGCGAAAGTGAGTTTGTTTGTTATGCTCTCACGCCTAAACCGCTAAACCAATTTTGATGAATTTCGGTATAGTCATAGATTAGACCTTAGAGAAGGACAGACATAATTCATATGACAGAACAATGTTTGCCGGGTCAACTAGTAATTGAATAAATAAATAATAATTGTCTCATCATAACAACAGTACGTGTTATAATAATTTTGACTTAATAGAGGAGGTATACCGTATACATAACGAGTCATTTGCCTAAAGGAACACATCAAAGCGATGAAACTGAATTTACACTTATAGGCAACCATTAAGTATAAATAACCAAAGGATAATATATAATATATCCTTTGGTTTGGAGTTAAATGTTACTGAAAATTTTTTATTTTTTTAATCAAGATGTATGTTGGGTATGTTGTTGCTTAAAGACTGTTTTCTCTTAGATATAAGATATTATTATCTCTTTTCTTGATGAACCAGCAGTTAAGAAATCGTCATAAATATTGTAAATATTCTGCAATAAACATAATATGACAAAAAAAGAACCAGTTGTTCTCAATTACTAGGTTCCCATAACTGAGGTATTACCTCAAATTATACCTAATGTAGATATTTCTCGAGTATAATTTAAATCTAATGTACTAAGACTATATTTAGATGTTAAATTAAAAATATCCTGAATCTGTAATAACAATCACTTCAAATTCTACTGACAAAAGGAGGAATGCTCTTAAAATATATTGTGATAAGTAAAAAAATATTTAAACTAAAGAAAATATAAATAAGGGAGAGGTTCAACCTTATATTTGCAGGAGGCTATTTTGCATCACAAGATGCAACGATGGAAATTGAAAACTAGAATTTCCAGTACTATGTTAAATATAGCAAAACTCATTTTACAAACGAACCAAACCCAAACTGATATAAGTTTACATATTGTTAAAAAAAACAGCCTAGCACTGGTCTCGAGCCTCCTGCTAGGGGGAACGGACAGGGCTTTGGCTTGGAGAGCTTTACCCGACGGAATGGAGGGTTACACATACCGATGATCTTGGTACACGGGTTTCCTCAAGACGTTTTCCTTCACCGTCAGTACATGGCAATTAAGCTATAATGTGCACATAACGATACCTCATAAACTGATCTCCGAGCGCAATACCACTGCTAGGTACCTATTATTAACATTTTAACATTTCATATCAGTAATTTGATATAAAATAATCTCATGAATGACTTTAATGAGGAACCTCTCCTTTTAGAACAAAGATTTGACCAGGAAAGAGAATTACATTCAAACATTTTGTATTATAATCCTTTTTAGCTGAACCATTTATTATACAGAATCATGATTTAATTGACTATTTACATTATACAATATGAATATTAAACACATTATTTATGTCTCAAGTAACATTAATTGACAATAATCTTTAGACAAAAGCTGCATTTCTTGTGTGAGCTTTTTACCTATTAAAGTAGTTTGAATACGCGAGTAAAAATTTTCTATCCTAATGATATAAGCTTTTTATGTCGAATTAAGGATAATATTGATGTTACTTCAACGTCATTATGCAGCTTTGTGTATGACGCTAGATATAGATAAAATTTAAAGTAAAGGAGAGTTACTCTTCCTTGGAACTTTTACTCATACTGAGCAACGAATGTGAGTAAAAGTGATCTTATGCAAAGTCCGATTTTCCATTGTCCATCAAGACCCATCATTATAGTTTAAAATGTTGCAGATAATTAAATCATCATTCTGTATATGATTACCAATGAAAATACGTACAAAATAAAATATACTGTTAAAAGTATTAAAGTGATAATATAAACAGATCAACAAGGTTCAGGTCATATTAAAATTAGGCGCTGACATTACAATCGCGAAAGTACAAGAAATCATAGATCAGATATAAAAAAACTGCAATTAATACAAAATTATGAATTTATTCACATCCTAACAATAGGTACATAGTGTAACCGAATGTGGCTCGCAGAAGCAATTTATTGTTTTTATATAAGTAATCTAATCAGTCGTACACGTTCACTATAAACTAACCAAACAAGAAAAAGCAGAAACATAGGGCTCTAAAACAGATGCAAGGCCACGTCAAGATCATTCGATGACGAGATGTGGGCTCATTGATAAACTAATTTGAAGTAAGAAAAACAATAGTGACAAATAATTTGAATTTTAAGTAAAAAAAAAACTAAGTATACACATATCACATTTGCCAAAGCTTTTAGCCACTGTAATTGACGGTAGGAATGGGGGCAGATGTTTCCGTTGTTTTTTTTTTAATATTATTATCCCATTAATACTATATGAATCCTTGTAAATATCGACAGTGTTAAAAATATCGTAGTCCACAAATTTCGCTTGTTTATTGTGTTGCTGTTGTGTCGAAACTATTACAACAAAACTAACAACAAAGAAAAATTTGTTTCCCTTAAAAACACTAGAAATATGGTTGAACTATAGATACATTACAAAACAATATATTAGAAATTGTCACAACATACAATGTACATAATAGATGCTATAGTACAATAGTATGAGGAAATAAATTTTAATTGTTTTTAACACCAATAAACAAGCCTCTAGCAACACTTATTTAAATTCAACAGAATGATAGCACTCAAAAAAATCCCCTAAGATATTATAGGTTTAGCGAAAGTATAATTGAATTATTTAATCATCATTAAAATTTCTAAAAACAAGCATATAACTTAACGCTTTACGAAGCTAACACACTACATTTGCTATACAGGGTGACTGACAAATCCGTCCAAATTTTTTACGCACTAAACATCATTTAAGGAACCCATTTTTGCAAAAAAAATTGTATGCCAAAAAATATTTCATTCCAAGGAAAATATGATCATTAATTCAATCGTACAGAATAGTCATATGGAGCAAACTCCACACGTTAACCTGTTATTACCTGTCTCTGCCACTCCCGCGTAAATGAGTAGTGCGTATTCGCTCGCCCGGTGCAATGACCGCCGTCCTCATCCGCTTACTAGGTCATTGCCAGTTTTTTGCTGTACCGATGGAGAGGTCATTGACACTCTCGCGCCGTATTATGTAAATTGCGAGTTCTTTGAATGACTGTGATGCTGATTACTCAACATTTTTGTACTATGCGATACTAAACTAAAATACACGTTTCTCATAACTTTTACTAAAGATTCTTCTGTGTGAATTTGGACGGGTTTGTCAAAGTCACCCTGTATATTATAGATTACAAAATAAAAAGACCTTAAGACATTACGTTTGTGGAAATTGAAATCATATATATGTTTATATGTATATAAACATACATATGTTCACGTGGAACCCCCATAACATGCCATACAAAGAAACAAAATAAGCAATAAAAAATGCTCATACCATGAGCACGACCATGTATTCTTAAGCATATAATCAACTCACGCACAGGTGGTCACGTTCAGCTTAGCAAAGTAGTTTAAGAGGCCTTGGAGACGCTTCTTCACTCGCTTCTGGTCGTCCAGAGTGCATCCGAGAATCGCTGATTCGAAGTTTTTATCGGTGCCGGTGAGCGTATCCATCTGGGAGGAGCACGCGTTCATGTAAGTCTGGCAGCGCGTTAGGGCGATTACTGCATCCTCGTGGCCGGACATCACTAGTTGGTCTATGTACATGTTTACCTGGAATAGTTTTACAGTATACATTTAACTAGATAGACCTACTAACTTATCTCAATGCCAAAGAACATGGGTGCCTTGTTCACAAATATGACACGGATGCCTATGTTTCGTACTAAGGTACAAGGCAAAGTGGTTTGTATTTAAACAGAAGCGACCGCGGTCGGCCTGTCGTAAAAGACAACGAAACCACCCCAGCTACGTGGTAAAGCCCCAAGCCCGTCTGGATGGCAACCACGCTTGGTCTACAAGTATGCCACGCCATAATAACCTTGTGTTGTATTCCAGCATTAGTGACCCAGGTTCCTGTTTCCCCTATGGGACAGCAGCATGTTCGCGGTGCCCCTAGCGTCGCAAACATCCATGGGCGACGGTAACTGCTTACTATTACGTGGACCTTCAGCACATCTGCTGTTCCTCAGCAATAAAAAAAGAGAAAACCTTGTAAACACACTTGAAATATTAAAGGTATCAATGGCTAACTTATTTAATTTATTATTTATTGCGTATTTAAGTTTGTATATTTATCACTAGCTGTGCCCGCGACTCCGCCCGCGTGGAATAGTGACTTTGGGCAGAATTTTTTTGGATATATCTTATGGTTTATTTTGGATTACAAACCCTATAAACCCTAAAATATAAATGAAATATGCAAACAGTCAGTATTATCGAATGCAACTGTTACGCCATGCGCCTCCGGAATAGGTACGTACGTTCGAACCTACAAAGTCCAGCCTAAGCTAAACCCTATTTCATATGATTGATGACATAAATCTGAGGTTAACTTAAATTGGAAATTCAACCTAAAATGTCCAGCTTAAGCTGAACCCTATTTTATATGATTGATGATATAAATCTGAGGTCAACTTAAATTGGAATATAAAATTTCCGTAACTTATCATGTTTAACAAAAACGTTTTTTTTTTCTAAAATAAAAATAGCCTAAGTTACTCCTTGATACATCAGCTATCTGCCAGTGAAAGTTCCGTCAAAATAGGTGCAGCCATTTCAGAGATTAGCCGGAACAAACATAGACAGACAGACAGACAAAAATTATAAAAAATGTTGTTTTGGTATATGTATGAATGAATGAATGAATATACTTTATTGCACAACACACAAAATATATACAATATAGGACAAAACAAACAAAATATTGTACAAACGGCAGCCTTATCGCTGGAGGCGATTTCTTCCAGGCAACCTTAAATGTACCGTGTATACGTCCGAATGCACTTAGTAAAAAGAGGTTATTTTAATATTAGATTACAAATTTAGAATGTTTCTAAAGTATAAACCATAGAAAATTATATATTTGCATAAATACGAATAATTTATTTGAGCAACGACAGTTAATGATTGTAGAACTAAAAAATAGCATTACAATGTTAAATTATATTTTACATTATGACTTCAAACAAAACATAATAAATTCCTATAATTGTTATCCACAATGCAGTCGGATCAGATAGCGTGGCGTAGAATATAATTATGAAGCATGTTTGCGAACATGACCTTGGATGCGCGTGAGTGCAAGATATTAGTCGTAAATTAATTTAGTCATATTCGGTTATGACTAAATTAATTTGCCGATATGCCGAATAAGCGTATTTAGGACAAATAATCTCCCCATGGGACCAAATGACTAAGGAGGGTAACAAGAGGATAGCCTACGGTTGGAAGAAATATTGATCTTTGAAGGAGGTGATGAAAAGCAAAGTGCTGGGAATCCACCTCAAAAGGAAGACCTTCGATACATGTGTCCTACTTTGTTTGACCTACAGCTGCGAGGCCTGGTCCCTAACAAAACTTCACAGGGAAAAGCTTTCAAAATATCAGCGTGCAATGGAGCGGAGTATGTTGGGCGTGAAGTTAAAAGACAAGATCCGTAATGATGATATCAGATCCAAATCAAGTTACCAGTATACTCAGGCGAGTCGATCAACTAAAATGGTTTTAGTTGAAAGTGATCAGTTACGGATTTTTTTATAATCCAATTTAAGTTGACCTCAGATTTATATCATCAATCATATAAAATAGGGTTCAGCTTAGGCTGAACATTGTAGATTCGAACGCAGTTTGTATATTTCATTTATTTATATTTCAGGGTTTATAGGGTTTGTAATCCAAAATAAACCATAAGATATATCCAAAAAATGCTGCCCAGTCACTATTCCACGCGGACGGAGTCGCGGGCACAGCTAGTCTATAAATATCAATTTATAAGGGTAAAGTTCGATCCTTTGCATTCTCCGATTACGAATCAAGTCTAAGGGAGATCTCGAGTCCTCAACACAGCCACTTCACATTTAGGCCGTAGGAGTAACACCTCCTACGGCACAACAGTGCAAATATAGGCGCTTTGGAAACAAATCCAGATTTATGTTATTCGATTGTAATGTGCATAATATAATATATAATGATGTATTAAAATGTCAGAGCACATAAACACAATGGGCACCGATATTGCAAATATATAGACAGTGGTCATAATAATGAACTGCGTTAATACAATTGTTGCGAAATGTTCAGCTACGTCACAAGCTGTATTTTTTGTTTCAATGTCAAGTGATTCAGTTTAGAGGATATTCCTGATTATACAAAGGCGATAATTACAATAGTATCTATTTTTTTTTTCAGATCTTCCATCAGTCTATCGACTTTTATCAGATTGGTTGAGGTACAGATTGACTTTTGATGAGCAAATCATTGATTAATTTGCTCATCCCTGGAAAAGAGCACATTGGCTCTTTTGAGGCGCTTGATTGTGTTTGGTTTTAAGAGTTGGCCCGTCAGCGGGTTAGGGTGTTGTTCTAGTCTGGTTTTGTATTTCGCTGAGTACCATTTTGCCTCTTCCTCTACAGTTTTGATGTCGAGATATTCGTGGATTTCAGAGTTGCGGGTATACCACGTTGCACCACTTATGGTTCTCAAGATGGAATTTTGGGCTCTTTGTAGACAAAGAATATTTGATTTGCTGGCAATAGACCAAAGTTGGATGCCGTAAGTCCAGATTGGCTTGATGACCGAGTTGAATACTCGTGAGTTTATTACTCAGAGACACAATACAATAGTATCTTTGATGGATTATTTTTGGTGTGCAACAGCGGCCAGGCTGACGGCCTACCTAATAGAAAGCAGTTACCGGAGTACTCTGTGTATAGGGGAACTTTTAACGTTTTTAAGGCGGCACGTTTAGAGACCAAGGGTGGTTGCCATTCAGACGGGCTGTGGGCCCTATCACCTAGCAGCGGTAGCATTTGGAATATTACTATAATTTTAAAAAAGCCGGGCATCTTTTTTTATTTTTCCTTCAACTTAAAACGCTGTCGAATATGGTCTGAAAGATGATGTAGTGACAAAAATTGAGAAAGGTATGCTGAGATAGTTTGGCCATGTCGAGAGAATGAATGAAGAACGATTGACGAAAAAAGTGTATAAGGCGAATGTGAATGGAAGTGTTGGAAGGGGTAGACCTAGGCGGACGTTCCGAGACCAGATCAGGGACGTCTTGAAAAAAGGCCAGGTAAAGAGTACTCTAAACCGAAGGGCATGTATGAAAGGAATAATGAAAGTGGACGAAGCGAAACAAGTATGTAAGGATCGTAGCAAGTGGAAAGAAGTGGTCTCTGCCTACCCCTACGGGAAAGAGGCGTGATTATATGTATGTATGTATGTAACATTGCCTATGACAACATAAAAATGCAAAGACCGGAATTCTCGAATGTATACATCAACACCTTGCTATACAGCAGGAATATGACTGACTGTGCTGGTGTCTAGCTTTATGTACCATTACACAACATATTAGTATTATTCTTCTTCTTATAATTTGTGTCTCTTAGTATCTTTTAGCTAACATTAGCGCTCAATTCAGCACCCGTGGTTAACCAAGTGACTGCCAAAGGGAACTAACATCCTATGTGTGATTTCACGTTCTTGCTCTTCCACAATATTTTTTGTGCAAAAGGCACATAATAAATGCCGCAAGCCCTAAATGAAAGCTGTTCGTCATTGGCTGCTTGTACTTCTGATAGGTTAGTAGAAGTAGTGCTTGACTATGCACTAGGTATGATATCGCTTTACTTGTTGCCCAATACTACAGACTGATTTTTATGCGACACATTTATAAAATCCACAAAAATTCATAAATCTGTCTTACATACTAGAATTAATATGATATAAACCTGATGCAAAGCCTCCTCTTGCTGTGAGTCCCTCTCGGTGCGCACGGACACTTCGACAGTCATGGCGCGTGCCAGGATGCGGTCCACATATCTCACTATATCGTCTTTATCACCTAAAAAATTGTAATGAGGAGAATGTATAGTCCAAACAAAATGTATATTTTATGTATGTAAGGAGGTCTTGTTTAACATAATATGAATTATTACTTATTTTTGTATTGTTGAGGAACTGCAGTTAGGCTGAAAGCCAGTTATCAACCATGAATTTTGCGATGCTAGGGGCACCGCGAATACGCCGCTGTCGCTTAGGGGTACTGGAACCTGGATCACTAATGCCAAAACACAGCACAAGGTTATTAAGGCGGCATACTTAACCAGTGGTGGTGTTCATCCAGACAGGCTTGGAGCCTTGCCACCTAGCAAAATTAGTAGTTAAGTAAATTTATTAATATACTGATGTATATATTTTACATCAGTCAATAGTACACAAAATTAACTTTCATGTATAAAAATTCAGTATCACCATTCATTACCACTTAACAATTAGCAAAACCAGAAAACTATTTTCTAATACATACAAAAAATATCAGAATATATCCTAGTATGAGTATTTGACTATAATTCAGATATACTACAGTCTTTTATCTGTGCAAGGGTGGATAAAGAATACTAACCTCTGTGGCCAGTCGGCCTGCCGTAAAAGGCGCCAAAACATCCCACCCTAGCTATGTGGTAGGGCCCTCAAGCCCGTGTGGATGGCGACAACCTTTGTTTTTAAGTATGCCGCCATAATAACCTAGTGTTCCGGCATTAGTGACCCGAGTTCCTGTACCCTTATGGGACAGCAGCGTGTTCGCGATGCCACTGGTGTTGCAAACACCTATAGGCGACGATAACTGCTAAATTCTAAGCAGGCCGTCAGCCTGTCTGCTGACCTACAGCAATAAAAAAGTCTTTGTGTACCCCACTAAAAATATCCACAACTTTACATCAACCATCACATTCAATCCTTGAATTGTAAACTTAAACCTTAGGGCCAAGCTTGCAGTTGAGTATTGACATTGGATGATTTTTTTTTTATTTCTGTGGGACAGCAGACAGGCCCACTTAGAATTTAGCAGTTACCATCGCCTATAGGTGTTTGCAACGCCAGTGGCATCGCGAATACGCTGCTGTCCCATAAAGGTACAGGAACTTGGGTCACTAATGCCGGAACACAACACAAGGTTATTATGGCGGCATACTTAAGACCAAATGTGGTCGCCATCCAGACGGGCTTGGGGCCCTACCACGTAGCTTGGGTGGGTTGTTTTGTCGCTTTTTACGACAGGCCGACCCTGGCCGCAGAGGTTAGTATTCTTTCTCCACCCCTGCACGGATGATACACTACATACAGCAATGCATAGATATATGTATGTACTGTGACAACTCATATAGCACCATAATAAGCAGCAGGCAACTTGTTTTACTAATACATATACTACTTATAAAACTTTTCTTTTGTAAAAATACATATTATTCATAAATACAGTGAACTTTGATGGGAATAAAACCTGTGAGCCACCAAGAAATATCAACTTGCAATAACCATTGCATAGATGTTGTCATAATTATGACATACATAATACTTTTTCATAACCAAGTCAATCCAAGTGAATTAAATATTTCTAGAGCAGAACAAAGATCTAATATTAAATATTACATACATAAAGAAATTCTTTTGATACACCATCACTTCAAAACTACTGAACAATTGGAATGGAACTTTGACTATTCGCCGTAGAATTTTTCATAGATAATTCTGGGCTACTTATATTGGATTCCATTGACCCTTTCTTTTTTACGATTTACTTTTTTCCATTATTCACTCATCAAAGCGTACTCTATAATGTATATAGTATTCTACTAGCTGACCCGGCGAACTTAGTACTGCCATATTTTATTTCTCTAATCGCAACTGAGGAAATAAAACCCTTCCGGTAAAATCGAACAGCGCCATCTATCTGTGAGAACTTCATAAAACTAAACAGTAAATAAACACTTGCTTAGGAAACAATTAATTGATACATTTTATTTGTTTACATTCACGACATAAGGGAATAATTGAGATGATAACTATCCTATCCAGTAAGTTAGACCAAAATACGGGTACATGTGAAATTTGATTGAAATCGGTTCAGTAGTTTTGGAGTTTATTGGCAGCATACATCGTGACACAAGATTTTTATATATATAGATAATGATAAATAGCTTGAAGTATTGCTAGCTATAGTCAACTTACAATCAGTTATATCACCAAGCAGTTCAGAATGTTTTACACTATCTAAGGTAGAGAGCAGGGAGTCTTTTTCCTCTTCAATCCGGACTGTGTCTCTCCGCAGTCTTTCAACTCTCATCTCCACTTGATCTAAAACTGCTATTAACCTAGGAAAAACAAAAAATATCACGAATTTAACAGAAAACATCATGAAAGCACACCTATATCATCGGTGTATGTAACCCTTCACTATGACTTTGACAAGTGTGGCAGTTTATACTAAGCATTTTCTATAATGATGATGGACTGAGCCTCATTCAAATAGCTAATGTACTAGAAGACTAGTAGTAACAGTGAGAAGATAATTGGCATGGAGGTTCCAATTAAAATAACAAATAGGCTACCCAATAACTTTCATAAGGGACCGTAAAAAGTATCAGATGGGGATTCTCCTCCTACCAGACCTTTTTTGCTAGTAAACAATTTGCAAAGTACAGGTAATATCAGTTTTTCATTTTAGGAGGGTAGAAAGGTCCCTTTGATCTGAACCTGACATTGTTATATCATAACAAGAAAGAGATACTTTATGAGATTTAACTAATGTAATGGGTATTTTTCATCATATTTTGAAATTTGATTCCAGTCATTGGTACTGAGTCATATGCATTAGTTACATGCATTTACTATACTATTTCCATTTCTTTATTTTCTCGATGACAGTTCTAATTTGATAGTTGTAGTGTTGTGACCAAATAAGTAATGATATTGATCACATATATTTATTATGTTTTGAACAAAAACAAATACAACAAAAACATTTAAATATATTTTTTCATGCTGAGAACACTCAATGGCCCACCGACATTTTGTGTTTGTTTTAATCTGTTACTCGCAACAAGACGGTCACGCTATACAGTCACTACTTTTCTGTTCGCTGAGTTTTTCACATTATCCATACGTTACGTTGTGTATTTTGTGTTCCTCCGTGTTGAATGTTGCCCAGCTGTCAAATATCAAAATGCCTAAAGGATCTGTTCTGAAAAGGCAGGCGAGAGAACTGGTGATCAAGGTTCGTAATTACTTTGAAGCAGAGTATCAAAATGCTGGCCCGCTATTTTCTCTGTCGCTCGCAGAGCACGCTCTCGCACTTGCGCCACTGTCGCAAGTGCAAGAACTTGCGCCACTGTCGCAAGTGCGAGAGCGTGTTGCGGCCGCATTAGGAATTAGTGGACCTACTATTTCAAAAATTACAACCGAAGCTTACGGTACAAGCGGCATGCAGGAAAATAAGCTTCGTACGCCGAAGAAAAAACGCCAACCACGTCGTGTGACATCGGTTGACAACTTCGACGCTGACGCTATTCGCCGTCTATATGACTATTACTTGCGCAAAGAAATTTCAACACTTAAAAAACTTGTTTCTTTACGTGAATGTGGTTTGTTTTGTTCCATGCCCAAAAATCGTCATTAAACTTGATTTTGAAAGAAATTGGATTTTCTTATAAAAAATCGGACAAACGTAAAATATTGATGGTCACGTAACGACGTTGCTATAGCTCGCTGCGATTTTTTGAGCGAAGCCAAAAAGATATCAGATTGGTCAAATGTTATTTTCACTGACGAGACTTGGTTAAATGTAAACCACACAGTATCTAAGAACTGGACTGACGACACCGCCGCTTACACTAGTTCAGTGCCAATGGGAAAAGGTGAACGCCTTATCATATGCCATGCAGGGTCTACGAAAGGATTCGTGTCAGATCTTTACTGGCCTTTAAATCCAAGAAACCAGTGGACTAACACGAAGAAATGAACGCGGAAATTTATGAAGGATGGTTTAAAGAAATGGTGCAATCTCTGGAAGAACCATCGATAATTATTATGGACAACGCTACATATCACTCCAGACAAATTGATAAAATGCCTACGCAAGCCAATAAAAAACAAAAGATTTGACTGGCTGCAAGGTTTTGACGAAAATGTGGACAATACTTTATTAAAAGTACGAGAAAAAAAGCCACCCTAAAAGATATGTTACCGACGAAATAGCTGCCGAATGTGGTCATTGGGTTCTTGGACTTCCGCCGTATCATTGCCAGTACAATGCTATAGAACTAATATGGGCACAAATCAAAGGACACGCCGCTCGAAACAATACCCATCCCCCTTTTACGGCAAACAAGATGTTAGATTTAACCGCCGAACACTGGGAAAAAATTGTGAGAAGAACCCAAAACATCATAGCCTCGGATTGGGAAATTCATGTGGCATTCGATAATATAGAATTCTGTACAGGAACTTATAATAAATGTTGGGGAGAGCTCACCGAGTGACAGTGATGATTCCTCATATTTTGATTAAAATAAATAAATAAAGAATCAACATAGGTATAATTACATCTTGTAATGAAATGTAATCTATAAAAATAAATAAAATTGGAGTTTGTTTGTAATATTAAAATAACGCTTTTTACTAAGTGCATTAGGACGTATACACGGTACATATACAAAAACAACATTTTTTACAATTTTTGTCTGTCTGTCTGTTTGTTCCGGCTAATCTCTGAAATGGCCGGACCGATTTTGCCGAGACTTTCACTGGCAGATAGCTGATGTATCAAGGAGGAACTTAGGCTATTTTTATTTTAGAAAAAAAAAGTTTTTGTTAATGATAAATTTCGGAAATTTTAAGGTCCAATTTAAGTTGACCTCAGATTTATATCATCAATCATATGAAATAGGGTTCAGCTTAGGCTGGACATTGTAGGTTGAATTTCCAATTTAAGTTAACCTCAGATTTATGTCATCAATCATATGAAATAGGGTTTAGCTTAGACTGGACTTTGTAGGTTTGAACGTACGTACCTATTCCGGAGGCGCATGGCGTAACAGTTGCATTCGATAATACTGACTGTTTGCATATTCATTTATATTTTAGGGTTTATAGAGTTTGTAATCCAAAATAAACCATAAGATATATCCAAAAAATTCTGCCCAGAGTCACTATTCCACGCGGACGGAGTCGCGGCACAGCTGGTATTAGTTAACAAATTTGTACAAAATTATCCGGAAATAGTTTAGTTTCTTACACTGTAAAAAAATATCGGGTCTTACGTTTATCGATAGCTCCATCCCTATCAGTTTCTCAGACTCTGCTATGACCTTGTACGCGACTCGGCAATGACCTTGTACGCGACTCTGCTATGACCTTGTACGCGACTGGGCTATGACCTTGTACGCATCATATTTTTATTAAATAATAAAAATTATTAAACAATATATATTTTGTTGTATAATATATTGAATAATATATTTTATTAAATAATAAATAGTAAAAAAGACGCTACTTCAAGTTTCCACTGGAGCTGTCATCGAGAAAATAAAGAAATGGAAATAGTGTCTTTTTTTTAATTTCAATGCAAGCTGTCTATAATACTACTGTTTAAAAAGAAAACATATTACTGCAAAAAAAAGATATGGTTACATTGTTACCATGAGTTATTCCCTCACCTTGTCCCTTAGTTCAGAAACATTACTAAAATGCCTATTCATCTCAAATAAATCTACATTCTTAATAATGAAATTATGCAAATATATTAGAAATATTTGTGTTATTATCTATAAAACTTTCATCTTACAAGGACGAATTTATAAAAATAATAATTAGACTTTAAATATGGGACATATAAATTTTGTAGACAGTATGAAACAAGCACAAAAAATGTCTTAAATATTCCCATAATATGATATAAAAAAATTAAATTCATTAGAGCACAAGTTATCTTTAAAAAAGTATAACAAGATAAAAATTTAATTGCAAATTTCATATTTAATACCAAGTATTAAAAGTTTTGAAGTCAGAGCCATATTCAGCCATGTCACACGGCCACATTGTTTTAGGCTAAGAAAATAGGTGGCTTCAGAGTCTATACATTGATTGGTAGTCCCACGCAGCCATGTATTCTCATGTAGCATAATTATTAATATAATTAATTGATGAACATAAATCAAACATACTCAATAACTTAGCACCAAAACAAGTCTGCTTTCATGAAGAAATAATAAAAAAAACAATTGAAAACAGACATATTTAATAATTCTAGACTTCACTTAAACATTTACAACCACTAGGTGTTTTTATTCTATCAAACCCTATTACTGAAAAAGCTGTTACAATGAATACAGCTATAATATACAGTCAACCCTCCTATGACACGGTACTCTCAGAATGCGGTTTCCATATAACGCGGTTTCCGTTCAACAGCATCCCATAAGTTCCTTCTGAGCAGCCTTTGAATGACTCTAGTAACTAGATATGTTTATATAAACATTTATCTCATAGCCATCTAGGACATGACATCACAGTTTCAGTCGTCTCAGAGTTCATTCACAGTACACACGTTTTGTTGGTGATCAAGTCTTTCTAAAAATTTTCTGCACCATCCTTCACTCAACTTTTTGCTGCTTAATTTGTTTATAATTGGACAACATTACACAATACTGTAATATTCTTCATTTGTACTTATATAATAAAAATAGAGTAACTATTAACCCTAGATTTGCATCATGTCAAACACAAAAGAAACAAGGAAAGGATTAAAAAGAAAGTTTATATAACTTGAAGATAAAATACAAATTTTAAGTCTGTTGCAAAATCAACAAATTTGAATGAATCTACAATTCGAACCTTAAAGAAAAATGCAGCTAATATAAGGAAAACTGTGGCAGATGGCTGTCCGTTAGGTGCGAAAAGTGTTACTCGCACACGAACTTCTAATATGGTTAAAATGGAAGGGCGTTAATGATCTGGTCTTTTTGGCTATATAGCCAATCCTATCAGTGGGAATCTTGTCAAGTAGAAAGCACTTAAAATCTAGGAACATTTAAGGAATATTGGGCATTCTAATGCAGAGCCAGAAAATCATTTATTTGTCGCGCGTAAGGGTTCGGGTTCGTTCGTTTGAGAAACTAAAAAAAAGGTACACATTGCACAATATTAAATTTCAAGAACAGGCCTCAGCCCCCATACTGGCTAGAATTATCAATGAAAAAGGTTATTCACCTGATCAGATTTTTAACGCCGATGAGACCGCATTATATTGGAAAAACTACCATCTAGGACCTTCACTTCGAAACATCAAAAACGTGCTCACTGTTTTAAACCTTCAAAAGAATGTGTCACTGTCACTCTTCACGTGTGCAGCAATCTATCAGGGAGCCTGATGATAAAACCAATGATAATAAATCGCTCTTCAACTCCCCTTGTAATGAAAAACATTGTTATGACCCAATTGCCTGTATTCTGGCGATCTAATAAGAAAACTTGGATGACTCAAGATTTATTTAAAGATTGGTTTTATAATTGTTTTATCTCAGCAGTGGAAACCCATATGATATATACCTATAGGATAGAAAAAAATTTGTATTTCAAAGTTTTATTGATTCTTGATAACGCTGGTTGCCACAACATAGAACTGGATCATCTAAATGTGAAAATCGTCTTCCATTCTCCTAACTGCACGTCATTAATACAACCTTTGGACCAAGGAGTCATTCGAACTTTAAAAATGTACTACACACTCCAAGTTTTCTAAACCATTTTCGACAGATTAGAAAGTAGTGAAAATAAAACTCTTACTCAAGTGTGGATGGAATTTTCAATTTAAGATTGTATTAAAACCGTGTCATCGGCTTACACGGAAATTAAACCTTCAACGCTTAATGCGTGTTGGAAACCTCTTTTACCTCAAATGGTTGAAGCAATACAAGATGAGTCTACAATTTCACTCCCAGTTACAGAAATAGTAAACATTGCTTCTCGTTTAAGCGATGAAGAATTTGCAGTAAACCATCAGGATGTAAGAGAACTAGTACTCTGGGAAGAAACTTTAGATGAATAAGAACTGATGGAATTAATTGATGCACCCACCTCAAATGCATTGGTAAATGAAAATAAGGAAAACGAATAGGTGCCAAATCTCGATTTACAAGATGTGAAAAAAGGGCTTAATTTGGCTAAAGAATTAGAACTACATTTCATTAAAACTGATCATTCAACAGTGCACAGCGCAAAGTTTAAAAGAGAGTTAAGAAATTACTTAGCTCCCTATAGAGGTTTTAGTGGAGTTAGAAAAAAAAAGCTAGAATGGAAAACAAATGTGAAGATGAACCAAGTGAGGAAGACATTTTGCCCATTAAAAAAAGACGAGTTAGGCAACTCATATCTGACAGGGAGGATGAGTGTTGAAATATTACATAATTTTACAAGTCTTTCTTGTTTTTGTTGGAAAACAGTTTAGTTTTTGTTTAATTTTTTGTATCATTTCCTTATATAATTATATAAACTCTTCAATAAAAATAATTTATAATTTATCTTGTCTTTGGAATTTATTGGTCTCCATCGGTACAAATGATGTGATTTGTACAAATTCTGAGTTTCTTATAGCCCGGTTTCCATACAATGCAGTAGACTGTTTCCATAGAACGCGCTACGAATTAGCCTGGTTTGTACGGTTAAATCCAAGTTTCTTATAGCATGGTTTCCATATAACGCAGTACTCACCGCGTTATAGGAGGGTTGACTGTAGTCGGTCATATTTGTCTTCATTGGGGTCAAATCTTGAATAACATCCAAATACACCCTGGATTCAGTGTGTAAGTGCATATTTTTATATAGATATAGTTATTGATAAATTTATATTTCCTTAGTCCATTTCTGTTTAGCATGGTATTAGACGTATTGTCGGACAGCATCAGAAACTCACATAAGCAGCCCCCGTGGCTGCTCATGTATGCTGATGATATCGCACTGGCAGATTTGGACAGGGGTAGGCTGGTGCGATGTGTGAAGACGTGGAAGGAGTCGCTTGAGAACGATGGTCTGAAGCTCAATGTGGCGAAGACCGAGTACTTGGCCTGTAACTCCACAGATCCTACACCCGTACGCATAGGCGGCGACACGGTCGAGCGCACGGACCAAGTGAAATACCTGGGATCTGTGTTTCACGCGTCTGGTGACATCGATTGCAACCTCAAGGCTCGCATTGCTGCCGTGTGGGCCAAATGGCGTGAGGTAACTGGTGTCATTTGTGACCCCAAGATGCCGGTAAAGTTGAAGGGACAGGTCTATAAGACCATCATTAGGCATGTGCTTTTATACGGCTGTGAAGCGTGTCCGGTGTTGGAGCGACACAAGCAGGAACTACGTGTCACGGAGATGAACATGCTGCGGTGGATGTGTGGAGTGACGCAGAAGGACCGCGTTAGGAGCTCCCGCATTCGCGGCAGTCTTCATGTCCGTGACATTGCGGATAAATTGCATGAGTGTCGGCTCCGTTGGTACGGTCACGTTTTACGGCTACCGGATGCTTACGTGGGAAACAAATGTCAAAGTGCTGGCTTGACGTTGTAAAGGGTGATATGCGTGCCAATGGGCTCACTACCAGGGATGCTGAAGACCGTGCGAAGTGAAGTAGAAAAAGTCGGAATGCGGACCCTGGGCACCAAAACGCAAGTTTGGGTTGCAACCGGGATGAACGCTGAGATGATGATGATTGATAAATTTATATTTCCCTCATATAAAAGATATTATCATCTAAATTATTCCAGTAACTACATTTAACAGGCTAAATATTAGATTTAATATGGCTATTAATCACATTTGTAAAGATAATAAGGGTTTGGAATCCATGACATTAACCAAAGCATATTATACCAAACTAGTTCCATAATATAGAGTCCATAAAAGCCTCCGAATGTAAGTTGTTAGTCATAACTAAACCACTCCAATAGAGGCCTCATAATAAATAAATCAAAAGTAAATCAGATAAAAAAAAGCTCATGGTTGCGTGGGCGAAAGCATAAAAAACTTTAAATAAAACGCCTTGACAAATCATAGATATTGCACCGCCGCACCGGTATATTACCTATCTATACTATAGATAGTATACTTAAATCAAGTGTGGATCAATAAGTGGGTGTTTGTTACTCTATAACGCGAGAGCGCAGGAAAATTGGATAAAAAATTCGCGCAGATAGGTACATAAAATCTGAAAAAGGCTATTTAATCCCGTAAAAATCATTAGCAATTTCCATGCGGACATAGTCACAGGTATCAGCAAGTGTTATATAAAACGCAAATTTTGCTGACTTGTTTATATGCAAAAGCAAAAAAGATTACCTATCTTTCGGCGCCTGTGTTCCTAATGCCGACGATTCATCGATAAGAGGCATCCGCGAAGTTTCTCCGATATAAAACTCCATTGAATATTGGTCTACTTCCATTATCTGAATCTCGTTATTCGAGGCAAGAATTGCTATTTTCACTAGCTTGCTTTACACTTTCGAAAGAACACTCAATTTTTTTACGCGGCGGCGGCAGACTTCAATCTAATCCAACACAAAAACTTCAAAACCTAAATATCACTTTACTTGCCAAGTTGTACCTTATGACATTGACTTTGACATTCAAGATGTTTTTAGAAATAACTAGGTACTCTAGCACTCTCTAGAATGTGTTCAATGCGCGTCAGCGCGCGTCTAGAAATTCTATGTGCTCTCAGAGACTCAGAACTAAATAGGGATCAGTGTTACCAGATACACGGTAATCACCGTGTATGCACGGTATTTTTGACCAAAACACGGTCTACGGTAATGATTTAATACCGTGTCATTTCCTACGGTATTTTTAATATAAATAGTCGAATTTGGATCCAAAATTATAAAACGTAACGCATATTCTAATTAGGTAGACTTAATCAGCAACACTAGCCGCCGCTGTTGGGGAAATCCCAAAGCATTTCGTTACTTGTCAGGCCATATAATCCAGCAAAACGAAAAAGGATTTCTGGTAGTGGTTTTTTGTCTTTTATATTATGTTAAAATGAGTGAATGGAATGTCATTACATTTCATAAAAATGGTTTTTAGCTGTTTACTGGTGAAACTATTATTCATAAATAGTTGCGCCCTGCACAGACTCAATGGCTGTCACCGACTGAAGTAGTAGACCGCATTTTAGAGCAATGGCAAGCTTTAAAATTATACTTTGATGGCAGATGGTTAAATGACAATGAATGTGCAGAGATTCATAAAGCTTTAAATGATCCTATAATGAAGGGGTATTATTATTTTCTGACATGAATGGATGAAAACTAACATATACTTCGAAAGCGAATCCACTGTAATTATTGATCTTCATTCAAAAATGACCGAATTATACAAAAAACTATTACGAAGACTATAAAGGGAAACATTTTAGCTCAACAATCGATTCATCGATATGGCAATTGTGCCGAAAGAAATGATTAAAAAAATGACAAAAAATATCAAAAAACATATTTTGTTTTACATTGACACGGTAATAATATATACTGTAATTTAAATACAAATCTAAGGTAATTTTACTATACACACGGTAATTTTAGTCTGCTGTCACGGTAGTTTGTAATTTTCATGTGGTAACACTGATAGGGATACAAGACTTTTAAAAATATCGATATACATAAAACTACGTCGATATCGATATATCGTTTTAGGAAGGCGATATGTCAGTCTATTTAGCTGATATATCAATATTTGTCAATATTACGTCATTTTTTAAAAGCTTATTGAAATCCAATGTAATTTTCAGACTGCACACGCGGCCCTCACGCGGGTGCGGGGCGGGCGCGACGCGGCATACTTAAACATAATTAAGGTTGATAGTCAGTTTATTAAAAGGTTTAGGTAAATTTTTAAGTTTTTAGAATATTAGCGTTTAGTGCAAATAGTAAATATATACCTAGATATTTAAAATAATATGTAAAATAATTAATTATCTTTGTAAATGTGCGTATTAAATTGTATCATTCCATTTTTAAATTCATATATAATATTCATGGAGTTATACTAACTCTATGATAATATTTCGCTTGTACACTATCATTTTCTCTCGGTTTGCATTTAACTAGTAAAAATTACCATCAAAATTATTTCCTGATCTGTGCTATAATAATTGTTTTTTGTCATCTGTCTTTTCTAATCGAAATATTTTATAAAAAAAATACTTTGACATTGGCAAATCAGTGTCTAACTCTAAAGCATTGGATGGAGCTATATGTTAGTTATATTAAAGAAAAAAAAACGGTGACTGGCTCTTAGTTTCTGTAGAATTTATCAGTGGTTACGTTCTTTTCATCGACGAAATTGGTTTAAATTATATATTTGATAATGCCGAAAGTACTGGGTAAGTTTACCTAATATTAATTTTCCACTTTAAAAAATGCAAGCTCATTCTGGATGTTCTGGAATGTTTGAGGTTAGTTGTACTGTTGTACTACTAATGTTTTGTTGTTAATTTCAACTTTAAACTGTTTATAATTTGCTAGTTGCATTTTTCAAATAAACCCGATCACGTATTAGTGATGCACTTCACTGGAGCCGGTAGCAAATCTTTTCCGGGTTCAGATACGCTTTATATTTCTAAGACTAAATACTCGATTATATATTTAATAACGATATATATGGTAAAGAATATGGCTTTGTAGTCCGAACAAAGAATTAAGCTATCTCATGCTAAGACAAATAAAATACTTTTTCTGGTACCACATACTTATGAAAGAGCTAAATTTCGTATTTCTTTTAAGGTCGTAACGTATATAATATAAACATTTATTTTTGCCTTGACACAATACTTCATACTTTGAATAAAAACTTGAATGTAATGTACTACTACATCTTGTTACAAGCAATAACAAGATGTAGTAACAAAATTAAACTGCTTTTATCAATTCTCTTGGCTAGATTATCATTTATGTTTTGCATATCATATTAAATTTTGCTTGTATATAACAACAGATACTGTAAATGTCTAAAATCCTAATATTTGGCCATTGTATGATATAGATAAATATTTAGGCTGAATACTAGGGATATTTGGATGGACACATCTATTTCAGAAAAATCTAATCAAACACATGTGTTTTATTTAGATAAGCTATTGATGAGTTACAATTAAACGTCAAAAGGCAATCTTTAAAGGCCAGCAAGAACTTGTATATGTTGTGACTTCGATAAATGTAGCACTTATTGTTAGTTGAATTGTTTGTATTTAAACTTCATTATCAACTATAAAGTGTAACACTGGTTTGTAACCAAGATTTTTCTTAGATTTAGAGGTTGTCTCTACTACTAGTCTACCAGGTGAAACCATTGCATGAATGCCTCTGTAACTTTTAATAATACCTCTAATTTATGTTGAGATAACAAAAGATTTATGAGATGGCAATTTTTTTTACATTACACTTAATTTATACACATGCCAGTTAGTTTATAATGGCAAGAAATTTATATTTCTCCTTGAAACATAAAAGTTTTTCTTTGTCTACATAATTGAATGTTATGACTTTTGCAAATGATATTACTGCTGGTCAAGTAATTTTACACAAGTACTGTTTGTTATCTTTTCATAGAGCTTTTCAACATCCAGGTGGTTAATCCCGGTTGCATTTGTGCCAAGATAAACTCTGTAATGAAAAAGAGATGTAAAAGATTTTGTTGAATTTAGTTTTTACAATAGTTATCGCTAGCACTTGTTTTAGCAGTTTTCACAGGCAGGAATATTTGAACATGGGCTCTATTTCAACATGGTACTGATCTGTGTAATAAAATATAAAGTAAATTAAAAAAACTATAAAGTTGCTTCAATAATTATAAATATGTATGGAGACAATTCACACAACACCATCTAGTCCCAAAGTAAGTGGTATAGCACTTGTGTTATGAGTACTAGACAACTAACATACTACATATATTTTCGAAATAAATATTATATTTCAAATATAACACATATTGTTCTCCAATGCGTTTGCCCAGACACTGTAGAGTATTGGGATGATTGAACAAGGCATAATGGATTTCTATGTGATAAGATCTCGCATAGTGGGGTCTGGGCTTGCCACCACGCTTCATCAAATATTATTCTAAAAACACTAGTGGAGAGTTTTGATAATTATATTATAAGAGTTGGAACTCTGTGTACCTGAATCATAACAAAAACAATGCTTAGTGACTGACAAGATGACCTATTTATTTAGTTATTTAGGGACTTCATTAATTTTGACGGAGACACATTATTGACCGTGTTTTAGCACAATGTTAAAGTATTTATTTTAATGTTATTTTAAGCCATTCTACACCATGTTGGTCACTGATGATCAGTCAATTTTACGCTTAATAATTGGCAGTTTATAAAAGTGTTGCATATATTTTTAATATCCTACTTATAGTGTATGTAGGTGAGTACAGTATATTGTTAATGTACTCTGTAGGTAGATACACAATAACTATACAGCCAGTACCAACATGGTGTTTTATTATACATAATACTGACTGTGCCCACAACTTTGTCCGTGTAAAATAATCTATGAGTTTTTTTATTGCTATAGGACAGCAGACAGGCTGACAGCCCACTTAGAATTTAGCAATTATCGTCGCCTATGGGTGTTTGCAACGCCAGTGGCATCGCAAACATGCTTCTGCCCTATAAGGGTACAGGAACTTGGGTCACTAATACCGGAACACAACACAAAGTTTTTATGGCAGCATAGTTAAGACCAAAGGTGGTTGCCATTCTGATGGGCTTGGGGCCCTACCAAGCCCATCTAGCGAGCTAGCGTGAGTTTTTTGTCGCTTTTTACTACAAGCCGACCCTGGCCGCAGAGGTCAGTATTCTTTCTCCACCCCTGCATGGATATAATAACTTCCACATGCGTAGCAATATGCTAGCCATTATGCCCAGGTTGTCATGAATTAGAAGTATGTTGTGTAATCTATACAAATAAATAAAATTGGAGGGTCTGTTTGTAATATAAAAAAAAACGCTTTTTACTAAGTGCATTCGACGTATACGGTACATATACCAAAACAACTTTTTACAATTTTTGTCAGTTAGTCCATCTGTCTGTTTAATCCGGCTAATCTCTGAAATGGCTGCACCGATTTTGACGGGACTTTCACTGGCAGATAGCTGATGTAACAAGGAGTAACTTAGGTTATTTTTATTTTAGAAAAAAAATTGTTTTCATTAAAAATGATAAGTTTCGGAAATTTTAAATTCCAATTTAAGTTGACCTCAGATTTATATTATCAATCATATGAAATAGGGTTCAGCTTAGGCTGGACATTGTAGGTGGAATTTTCAATTTAAGTTAACCTCAGATTTATGTCATCAATCATATGAAATAGGGTTTTGCTTAAGCTGGACTTTGTAGGTTCAAACGTACGTATTCCGGAGGCGCATGGCGTAGCAGTTGCATTCGATAATACTGACTGTTTGCATATTTCATTTCTATTTTAGGGTTTATAGGGTTTGTAATCCAAAATAAACCATAAGATTTAATAAGAATTAAAATTATTTTATATTTTAGTGTAATTAATGCAATTCAAGCCACTGGTAATAAATTAAAATTAATTGCAGTTAAAGTAAAATGGGGCAAGGAGACATATCCTGGAGTGGAAGTTAACACAGATGAAGATCCAGTTGTATTTAAAGCTCAAATATTTGCGCTCACTGGTGTGTTACCTGACAGGCAAAAGGTGGTATGCAAGGGAATCACTTTAAGAGATGACACTTGGGGAAACTTTAAGTTGACTAATGTAAGTAGTACTACAAAATAAGACCTAAGATCATATACCTTTTTTATATTATTATTGCAATCTATCAATCTTGCAGATATACAGCAACATGTGTAAGATTTTATTTAATTAAAGGGCTTGCACGAAAGCCATCCAGTGACTGCTCTGTTAATTGTTATGCCTCTCAGAAAAGGTCTTGAGGAGTATTTCTTTTTAGTCTGCGAGCAACTATTTGGGTTTTCATTAGATTGACTGCCAGCATATTTGAATGATTAGTGATTCACTTCCTGTATGTTTTTGTCTTTTCCGAAATTTCATCTATAACACTTGACGCAGAGGTCGTGATGGAGTCTAATGTTTGAGGCATAACAGGTGCGTTCGTTAGTATTCTTAGTATCTTTGACTGGAGTCTCTGTACTATTTTAATGTTTGATTTTGCTGCTGTACCCCTGAGTTGTAGGCCATATGGCCTATGGACATATGTCCATATGGGTTTTATTATGAATTCATAAAGCAATAGTTTGTTTTGAAGCGAGAGTCATGATTTTTTATTTAGTAGTCAGTACATATTGCGCAACTGCTGGTCCATAATCGCTTTGTGAAAATGATCTTCCATGTTAGGCGTCTATCTCTCTTGCGGTAGAGGTATGCCGTTGAGTGACAGGTGGATATGTTCCTTTCTTGTTAGTGAAAGTAACCTGGATAGATTTGGTTTCTTTAGCCTTCATATGCCAGTCTTTGAGCCATTCGGATACCTGATCGAGACAGTTTTGAAGCTTTTGTACTGCAATGTCTGCGGAATTGTCTTTTGATAGAATTGCTGTGTCAACCGCAAGTGTCCTAGTAACTACTCCATCGGTTGTAGGGAGATCGGCTGTGAAAAGTAGATACAATGTAGGACCCATGACGCTGCCTTGTGGAACTCCAACTATGATAGCATATAAAGACGTTAACTCTTCTCCTTCAAGATCATATACCTGATTTTTATTTGGTTTTTACAAGTGATGTATTGCCTATATGTATGACCCCCCAAAACTAAAACAATAGTGCCGTGTTGCTCTCTATAACCTAGCAGAAGTGGTAATACATTTGGTGCCTTTCACAACACTGAGGAGACAAGTTAAGGCTCACTTAATTATTAGTAAATAAGCAGTTACATAGCCTATAGATGTTTGCAATGCTACGATTTCTACGTAGGGGATCTGAAACCAAGTTTACTTATGCCGGAACACATCACAACTTTATTAAGGCAGCATATTTAAAGAGCTTACTTTCCCCCATGATGGAACAATGCAGCTGAATTTTAAAGATAATTATTGCAAAATATTCACCCCCCATGGTGGTCTCCGTGGGGAGTTAGACCAATACCCTCCAGCACATTTAACAAGAGATCAAAAAAGAATAAGTCAATCTGGCCTCTTTGGGAGACGAGCAGCTCTGAATGGAGCACGCTGGCATGAGCTGGAGGAGGCCTTTGTCAATTGGCACTCTCAATTAGAGATTTAATCTAAACCATGGAAGACTTAAGCCATATGCTTGATGGCCTCAATACAGCTTCCCAAGGAGTAGGTCTCAAAATGAACATGGACAAGACGAAGATCATGTCTAATGTCCATGTCGCACCTACCCCTGTAACAGTTGGGAACTGTACTTTCGAAATTGTTGACGAATACGTCTACTTGGGTCAAACGATCCAGTTAGGCAGGTCCAATTTCGCGAAAGAGGTCACTCGTCGAATCCAACTCGGATGGGCAGCGTTCGGGAAGCTCCGTAAAATCTTTTCGTCCCAAATACCGCAGTGTCTCAAGACGAAGGTTTTTAACCAATGTGTGTTGCCAGTGATGACATACGGAACGCAGACGTGGTCGCTAACTATGGGCCTTATGAGAAAGCTCATGGTCGCTCAGAGAGCAATGGAGAGGGCTATGCTCGGAGTTTCCCTGCGAGATCGAATCAGAAATGAGGAGATTCGCAGGAGAACCAAAGTAACCGACATAGCCCGGATGATTGCAAAACTGAAGTGGCAGTGGGCTGGGCACATAGCTCGAAGGACTGATGGCCGTTGGGGCAGAAAAGTCCTCGAATGGCGACCGCGTACCGGAAGACGCAGTGTTGGTAGGCCCCCCACAAGATGGACCGATGATCTGGTCAAGATCGCCGGGATAGGTTGGATGAGGGCAGCGCAGGACCGATCATCGTGGAGATCTTTGGGGGAGGCTTTTGTCCAGCAGTGGGCGTCTTCCGGCTGAAATGATGAATTGAAGGAGGAAACAAAAAATTCCAAATAAGTCTTATTATTATTATTTATTGCAAAATATTTACATTAAATGTAGAAAATGGTAGTTATGTGTGTTGCCTAATAAATAATAAGGAAAGTAAATTATATTTTCGTACATTTACTAAAACCTTTTATTTTTTCTATAGTTCTAAATTGTTTTTTTATTTCTAAAAAAGAATGCTCTTGTATTGGTGATGGGCTGTAAAGAAGAGGATGTGCCAGCAGCACCTGTGGAGCAAACGAAGTTTGTTGAAGACATGAATGAATCTGAATTAGCTACTGCTGTAAGTATCAGATGCATCTTTCTTATATAATATTTGAATTTATCACTTAGAAAATGTAATATTTATGGATTAGCCTAACACATTTTTAACAATGTTATCTGTCTTGTAATTATTAGTTGATTTTTTCATGTAAAATTTGGTATTATCAGCTAAATATTGACTTTTGTGAGACACAGGTCTCTCTAAGTTTGTAAAACAAATCTTGATTCCCTGCCTTTCTCATCCAGCTTAACAGCACATATATTCTTCAAATAAATTAATTAATTTACTCTCAAATTTAAAATAAAATTCTACATTAATAACATTAAATATTTATTTTTCACAGTTGGACTTGCCAGAGGGACTTATCAATTTAGGAAATACTTGCTATATGAATGCCACCGTCCAGTGTCTCAAGACTGTACCTGAACTCAAAAATGCTTTACTCAATTATAATAAAGGTAAATCAACATTTAAATTTCTAATGAAATGGATATTATTTTCTTGTTTCACTTTCATATTGCACTTGATAGAGCACCTACAATTCCAAAGTCTTCCACTTATGTTTGCGTCTATGTTACCTACATCAATTTGATAAATGTCCTTATTTAATAAACTTATAAGCGCAAGAGGGCCTTTACCAGAACTCATTGTAGTTAATGTGGGCGTGTATTGGATCGGTGGCGAGGTATTATTATGAGTAATCCAAATGAACACTAATCGCAACGTATTACTGATAATTAAAACACGATTAATAAGCAGTTCGTCGCAGACACGGTGCGCTCGCGGTTTCCACTCCAAAAAGCGTGGAAACCATCAGGCCGCGCCGTTACCACAGACACGACGCACCGCTAGAGTGAATTTAAAAACTAAGTCGAGTTTGATGAAATTTCAACGAGAAGCCCACATGCTCCTTCGAACTAATAAAAATTCAACATACAATAAGAGAGAATAAAAGTTTCTTACATATACATATACGTAATTTTATGCAAAGGAGATCGCTAACCTTTTGTTTTTAAAATATACTAAATAATATTATAAAAAATACTTCAAAATATACAAGAAAAAATAAAACATATTTAACTCTTTGAAACAATTGGTAGTTTGATTAACTTGTATTACAGTAAGATTTGTTTACTTTTATTTCGTAAATAAATACACATAAATGCGTTTTTCTCCGTGCATGGTCGGAGTATGGAATACTAATCCCTGCGACCGGGGTCGGCCTGTCGTAAAAGGCGACAAAACAACCCTTCAGCTTCAGCACACTTTCTATTGTATAGCTTTTGTGGTTAAATTTTTATGTTGACAAAATCAAGGAAAATAAACATATTTTGATATTTTCTTTGCCATTATCTATATTTAATAATATTTTTTGCAAAAATATAAGTACTTATTCGTTAAATTACGTCATACTGAGATATTAATTCTAAACAGCATCTGGCGGTGGTACGGCTGGGGAATTGACATCAGCACTAAGTGACACGATGTCGGCGTTGGAGGGAAGTGGGGCTACGGTGTGCGCGGGCGCAGCTGCTCGCTTGCTAGGGGCCCTCCACGCCACTGCGCCGAGGTTCGCAGAGCGAGGTCCAGGAGGATCGTTGGCTCAACAAGACGCTTCTGAGTGTTGGACTGAGATCGTGAGGGCGCTGCAGCAGAGGCTGCCAGCTGCGCCTGGCGTGACTAGCGACAGGTATGCCATTTTGTGATACACCTATCACAGTTACAAATATTGTTTAATCTTGATTTCTTACTTGGAATATGTTGCTTTATTTTTTATTTCGTCAAGCATAGTGTGGCTGGTGAACGTTTTCTTTCACCGTCAGTACATGGTAATAATCTGCTGCGTGAGCCCATAAGCCTCATGAGATGCATCTATACCACATTTCATTATGCCATCCGACTTCGCCGCAAATTAAAGATCTATTTTCTGTGTCGTCAACATCATCATCTTCATTGTCCTGGCACTAATCAGTTTTCACATATGATACCGGGGCATCAATGTGTAATAATGTGGTAGTTGTGTATACACCCACCTCAACAGATATTGATATTGACGTGTTCTATAATTAAGTCGACGATAAGTTAAGAAATTTGGCCAAACAAGACATTACTCTATTGATGGGCGATTTTAATGCTAAAATAGGAAATACTAAAGATCATCACCTCAAAGAAATAGTTGGCAAGTGTGGACTTGGAATCAGAAATGACAGAGGTGAAAGATATTCTATAGTTTTGCACAGAAAATTCCCTGACAATAATGAATACAGTCTTTAAACACCACCCAAGGACACTGTATATGTGGATAATGCTAGGCGATCGAGCACACAATTAAATCGCTATTATATAATTACATTGCTATCGATAGAAGATGGAGGACTGGTATCAGTATTGTAAAAACCTATCCTGGCGCTGATTATGGGAGTGATCACAAACTTCTAGTGGCAGACATCAGCCTTAAACTAAAAAAGTGTCAATGGGCAGTTCAGTCATCGCAGAAGAGGCCAGACCGCAAACAACTGGCCATCTTCAGGGAATGTTTCGCTACTATAGCAGCCAACGTGACCATAAACAAACACAATGACACTTACAATAACTGGAACAGATTAAAGGCTATTATTCTCTCATCACACAGAGTCTCAAAGGTGTCCTGTAGATAATCTGAGAAAAGAGGATTACAGAAGAGACATGGAAGCCTATTAGAGAATGAAAGGAACTACTCAAAACCAATGTTGAGTCTTCCCATACCCAAAACCTCTGCAAGACTTCAACTGCTATGCCTTAGGGACTATAATGACTACCTGAACTCCCGACATACCTTGGACGGCCAAAAGAACAAATAAATCTATTCTGGACCAGCTTTGCAATAAAGTCAAGCTCTCAACAATCTGTTATTAGAAGATTCTTGGGTACTTTGGTCACATTGCCCGACGACAGCCGGATAACTTGGATAAGCCGATCGTGACAGGCAAGATGGAAGGAACTTATCTCTTTGCTCCCTTCTGCACTGCCGTGTTCTTTCCTTGGCTCTTACCCTTCGTTTTAGATTTTTCTTTCCATTTTCCCTTGTTTGATTAAATTTTTTATTGATTGTTTATTTATTGTTCTCTTTTATTAGAGTTGAAGTTAAAATTGTTGCATGCTGCTTCATTCGGCCTTTTCTTATAATATAGACGTGCTAACCCGCTAATATTAAGCGGGTCGTTAGCTTGTCTTCTGTGCCTGAACAATTACAAAAATGATAATCATACGCTTATTGAGTTTAATAATATGTTCTAGTTCTCTTATTGCATAAAGTTTTATATATTTCTTATATAGGAAATTTAAATTAGCATGTTAATCACAGGACATCAGTAATAGAACAATATTTCGGTGGGACATTAGACGTCGAGCTGGTTTGCTCTGAGGCAGAGGAGCCTCCCACCCGCAGCACGGAGTCCTTCCTCCAACTCTCGTGCTTCATATCACAGGACGTGAAGTACTTACAATCTGGACTTAGATCTGTGAGTACTTCTTTATGTTATCTATAATTATTATATTTTATAAAGGAGAACTGCGTGAGGGGAATCCCCGAGACAGGAATTTTTAACTAACCTTAGTTGCAAAAGTTATAAATATAACATTGCTCAGAAAATTTTGTCCATACAGGGACGGAGTAAGCATACTTGCGGCCGGGGTCGGCCTGTCGTAAAAGTAGAGAAAACAACCCTAACTGCGTGTTAGAGCCTGAAGCCCATCTGGGTGGCAACCACCCTTGGTCTTAAGTATGCCACCATAAGCTTGCGTTGTGTTTTGGTATTAGTGACCTAGGTTCCTGTACCCCTATGGGACAGCAGCGTGTTCGCGGTGCCTCTAGCATCGTAAATATCTGTAGGCGACGTTATCTGCTTAAGTATTCCTCAGTAACAAAAAACGAATTGTAATTCTTACTGAAAACTCATTAAATTTGTTAAACACACACTCATTATCCGTGCAGGGGTGTAGAAAGAACACTGACATAAACGGCCGGGGTCGGGCTGTCGTAAAAGGCGACAAAACAACCCTGTTACCAGCTACCTGGTAGGGCCTCAAGCCCGTCTGTATGACAAGCACCTTTGGTCTTAAGTATGCCGCCATAATAACGGTATTGTGTTGCGGCATTAGTGACTCAAGTTCCTTTCATGCGACAGTAGCGTGTTCGAGATGCCACTGGCCGTTGCATACACCCATAGGCGACGGTAACTGCTAAATTCCAGGTGGGCCGTCAGCTTGTCTGCTGTCCTACAACAATAAAAAATAATTAAGTTACTGTTCGTTCCGAATCCAGCCCCCTCGTTGAGCCTAGGGCTCCGGAAATCTGAACGAGGGGCCTGCCGAACATATGCCGCGATCGCGCGGCGCCGTAATGTAAATTTTCTTAGTACTATTATAATACAATTAGCCTATTACTCACCACGAATCCGATGGCCTCGTCGTATCGTATCTTAGGATAGGAGGTTCAGGGTGAGGATGTGGCAGGAAATGTAGGGGATGATGAGGTACGGCGCGGCGGCGCAGCCGACACGCGAAACCATCTCCTGGTGCGTGGAAAATAGCCGTACCACAACTCCACGTACTTGATAATTGTCCTTATTAAGTTCTAATCTTAAATGCAAACTGGGGAGCCGAATGTAATAGTTTTCTCAAGTCTAACTGTACAATTTATACGAGCAGGGAACCGTCCGTTCGACCAGCTGCAGCGCATGACTTTTACGTATATAGTGTTGCCGTTGTAAAAACTTAAAACTCCCGATTGGTTTCGAACAGTTCCTTTAATATTAAAATAATATTTCATATAATTTTTTTATTTTATGTTCCTAAATAGAATTTAATAATGAGAATATGAACTTTTACAGAAAATGTCAGAGCAAATAACAAAAATGTCTGAAACACTAGGAAGGGATGCTGTGTATACAAAAACGGTGAGTACATAATATATATTATGTGTAGTACATATATATGCTAGAAATAAAATTATACAATCTATCCTAGCTTTTAAACTGTCTATAAATTGTATATTTGCTGGTAATTTCAAAAGCTATTAATTATTTTACAATCTTCTCTCCAAGAAAAGGTCGTACTGAGATTGTAAACAGCGGATAAAGCTTTGCTTTTAGGGTCCTGAGATCCAGCCCAAAGTCATCTCTATAAAAACCACATTTAGTTAAATCTAATATTTTTTTCTTTCCGCAAGAAAAAGATATATCACTAATGTGAGTTTAGCTCCAAGTGTTTAGGAAGCAACTGAAACTAACCTAACTTGGATTATAATATATATATTGTGTTAATCCATGCAACGCAATGTAATTTCAAAATAAGCAGCAAAGCGCTTGTGTTGTGGGTACTAGACGACTTTTATATTTTTGTGAATAAATACATATATGTAAACACAGATTCAGGACAGGAATTTTGAAACTATGACCCCTTGAAGGGGTTCCTTCTTCATAACTAACGACCCTGTCACAATAATAATCTTCTCCACATTGGTAAAAGATCAACGGGGCAGCTATATGAACACATTGTATTTCAGAGTAAAATCAGCCGCCTTCCTGCGTATTTGACCGTACAGTTCGTACGCTTCTATTACAAGGAGAAGGAGTCGGTCAACGCGAAGATATTGAAGGATGTCAAGTTCCCTTTGGAACTTGACGTCTACGAGCTCTGTTCGCCCGAGTTGCAGGAGAGGCTCACACCAATGAGGAATAAGTTCAAAGTGAGCGGACATAAACAATAGAGATTTTTTTTATATATAAACAATGCATTTTATATGTTAGGAACATGGCCTATATATATTCAAGCGGCATCGCACTCAGGTCACTAGTTAAAAAGCTAGAATGATATGCATCGCTTAGGACATAATTGCCACGTGCCGATGGTGGAGGCAAGCATTGTGAGGAAACCTGCATGGCCAGATCACCATTGTAATACATTTACATGTAAAACCTGTCAGTCCACCTAGAACAATCTTGGCTTGTATACTGTCCATTCCAGTCCAGCGTACGATAGATGTACCAGCACCGAGTGTACGGTAATTACGGAGGCTCTGCTAAACGTATAGGCTGGTGTGGTATTAAAGGCTTATAGACTCCTACGACGAATTTAGGTTTGGCGTATACTGGGTCGTAACGGATTAGAATACCAAAAATGTAATGCTGCCAGCTGATTTAATACTTTGCCAATTCCAAAAAGTGATCCCAATTGTGTATTTTATCTGAGGGCATGTGAAAAAGAGGTAGTGATTTTTCAATATTTTTTATATTATATGTTAAGAATACTTTTCGGTTTTATGCGACAGAATGTGCTGGATAAAATGAAATGTAATAAAGCGCCACTAACTTCACGACCTCCCCGGTTCAGATCCGCTCTGAATGCAGCTTGCTCTAGAACCCCGCACGGCGCCAGTCCTACGTTCGTTGTTAGAAGTACGGCCAACAATATTTCCTTTGAAATATTGTTAAAATCACGAGAACTTAAGCACGGTGCTAAATTGGTTTTTATCATACGGTGACAGTTAAGATGGCGACTGTTTTGTACTACCCTCGCCTCAAATAGACGTGAGGGTAGCCGCCATAATTGGCGGAGCAATCATTTTAAACAATAGACGTTAGTGAACATACATTTAGGAATTGGAGGAGGCTGCGGTGGAATCATCGTTGAGCTCACGGAACAAAAGTCACGGCGACAGCAGAAAGAGTGCGCAAAACAAGAGAATTCTGCCATACTGGTTCGAGAATGGTGAGTCGCTTGGTTAAATATTTTCCACTAGTATGGTTGTTGGGTGAACCCCAACACCGTAATAAATGAAAGATAACTTGATAGTCAATGAGTTTATTGGAGTTCAAGATGACATGAGTGTCATCGGCGCGTGATGGTCGTGAACTGACTCGACTCGTCCGCGGGGGACATAATTAACCTGTGCGGTTACACCGTACAATAGTACTTAGACATTTGTGCACTTTTATAAGCCGTATTCCTTGGCCTGTTGCTCCTTCTTGGACCGAAAGGCTTGTGCTCATCTATCGTACATAATATTATGTTGTAAGCAACTTAAATTTAAAAGATACTTTAACTTAGAAAATAATATTAATAATAATCTTATCCCAGGATTAAAATAATTATCAAGTTGAATAAGCTAAGCTATAAGCTTTATATTGTTTATTTTTATATTGAAATTTAGGCAATATAGCTACGCTATTATTGACACATTGATCCTTTTAGTTTTTTTATACAATTCATAAAATTTCAATAATAGTATAGAAAATTGACCTGTCACCATAAAATTATGTATGTGTAGACGTGGGCAGCAACAACAGCGGGTACTACCGGCTGCAGGCGGTGCTGACCCACCGCGGGCGGTCGTCGTCCTCGGGGCACTACGTGGCGTGGGTGGCGCGCGGTGACACCTGGCTGCGCTGCGACGACGAAACCGTCACCCCCGTCAGCGAGGAGGAGGTGCTCAAGCTCAGCGGCGGAGGTATCAGCACGCATAAAAACGAGTACACGCCCGGAACACATAGTCACACACATACACAGTCGAAATACAAACTGCAATTGATTTTTACACTTTTTATTTATACATCTATACAAATAAATAAAATTGGAGTGTCTGTTTGTAATAAAATAACCGCTTTTTACTAAGTGCATTCGGACGTATACACGGTACATATACCAAAACAAATTTTTTTTTCAATTTTTGTCTGTCTGTCTGTTTGTTCCGGCTCACACACATACACAGTCGAAATACAAACTGCAATTGATTTTTACACTTTTTATTTATACATCTATACAAATAAATAAAATTGGAGTGTCTGTTTGTAATAAAATAACCGCTTTTTACTAAGTGCATTCGGACGTATACACGGTACATATACCAAAACAATTTTTTTTTTCAATTTTTGTCTGTCTGTCTGTTTGTTCCGGCTCACACACATACACAGTCGAAATACAAACTGCAATTGATTTTTACACTTTTTATTTATACATCTATACAAATAAATAAAATTGGAGTGTCTGTTTGTAATAAAATAACCGATTTTTACTAAGTGCATTCGGACGTATACACGGTACATATACCAAAACAATTTTTTTTTTTCAATTTTTGTCTGTCTGTCTGTTTGTTCCGGCTAATCTCTGAAATGGCTGCACCGATTTTGACGGGACTTTCACCGGCAGTGAGCTAATATATCAAGGAGTAATTTAGGCTATTTTTATTTTAGAAAAAAAAAATAGTTTCGGAAATTTTATATTCCAATTTCAGTTGACCTCAAATTTATACCATCAATCATATGAAATAGGGTTCAGCTTAGGCTGGACTTTGTAGGTTCGAACGTACGTACCTATTCCGGAGGCGCATGGCGTAACAGTTGCATTCGATAATACTGATTGTTTGCATATTTCATTTATATTTTAGGGTTTATAGGGTTTGCAATCCAAAATAAACCATAAGATATATCCAAAAAAATTCTGCCCAAAGTCACTATTCCACGCGGGCGGAGTCGCGGGCACAGCTAGTATTAAATAAAACAACACACGTACTCGGACACGGACATGCACTTACGCACTCATACTTTATCACATTCGCACTATGACACACTCGCACTCACACTTTGACACATACACACTCAAGCTCTTACACACACACATACACTGTTATGTACGGAAATGTGTCTTGTGTGTGTTTACGCGTCCTAGCGTACTATTTTTTCTGATAGTAATGAGAACGTTTATCAACAACAGGTGACTGGCACTGCGCTTACTTGCTTCTATACGGACCCAAGATCCTGTCGATTCCTGAGGTGGAGGAGCCCGCGGCCATGGAGATCTCGGAAGACCCAGCGGGCGACCCTCCGACTGCCCTCGCATAAATAGCAATAAAATATATCTCGAAATAAGGCTGAATTGTATCGCTTTGTAATATATTTCGTTTATCGTAACACTTGTTTAATTAATTATGAGTTCTACCAGTTCCACCAAACAAGAAATGCCAAATTTTGACCGTTGTCGCATACAGCCAGTTACATCTGCGGGCACGAAACTTGCGACGGCCGAGCGGTGGCGGGGCGGCGCGACGCCGATGTATACAAAAGCATTCGCAGTATAGCGACGGGCACGAAACGGGCGGCGGTGGAGCGACGCGAAAGCGACGAGAACAAACTAGTTTGGTTTCGTCGCTTGCGCGGGTACCAGTGTTGTATTGAATTATTATTTTAGTAATGGAAATTGATAATAAGGAATTTATATCTTGTATTTTATCAAAACCTGCTCTATGGGACAGTAAAAACGTACACCATAAAAACAAAACACTGCTCGAGCGCGACTGCCCGCCATCGCTCGGTCATCGCAAGTTTCGTGCCCGCAGCCTTAGGCCAAATTTCAATCACTACTATACCGGCACGCTATGATGGCCGTTTTGATGTTTGTCCACTCATGAAGTTTCGTATTAATTAGTAATTACATTTGAAGGAGCAAATTGCTTTTCTTTATTGTCAATGGAAACGTGCAGTTATTATATATAACCAGTAGGCCGCGCCGCTACCATAGACACGACGATCCGCCAGAATGAATTTGAAAATCAAATCAATCTCGAGTTTGATGAAATTTCAACAAACTCAGGTGCATCGTCAGATATATTTACACGAAAAATAAGTTTTTTTTTATTAATCCGAATCTATGATAGACTACAAAGAAGCTTTCACCGTAATGTTTAAAAAGGTATTTATTTCGTGACCGTCTATCTACGAACAATGCAGATTGAATATATTTTGCAATAATCCTCTTTAATGTGTAGTTGTGTGATTAACAGTTCGTTTTATGTCTCTTAAATATATTCTTTAGTTTTACTGTTATAGGATATACTATCATAATAGTATATTTTTCCTAATCATTAATATTTAAGGTTCTTTAAGCTCAGAATGATTTGTAATCGAGGCTTCGTAAGCTTTAGCTATGGATTTGTTTTAGGACAGTTATATTATTATTATTTATTGAATAAACTACCATTTTTCGAACACGTGGGAGTAACTTTATCTATTTTATTAAGCACACTTATAGGTAAGTTATATTTTTATTTTACCGTGACACACTTAATTATTTATCGTACCCTAAGACTACGAGTCTTTATTATAATATTCTTTAGAATAGAATTTATGTAATTTAAAACTTGAGTGTTGCTGTGTTCATATATAACAATAAAACCATTACCATACCATATAAGTAAGAGTCGATAGTAAAAATTGGATTACAATTTTTTTAAATCAAATCAAAATCATTTATTTGCTCAAAACATAGTTATAAAAGCTGTTACAGGATAAAAAGGTACATTTGTTTTACCATATCAGCATTGCATGCACATACATAACTAATATACATTTATTATAAATTATTAAAATAATTATTATAAAATATTAGTATACCTATTTTTATTACTTCCTCATCCACTATTTAATTGAGTAGATCATTTTATCCAGTTGCTATATTTTTTGGGTCAATTCTCGAATAGTAAAGGAAGGGTATAAAATATGAACAGACGCGAAGAAGTGACAACAGCCTTCCTCAGTTTAATATGTGTAAACTTCGAAAGCTACCCCGAAACGCTTGTCAAAATAAGCCTTAGCTTGTCTGAACTTTAGTTCAGATTCTAATTTATAGTCAATCAAGTTTTTTTTTTTTTATTGCGTAGGACAGGAGACAGGCTGACAGCCCGCTTAGAATTTAGCAGTTTCCGTCGCCTATAGGTGTTTGCAACGCCAGTGGCATCGCGAACACGCTGCTGTCCCATAAGGGTACAGGAACTTGGGTCACTAATGCCGGAACACAACACAAGGTTATTATGGCGGCATACTTAAGACCAAAGGTGGTCGCCATCCAGACGGGCTTGAGGCCCTACCACGTAGCTAGGGTGGGTTGTTTTGTCGCATTTTACGACAGGCCGACCCCGGCCACAGAGGTTAGTATTCTTTCTCCGCCCCTGCACGGATAAAGTTTATTCTTTTAGTTTTAGTTTAATAAGTATTTCTATCCATATTTAATAATTTATTTTACAGAACTTGAAACTTATTGTCCTAAGCACCGCTCGGATACTATATTTATAGTATAGGCACAATGTAGATAATATTAGGTATTAATTTTATCGCATCTCAGTATATGGTTTCAAAATATGATACTCGCGGCACAATCCTTAAGCCATATTCGCTTTTACTTTTAGGAATACTTAACTGCATATCTGTGCAAGTGAGGTGCGTCTCCTTGCTTTGTCTACCTATGTATCTTGGGAAAATCGGCCGAGGTGTACTAAAAGCTGTAATATTAACGTATATAGTTGCAGGTATGTTAATGTTTTGTTTTTATTCAATGTGTATTAATTACCTTAATAATGAGTTTTGACGAAACCCTAGTATGGTCCTGTTCTAATGTTGACTACACGAGCAAAGTCGTACAGTCGTAGTCGTAGTCGTCGCACTAGATCACAATCCATTAATGGAGGGTTTTTTGTATTGCTGGACAACAGCAGACAGGCTGACAGACAGTTAAAACATTTACCGTCGCCTCTAGATGTTTGTGAGGATATTGTGATTTTGTGACCGGCATCGCAAACACGCTGCTTTCTGCATAGGGTTACTGGAACCTATGTCACTAATGCCGGAACAAGATACAAGGTTATTTATTACTTATAGAAAAAGGGTGGTTATCATCCAGACGGGCTTGGTGTCCTACCACGTAGCTAGAGTTGTTTTGTAGCTTTTTTACGACAGGTCAACCCCAGCCGTAGGGGTTAGTATTCTTACTCCACCCTTAGAGGAGAATACTATTTAATATTTTTATATACATGTGACGACCTCGGTAGCGTAACGGATAACGCACTTCGGTACGCTTGCGGAGGTCACGGGTTCGATTCCCGTCTCGCGTCTGGGTGTTTATGTATAATATGTATTTATTTACAAAAAAAAAGTATATAAGTAGTATATTAGTTGTCTAGTACCCATAGCACAAGTGCTATGCTACTTAGTTTGGGACTAGATGGCGCTGTGTGAATTGTCACAAAAATATTTATTTATTTATTTATATTGATAAACACACGCCACAAAATTAGCAATATTTATATTTAATTGGGAACCGCAATATATTAAGAGTTAAAGTATGAAATTGCCGATTTATACTGAAAAATTGAAACTGGTTTTTTCTAAGATGTAACATATTTATTCAATCAAAATATTTGCCCTCGTTATCTATTTGCTGCCATCAAAACGGAAGTTTTTTATGCCTTCACGATAGAACTCTGGAAGGTAGGTGCTACTCACATATCTTCTGTTCAAATTGACGAATTAGCACCGCATGTAGGTAAGTCAAAGTATTTTTTTCTCAGGTCCGATCACAAATATGAGCATAAACGCAGAAGAAGTAGTAAGAGTGTTCGCGTGCAGCACTCGGTTGTCGTACAACTTGTCCCAAACTAAACATTCGCTTACGATTGGACCACTGAGGAATACTGTGCTTAACCTTAAAATTGAACTTGAACGAACTAAGGACTCATTTCGGTGAAATTATGCTTTTAACCAATTTTTTTTGCCTTTTTACTCATATTTTCAACATGATGAGTGCCGGGAAGTAAATTGTTGCAAATGAACGTATTGCTTTACGAAAATATTCAGCAAAGTGGAAGCGAATACAATGAGATGAAGCGCTTGAATATGTATATATATGTTTGCTGAGAAGAGCTTTATAGTAATCGTACGTGCGTTGTAAGAAACAAAAATCCTCTTATAAGAGATGAAAACCCACGAAAAATCTCTATTAGATTCCTTTCATTACTTATATTCAGGGTGGCGTGAGTCAACTACCACTAAACGACATTAGCATGCTGTAGCTAGAGCATCTCTAATCCCGAATCAATCGACACTTCAGACTTTTTAGAGCTGTTACAATAATTGGTCTTATAAGTGTTACGGACTACTTCAATTCTATTTTTCAGATATCTACGTCATATTATCCACCCCATCACAAACGAGATCGAGCGAACTGGCGACTCTATTCTTGATGAAATAAACGATTACGTTGATGATTTAACAAATGATACTCCAATGTTAGTTTTAAACGCTATTTCTTAAACACTAAAACAGGAACCTAATCACCAAAAATGGTCTAAATCTTTTCAAGAGGGTCTTGATTTATTTTCTAGTATGGATAATACCTAACATAAAATCTTATTTACACCTGCATAGGTGTAAATAATATTTCATGTACAATAATGTATTTACTTGTCTCAGATAGAATTGATTAAAAAAAAAACCTTATTTCTGATTTTGTTTCATGAATTTATTATCACAAGTAATCTTCGGTTGCATTCAACCTGATTTTCTATTTATTTCTTCTTCTGGGAAAAGCGCCACAATTAAATATATGAAACAAAATCTGATTTTGGCTGATACTACTACCCTCTGACCTCTTCAATCCCTGAAAAAACCAACATGCTCCTTACTTTTACTATATTATATGAACTAGCAATAGACAAGTGAAGGGATAGCATTTTTTTTATTTCCGGTCGAGTAAAGAAGTTCTCTTTAATTCTAGAAAGCCTGGCACAGCACTAGAGACCTATTTAAAAAAATGGCAATATAGATGCAAAAGTGAACTGACAGATGTTGTTGAAACATGTAGTAAAGTGTTTGATTCCGTATACAACGAATGCTGTCGCGCGTCGCCACTCTTTGCCAACTGGGTGCTTTGCTGGCCTTTGAAACCCACAAACATCTGCAAATTTTCTGTTATAGGGTTGGATAATACTTGCGACTTCACAAATCAGGTGATAATGAAGTTGGTTCATCAACACACACATAAACTCTAAGTACATGAGCTGTTTGTGCGACGCATAAAGGGCAAAACGAATAAACATTTTCCTTACTAAGTTGGAAATTCAACTTAGGCTTCACCACTTATAAGCAACATTATTTATAAGTTTCCTATTAACAATTTAGTATCTAAGAGACATTTTCATTCACACCCTTTTTCAATCCATCCATCTTTTTTTGGTCTACCTCTACACCTGTATCCATCCATTCTCATTTCTATCATTTTCCTTGTATATTATGATATTCTTCCCTGCGCATTACATGACCAAACAACGCTAGTCTATTAATTTTAAGTTTTTCAATAACTGGCACGGCACTACTTTCACACTTCCTCAATCTACGAGTACTCATCCCATACATCCATCTCAACATTCTCATCTCATTACCGAACCCTGAATATCTCGTAAGGGCTTAAACAGCCATGAGTGTTCCGCTTCAGGTACAGACTAGTAAAATTATGTTTGGCATGCAAGATCATGCCGCCATAAAATGGCTCGTTTAACATCGTCATAATTTATCTTTCTTTAACTTACTATATACATAATTAGTAGTGCGAATGCAGCCTTACTTTTAATTTTATCATAGAGTTAAGTTTAAAAAGATAAAAAAGAAAAACAATGTGCCGACAATTAAGACAAGCCTGGAATGTGGTTTCCATATGAAGGGTTAATTTAAAATTCTAAGATTCAAGGAAACTTTTTAAAATGCAGGTTCGGCCGGAAGCAATCGAAGCGTATAATATCTTAAAAAGTATTTCTTTAGGAATGTACCAGAATTTGAAAGAGATACATCTTCAACACAAAATCACGACGACGCAAGAGTTATTTGAGATACAGGTTAATTAAAAAATTCTACTGATACAATTCTCAAATGAAAATGTATTGAAGAGTCTTTGGACATTTGACGGGAATTTTTTACCCCTTATTTCATGAGCGATACGATGGGCACAATGAATACGTAATAATAGATTAAATCAATTCCTCTAATGTAGATATAGTCAGCTACCTAAAAAAAGAGCTTTATTGTATAACAGTCTAACATTTTTAATATAATACAAGATTATTTATTGGTATCAGGCGGACTTATCGATGATTAATGACCACTTCTCTCTACAAGTTATAAAATTTGGTTATTATGTCATTAGAAGGAATCCAATCAGTCTACCTTTAAAATTCAGACAATCAGTGTAACATAGCAAACATTATTTATATTTTATTAATAATTTGTTTTATTTTTAAAATTCTATTTCATTCACATTCTTTTATAAATTTTTCACATTTTTCCTAACCCAAAACTTATTTTATTGTGCAAATTAATAATAATTAATAACATATTATTTTACATATGCAATCTAATTGTGTCACTTCTTTTCATCTATATTACAAATAAGAATATAAACAAAATATTCAATCTTGCTATCTTTTGTTACTTGCTTCTAATAAATAAATGATTCGATTTTAAACACCCCTAATAAGATTAAAAAAAAATATTTTTATATTTATAGGATGCAAAAGAAACTGGCGAAAGTGTTATCCACGCTTTCCAAGAGAAGACTATGATAATGCGTTCAGCTATCGTCGTCATGAATGTGTGTATGGCAATATTGTTTCTAAGGATAGTAGTGGCCGCAGTAACTTACCATGATCTGTATCTGACACATATCACCTTTGATAATGTGTATGTAACGAGATATTTTAAACTACTAGACAAAAGGCGAAGTAAAAGCAACAAACTTCACCTATTACCTTTAAAAAAGGTCGGTCATACATACTTTTTATATGCTTGTACATTCTTAGGTTGTACATTCTTTGGTTTTTAATATTTTTTATTGCTGTACAGGCTAACGGCCCACTTAGACTGTAGCAGTTACCGTTGCCTATAGATATTTGCAACGGCAGTGACGTCGCGAACACGCTGCTGTCCCATAAGGGTACAGGAACTTGGGTCACTCATGCCGGAACACATCACAAGATTGTTATGGCGGCATATTTTAGATCAAAGATGGTTGCCCTCCAGACGGGCTTGGGGCCCTACCACTTAGCTAGGGTGGGTTGTTTTGTCGCCTTTTACGACAGGCCGACCCCGGCCTTAGAGGTCAATATTCTTTCACCGCCCCTGCAAGGATAAAAATTAGTTTTCACGAATAATAAATAATATAACCCCATAAGTATTCATATTAGAAAGTCTATACTTGAACAAGTAATTAATATTTAATTTTAGTAATATCGTAGTCAAGAAACCCTAAACACGAACTAGTCTTTTGGTCCCATGAGACTTCTTGAAGCCTTACCAGCCCTAGTAGCATCTAAACGAAACCACAAAAATGTTTCCGTTACCAACAGAACTATTTACTGTGTTTTAGGTTTTCTTTTTATATGGTAGCAGCAAAATTAATCAGAACTGGTATGAAATATAAATTGTACCAAATCTTTTTTAATACCTAATGCTTATAAAGATAGACCAACATGACGTGATGTTTTATGTATAACACCAGGTCATAGGTAAAAGCCTTACCAGAAATTTCGAAAACTGTGCGAAGCGTATAATGACGTCAAAAACTAGTAGACTCCCTATCGCCAAAAAAGATTTGATCATATCTTTAATGTAATGTAAACAGATGGAACGAATAAAATACATTGACGTACACTCCTTAACCTATATGACAATGGACCGTGGAAAGTTGATAGCGCAGATTCTAAAAGTGACGTTGGACGTTGTCACTGCCACCACATTCGTGATGCTCGATCGCTTGTTCTACGAGGCGTTGGATGTGGTCCGCCAGCACGCTGTTATCGACACTTCGCAGAAAGATAGCGACTTACATATCGAGGTAAAGGAACGCCAACAATTAATTTTCGAAAATTAAAAATACCTATTTCTACCTTGTTCCTTTCTCTGATGCCCGGGTGCCGGGAAATGGCACGAGTTTACTACCGCCACCTTGAACAGCGTTTGGAGAGGCCCGCGCCCCTTATTGGCCTCTCCAATCAGAGGAGGGAAAATTCCCTCTGGGAGCAATTAATTCCTCTTGGTCCTGGACCTAGTCTCTTCTGCACACGTAGTGACCGAGTGCGCGAAGTCCCAACGCGCCTTGTCTCCAAGGCCTTAGTACAGGCGGCGCCCTTGCCCCATTAGAGGACTTTCTTCTCCAAGTCAGATAACCTCTAGATTTTAAATTCAATAGCGAGCTGGATAAGTTCAGAAACGATTCATCTGGTGTTTTTTGAATTAGGTGACCTGGATCCCATTTCTTTATAAGTGTATGCCAGCTTGCGGCTCAGAGATATATAATGTACCAATATATCCACGTATTGAATATGAAACTATATAGTACCATAAAGTAGCTCCGTGTAATAACCCTGGTCTCCTGTCATCAGAATCGCCACATCACACAATAAAGATCCTCTTAGAAGATCCTCTCTCCTCCATTGTCCATGTCAAAATCTGCCATCGGAGGCAGTCGACAGTTGCACCAGTAAAAGCCAAACTTACATCTATATTTAAGTATAGCGATGATTATTTTAGCATGAGAAAATGCACCCAACTATCCCGATGATGTCAACTCCATCGTGAAAACGAATGATCAGTACCATGCGGTTTCTGGGAGGAAGCCGACGTAAATATGTCGACCTGACCGTTCTTACCCTACGGTGGCCGCCTTCGTGCTGCTGACCGATATAAGATGGCCAGCGGCAGTCACAATGGCATACTAAAACTTCGGTCGCCACCCTTAGCCTTATGTGAGGGTCACAGGTCATTTCTCTGCGAGAAAAGCCATTTAAGAGCTAGAAATTTCCGTAAGAGCCTGAAGAAAAAGTATCCTTACTCGACTTGTTAGCTTAATTTTTGGCACTTTCATATTAGGTGAAGGGTGGTGGTATTCTGGCTACGATACTACGCAAACTGATGTACAATCTCAATGCTCAAAATATTGTGCGATCGATAAACAACGAGGAATGTCTTCCGAGACCTAGACTGATGCCAGCTGTTTATTTTGTCAAGATCTACGGCGGATACCTGTGGATATTGCTGCTTGTATTCTTAAATCCTTATTCTTCGAGATTACGCAGGTAGCTTTTCTCATTGACAGTGGCGTAGCGTAGTGGTGGCGGCAGGGGCGGTCCGCCCGGGATAGCAACATTAGAGGAAAATTTCACAATAAATAATAATAATACTATCTTGGGAATATTTAACTATTTCATATTTTTGTCACACCTACGATTCGGACCGATTGAAATAAGCACGTTACTTATACTATATAAAATTGGGGAATCCCCTTTCATGTAATAATCCGGAATTTGATCAAGTCTAGTTCACGGACCAGTTAGTTGGAAACCAGCCTCTGGCTTACGTTTTTGGTCGGAATGGAGGTTTTCGTCAACTCACAGTCATCCAGTAAAACCTTAAGGTGTTAGTGATTTTCTTTAGTTCGCCAATACCACGCTTTCTTGATATATTTGCTCCATCCATTACAGAATTGGCCTTGGACTGTTTGTTCTAAACACAGCTTGTGTCAGCATAGGTGGTGCTTTCACCAGAGTTACAACTTTTGATCTGATGTATCTCCATTGACGCACTTATGACGCAACGTGCTTTCAAACAGCCAATTTATTAGGCGGTTTTACTGTTTTACTACATATACAAATATTCCTTTGAGCGTCGCACTAAAGACTACTCGTCACTTGAAAATGTGCATGCAGTTATGACTCTTCCTCTAAAAAGCGTTGAATCTCGATTACATTCAAAACTTTTAGTATATAATAGTTCAAAATTATATTCCAGTTTTGTTATAGGGTTACATTTCATATTTATATACTTCCTTTTCTTGGACAAAGAGATACAAAAAAGTATGGAATAAAAATGGCTAAATTTGATTTGCATCTTATCTATTTTCTGACACCCCAGTCATTAAAGGAATGAGCAAAGAGTATCATCCTTTTGTTATAGGTTGATCTGTGGCTCTTTTTACAAACGCCGAGAGAAGCAACGCATCCTACACCTTTATAACGATATTCTAAAGAAAAGAATGAAAATGGGGAAAACTTTACGCAGGTTTGCACATTTTTTCGTGTAACATATACCTAGTCAGGTCATAAGTATTGTCACACAGTAAACACTTTTCTTTTAGAATGCTGGCCACAAAAAAGTTTATTGAATTCGAATTTCGAATTGTTCATGAAAATAAAAATGTATACTTTTAGAATTTTACAAGAAGTGGTCGCCCTCGGTCTGTTAGGACTCCAGCAGTGATAAAAGCTGTGAAGGCACGAATTCAAAGAAATCCCAAACGTAAGCAGAAACTGTTGGCCCTTCAGATGGGGTTAAGCAGAACCACGGTGAAAAGGGTGTTAAATGAAGACTTAGGGCTTCGGGCATATCGAAGAAAAACAGGACATCGTTTGAATGCTCGTCTAATGGACCTGAGACTGAAGAGATGCCGCGCTTTGTTGAAGCGGTACGCGGGAAAAAAATATCGGGAAATTCTTTTTTCGGATGAAAAAATGTTTACCGTAGAAGAGAGCTACAACAAACAAAATGATAAGGTGTACGCACACAGTAGTGAAGAAGCGAGCAACCGTATTCCGCGTGTCCAACGAGGTCATTTTCCATCCTCGCTCATGGTATGGTTGGGAGTTTCTTATTGGGGCTTAACAGAGGTACATTTTTGTGAGAAAGGTGTAAAAACGAATGCTGTTGTGTATCAAAATACAGTCCTGACGAACCTTGTGGAACCTGTTTCTCATACCATGTTCAATAACAGGCACTGGGTATTCCAACAAGATTCAGCGCCAGCTCATAGAGCGAAGAGCACACAAGACTGGCTGGCGGCGCGTGAAATCGACTTCATCCGGCACGAAGACTGGCCCTCCTCCAGTTCAGATTTGAATCCGTTAGATTACAAGATATGGCAACACTTGGAGGAAAAGGCGTGCTCAAAGCCTCATCCCAATTTGGAGTCACTCAAGACATCCTTGATTAAGGCAGCCGCCGATATTGACATGGACCTCGTTCGTGCTGCGATAGACGACTGGCCGCGCAGATTGAAGGCCTGTATTCAAAATCACGGAGGTCATTTTGAATAAACTTTAATGTTATAAGAATCTATGTTTTGTTAAGTTCATTTTGGTATATGAATGGTTACATAATGAATAAACTTGTTAAAATTATTTTACATTAAACATGTGACAGAATTTATGACCTGACTAGGTATAGTACATACAAAAAGACCTATATTACCGAACTCCGCCATCTTGTGTCGTATCAATATTGGGCTCCTGATTGGAACGAACCACATAATATCTAAATAGCTGTCTTACATTATATCCTTTGCAAAAACGGGCATTTTGATTTTTTTACATTATTGTTAATAATTTAGTTCTAAAGAGATATAAGTCTCGGAATTGATATTCATTTTGGTAAACGTAGTGTAGGACACACGAGTCGCTGCTGGAATAGAAAAGTAACATACCGGATTTGAACTTGGGACGCTATGTCCAACAGTGCGCGATTGGTAGACAATAATCCTCTTTTTTGGATGATATATTCCTCGTGGCTTCGATACATGAGGAGAAATTATTACCGTTATAAATTGTTGACTGTTTCCAGAAAAGCAGTTCAGGCCGTACGGGCTCATTATCTCTCCGGCGAAAACCTCCTCAGTTTAAGAATTAAATATCCTCAATTACTGAATTGGTTGAAAATACTTCCAGCCGCCAGGATGACATGTCTTATCTGTAGTAAGACACAACCAAAAAATGGTACTTTGAAAATATTTTTTCATATAATAAGGATCGAACAAATGACATAGGGTTGTTTCGTCGCCTTTCATGACAGGCAGACCCCGGCTGCAGAGGTTAGTATTCTTATTCTGCACTGCACGGAGAAAACAATGGAGAAGGATGGGACAAAAGCCTAGGTCTACGCCGCTAAACGTTATTTAACAATTTATAGTGATTTGATAAACAGTATTCAAATGCTAATTGCCATTATTAATACGAGGGGTGTTCAATAAATAGTGATAATGCGATTCTTGGAAAGACATAAATAATTATTGGCAGGCATAGCCCATACATTAGATATAATAATAATAAAAAAAACAATTCTCTTTTGTTTTTTTTTTAAATAGAAGTCATTTGTTTGCGTCGCGTCGTGTCGGAACGTGTTCTTAAAAATGGATGGAAGTGCGCGCGGTGATAAAAAATCTCTGTTTGAAAAAATTTACTACTGAGCTGGTAAATTAAAACTTGAGAGCAATATTAGGGGTTCATGCTCCTCCATATTCTACGGTTGCGTATTGGTAGGCTGAGTTCGAGTGAGGAAGAACTTCCATTAACGACACCCCCGCACGGGACGCCTTCCTTCGGTAGTGACTGAATAATTGATTAAAAAAGTTGAAAACATTGTTTGGGTGGCTCGATTCATAATTATGGACGAAACATAGCTTCACCCGGAAACGAAAAACTAGTCCATGACTTGGAAGAGACCATTATCTCCAACTCCGAAGAAATTTAAGGCGATTCCATTTGCTGGTAAGATCATGGGCTGTTTTTTCTAGGACAGTCAAGGGGTGATCGAATACCTTAATCATGGAGCCACTATTACGGGGATTTTGTATGCAGGACAAATAACAAAGTTGCATGAGGAAAGACGCAAGCAACGGCGTGGCAAACTCGCTAAACTTGTTTCACCAAGATAACGCCCCCATGCACAAGTCCAGAGTTGCGATTGCTGAAGGCGACTACGTCGAAAAATAAAATAACATTTAATAAAAAATAATTGCGTCATACTCATTATCATTTTTTATTGAACACCCTGTTTAGTACTGACTGTTTAGTAGGCGTAGAAGTCTACGAAGAATAAACGAACGGATCATACCTATAATATATATACCTAGTCAGGTCATAAATTCTGTCACATGTTTAATGTAAAATAATTGTAACAAGTTTATTAATTATGTAACCATTCATATACCAAAATGAACTTAACAAAACCTAGATTCTTATGACATTAAAGTTTATTCAAAATGACCTCCGTGATTTTGAATACAAGCCTTCAATCTGCGCGGCCAGTTGTCTATCGCAGCACGAACGAGGTCCATGTCAATATCGGCGGCTGCCTTAATCAAGGATGTCTTGAGTGACTCCAAATTGGGATGAGGCTTTGAGCACGCCTTTTCCTCCAAGTGTTGCCATATCTTGTAATCTAACGGATTCAAATCTGGACTGGAGGAGGGCCAGTCTTCGTGCCGGATGAAGTCGATTTCACGCGCCGCCAGCCAGTCTTGTGTGCTCTTCGCTCTATGAGCTGGCGCCGAATCTTGTTGGAATACCCAGTGCCTGTTATTGAACATGGTATGAGAAACAGGTTCCACAAGGTTCGTCAGGACTGTATTTTGATACACAACAGCATTCGTTTTTACACCTTTCTCACAAAAATGTACCTCTGTTAAGCCCCAATAAGAAACTCCCAACCATACCATGAGCGAGGATGGAAAATGACCTCGTTGGACACGCGGAATACGGTTGCTCGCTTCTTCACTACTGTGTGCGTACACCTTATCATTTTGTTTGTTGTAGTTCTCTTCTACGGTAAACATTTTTTCATCCGAAAAAAGAATTTCCCGATATTTTTTTCCCGCGTACCGCTTCAACAAAGCGCGGCATCTCTTCAGTCTCAGGTCCATTAGACGAGCATTCAAACGATGTCCTGTTTTTCTTCGATATGCCCGAAGCCCTAAGTCTTCATTTAACACCCTTTTCACCGTGGTTCTGCTTAACCCCATCTGAAGGGCCAACAGTTTCTGCTTACGTTTGGGATTTCTTTGAATTCGTGCCTTCACAGCTTTTATCACTGCTGGAGTCCTAACAGACCGAGGGCGACCACTTCTTGACCTGTCATCTACACTAGAGTCTTCATTGTATCGTTTGATGGTACGATAAACGAATCTTTTGGTAATATTCAAATTTTTCAGTATGTTAAAAATTTGAATTGGCGCGTAACCGCAACGATGCAACGCAATAACTGCAACACGGTCTTCTTTAAGCGTCCACTCCATATTTAAAAATGAGTAAAATTCTAAAAGTTATACATTTTTATTTTCATGAACAATTCGAAATTCTAATTCAATAAACTTTTTTGTGGCCAGCATTCTAAAAGAAAAGTTTTTACTGTGTGACAATACTTATGACCTGACTAGGTATATATATATATATATATATATATATATATATATATATATATATATATATATATATATATATATATATATATATATATATATATATATATATATATATATATATATATATATATATATATATATATATATATATATATATATATATATATATATATATATATATATATATATATATATATATATAGACTGAAAATATAATTATTAGTTTATTATTTTATAAAATAACACTATGTTGCAATTACGTATAACCAATTTGTGCACCGCCATCCACTAGTTAATTTACTATATCACACGCTTAATCATAAACTGACTGATTACGATTTAGGTCTAAAGTGAGATAATATAACGGGCAGTATTGTATCGACGCCCTCTATCGGCCAAACTAAGATTTATTTCGATATCTCTTTCCCACACTGAGTTACCGCTATTTAGTTATAAGTCAGTATATGGGATAAATCGTAAATGACAAAACTTTTTTGCGATATCCCAAAAAATTGGTTTTTTGAGTTACGTCAGTTTATGATTAAGCGTGCGATATGTGCTTTTAGCGATAAGGCCGCCCATTGTATCCCTGTAATTTATTCTAGTTTTCATCGTACACAGATTTAGCTGGTGAACAATAAAGACGAGTGGATAAGAGATTTCATGTCGACATCTAATGTGAGTGCTGTTACGAACCTGCTCCATGTGCTCAAAATCGCAGAAACATGAAGCATCATTCAACCGCATTACAGTTTTATCCAGAGTTACAAAAATTGAGAATATAAGATGTCGTACTTGTTAATCCCATAACGTATTTAGAATAAAAATATATGATTTTTTCAGAAATGTCAAATTCATGGCACTCGTGCGCAGTAAAGAAATGCCCTTTTGTGTACTGTTCGGAATGTTGGTACGAGGTAGGCGAGCAGTGCTTGGCCTGTGATCCCAGCCTGGCTGAACTGAGCGACATTGACTCACTCAGTGAAGAAGAACATGCGGAATAATTGTGTTTAAGTTTAAAGATGCTCCTTTAAAGTTGGCTCCAAATCACTCCAAAGGCTAGGTTATAAAAACTATGTTATATTTATACAAAACTTACAGACAGTTGACATCGGTTTTATATTCATGCCAATATGTATTATTGTTTATCAGAGGGCAGCTTATGTGTAAAAATTTAAAGAGGCCCTCAAAAGCGGACCGGCAAATTGGATCCTCAGTCCGGTTAGTATGTCACGTCCCACGGTCTCAGCACTCAATAACACTGGGAAAGCTTATGTAAAAATCGTGTTTATCTACAATTACTCTCTACTTTAAACATTTTGCCTGTGGCAATATTCAACTGTGCAGGTACAATAATGCTCATAAGAGAATCGAGTTAATGTATTTCAGGGCTGCTGCTGCCCACAAGTGACTTCTTGTATAAAAAAATTATATCAACCATAAACAGTATTTACTGCTTCGATCGAATTTACAAAGGCAGCACTAATACTACATGTTATTCGTAGGGACCGCACTATCTATTTGGTTTATATGTGATGATAGTTGTGTTCAAATAAATGTATTAGATAGAATATTAACAGTCAGTCGTAATAAATAAAAAAGTAAAGATTTTGTCTTTATTTTAAAACAAACCATATTCCAACTGTTCTCCTACAGTAAGACTACTAACGAATTGAATATTGTCCGCCACTTCGTTGCACAGCAGAGCCAATCCCGTCAGCTCTCCATTTTCTTGTGGACTGAAGTTATATACCAACTGCAAGATAACAGTAATAAATTCAGATGTAGTTGTAAGAGGAGGGGGGGTCTAGACAAATCTCACCTAAGGGGCGAGGGGGGGGGAGTCTAAACTGATCGAAAAATAGCTCACGTAATTAATGGATGTCCCCTGACAGAAATGTGTGTGTGTGTGTATGGATACCGAAGAAGTAGACCAAAGATGGATATATATCCATCTTTGGTCTACTTCTTCGCTATATAGCGAAAAATATATGGTGAAAAAGAATGTGAATGTTAAGATGACGCGAGGAGCAGAAGGAAAGAACATATCGTGCGGGCCCCTAATGTGATGTGGGATAAGGGCAGGAAGAAGTATCGGGAGGCAGAAATTTCATGAAAACTGAGCAACAGCACATCAATCTGATGAATTAAAATTTTAAGATAAAAGTAAGAGACAAGTACCGCTTAGGACGAAAGTACTTTATAGCTGCGCATTAACATTTTACAAGCACAATGAAGGATTTATTTCATAAGTTTTTTAATATACCAAACTTTTAAAAATCGAACTTGCAAACTAATTGAGTCAAGAAGCTTTTAAGGCCAAAATAGGTCTTATTTGAAAAAAGTATCCGTATGTAGTAGAAGTATACTTTCCCCTGTAGCGTCCATTCATACGCGCCATAACTATCTTCCTTCCAAAAAAATTATTGTCTAAAAATACCGAAAGAAATTCATCGTAGGTGATCCACCCGTCGTTGTCTGTGTCCGCGGCGTGGAATTTCTCCTTGCGGATTTCTATTGCAGTCTCATCACCCAATCCTTCCAACACGGCACTGCTACAATGTGGTATGTTAAATTTTTACTCTTTCTTATCCGAAAGATAATAATTTGAATTGATTTTGATTGGTGATAGGGCTCCAAGCCCGACTGTAGGGCAACTACATTCAGTATTTTTATTGCTGTGCTCAACTACGCAGACAGGCTAACGGCACGCTTAATAACAAGCACTTAATAATAAGCGCCTGTCTCCCATAGGAGAACAGGAAGGTTGCCATTCAGACAGGCTAGGGGCCCGACAGGCCGACCCCGGCCACAGTTTAGTTATTAGTCTTAGTCCGCCCCTACACGGAGAAAGCTTGGTTGCGACATGTTTTAAACCTATCGCCATAATTACCTAGTGTTGTATTTTGGTACTAGTTAACCAGGTTCTCATTCATCTTCGAAACCGGCAGAGCGCTCTCAAGCATTCGAAGAATTTAGCTCGTTCGAAGTAATGATGTGACAAATAAAATAATTTTATGCATTTGCATGAAAAGTTCCTTCAGCTTTTCTATTCCATTGCTAAAAAGGTTTCACAAGGTGTGAAGAAAATGACCTGTTGGGATTGTCAACTGCACGACTGGCTGACTTAGTAGCTCTACAATTGATACCATCGTGTCGGTTAATCTTCCACATTTGATAAAATATTTGTACAGGATAATGCCCGGCCGCACGCTGCTGCACAAGTTCGACAATATTGCGAAGAGGTTGGGATACGTACAATGAATTGGCCAGCACGCAGCCCGGATCTTAATCCCATTGAGCATGTTTGGGACAATTTAAAAAGAGCTGTATATGCGAGAAACCCTTTGCCCACGACAGTGGCAGCACTAAGAACAGCACTTTCAGAAGAATGGGACAATATTCCGCAAGATCTTTTAATAACCCTAATAAAATCTACGCGGAACCGATTAGCATCCGTAATAAGGGCACGCGGAGGTAATACACCTTATTAAAACATAAATAAACCCTTGCATAAAGTTTGTGTCTATTGTTAAAACCAATTTTCCTTAAATTTCTGTTTTTTCTTCAAAAGTCCTAAGGTCCTTTCCAGTACACAAACTTAAACTTAGGGATATGACCCTATGCTGTTTTAAAGTTCACGAACCAATCTAGAGGATTCAATTTAAATCTGTATAGAAAGTTTGCATACTTGGTTAAAATATTTATTTCAAAGTCGTCTATTACTTTGATGCAGTTTATGAGTCCGTCAGTTTATAATTTACAATAATTGTACTGGTCCCAGATCAGAATCAGATGTTTTGAAAAAGTTTTACTAGCCAAGATTTATGTATGTATTGTGCAGGAAGTAACCCAGAGGTGAGACGAACGCGGATCACGACCCGCCCCTCTAACCTGTGGCTTCCCCTTGCCGAAATGCCGACAGGCAGCGTGGCCGTGGCCTACGTCTCGCGTCGGAGCGAACAGTTAGAGATAACTGCAATGCTTGTTCGCAGTCCACTCTAGCAGGATTGATCTCCAATGCATATCGAGTTACGGTCTCAACTCAGAGTCCTCAGTTCCATCGACTAATTTAAATGTCGCAGATTCTTTCTAGGTTCATGCTAGCTCAGTGGTATTATTACACAGAGACCAACCTAGAGGTTCCGGGTTGGAATACCACGATGGTATACATCGATTAGGCAGTTTTTCTTGCCTAATGTGTACATTATAGCAGAATTGCACTGTACTGACGATGAAGGAAAACATCGTGATGAACCTGCATAATGGAGATCATTGGTATGTTTAATCCGTCAATCCACTTTGGACAAGCATTTTGGATATACTGTCCGTTCCAAGGGCCCGAGTCCAGGAATAGGAGGTTATAGGCTGATATTATTACTATATTGCATTTTTTTATTAACTTACAAATCATCAAACCCCAGCATTCCATTAGACTGGTTGTCAAACAAGAGGAACAAGCTGTGCAAATTGGCGATAGTCACTTCGTTCCAGCCGGGAAACCTGCTTATCACATTCTGCATACTCCACCTACGGTCTTTGTCCTTCATTTCCTGAACAAATCAATCACTTAATACTAGGTATACCTACGTTCTGGCCGTGTGGCTACAACCAATGGGAAGACCTGCCCAACTCGATTCTGGATAGACGAAGAGTCAAAATATAACTTTTTGTACTGCTTCATTCACAAAGGAAACGATTCGGTGTTTCATTTTAAGATAGGATGGTCAGTTAGCAGTTGCCTTATCAAAAACAAATTGAATCGTTATACAATGAAACCTGTAAGTCGAGCTTTAATAAGACCAAAATTGTCAAGATTCTTTTGTTCGCAAATTATCTGCTTACAATTTTAATCATCAAGCTAAAAGCAACATTGCGTAAATGAATTCTTTATGAATATATATTTATTTACCAGTAGGTATATCATCCTTGATATCCTAAATAAAATTGCTGTTTGAATTTTCATTAAATAAAATTATTGGCTACGTGTCGGCGGCCAACGAGGTACATTCCATAAATTTTTTAATATCATTTGTCAATAAACTATTACAGCGCAGTATTTAAGAAAAGACCCAAAAATTTGCCCTATATCAGATATTGTTAAGGCAATAAATGACAAAAAATAAATTACACGTAATGTCGCTGTAACATCAGAATGATAAAACTTATGTGTCTTATGTGTAAAACTCAAATATATTTATAAAAAATTTAGCTCAACTGTCATTATAGGTTCTACATATAAACTATACAATCAGTTTTATCGAAATAACATTATGTCCTCTAATTTTGCTTTAACACTTTTTTGTGTTAAAGCAAACTGCGAAACCAGTGTTTGAATAATGATTTTTTGTTACGCACTTGATTGTATTGACGCTGTTCAGCTAATCTCTTGTAGAACAAGTCCACCAACTTATCATAGTCTGTCATTGGTATTTTCCGAGTTTCACTCTCTTTCTTCTGTAATTCTCCTATTGTATTAAGTTTGAATTAATCTGTAGTAAATTAAGCCATGTAATTCACTAGGGGACAAAGTCATCCGACTTATCAAGAGCAGTCGCAGGACATTTACTTGCGACTGTCCGGCGATTGTGTCAACCGGCATTTCACTCGTCCACATGTCGAAATTGTGATGTCGCCCGAGGAAGTAGTGTTGTTAAGTGCGGCTTGCATAATTATTCCGGAAAGCATTTCATAACGAAATGAAAGGTGGTGTATTCGGAAATATTTGCAACAAAGGGAAAGCACATTAGGCTTTAATTAGCAGGCTCGTTCTAAAGTTTTACAAGAATGCCTACAACCGATTTTGAACTACTTTTAAATATGATTGAGCCGTCAATAACCAAGCAAGATACAAATTTCGGAATGCTTCGAGCCTCACATCAGACTTGCGATAGGTTCTGAGTGAATATCCATGCACTGATTCAGGATAGAGATCGTACATATATCGTTATGGATTATTTGTTAATTTTATTAGTGAACTAAAGAAGGAGAAGATACATTTAATTATTTTCGAATGTCCGTATGTATGTATTTAGAACAGCGCGCGAGCGCAACTGGCTGAGGCTGATGTAACCACGGCCTCACGATTCCTACCAGTTACTCGCCGGTACTCGTACAGGGGAGGCTCGAACCCAGTAGTGGGACGCTATAGGCTGTTATTGTTTCGGATGTCCTTGTGTTAACCCTCAGAAGGAATTCAATGAAACAAATCCAAATTGTACATAGATAAATCATTAAAAATTATAATACCAGTGGCCGTGTAATCCTCCTGCCTGTAAAAACATATGGGCTTCCTTTTTACAGGATACTCGAAGAACCTGCCTAAGCCCGAGAACAATGTGCTCAGTTGATGGCCCATTTAGCTAACTTTTAAATAGTTATTTAATGAAATTTCGGACTGCGATACATTAATATTAGACATTAAATTGTCAATACGGCATAAGTCTTTAAAAATAATAACAAGACATAAAGGATGTACATCCTCCTTGATACAAAATAATTTGAAAATATAATCGCAAAGGTTTGGGGTGACGAAATAAAACCACTAATATTTTCTATCAATTACTTGATTAATTTTTCATACAAAATTCCATTAAAAATTTCAAAAATTTGACATTATATAGCGTCATACACAAATTGATAAGGTTATTAAGAATCAAAGTAATTATTACCGAAAGGATACATAAGGTATAAATGAAATGTGGTAGGCAGTAAATTATTCTAAATTAAAATATAGGAACATTTATAAAAATTCAGTCTTATTTTAACGTTATTACAGAAGAGTAACATATTATATAAAAAAAAAGAAGAGACTGTTGTCCACTCAAACGGGGCCTATTAAGCTGCTGGATAGATACATATTGACGAGGAGTATTTATCTGCTACATTAATATTAATTACCTAAGGATTACAAGTTAGATAAGTGATCTACAGTAGACAACAGGCTTCTAAAGCGGTGATCAAACCACCGTCACATTAATTCCAATCAGTCTTTAACATATTATAAGTGAGGTAGATGCGGTCAGCAATATGGTAAGGAATGTTGCCCCGCGAAACGCACGTTTGGAGGACGCGTCTCGTTGGGGCAACATTGCGTACCATATACTACTAATAAACATTTAAACATGGTATCGACGTCATTTGTCTGCCCTTTACAAATGCACAGATAGTGCCAATGGAGCAGTAACGGCGCGTGACGCGACGTGAACCGCGCGATGGCGGCCTGACACGCGGCTCGCGGCGTGTCCCGCGCGATGCTACAGTAAATGTAAAGCGTAGACAAATTTATACAAACACACTAACACTAACACAACACATGCTCCTAGTTAATATTACAAAAATAGCATAAAACGGCTAATGGCAACAATCGCTTCAAATTATATTGTATTTACATTGCGTCTCGCATAATACAATGTACGCGAATGATTTTTGTATTATTGCTGAAATGTTACTGTGATTTAATTTTCGTGTTTTACTTTAATGCCAAACTCTTGTATTAAATTTATTTATTATGTTCTGAATATTGATTTTTAGTTCTCAATTTTATTGTATTTATCACATAACCTTTAATGCTAGCAACTAGCAGCTCTCACAAATAGACTTTTACGATTGTTATTCGCATATATGATCATAGATTTTGTGACTGTATCAAAAGCGTTGATTGGGCTGAAAAATTTACTATTGGAATAAAGATAACTTAGGTACTTCAAAAAGTCCCACCAGATTTACATATTAAATTACTAAAATATCTAGAACAGTAATTTGATTATTTGAACATACAGTTCTTTATAGCAGTTCTTCAGTTTATACCAAATCAAAGCTTCTGATAGTCACAAAATCACAGGATCAACCAAAAAAATACAAAACAAACAAAATAATATTTCATAAAATTAAGTAGTTTCCACAGCTTACAGCTCGTTTAAAGATAATGACCTGAGGTCGTGGTGTATGCTGTGTAGATTTCAAAATTAGGACTTGTTAACACCTTTGTCAAATAGCAACTCTACACTGAAAACTGCACTACGACGTATTTTAATGGAAGTATTGAATGCTGCTCTCATCATTGAAATTTAATGCATTTAATGGATAAAACGAAAAATCTCATTTTATAACTATATAGCAAATTAGGTAAAAATCAGACAGTACTAGACAACGCAGACCAAGTAAAACTACAATCAACACCTGTTAACGACGTCAGAGGGACTGCTCAAACTATAAGTCTTAAAACCCGGTGATGTTTTCGAGTTACAAATTTAACTAAGACTTGATGTTTGTCAAATAGAACTGGAGTGTTGTAAATGATGTCGCTATAAACGATTTTAACTGTATTTGAAAATTAACTGTTTAATATAAAATTAACATCAACAGTGAAAGGTGTCTTTGTGATACAATTATTCATAAGGATTTTTGACCGATAGGTGCCCACCGGTAACAGAGGCTGACAAAATTGAATGTACACGAATTGCTGTGTACTGTTTCCAAATACCGCTAACAGTAAGAAGTAGCGATGAATAGCGCAAGTTTACTAGTTATTTGTGTACATATATAAGAAATAAATCCTTAGAAATTTATTCAATTCTGTGCAATTGTCTCATTCTCTTCAAGTAACGTTACTTACAGTTGCTAATTCCACGAAAATGTTAATAAGAACTAATACTATCCTATATTAAAGGAATAGTATATATATTTTAATATTAAAATGACATTTAGAAATATTTTGAACTCTATTTGCTATTATGCACTCTAGGAACGCACAATTACGGAAAGGAAGTATAGAATAAAAACCGATAATTACGTTTTAACCGCTGTGCTGAAATTCAAAAAGGCTTGTACCCAATGTAGCAAGCACTATCCTCAACGTCTATTATAGGTACATCAAGTCATAAAATCAAAGCATATACCTAAAACGCTTCACAGACAATCCGCCTTAACGTACGTGTTGGTCAAAGTCACAAAACTCGTCAAAAAACATCACTTTTTATCGTCATTTTCTTGACGTACGTCAAAGCGGAATGCTCGAATTGCACGATGACGTTATAAATAAATTCACTTTTAGCTACCAAGCTTAGATTCATAGACTTTCAAAAATATATAAATGCACTCGAAAACTTTTACCTTAAAAATGAATTTTCGGTTTTTATCCCAAACCTTCCTAAATGTCAAGAAACGTTCACAGGACACTGCTACGCATATCCATATAGAAAAGAGAGGGCATCAATTATAACTGAATTCCATTTATATGAGATTCGTTTTCAGCCATTTATAAGTAGTCTATTTTGTGTTACAGAAAACCAAATGTTGAAAATAATAATGATAAAAAAATGCATTTAATGCAACACATTATTTTTAAAATAACGTAATATTTTTATAAATGGCACTAAACAAAAAAGTAAACGTTAATTTTATTATCTATTTACTGGAAAATATTAAAATGTGATGTGAATGAGTTCACATCATCGGAAAACGTCGGTTGCCGTCAAGACGCAAAAATACATGCACTTACGTATTAGGGTGCTTAAAACTACAATGCTTTTTTATACGAATTCACTTTTACCAGATATCGGCAAAATAAAGTTGAAGAGATCACATCGCACTCTCGTAATAAATAATAAGCTAACTAAACATTTTATAATTCTTTTTATAGATTCACACTGCGCTATCTATCTAGTACCTGGTAGCTAAGCGTTTAAATCCCACGTCAGCATGCACCACACAGGTAGTTCTTCTTGACCACTGTGTATATTATAGCATAATTGTCATGTGCCGACGGTGAAAAAAAAACATTTCCGTCTATAGGTCCGCAGTGGGACGTTATGGGTTGTTATAAGTATCAAAGTAACAAGAAGAGCGCTTCTTTTATGGGTACCGGACAACTGTTGTAACCAATTACTTTTCATTCATAAATAAATACAAGTATTCAAACTCGCGCAGGTGTTCCGACGTACGAAACCGTTACGTTACGGAGGTCAATGTTTTAATACTCAATATACGTAACTAATGATTTAATTATAAATAATTAAAATTACGATTGAGTGGACTTCACATTAGGTGATGAACTAAATTATATCAACACTTGACGACCACCATGACGTAACGGATAACGTACGTCGGTACGCTTGCGGAGGTCACGGGTCAGATCAGATCTAGCATCTGGGTTTTTATGTAAAATATGCATTTATTTACAAAAGTATGTAGTATGTTACTTGTCTCGTACCCATAATACAAGTGTTATGCTACTTAGTTTGGGACTAGATGGCGCTGTGTGAATCATTTTCGCGACAAACATTTTCATAACAGAGTTACTTTCACAAAATATATATCAGTATGGATGAGATATTGTAAAAATGTAACTAAGTATTTAGTTACATTTTTTCCTACCACGTGTAAAGCATGCATTTTTGAATTATAAAATCAGGATATTTGAATTGTCCTCCTCATCATATCAACATTTTGAGATAGTTTATCTATTATTTCAAAAGTGCGACATAGTATACATACATGAAATGTAGTATTTTAGAAGCAGTTATTATAACATATCATATCTGCATATTCTGGAAATTTGAATCATTTTATTCAATTTAGATTCGACTTGCATAAAATAGTGATACACCATCAAATCAAATTTTAATCAAATGTATTCTTAATTTCGTAGAATATATAAACAATGTCAAATCAAACGATTGTGAAATATTAAGATGCTAATTTTAACAAAATTCCCCCAGAATTGGGTTACGTGACTGTTTCAAATGCAAGCATACTTTGGAAAGTTCATATAATTTTGCTGAAAACTTTATTATCTGATAAGCTGGTTCGTTCAACAGTTCGTTGCTTGTCTTTGGAACTCAGCGAAAATAAAAATATGGTAACAGTGAATTCGAATGTACACAAAATTTCTCCGCTTACACAACACATAGTCACACAGCTTTATACTATTGCTATCAGTTTTCGAACCTCAAACAATAATTTTCACTCTTAAATTAAATTCAGACTCAAATTTCCAGTCGTATAACTATAATAATCAGTACATCAATGTTGCTTACAGAAACGTTTACATGAAAATTTTTGTTTGACGTTGTTACCTTACATGCTAAAACGTAATGAAAACTTATGCTATTGTAATCCTAAATACAAATTTGAAAAATGTACCTCTAACTTACGATAATTATTATGCAACTAATCTAACACTCGGCGAACATCACTACAAGATTGAGATATTATATTTAATTAAAACGTTGACGCCAGCGCTGTAATTGTTTCTCACCCATAGGCTGAGCTTGAAGCTTTTCGCTGTAACGGACAGGCCTGATCTAAGGGTTTCAACGAAAGATTATCGAAGGGTGGCGGTTTCGTATTTTTTAGCGCTATTATTGTTGGGTGTGTTTGGTACGCGCGGCCTGATGAAGCAGACCTGTGCGAGCCACCGATGGTAACGCGCTGGCGTGAACGTGTTAGACAGAATTTCGACGCGAGTTCATTGGCATTGGCACGTAATATGTGCGGAAAAAATTTAGAACTATTCCTCATGTTTTTGGGGGTGCTCTTTCGAATCGCGGTGGTTAAAAGCCTACCTACCTTAACATGACTTTTAACCGTAAAAAAAATTTTAAAAGAAAACCGGTTCGAAAGAGCCCTCCAAAACAAGAGTCCTAGAATTTCTTTCCATTGCACATATTACGTGGCAACGGTGGAAATTCCGTCACCTGAACGTTTATTGGTTAATATGAATTGGGAGCGTGAAAATTTCAGCTCACAATATCGATATCTTATTAATTTTATCTCGTACAGTAATACAACAAATTAATAATTATTAAAATCTTGAATATATCTAACTATATATGATAGCTTGATTAACATATTAAGACTTCTAGTGCATATATAACTATATATGGCCGATATAGTGAGCAAGAAGTTTTCGTGCTTAAATAATACAAAGACTACTGACTTCTAATAGGGTATTCAAAATACAATACTCTAAGATAATTCTGATTGTATTGTTTATACATATTGAAGACAATTCATTTCATAAGCGACAGTTGTGATTATTGATAGATGTGACTATAAAAACTACATACATTTTGATGAAATCACTACTACATCGGAACGAAATTTGTCTTTACAAGTGACAGTCCGATTGCTATTGATTTTATAATTTAAGGTAGTATTGAATTATTAATTAGGATTTAGTTTATCTAATACTACTAACATTTAATAGTGAGTAAATTTATATATTTCTTAATAAAATATTAAGATCATTGAGATTAGAACAAGCTAGCTTCATCAAGCTTAGAGGTTTAAGTTAGCGGACTTCATAAAGTTAATAAATGGTTGCAAATATTGTTAGAAATATGTATATGCATTAAATTAAATTTTTTAATTATGTTACAATTTTATTAATGACTCAATACCTTGGAAAGTAAAGGGTAACTGCAATATAATTGCCAACACAGTATTGACCAATATTATTACATAGTAAATGTTTACGCGATTAGACTTAAAATTCTATTAAAATTAAGCTATACACCGTCACACCACTACACAGTACAGTGGTCGGCAACCCGCGGCTCGCGAGCCGTATACGGCTCTGACTCTGGCTACGGCCCTTCCAGGCGCAGAATATTACTACAATAATTTCCATAACAATGTCTTCTAAGCAAATCATACGTTAAAAGAAATGGTTCTTGGAATAAATTTCAATTGTGTATTATCTATATTTGGCTCTTTCGGATGACAAGGTTTCCGATCACTGACATAGTATATTTAACTAAGGGAAACTGAGAACGATTACGAATTCTCCAGACTACATAGTGAACTAACAGCAAGATGAAGCATCAGCTAGTGCACACTACAAATATATTATCTAAAGGGCACAAGGCTCACTCAACGGGCGACTTAGCACGTGCAGGTGCCATTTTGAATCTATCTAACCGAACAATGTCGTCTAATAAATAAGGATGTACCATTTAATACTAAGCGACTGCCTTAAATAGACTTTGGAAAGCCAATTTCCTACAAAGAAAAGCTTCGTGTCCTCTATCGTGGGCATTTGACTTCTACATCAATGACAAAGTGCTTTAGAGAAAATCTAATTAATGTTATTGATACTCGTAGAAACAATTAGAATTTTCCACTGTTCTATGAGTTCGAAGCAGAGTTTGTATTAGTCTTCCGTCAAAATTCTTCAGTGTCAGTTTGACTTTAATGTCACTTGGTTACGACTTTACTGTCAATTACTTAATTTATCTACACTTATTGACTTCTCATGTGTTAATTTTAATGGCTTTTTATGGGGTTGAAAACTGAATTCACAGATACTTGTTGACTTTAACATAACATATCTTTTACTGTGATTTAATGAGTTTGATGTCGATTACTGAATTTCCTTTTTTATTAATTAATTATTCTCTAATTAAAGTCATCATATATGAACTTTGCGGTCGTTTAATGACTAAATGTCACTTATTGATATTGTAATATATCTAATAAAAGCGTAATTAATAATTTCCCGAAATAAAATAAAAAACACGACTTAGCCTCGAATCCCTTTGGTTCAAAAGGGTACAACATATAGGACACACTTGGGCAAACTATTAGCTACTACTTATATTAAACATTTCCTATAATAATTGAACACATACTGACTGAACACATATGGGTTACATACACTACTTAATTATTAGTCTAAACTTATTATACCGTCGTTATCATACCAACATCTGCTATGTGCAAAACCTTTGAGATATGGATTAAATACATTGTCATGTAAAATTTCATAAGACACAATTCTTTTAAAGTGGTTTAAGGTAATTTAATGATTAGAATTACATAGTGTCATAATAGTCAAAACATTTAAATCTCAAAAAAAAAATGCACATAACAGATATTGGTTTGACAATGACGATATATTGTAATTCTAATAATAGTTAAAACATAATAATTTAACTATATATTTGAACTAATACAAAAATTTCAAATGCCTAAAAACACATAGGCAGTATCAACTCATTAAAATATTTATTGTATCTACAAATTAGCTAATTTTATAGATATTTCACGGAAACAATACATATCTATAAATAAATCATAACGTGGTGACCCGAGGTGACGCGGAATCTCCTACGGATAAATCCAATAAACTTTAAAATAACATTAAAATTTGCCAATTGAATGCCGCGATTTACACGAGTTATGCGCAACTTTCTCGGCAGTTAAAAAATAATAAATCAAATAAAAAAGTTAAAATTTAAATTTTATATCACCTTTCAGTTTATTAAATGAGCACTAAAATTATTCGATGCGCAAAACCGATACATCCGATTATGTGATGAATTATTATTAATAGTAATACCTAAATTTTGGTTTAAATTACACGCATCGAACACACGCGTCAGTTCCGTGCACACACACTACACAAGCCACACCTTCAAGACAGTCTTCTTAAGTCAGTCTCAAAGTTTTGTTGGATTGATTTTGCTCGTACACATTTCTCGATTTCTCGGCAAAGGTCACCTAACACACGAATATGCAAAATCAACGTGCAAAAATTAAAGTAGCCTCCTGACCACCGACACAAGTTCACCGCGTCGGTTGAACTATAATAAAATATCATATCAATCTAAATTATGATATAAAATAACTTATAGATGAGAATACAAAGTATTTTAATCAATCAACCAAGTGTTAATACACAAAAATTGTAACATTACGGAAAATTACTTTTTAAGTTATTTATGTCACATAAAAACATATTTTTTATCACATTGTGATTTTTCATAATAGTATTCCTTTGCTAATACAGTAATGCGATCGGACCGGATTGTAGGTTACATTCATTAATTGTAACCTAGGGTTTATTTATATTATTATGAATTTGATGTTAAGTATTGAGTAACTATTAGTGATAATTAAGCTATATTATATATTTACTGCAAACTACTATATTGTATAATATGATATACTGCAAACAAAGTTTGGCCCTTAAGACTAGTCCATATCGGAAACAAATGCAAATAATTATTGGTAACAAAAAACATGAAAGGACTAAATGATAGTTCATCGAAGTGAATGACTTTAAATACGACATGCGATGAACTACTCCGCAAGCTTCGCTCGATTTCAACCTTTCCGAATGTTTAATAAAATTGGCACATCGTCAAAATAAATCACAACTTAAAAGAAACAAATAAAATACCTACCGCGGACCTTAGGCCCGAGAACTCAGTTAGCCTTAATATTACAGATAAAAATTATTTAATATACTTTAATATATTGCTTGCCATGAGAGGAGATATCGCGAGCAGTGTCCGGTAATGTCTCGAAGAGGACCACTAGGTAGCCCTCGTTGGTGAGCGCCACGTCGCTCGGGCGGTCCTTGTCGTCCAGGCCAGGACTCTTTAGATCGACAGCCCACAGGAGGCGAAGCTCGGATGTAAACACGAGGACGCGGTGATTCTTAGAATCCGCTACTATTATACGTCCGTCGTCGTCGGTTACTATGCCCGATGGCCGATTGAGCTCTCCTATACCAGAACCCTCCCGACCGATAATAAATAACACCTTGGTCAAGAGGGCATCCACCAATATCAAGCGATGGTTTTCAAAGTCAGAAACGATAATATTTCCTGAAGTCGTGAAACACACACCCCTAGGAGTGGTTGGGCCTTTCAACATTTTGGCAGGGTTGGCACCCTCGAAAACAAACTTAGTCATAAAAGTTCCATCACTAGTGAATAGTTGAATGCGATGGTTACGCGTATCAGTCACTACTATGTTGCCCAAGGTATTTACGGCCACATCCCAAGGGTACTGGAACTGACCACACTCCTTTCCGAAGGAACCAAACTTCAATATAAATTTACCCGATGAGGTAAATATCTGAACTCTATGATTGTCTTTATCAACCACTATGATACGACCATACGTATCGGTAGTAATTCCAGCCGGTAAATCAAATTCACCTGGACCGGTGCCTTTAGAACCAAACATGGTCTTAAATTCACCCAAGTAACTGAAAATCTGTATTCTGTTGTTTCGTCTATCGGCGACAATAATGTTGCCCTCTCTGTCTACACATAATCCCCAAGGTCTGGACACACGTCCCTCTTCATGGCCTTCTCTACCGAAAGAAAACGAGGGCACTCCGGGAACCGAACTTCTCGTTGGTCTCACCGTCACCGGCGTCCAAGAGCCGAGTATCGCTTGTCCGACACCACGCGGAGGAGTTGAATCCACGGTCGTACTTGATGTAATGCTAGTTTCATAATAGTTAGTCGATTTAGTATTAGTTAAGTAATCTGGATGCGATCGTAGACTACTGGGAACTGACACATTATAGGTTATCTGCGGGATAGTTGGTGCCGGCAATGATAGCACAGATTGACGAGATTGTATCGCCAAGGGTGAATTCAAAGAAGGTATCGAGCTTCCTGGCGCCGACTGGACGTCACACTGTCTCTTTAGCATCTCCACCAAATCGTAGTTTGGAGGTATAAACATAATTTTATCCTCTGTAAGATACATGTTCCTGAACATATAGGCATAATAGTCCACTTGAGCTCTGCCCATTTCTTGAGCTATATATAAATTTATTCCTTCAGACTCCATACTACTTACCAGAGTCTCATTGGTGTGTGCCAAACCAGCAAGAATACCTCTTAACATATTCATGTGGTCATTTAGTTCATTCATTTTAACTTGTCGCATTTTTTCAACTTTGTCCAATAAATATTTTTCACGGTCTTCAATCGCTTGGGTGTAATAACGCATCGCTTTCCTAATTTTCATATTAACATCAGACGTCTCCCTCTCGTACGCTTTAGTTATGGCAACAGCTCGATCAATGGCCATTTTAATTGCTTTAGTGCCAGTTTTGGTGTCTTCTATCGCTCTGAAGACCCCTATACGATATATGTCAAGGACACCCTTAATTGGGAAAAGATAATGATCTCTATGAGCCCACAGCGTACATTCCTGGCAGATAAAGATATTGCATGCTTCACAGTAAAATCTGATTAGGCCATGGTGTTGTTCGCAGTTCATGAGTTCCTTTTCATGGTTGACTGAATTAGGCCTGGCGCCGATTGGAGATACTTGGCGTATAGGCTGGAGCGTATGATCTCTCAAATGGCATTCCGATGTGACCTTGTGACAACATTCGTAGCAAAAAATATCGTTGCACTCCAGACAACGGGTGGTCGGGCAGCGTTCTTCACAGCGAAAACAAGTAATGGACACAGAAGAGGGGGTGCCCGGAGACCCGCTTGAATTGTCTTCTTTAGACTGCTGTTGATAGTTATTGTTAGATGAGACATTGTACTCACGGGATGCGGGCCCGACGGGATTCTGGAGTGTGCTGCAAGATGGCAAGGCCCAAACATCGTAAGGCACAGTGGTTGCTGTGGGTGGCCCTTGCAGAGCAGGTTTATTCATATTATCAATGAGGTTACATAGGATGTGGTTCACAGAGAGCGATTGGTCTTGCTCGGTAGAGGCATGGTTGGATCCGTTGGGCGCCTCCGTCGACGTAGACGGCAGGCTCGACGCCAACGACTTCGTCAGGTTTGAAAAAGATGTCATTGGTTCTCGTGCACAGATTACGGCATTAGATCTGAAACCAACATAAAACAAATATATTAATAATAAAATATACTTTATGTTACATACACCTTACATTTATAATACTTTATTATTTGCATTTATATATTAATAACAAGCTTTTAAATAACGTGAAAAACTTTCTCTTATATTTGTCATTTAAAATTGAAATAATTATACGCTGAGCATTTGCATCTCATCAGATCAGAAAAATTTTCTAAAGAGCGTTCCATTTCCGTTGCACAGGAGCCCAAGATACGCACGTTGGCACGTTGGGGAGTCCGAACATCTGCAACCATCCCTTAGTGTCGCTTCCTAACATTGAGCCATCATAAATTGAACTATGTCTCGAGTGCCGACCATTCCAGCTGCCAAAGGAAAGGCAAACCACACAGTTCTTTCCTGTTTATCTGTAAATTATGCATTTACAAACAAACAGGTCTTGGCAGAGCCTTTTTGTTTTATATTTATTTATAGCCGGAATTACATAGTGAAGTTTAAGTGTTAAGGATATTATTTTATAAATATCAATCTAAAACATGCTTAGATATAATATTGGATTTATCATTATATAGATGAAAAAAAAATATATTGTTCTTATAATACTCGTAAAACTTATTCAACCCGCAAAACATTGCCCAAATAACGGTATAAAATTAACTACTTCAATGTTAATTCAAGAAAAAATCAAAGTGCCTAATCGATCCAAACACTCATTTTTTTTTTTGTATTTAGCCTCATGATCCAAATCGGTTGGCGGTGAGCTCTAAATATAATCGACATGTCACAACAATAAACACTTCACGCGTTAATCACAATTAAACGAATAAGTTTAATCAACTATCAAATCCCTTATCAAGTAAAAAGTATCGCAAATATTATTTTAAAATAACACACGTACAATGTCGTCCCCGACGCTGCGCTTGGTGCACTGAGAATGAGATTCGTTGATTTCGATGCACAAGCACTGTTGTTGGATTTGCAAAAAAAATACACCCACCCGAAAAAAATCTTTTGTACCCCTGCCACTTGCCCTTGCGATCTGTAGGTATAGTTTAGTGTGAGAGAGATGCCATTATACGATCCCATTGGGGTGTAAGCGAAGACAATTGTATGTCGCATTCCAAAATTTTCCATAACTTAGATAAGGAGGTTTGCTATGATTAGGGTTGACTGTGGTTGAATTCATTAGTACAGTACAGTTAAGCTTAGATGCAAGAAGGCATATCAAGACTTTCACACGTAATTCAATCAATCAAATTAAATCAGCTAATAAACATCTATTAGTCTGAAGCGGGAATTATTTATCCAGGTTACAGGATTAAGCGATAATAAAAATAAAAAAATAACATCTTTTTACTAGTTGCAAACACTGACTACTGGGGTGGAGACGATGTTAAAAGATAAGTCACGAGGATCAAATGCTTAATATACAATTAAAATTATTATTAAATAATAGTCTTCGTACATATTTAAAAGTCTCAAGTGGCAACCCTGTTCAGCCCTAACCATACCCAACAACACTATACGAGTCATTTCACGGGCGGCTGTGGAAAAGGGATGCAATATATAATATAAACCCCTAAATAAAAGAAAGAGATAGGTGTCTACATTTATTTAACAAATACTTGCCAGATGCCAGATCCTACAGTTTCACTCAGAAGTAAATAGAATAGATAGCAGGCGTGGTAATTTTTAAACATTAATAAAATAATGTTATAATAATAGCCACTTCAACGTTTCAAATCAATTCTGAGACAAGTAACTGATATTTTACATATTTATCATGACTAGCGGCCCGGCTTCGTACAGTTCGATATTTTATAAACTTGAATAAAATATTTAAAGCCTAAGTAACTCAGGGATAGTGTAGCATTGTAATAGTGGAAGAATTTTTGAAATCGGTCTGATATGAAATCTGTTTTGAAAATTGCATTTGAGTTTTTTCGTTGCAAAATTACAAATATTTCCTCATTATTAGTGTACTAGAGTAGATAGATGTATGAATATATATCATAATATGAATATACATATAATGACACTAATAAATCGAAACGGTTTAAAAGTTGACAATATCTACTAGGTACTACAAATCAATTAAAAACATCAATAGAAATGCTGTATGATCTACAAGAGTGAAGTCGGGGAAAGTTAGCTCTAATAATAAAGCAGTTAATAATGAAATAGTACTGATTATTATACTATTTATATTGTTTTACATCTGTTTACAATCTTTCCAAAAATATTCGTATAAATAATACATGATGCGCACATTGCGGTGCGCGGCGCAGAACACGCGTCCATGACCTTGGTGGCGAGTGCGCGTGAGGCAGGTCTGGGTCGGCGGCCATGTTGCCGCTCCCCCGCACACCATTGACGATATCCAAACTGGCGAAGGGTGCAAAAAATCGATGCTGTCCCTTGTTGCCCCTCGTCGTAACGAAGGGCTCTTTTAAATATATTAATGTGGTATATCCATCTATATATTAATATGTGAAGCGAAAACTTTGTACGCATTTTTACGATAATTGCGCGGACGGAGTATGAAATTTGGCAGAGTTAAAATTTATATGGAAATATTTTAAGTATTCTAACAAAACACAATATATTTGTAAATAAGCAAAAAAAATAATTAAATAGATAAGTCAGTTTGCAAAGACACAGGACGCCGTTTTTATGTTATAACATAATTAGAAATCACCATTAAAGAGAAATCTTGAACAAAAGACATTTATTGCGAACACCATAAAAATGAAATATTTATCTAAATCCTACAGCATTGTTACTTTTCTGTCTAAAAGATGCATGTGGCAAACGGATTGTAAAGAGCAGGTAACAAACAACCAGTACAAAGTACATTCATTGAATAAAAAACTAGAGAACAGAATGGCACACTTTATACAATAAAATTGTCGTTTGAAAAATCATGCCTAAGCACAAACATTACCTACTATTTTTATTAAATCACAGGCAACCAAGGAATAGAAGAGCACCTTTTTCTTTCCATGCTATATTGTATATATAGAAAAAATACACTAGTCTACTTTTGCTTTTCCTGTTGGTTTGAAAAACTGATATAACGACTGATGACTATAATGCAAAAAAGCATCATAATATTGGTCTATATTTCTGAATGTATATACATACCTTGAACTGAAAATTAGCATGGTTACTCATATCGTAATGTAGTCTCATTCACTAAGAGCGGATTTTACGGATATCCTGTCCAAAATGTAATGTTTTTTATTTATATGGCAAAACAACGTATGCCGGGTCAGCTAAGAGTATAATAAATAATAAGCTATACTCCGGACGCCGAGCAGGAAGAATTTCGTCCATTGACCTGTCTGGCGTTGCAAACATCCATAGGCGACGGTAACAGCTAAATTCTAAGTGGGCAGTCAGCCTGTATGCCTGTATACATTTAGTTAAGAATACCTACATTGATTATAAGTTATGACCCACACGTGGGTCGAAGTCATTACGCCGGCTAATAATATCGGCATTATGTCGGCTGATTATAACCGGCGACGTTCTTATACTTGGATACTGCAAGAATTGTCACCTAGCATTACATTTACGGAAGACTAGCTTTAGCACGATCACCGAGCGTAGGTATAAAAATAAAGTAAGTCACACGATGAATTTCTGTACACAGCAATATTTTATAACACTGCATTCATTATACCATGCCCATTTTTTCCTCAGAATAAGAAACAATGGTTTAGTGCAGGTCCTGTACTAACAATAAGGGGTTCGTGTATTGTTGAAAATGAAACAATACCAAAACATTTTGGAAATCTATTCTGTGCTATGATAAAAGTAAGTAGGTAAAAAGTCTTTAAGATGCTTAAGTCAAAAATATCTTGGAAAATCTCTGTTCTTATGTTTGAATGACGGTCTTTAATGTAGTACGTCAAAATCATTTCATATATTGTAGGCGAGACCAGGTATGACACACAATTGCTCAGATCAGAATATGAAATTCTCAGTTTTAGACCCCGTGTACCGGACATAAGGGAACGCACCTATTTTTGTCACTTTTTCCCCCTCTGCCTCCCTTTTGTGACCACCTGTAGCATATGAAAAGTGCCAATAGGTTTCACGCAGTAAATCATAAATACGGTTTTCAATAATTTTTTGCATACACTGTTAAAATAAATAATTTGATTCATATTTGTCATTGTTTAAAAAATGCTTGCCGCGTGACGCCAAGTGCATGCATACCTGGACATAGGTCTCTCCCAAGGCTTGCGATAGAGCCCGCTATCTTGGGCTCGTCGAATCCAGCCCTTGTTAGCTATAGTTACAAATAAAAACTTAACGCTATACGCGCAATATTTGAATACTATCTGACCCGACAATCGTTGTTCTGGCATATAAATTTGAAAAGGTACCCTATATTCTTCTCCAAGGTCCAATCCTATCCCTATGCCGAAATTCATTAAAATTGGTTTAGCGGTTTGGGCGTGAAAACGTGACAGACAGATAAAGTTAGTTTTACATTTTATAATATTAGTATGAATAGGTCGAAAAAGCGCGAAATATCCTATAGAAAATATTGACTACGTGACGAAAAACCTAATGACCAAGCGTGGTTTGAAGACCTCCCCTGAATGAGTCACTTAAAATAAGTATGTTCCCTAATACACGAATCCGGCTGTCAATTTTAGAGATTACCATAAAGATGTCCAAATGCTTATTTATTTTACTACCACAAATGCAGCTAAAGACGGCCATTACGTCGGAAGGCCTGTCGCCACGAATTCAACTCCCATCTCAAATTTGGCTATTTATGTATGTGTATTAACTACATAGACCAGTGATGGGCAAAGTACGGCCCGCGGGCCAAATCCGGCCCGCGAAAGTATATAATCCGGCCCGCCGAGGGTCCATCGATTCGAATTCAATCAAGCGTTGAAAAAACTTCATACAGAATTTAAAACTAGGTTTCAAGATTTTAAGAACATTCAATCATCGCTAGATGTTTCTCGATGTCGTTTAATGTAGATCCAGAAAATGTATCTGCTGAATTGGAAATTATTAAAATGCAGTGCAGTACCCATTTAAAGCCCAAACCCATTTAAATTGATCTTGAATTCCACAAAATTAAATTTTTATAAAGCGCTACCAAAAGCTGAATTCCCAAAGATATTGCTCACGCCCAAAAAATTATGGCGATGTTTGCGTCCTTTTATGTGTGCGAACAGATGTTTTCAACTATGAAATTGCGGAAAAACTAAATCAGAAACCGATTGACTTTTCGCACTGCTGAAGTTGCTTCATTACAACTGGAACCTGCTTTCGAAAATATTATGGAAAATCAAAAACAATTCCATATGTTTCTTCCACACGCTTAACAAGGCAGAGCCTTCTAATAAAAATTAAATTAATTATTATTTAAGGTAAAAGGCATTTTGTAACATTTGTGTGTAATGCTGTAATGTTTTATAATATTATAATTAAAAGCTATAACACAAAATGTATTTTTTCTATATAATTCTGGTCCCCCTCTAGAATTTCTTAAACTTTGTGGCCCGCCATTAAAAAAGTTTGCCCACCACTGAACTAGACGATCACGCCGCTCCGCTGGGCAAAAAACGGACAAAAGTAAATAGAAAAAAAAAAACATGCGAGGCAGTCTTTGGGTCTTTGCCGATAGAAATGAAAACTAAATAAGTAACTTGTGAATTGTATCGTGGAGCTATTAGATTATTGTTTTCTGTTTATAAAGAAGTGTTTATGACCTTGATCATTAACACTTCTTTACAAACCAAAAATTGTTCACCCAAAAAGTGCTCAACGCGCCTAAAGAAGTTTTCACTTCAAAAATGAGAGTAGATAGAATCCAAAAAATAAATACCCTATAACCATCTACGAAAACTTCTGCGAATGGTAGTAGTCCCATCCCCGATATATTCAGTAGTTTTTTTGTGATGGTGCGTTAAAGGAATCCAATTTTCCTTATATATACGTATATAGCATATTAGATTTCCCAAAGAAAACTAATTAAGTAGGTATAATACCTAATATCAGTTGCCTTGTATCCATAACACAAGCGATTTGCTTGCTGCTTTTACTTTGTTTGGGACTACATGGCGCTATACGAATTGTCACAGTATGTATATTTGTTATTACTTATATATTATTCAGTTTTAAGAGATAGTGAGATAAGGAAACGTTGTGGTCTGAAAGAAGATGTAGTGACAAAGATTGAGAAAGGTATGCTGAGATGGTTTGGCCATGTCGAGAGAATGAATGAAGAACGATTGACGAAAAAAGTGTATAAGGCGAGTGTGAATGGAAGTGTTGGAAGGGGTAGACCTAGGCGGACGTTTCGAGATCAGATCAGGGATGTCTTGAACAAAGGCCAGGTCAAGAGTACCCTAAACCGAAGGGAATGTATGAAGGGAATAATGAAAGTGGACGAAACGAAACAAGTATGTAAGGATCATAGCAAGTGGAAAGAAGTGGTCTCTGCCTACCCCTACGGGAAAGAGGCGTGATTATATGTATGTATGTTTGTATTCAGTTTTTCCTTTCGAAGTTGAGGGTCGGGCGGCAGTTCTTCTAGTAAAGAGAATATATATGGGCATTTCTCTGTAAGCTCGTACAGCTCCCATACAAATGCTGTCCTGGCAATTATTTTTGCCATTTGCCAAAAAACTGTATCCTATTTCGAAGAAAATTAACTATTATTTTAGTTAAATAAGGAGGCCCACTGAATTTATACATATTTTCCGAGTTATTAGCAATTTTCCAAAAAATCATGACAGGGGACTGTTTGAGGCATCAGAGGACTGTTTTGAACGTGACAGGGTGCTGTTAAGTGATACAGAGGACTGTTGTACTTGACAAAAAAAATCATTTAAAATTAATCTAACATTTATTCTTTTTATGACACATTTTCGCATTAATTAAAACAAAGTTAAAACAAAATATAACTTTCTTTAAACACTCATATCAAAAGTTTAACTCTAAGTGCTAGAAACATTTTGTACTCACTGAGATAAACATAGTCTTATTAATAATATTAATCATTAAAAATGCTTTATGCAGTATTCTAACTGCGTGTCACGGATATGAGTATGCTGCAGTGGGTGTGTGGAGTGACGCGGAAGGACCACGTAAGGAACTCCCGCATTCGTGACAGTCTTCATGTCCGTGACATTGCGGATAAATTACAAGTGTCGGCTCCGGTGGTATGGCCACGTTTTACGGCAACCGGATGCTTACGTGGGAAACAAATGTCTAGCTATGCCACCTCCGCCGGGCCCCGGTAGGAGGGGTAGACCCAAAAAGTGCTGGTTTGATATCGTAAAGGGTGATATGCGTGCTAATGGGCTCACTACCAGGGATGCTGAAGACCGTGCGAAGTGGAGTAGAAAAAGTCGGAAAGCGGACCCGGGCGCCGAAACGGAAGTTTGGGTTAAAACCGGGATACTATACGCTGAGATGATGATGGTACATTTCAATGTAGACTAATTTTCTTACTGCTTTCTAATGATGTCGCCAAACAACGCTTTCTTGACTACTCCTTTTCTTTGATCAGGCTCCTCTAACATTTTCAAAGTCTTTGTCTTAGGTGTATCTTCAACGATCTTTTTGTTTTTACTATTAAATCTCGCTAATATTTTTTGTACTTTTTTTTCTAAGTTTTTTCTCTAAAAGTGCGATCCTTTCATTTCCTTCTCGGTTAAACTTCTTTCGTCAGTAGACTGTAGACTAGTACTGGGGACTGCTGGACTTGGAGCTGGAGATATTTGAAATGGAACTGGAGTGGCGGGTCTTGTAGGCGGAGAAATTAGTGACGAGGTGTCATGTTCTTTACTAATTTTCGCAAACCTTTTTCTTTCTTCTTTTGGTACCAACTTTTCCTTTTCTCTCATTTGTTCTCTCTTTTCAGGGTCATTTTTTCTTCTTTCTTATCGTAGTCGCTCTGCTTCTCTCTTTTTCTGTAGCAATTCCTCTCGGGATAACTTTTTCTTTTTAGGAGCCATATCATGTGTGTTCGATCGGCCTGTGTAAAATAATAATGCAAAGCAATGATACTTTGATGATTCTTACATTAATAAAACAGACTAGCGAATAAATTTACACAAACAATACACAAAAACAATAACCAATAATAATATAATAATAATATTTTTGTGACAATTCACACAGCGTCATCTAGTCCCAAACTAAGTAGCACTTGTATTATGGGCCCTAGACAACTGATATACTACTTATATACTTTTTTGTAAAAAAATACATATTATACATAAACACCCAGACGCGAGACGGGAATCGAACCCGTGACCTCCGCAAGCGTACCGACGTACCGTTACGCCACCGAGGTCGTCAATACGCAAGATACACAGTCCCCTGTTGTGTAAAACAGTCCCCTGCTGCATTATTAGGCAGAGGACTGTTGCCAGGGGACTGTGTATTTCGGTTAGATTACACAATATTTACAAAACGATGTAAAATAATTTTTTTAAGAACCTACCGATCAATTTAGACATAAATAATAAAACAATAAACTAAATAGCGATAATTAAAGTAATTAACATATAAATATTATTACTTACCAGAGGACTGTGTGTGGTAGCGGACCAAACGCGTGTTCACCTCACAAATGACGCTCTGACACTTAACTAAATGGCGTCTCATCACCGCATTCAGCAAGGTTGCTAACTTCAAAATAATTGCGTTTCGTTTCTCTTTAAAACAACGTTTGTAAATATCACAGTTTTTTTTATTATGGATTTAAATTTTTGGCAGGGGACTGTATGGAAATTCTAGGGACAAAGTTTACAAGTGTTTACTAATATAATAAAATTCATAATGAGACCTTGTTTTACGAAAATATATTAATTTTATTATTCTTCTTATTATATTAACTGCCAAATGTATGTAGTTTCAATTATTTCTTCGTAAATCTCGTTTCTAGGCAGGAATTACAGTGATGGGGACAGCCAGAGGACTGTATTTCTAGAACTTCTATCACATCTAGAAAAAAAATTAAAATAGTTATGGTTCTAAAAACAATGGGCCCGTAAAGTTTCGGGGTTAAAGTTTCATTAGGAGTGATTATTTTTTAAATAATTACATTACTTTTTGATAAATACGGTCGGGACAGCCGATTACGACGTTACAGAGAATCACCCATATATATACCTGTCCATTGCATCAATTTTGATAAATCTTATGGCACAAGAAAATACGTCTATCAAAACCCTAGCCGGAGAAGTATCGTCGCAAAAAGACGTGCAAACGTTTGACAACCCTCACTAAACTTAAACATTTATTTCAATTAAAAATAACAATGGGAATGCTTGCTTCAATTTTAAATTTTTAAGGGAATGCTTGTTGAAACTTTTAGGAATGGAGGATTTTTGAAGACGGTGTGGCTTAAACTTAAAAGCAACAACAAATCCTTATTGTTTATCCCATTTTAACAGAACCTTATTGTATTTGTATCAATAGGTGGATAAAATAAACTTGGACTATTGTCCAAGAGTTAAAGTTAAAGAGACGTAGAAGTATTCTTCTACGTCTCTTTAACTAACATCACTAGCTTTTTTTCATTGCTGAGGAGCAGCAAACAGCTGGCTGGACTGACGGTCCACTTAATTAACCGTCGTTTTTGGATGTTTGCGATACTGTGGGCACAGCGAACACGCTGCTGTCTTATAGGGGTACTACAGGAACCTGGGTCACTAATGCCGGAATACAACACAAGATTATTATGGCAGCATAGGTACTTATATACCAGGGGTGGTTGCCATCCAGACGGGCTTGGGGCCCTACCACGTAACTAGGATTGCTTTGTCACTTTTTACGACAGGCCAACCCCGGCCACAGATGTTTTCTTACTCCACGGTGAAAATTTACCCGGCAAACGTTATTCTGCCAAAAAAAAACCATTTTCGCGACAATAGCCGTCCTTATCCTAGGTATAATTTATCTTTAATGCCAAAATTCATCAAAATTGGTTCAGCGATTTATGCGTGAAAACGTAACAGGCAGAAGAGTTACTTTCACATTTACAATATTAGTATGGATGTATATGCTATTTAATCTACTTTACATTCTGTCGCTTTCAGTGTGTTTGGATTAATATCGCGTGCATATGCAAAGAACAAAGACGAGTCTATTTTAAACCAAGAAAAAGAAACCAAATTTCTTTTTTAAAAATAAAAGACGCGAGCTTCAATGAATGAGTGCACTGCTTGCAAGATACAAAATCCTTTGATGTTCCGCTTGATTACGCTTAATTACACGCAAATCTCATGCCACTACTTTGAAATAAACAAATTTAGATTGTATACTATCATTCTATTTCTTTTTAGATGTTTTACTCAATAACAAAACCTATATTTTTTAATCGTTAAAACCTTACACCTATCGTTATTCTGTTACGTCTGTACGTAACATCTGATGTGACAAGGAATCGCCGTTTATAACATTGGCAGAATGCTGGCGGCCATCAAGAAGATTAATGACACTGAAAAAACATATTGGAGTTTACTCCTTAAGAATCGATTTTCATATATAAAGCGCCCGGTATGAGAAAAATGTGAGAGTAAAATCTACTAATGAATGACCTCGCTACGTTTTTGGTGCGCGTGCACCGGAACACATTAAACAAAACAAAACGATGTAGTACCTCCTTAAGGCAAAAATTACTTTATTTGTTACAACTTAAGGTTGATTTCACATTAAATGTTGTTTAACATATTATGTCTTTTCATTTGTGACAAGAGTATTTATTGCTTTGCTCATTTTATATGACGAATGATCGTAAGTATTAGATAATGTTTTGGAGATTTGTTACTTTATTACTAGGTGCCATAGTTGTAATTAGGTTGAACTTAAAACTGTTTTAAAACTTTTTATATATGTATATATATTATTTTCATTAATTTGTTAATTTACCCTTTCATATGGTATTAATCTTTTTTCAGTTAAATAAACTCTTTTTGCGTATGTTTAGACAATCGTACTTAAGTAGTAAACTCCAGTCGTGCGTCGGAGCTGACACACACAGTTTTTTCCTGTTATTAGTATTTAGTATACTTGTTATTAGTATTTACTTTTATTTAGTATACTAACTCAAATAAAAAAGGTACTGTAAATTTCAAGAATCCTCTCCCCTGATGTGACGTCACACATTTAAGTTATTTTAATTTTTTTATTTAATTTCTAATTAGGCTAATTAAAGATACAAAACTTAATCACCCTGTGTCCATAGACTTTAGACCAACTCCTTCATATTAATTTCTTATTCATACATATCGTGACGTCACAAACCTTTTGACAGTTACCTTTTGACAGAACTTTTTTAGCAGTTACCGTCGCCTATGGGTGTTTGCAACCCCAGTAGCATCGCCAAGACGCTGCTGTCCCATAAGGGTACAGGAACTTGGGTCACTAATGCCAGAACACAATACAAAGTTATTATTGCGGCAAACTTAAGACCAAAGGTGGTGTGTGTGCATTTATGTGTAATATAAATGTTATAACAAATATGTTAATATGAAATATAGTCAGCTCTTTTTTGATATGTTCTTTTCCATTGTGCCATATTTATTTCCTGTCGTAAACTAAATTTTTATGTCGGTTACCTGTACACAATATTTTAATTTTTTTTCAAGTCATATAATTTTAAATTCTTGGTAGTTACTGGCTACCTTTCGCTACGTTACGTTTCTTGGCAACGGCGCTCTAGGCGTACGAAAGAAGTTGTCGGGCGTCCCTTTGCCAAAGAACGAAGGCGTGCATTACCTGGGAGTCGACGAACGACGAAGTGTACAAAAAGCATTTACACAGTACACTTCGAAAATACAGATGCCCGCACACAAGTGAATTACGAATAAGGCTACTCCATTACGGGGATTTTCTTTTGCTTAGTCACAGCAAAGAACATTATTCAGATTTATTTTCAAATTTAAATTTAAAAATTTGTCATAACTTCGTTGTTTCAAATGATTTCAGTATAAAATTATACGATTTATATCCAAACTAGGTAGGTTATATTTTATATCAAATTTATAATTATTTACGTAATACTTTGCTTACACAAATCAAACAGGCCAATTTGATTTTTAAATGAAAAAATAAAATGAGCAACCAGCGTGATAGCTGTTAGTGCTTGGCCAGACTGAACACGCGGGCGCGGGGCGGTCGCGGGGCGGTCGCGGGGCGGTCGCGGCGCGGCTACTTAAACATATGAAACCGCCCGCGTGCCCACTACGGACACTCAAATAAGGTTTCATATGTTTAAGTATGCCGCGCCGCGACCGCCCCGCGCCCGCGTGTTCAGTCTGGCCAAGCACTTGGATTGAAAACGTAACGTTTAATAAACCTTTTTCTAAATAAACTATTTCGCTTTTGTCTAAAAAGTTACAAGCAAATGAAGTCTTGTATTCGCTTCGGAAGTACAATATAGTGAATAGTCTCCCAGATTTTTTATATTGCTTTAAGACAGCAGACAGGCTGACGGCCCGATTAGAATTTGTCAGTTACCGTCGCCTATAGGTATCTGTAATGCCAGTGGCATCGCGAACACGCTGCTGTCCCATAAGGGTACAGGAACTTGGGTCACTAATGCCGGAACACAACACAATGTTATTATGGCGGCATACTTAAGACCAAAGGCCATCCAGACGGGCTGAGGCCCTACCACGTAGCTAGGGTGGGTTGTTTTGTCGCCTTTTACGACAGGTCGACCATGGCCACAGAGGTTAGTATTCTTTCTCCACCCCTGCACGGATAAAAATACTCTTAAATGTCTATACCGCTTCCACCGGGCGGGTGATATGGGTGCCAATGAACTCACTACCAAGGATGTCGAAGACCGTGAAAAGTGATGAAGAAAGATCAGAAACCGAGTCGGCACCGTTTGCGTTACAACCGGGATTTAGGGCTCGGATTATGATGATGACGGAGATGTTCTGCAGATTTTTTTCATTGCTGAGGAACAGCAGACAAACTGAGGGCCTACTTAATAGTAAGCAGCCACGGTCGCCTATGGATGTTTGCGACGCTAAGGGCACCGCGAACACGTTGCTGTCTTATAGGGGTACAGGAACCTGGGCCACTATTACCGGAACACTACACAAGGTCATTATGGCGGTATACTTATAAACCAATGGTGATTGCCATCCAGACGGGCTACCACGAAACCAATCCAGAGAACAAGAGATCCAGAGACTCTATAAATCATAATATAAAAACAAAATATAGCATTGAGCCGTGGAAAATCTAAATATCCAAACAGAAAAGCCGTGCTGGGCGTGAAAGGTGGCGTGGAAATAATTACGACGTTGCGTTAGGGGCTAGGGGTGCGAGCAGTGGTACGCGCATGCGGAATTCACCCCACATAGCGACGATCCAATTCTCTACAAACATTAATGTACACAATTCCATGTCACGGAATCTAACAAAGATATATTATTTGGGTAGGAAAATTTATCGAAGCTCTTTAAAAAACAAATTACGACAAGCATAATTTAATTATATTAATACAGTATTTTTAGTATGTGTGTAGTGAGAAAACTGAACTCACGAAACAATCTTAGTTAGGTGATAGGGTAAGCCCGTCTGGTTGGTAAAATCAAAACCGCCCGTTTTTTTTTCCTTTTTGCAAAGGAGTTTATTCCTTCTTAAAAGAAAATAATCTATTTGTACGAGAACCTTGGTTTCTAAATATGCAGCCATAGTAACCTTTTATTGTGTTCTGCCATAAGTGACACAGGTTCCAGTAGCTCTACGAGGAGTTAACGTGCCCCCTAGCGTCGCAAACATCCATAGGCGATGGTAACTACTTTTAAGTAGGCTCAGCCTATCTGCTGTTCCAAAGCAATAAAAAAAACAATACTGACAAAAAAATATGTTGCAAGATAAAACAATACTGAGATTTAGAAAAAGAAGTCACAAAGTTGTTTTGCGTGAGGTCTTGAGTGTTATCAGGGTGAGGATTTTTTGGAAAGGCACTAGAGTTTCATTACAGTAATCTATTAGCTGAATTACCAGCAAAGTTATAGCAATATCGTTATAATTTTGTAGAAAAAGTTATACTGATTAAAAATAAATAAATGTAAAATTAGGCTGGAATAAATCGATGGGCAGTTGGTTCGTCTTTTCATGGCAACGTTTTGTATTGGAAACGGTAATAGCTTTTTGAAATTCAATAAGTGATCCATAAGATTTAATTAAATAAATGATTTTGGTAGAGTACTTTTGCATTTTCTTTTCGAATTGGGGAGAATAGATGCGTGCATAATATAGTGAAACCATTCCCGAAGTGCTATACCCAAACAAAACAAGAAAGGAGGCAATAAAAAGGCAAAAGAAAAGACATAAGCCAAAACTGTGTAATTGTATTGCTTTTTAACAGTGCCCAACAGGACTCCAGGTTTTAAAAACTCGAGTATACAATCAAAATTTGACGCTTATATTATGAATAAATAATAATAATAATATAATCTTTATTTGTAAGAAACATGGTGAATACATAGGTGACTTGTTCAAATTTTATAAATGTACAACACGTTTCGCCATTTCTGGCATACAAATTTCTTTATAAACCTAAAAAATAAAAATCTTAACATTAAATTATTTTATATATGTTACATATTTTTGTTAATCTCTTTCCCTGTAATGTCCATAAAGATAATATAAAGTATGTCAGTATTATTTAAAAATAAATGTCATCGAATTAATTATTGTCATTGAATTATAATTGGATTAATTACATGTTCTTTGGTTACAATTATATATATATATATATATCATGTCTATAATTAATTTTTCCATTTCAGTGTTCACAATACCTGAGTCCGCGTGATTTAAAGTAATTTTAAACAATTTATAAAAACACATAAAATAAAACATTATTGAAATAAGTCTGATAATTTATAAAAACACCTTTCAACCAGCCATATAAACATCTTTTCCTTAAACTGTTTAAGAGGCAACTGCCTTATCGAAGCGGGTATTCGATTGTACACTTTAATGAAGAAAGTTATTTGAAACTGTAACTACCTGCCTGTCGGTCCGTTAATAAAAGAAAGGGTCCGATTTTCAATGGTCAGTTTAACAAATCCATTCTACTAAAGGGCATTCTGAAAATTGTAGAAACAGTATTTATTCTGCTCACAGGCAAGGAAACATATTTAAACTAAGAACAATACTATTGTATTGTTTTATTAAAGTATAATAGACTAGCAGACCCGGCAAATGTTGTTCTGTCATAAAAATTTAAAAAGTACTTAGCCTATGTATGTTCTTCTCCAAGGTCCAATCTATAGACTCTATACCGAAATTCATCAAAATTCGTTAAATGGTTTAAGCGTGAAAACGTAACAGAGAGACAGACGCAATTACTATTTATATTATTCACATACATATAATGTATTTAGTAGGTATAGATTTTGTCATAATCATAAATCTTTATTTGTTAAAATGTAGCGAATTTTATGTATTATTACATAATGTTTATAAAGCACAAAAATGTGCAGTGCATTTTTGCACTTAGGCATACAAATGTTATTGTTGACAAAACAAATTACATATTTATTGTATTGAAATAGATGCCAATTGATTTCTTACTAAAGTTTGATCAATTGTCTATTCAGTTTTAATAAATTCAAGAGTACAAAACCAAGTAATCGAAACTCGTCCGCGTTTGATCTGAATAGGCATCAAGACCCTTCGTGGCACGGATTACGAACTAAAGTTCGGGATTACGATAAAATTCGCTCATAGAGTACCCCGTCGAATAAATCAATAGTTTACTGCCATTACGTATATTACTTCATCGAGCTATTTAGAACTTTCTAGTCATAAGTCACTACTTAAGACAAGTGGAAAAATAAAGCGAGTACGCCATTTCTAGAATCGTAAAATCTTCATGCTGCTATGACCCAAGTGTTACAGCTCACGGCTGGTGAAAACATACACCACCACTATCGAATTTGCATATAAATATAATCCCAACTACTCAATAAGTCAGTGGTAGGAAACCTTGTCGTGTAAATGAGCCAAATATAATAAAATACAATTAAAATTTGTTCTAAGATTCTTATTTTTTAACATATTCTTTGATTTTGTAGATAATGATAGGTAATAAGTAATATTCCGTGCATGGACTAAACATTTCGTGGGAGAGCCCTAGCCGAGGAGTCAGAGCCGAATGCGGCTCGGGAACCGAGGGTTGCCGACCACTGCAATAAGTAAATAATTGAAAAAACTTTATGCCTCATAATAGCAGATGCTAATATATAATCTCCGTTTAAGAAAATAATACGTCAATGTAAGCCAACGCATACGACGCGCAATATTTTAGTCCGCTGAGTGAACCCCGATCAAGAGTGAACCCCGGATCGCAAAGTACAAGCTATGGATGTAATCGGAATTATCCTATAAACTTAAGAAACGCTGGCTCAGTATAATAAAAATCATTAATTTTAGGTAATTTTGCATAATGAGGGGATGCTGCAAGTCATACAAAATTATTATAAACAAGCTGGAACCCGCGACTTCGTACGCATGCGCGCTACACCGCTTGCCCCACTTCTCCGCGGTAAGAAAACACACATCAAATCGATGTTTCTTAAAACTTTAATAATTTTATATTAAATGAAGATATCACAGTAATTTTTAGATAAGGGCCAAGTGTCTAAGAAATAAAACTTAGAAAATTGAATTTCAATTCAATTTCAAATCCATCGTTAGTTTTGAACGTGATGCCGTAAAACTGCAGAATCATCTATCATTTTATTTATATAGACTAGCTGTGCCCGCGACTCCGTCCGCGTGAAATAGTGACTTTGAGCAGCATTTTTTAGTTTATTTTGGATTACAAACCCTATATACACTAAAATATAAATAAATGAAATATGCAAACAGTCAGTATTATCGAATGCAATTGTTACACGCCATGCGCCTCCGGAATACGTGCGTTAGCTGCGAATAATTGAATGAATGCCACAGGCGGCGCGCGGCGGCGCGGCTCTCTGCGCGTTTTATATACCCACGCAGGCACCTACAAAGTCCAGCTTAAGCTAAATCCTATTTCATAATTATGATTAATGATATAAATCTGAGGTCTACTTAAATTGGAAATAAAAAATCTGAAACTGAGCATTTTTAACTAAATTTTTTTCTAAACTAAAAGTTATTCCTAGCTAACTGCCAGTGAAAGTCCCGTTAAAATAGGTCCAGCCATTTCAGAGATTAACCGGAACAGACAGACAAAAATTGTAAAAAATGTTGTTTTGGTATATGTATCGTGTATACATCCAAATGCACTTAGTAAAAAACGGTTATTTTAATATTACAAACATACACTCCAATTTTATTTATTTGTATATGTATAGATAAATACACAACGACATTTCACAGCGCCATCTAGTCCGATATTAAACAACGGAACGCTTGTGTTATGGTTATTAGACAACTGAAATACAACTTATATATATATAAGTTGTATTTCAGTTGTCTAATAATTAGTATAGTATTGTATTGTCTAATAAAGTGTTGTCCGGGGATGACAATATATATTGTCATCCCCGGACATCGAATTTGAGTTGTAACTAGGATTTAACGCTATAAATAATGATACTGTGAATAATCCCACGTGTGAAAGCCGTTGCTCCACAGAATTCGTAAAATTATGAATCCAAGCAACTCAATATTTAACACAGCTAAAATTTAAATTGTAAATTTAAAAATCAAAAGTTGGTACCGTTCGTTATGAAAATTCATTACAGTTACACATTCAAATCGGGGTCTTATCCGACCATACGCGCGTCATAGTTTCAAGCGAATCACATTTGAAGCTAATGACTTTTTGGTGTTCATGCGTACATTATTAATGCGCCCGTATTTAAAGTGGACCATTTACCTTTGGCAACTGATGAAATTATCTTTTAAGTTATGATTACAGGACCGACCAAAGAGACCATGGAAGCTAAAAGATCCGTACCATCAGCTTCCCAAGAGCAGAGAAACGACTTTCAAATACGCAAGAGTGAATGTTACATCCCCAAAATTGTTATCCGCCGCGATGGAGGATGTATTCAATTTTTTTTCCCAGTGTTAGATAAGTATTAACTTAACTCTATTTAAGAGTTGTCGTATATCCGTATTTATTAAACCTTTCAACAGAACAAGAGCGCGATAACCGCCTCAACTGTTAAACATCGCTCCATCTACCCGTAGTAGTGTGCCCCTTATTAGTGAAGTGGAATTCGTATTGTATAGACCTGCGATGCAAAAACATCGATGTTAGTGTCTTGTTATCATTACACTACATCACTAGCATGAATGAACTATAAATGTATTGTATAGACCTGCGATGCAAAAACATCGATGTTAGTGTTTTGTTATCATTACACTACATCACTAGCATGAATGAACTATAAATGTATTGTATAGACCTGCGATGCAAAAACATCGATGTTAGTGTCTTGTTATCATTACACTACATCACTAGCATGAATGAACTATAAATGTATTGTATAGACCTGCGATGCAAAAACATCGATGTTAGTGTCTTGTTATCATTACACTACATCACTAGCATGAATGAACTATAAATGTATTGTATAGACCTGCGATGCAAAAACATCGATGTTAGTGTTTTGTTATCATTACACTACATCACTAGCATGAATGAACTATAAATGTATTGTATAGACCTGCGATGCAAAAACATCGATGTTAGTGTCTTGTTATCATTACACTACATCACTAGCATGAATGAACTATAAATGTATTGTATAGACCTGCGATGCAAAAACATCGATGTTAGTGTCTTGTTATCATTACACTACATCACTAGCATGATTGAACTATAAATGTATTGTATAGACTTGCGATGCAAAAACATCGATGTTAGTGTCCTGTTATCATTACACTACATCACTAGCATGAATGAACTATAAATGTAATGTATAGACCTGCGATGCAAAAACATCGATGTTAGTGTCTTGTTATCATTACACTACATCACTAGCATGAATGAACTATAAATGTATTGTATAGACCTGCGATGCAAAAATATCTCGTGCCTCCGTTTCCCTAACGACATTGCCATTTTTTTTTTGCATAAATGTTGAAGGAATGTCTAAATACTGAAATCCTTAAATTAGTGTCTCCAACGGGTCAGTTCAAACATTAACTTGGACGAGAGGAAAGTCATGGTGAATGAGCATGTTATGTTCGGCCAGATATATGAAAAAGGCGTCCCTCTGGTTTTTTTTACAATACTATGTCTATTTTGAACACAAAAACAAGTTACACAAGCACAACTTCGAAGGGAAGGCTAATTAAAATATTCAACTGTGTTGAATGTCTTTCGGTCTTCAAATCATGCTTGGAAAGCTTTCAAGCAATATGTCCTGTCACTATTAATTTACAGAGCCGAAATATCCCTCTTGCAGGGGCGGAGTAGGTAAGAATACTAACCTCTGAGGCCGGGTCGGCCTGTGTTCACTTTCACCTATTTTTGACAAAACAATTCTTGGGTACGTGGTAGGACCCCAACCCCTGTATAGCAAATAACCTTGGTGTATATGTATTCCGCCATAATAATCTTATGTTGTGAGCCGCCTTTAGTGACCCAGGTTCCAGTACTCCATATGCGGACAGAGCTGTGTTGGGTTTTTCTCATATTGACAAAAACCGAATTGAGGATATCCGTAAGAGAATCAAATTGATCGACACAGGACACGTCTGTCGCTCATCATAAATATGAGCGCGAGAGTAGTGCGGGGGGCGGGGGCGGCGACTTTAGAGAACTTATACATACCACGTGACCTATTTTTGACCATTAGTAGTATAGACCCCTCTTGCCCTCTAGTTTTCACGTAGTAAATCATAAATACGGTTTTCAATAATTATATGCAGATCAATAAGGTTAAAAGCAAATGATGTGGCTCATATTTGTATTTTTAACACTTGCCGCGTGACGCCAAAAAAGCACGTATACTTAGGGCCGAGACACATCGGAATGGCAGCGGCCGGCAGCGGCGCGGCGAGCACTTTCAGTGTGAAATAATTTTAAACTTTACCTACATACTTAAAAGATCAGTATCGCTTGAAAAGGTCGCGACGCAGCCGCCGTCCGCCCGCGGTGAAGCGAACAGCGGCGCGCCACGTGCGTCTTGAGCTTTTCAAGCGATACTGATCTTTTAAGTATGTAGATAAAGTTTAAAATTATTTCACACTGAAAGTGTTCGCCGCGACGCTGCCGGCCGCTGCCATTCCGATGTGTCTCGGCCCTTATAGTTACAAGTAAAAATTAAACGCTAGAAGCGCTATATTTAAATATAGCTCGAAAACCCAAACAATCATACTTTTGACCAAGCGTGATATTTTGAAGATTTCCCTCCCCCCTGAACGGGTCACGTACTCACGTAGTATGTGTATGTGCCCTTACATGATGCGCGTGCAGTTTGACATCAAGTCGCACATTTATTCACAGACACAACACAAGCGTAACGTGCCAATGTTTTAAATGAGCCTGCTTGCACCTCCGTGGCGCGATTGCTTTCGCACGCCCGCGGGGATCACGGGTTTAATTCCTGAATCGATTATTTACAAAAGTATATGAGTAATATATTAGTTATCTAGTATCCAAAACAAAACCCTCTACTGCTTGTTTTGGGACTAGATGGCGCTGGGTGGATTAACACATTATATTTATAATGTTAACAGACTTATCATCTTAGCGTTAAATTCCAGTTGCAGCCTACCGCTACGGTGCCCGGGCTCCGCTTACATACTGTTTCTTCTCCAATTCGCACGGTATTCGGCATCCCTGGTAGTCCATTGGCACGCATATCATCACCCTTTACGACGTTAAGCCAACACTTTTTGGGTCTACTACACTTGCCGGGGCCCGGCGGTGGCGGCATGCCTAGACAATTGTTCGTAACGTAAGTATCCGGTCAAATGATCTATTAATCGGTTAAATAGGATATATACTAGCGCATTCCTCAAAATGAAATTTAATAAGGAATTAAAATTTCGCTATCTCAGATGCCATGTTGATATTATATAAATTCTTTAAAACTACCTAAATACCTACTATTATCTTTAACCTAAGACAATAAAGAGGAGGTTGCTACGCATACCGTGGACAGCAAAAAGGACCAACACATCCATTCTTGACCAGCTGAATGTCAGAACCAGATTGTCCACGACCTGCTACAAGCGAGTACTTGGCTATTTTGGCCATATCGCTCGAAAGGAGTCAGACAACCTCGAAAAACTGATAGTGCTAGGTAAAATAGAGGGGAAAAGGCCCAGAGGACGGTCACCAACCCGATGGTCGGATCAAATTAAGGCTATCACGGGGCTCACTTTGCCTGCAGCTCTGAAACAGGCCGAGGACAGAGTGGTGTGGAGGCAGTTCATCAGCGTCTCCGTAAAGGCTTATCAAGACGGGCACGACCTTCAGGAATGAAGAACACGACGAAGAAGAAGAAGAAGACAATAAAATAAAACAATTAAACAAGTACTGGGACTAAGGTTTTGATCTATAAATGAGTTTAATTGAAATTAGCGATAAAAATAACAACTGCAGATCAACAGACTGTTTTTATTCCGATTAGTTATAAAGACAGGACGGTCAACCTGTCATAGCCTTATAAAGCACAGGAACTGCATTTGCAAGTATGCAAAAAGCGTCGATGGGTGACAGATGTCAAACCGGTCGAATTTGATACCAACACCAGCTGAATGGTCTCGGCGTTCAACAATGAAAATCCATTATTTGCTGCTAAACATTTCTCTCTAGTCAAAACAAAATCTTGTCGGCCTGTCGTAAAAGGCGTCAAAACAACGTTATCTAGGTGGTATGGCCCCAAGGCCGCCTGGATGGCAACCAGCCCGGGTCCATAAATATGTCGCCATAATAATTTTGTGTTGTGTTTCGGCATAAGTGAACCAGGTACCAAATCTCCTACGCGGGCGGCAGCGTGTCCGGATGTAACCGGCGCGCGGCGTCGCAAACAATTGTATAGTGGGCCGTCAGCCTGTCTCCTGTTTACAGTAATAAAAACAGATCTCTCTACCTAGTCAGGTCATAAATTCTGTCACATGTTTAATGTAAAATAATTGTAACAAGTTTATTAATTATGTAACCATTCATATACCAAAATGAACTTAACAAAACATAGATTCTTATGACATTAAAGTTTATTCAAAATGACCTCCGTGATTTTGAATACAAGCCTTCAATCTGCGCGGCCAGTCCTCTATCGCAGCACGAACGAGGTCCATGTCAATATCGGCGGCTGCCTTAATCAAGGATGTCTTGAGTGACTCCAAATTGGGATGAGGCTTTGAGCACGCCTTTTCCTCCAAGTGTTGCCATATCTTGTAATCTAACGGATTCAAATCTGGACTGGAGGAGGGCCAGTCTTCGTGCCGGATGAAGTCGATTTCACGCGCCGCCAGCCAGTCTTGTGTGCTCTTCGCTCTATGAGCTGGCGCCGAATCTTGTTGGAATACCCAGTGCCTGTTATTGAACATGGTATGAGAAACAGGTTCCACAAGGTTCGTCAGGACTGTATTTTGATACACAACAGCATTCGTTTTTACACCTTTCTCACAAAAATGTACCTCTGTTAAGCCCCAATAAGAAACTCCCAACCATACCATGAGCGAGGATGGAAAATGACCTCGTTGGACACGCGGAATACGGTTGCTCCCTTCTTCACTACTGTGTGCGTACACCTTATCATTTTGTTTGTTGTAGCTCTCTTCTACGGTAAACATTTTTTCATCCGAAAAAAGAATTTCCCGATATTTTTTTCCCGCGTACCGCTTCAACAAAGCGCGGCATCTCTTCAGTCTCAGGTCCATTAGACGAGCATTCAAACGATGTCCTGTTTTTCTTCGATATGCCCGAAGCCCTAAGTCTTCATTTAACACCCTTTTCATCGTGGTTCTGCTTAACCCCATCTGAAGGGCCAACAGTTTCTGCTTACGTTTGGGATTTCTTTGAATTCGTGCCTTCACAGCTTTTATCACTACTGGAGTCCTAACAGACCGAGGGCGACCACTTCTTGACCTGTCATCTACACTAGAGTCTTCATTGTATCGTTTGATGGTACGATAAACGAATCTTATGGTTATATTCAAATTTTTCAGTATGTTAAAAATTTGAATTGGCGCGTAACTGCAACGATGCAACGCAATAACTGCAACACGGTCTTCTTTAAGCGTCCACTCCATATTTAAAAATGAGTAAAATTCTAAAAGTATACCTTTTTTATTTTCATGAACAATTCGAAATTCGAATTCAATAAACTTTTTTGTGGCCAGCATTCTAAAAGAAAAGTTTTTACTGTGTGACAATACTTATGACCTGACTAGGTATATTGTAAACACGACCAAATATCACGACGAAATTTATGAATAACGAAAATCAAAAGTACAATACTTTTTGCAAATTTTTTTGTTCTTGAGGGGTAGTAAATGCTTGATGCGCAACCCACCGCTTGGTGGCTCGCGGGTCCCGAATCCCACTATCTAGTGGGACTTTCGTGCGATGCGTCTGTAAGCCCCCACAGATGACAAGGGGACGCACGTCGCTGGTATACCCAAACCTACTAAGACCACTCCAGTGTTCCTCTCCAGCCCGGATATACTTTCGCGTGCGCCTTAGGCTCGGGTGGAGTTTTTTACATCCTACTCATAGAAATAAGATTGACACATTATCAACAGAGCTAACTAACCTCTTCAATCTACATTGTTCGATCGACGACTTTTGTGGCGTAGCGGCAATAAAATATAATAATAGGGCGACTCTATTATTGTCTTAAGCCTAGTTCGGACTAGACGAGTATTTTAGTCAGTAATTTAGTGGCTAAACTACTCGCTACTGCACAGAAATCGTTCGCATTAAGCCTAGTTCGAACTGGTCGAGTATTTTAGTCGAGTGCCGAGTAATTTAGTGGCAAAACTACTCGCTACCGCCCAGAAATCGTTCGCATTTACGGTCCAGTACAGTACACAAGTGAGCGGTGTTTTGCAAGATGAACGGGCTGCGACGCAACAGAGTGAATAAACTGATTAAGCTAATCGTAATGGCTATTTTAGAAGAGCCTCTACTCGACTAAATTATTTATTAACCTACTTGACTAAATTTTTAGTGTTCAGACACATTTAGCTTCTAAATTACTCGCTACTCGACCAGTCCGAACTAGGCTTTACGGTCCAGTACAGTACACAAGTGAGTGGTGCTTTGCAAGGTGAATGGGCTGCAACGCAACAGAGTGAGTAAACTGATTAAGCTAATTGTAATGGCTATTTTAGAAGAGGAAATTTGTGTGATTAAGAAAAAAAGTTATGGGTACGAAAATGGATCAATAGAAGAGATAAACTAGGAGCTACTAATTGTCTTCTGAAGGAATTAGCATTGGAAGATCACAAAGAATACTTCGATAGTTTTTGAAAGAATACTTCGTCATTTTTGGCGGCCACTAATTAACTCGACTAATCAAAAGGTTCGGACTTGTTTAGCCGGTGAACCAGCACGGACACGTGGTGGGAGGCGCTACTCGCCCGATAAAAATAGAACAGAATGGATTGACTCGACTAAATTATTTACTAACTTACTCGAATAAATTTATATTGTTCAGACATATTTAGCCACAAATTACTCGGTACTCGACTAAAATACTCGACAAGTCCGAACTAGGCTTTAGGGAGTTGCATAGGCGACAAATATACTCCTTATGGTAATTTATAGACAACAAAGGGAAATCACCGTTCAGTCGAAGGACCAGACGGCAGATACTCGTGTTAAAACTATTTTTTCGCCTCTTGTCACGAAGAAAGATAGGGTTACCGAGGGGCACTGATGCAAAGAGGTGAATTCAAATTTTGTCCTGTGGCTATACTCAACAGTCGCTGAAGTTAAAGCTTCGCACATACCGGGAGGTGATGCTTAAATGAAAAGGTTATCCCAGGAGTGAATGCCGTCTTAACTACCAAAAATCGATCCTGTCATGCCTCCATTCAAGACTTTGGATAGCGACCGGACTTTTAGTATGTATGCGGCCTCTGCTGGCCATTGTAACCCGTCCAGTAGCACAAACGGAACCGGCGGTGATATAGAACTAGAACCTTAGAGTATACATAAGCAAGCTATATGTATATTCTAAGACTAGAACGCCATATGTAGGTTCAGCTTCCCTCTAGTGTCCAACGTAGTGCTGGTCAAACAGTTTACCCAATTCCTGCTGTGCCTTACTGTGGAATCTTATAAGATAGCAATAGGAAAATATGTAGACTCCTAAAATACTGTAGAAATGATAAGGTGATTCTCTATTCTCATGCGGGAAATCACATGGCCTGCCTCCATAATATTTACACTTTGTTGTCTACGACCGTTGTATGTGTATGTGCACATTCGCGTTATTGAACCGCCTTCTGTCGTCGGCGGGCAATGACCGACTTGCAAACCGCAACAAATAAACAATGCGCGGACTTGCTCAGATGCACCGTGCAATTTTACATGTTGAACAAAAGAATAAAACGCAATTTTTAAATTAAAAAATTAAGAACGCCAATGCTTATGACTGAAAAAAAAATCCAACCAAAGCTCTTTATCATGCTCAAATCATAACTGCCAAGACAAGAAATAGAGCATGGTGCACCCTGAATTATCAAGTGGAACTTATAAATACAAATATTTCCTTTAAATGATTACATACATATATGCTCAACATGTAGAATATTCACAGACAGCTTGTTAAGAAACAAGGAATATATAACATGATAATGTTTTTTTTTTTTTAAATTAAGGGTGTTTTGTTTTAACTAGAATGGCTAGTAATTTTCTAGCCTTTAATTCATTCACCGGCTCTTTATTCCACTTTTTAATTTTTTGCCCTGCAGCATTTTTTCTGTCTTTTTCTTTTACAATTTTACTTTTTAACTTAACTTAAACTATTGGCCATTTTAACTTTTCTTTCTTCTTTTTCTGCTTGTTTTTGAGTTAATGCTGTTTTCCTTGCTATTGATGTTTTCTTTCTTGATATGTGTTTATTGTTTATATGTTTTTTCTTTTTATAATTTATTCATATACATTTCTCTTTTTGTACTTATTTTATTTACATTCTTTTTTATCTTTTTATAATTTTGACTTATTTATTTGTTCCTTTATGTATATTCTTTCTTTTGTCTTAATTTTTTATCTTTATTTTTATAATTCTTATTAGATTAATTCTACTACAATATTTCTTAATTATTACTCATGCCCTTTTATTGAGCCAGATGGCGCCCTTATTTACACACCTTCATATATTATTTTTAAATTAAACCTAATAAGGTTACCCCCAGCAACCTTTCAACAATGTTGATTATGTGATGTTGACGAATAGTTGATGTTTTCACATTAACAAAAAGGAATTGTAAAAGCGAGATGCACATTTATTCACCAATACGTCTGTAATTTGTGCAATATTAGAAAAGGTTTTTAACATAATTGGATTTAAAAACTCTTCAGGCTCCTCTTAATCGCTGATACCTGAGCTGACTACTGTCAGTATCAGATAGAATCCGCCAACCCCTGGAGGTAATTAAGTTCCCTAGGTCTCTCCAGTGCATGTAGAGTAAGTGTGCATGTAGGCAATAATATTCCTAACAGGACTTGTATTAGATTTCCTCATTAAAATAATACTTGTTTCTTTAGTATAGCTAAAATAAGTAAAAATATAAAAATAAATGGAAAGCAAAGAAATATTCAAGCTACATCCTTTACTCTTTACTCCTTTACTCTTTTTGCAATAAAAAAAATTATGACAAGGTCTCTTAAAATAGATGTTTTCACAGTTTTTTATTGAATTTATTATGTTACTCAACATAGGCTTATATTTTCTCTGTAAGCAAACTTAGCACAGGCAATAAACCTTGTGCATCGAATTGCAGGCTTGAATGCAACGCAGAAGAAGGTGAATATTACAATTGGCCAATTATAACCTTGAAATGAAAACTCGTGGTGAATCAAGTTTCAGAGAATTATGTACAGCAATACATAAGTATATTATAATATTTCGACAAAATACAACTAAATAATAATTTAGATTTGGTAAATTAATCATAGTATTAATTATGTAAAAATTGAAGTTGATATCAAAAAGTCCAGAGCAAAAAACGAAATTTGATACTAGCTATCAGGTTTTAGACACTTTTGGTACTTTTTGGATCTTTATATGTATGTGCTTCTTCTTGAATGGTAGATGTGGCTAATGGGATCACTTTCAAACCAAAAAGACACATAAGGACTGAATGGAAAACTATTTATTTTAACTTAAACATTTTGAATTTATTTTTGATGAAACTTAATCATTATGAAATTTATATAAAATACAAAAGTTATGTCAGATAACTAGACATGTTACTTCTACAAGAGATTTTCACGGAAATATAAGAATATAACACAATTCAATCTGAACAAATAAAACTGACATTCCAAATTTAAAATAATTCAAACATAATACATAAACTAAACAGATCAGAGTTGACATCAAAAGAGTATGTATAATCTGAGATTACCAATCAACACACCCCCTTAATCTCAGATATACATCATAACACCAGACAAGTACAGGAAATTTAGAAATTACCAACAAATAAGCTACCAATCATAAAACAACAATAATACACTCTCTCTCAACATAAACGAAAACTCTTAATAATAACTAAAACCACAAAAATACAAGCAAAACACAATACACTATAAAGGAAGAGGAGAGATATCAAAAATTCTGTATAAAGTTTCTCTGAAAAATTCCGTTTTATCCTTTCCCCTTACAACAATCTCTCACACATGCTTCCACTGTGCGAATCTCTATTATTAACACCCCCTTACACTAGCACTACCTTCACTAAAAGGTTTAGAATTAAAATACCAAGTCTTAATAACGTCTATCACAAGACAATTGGTGTTATTCCAATCAATCACTTTAAAAACCTAGTCACTTAATTCATTTCCTACCTATACCATCTCCACAAATGCACCAGTCATCATCCCTTCAGTACACAATCACTCCATCACCACAAACGCACCAGTCATCATGCCTTAGCATCATTGAAAACATCAACAACCTCCTCCATTCTATCCAGCATCACCGAAAACATCAACAACCTCCTCCACTCTATCCAGCATCACCAAAAACATCAACAACCTCCTCCACTCTATCCAGCATCCTCCACTCTATCCAGCATCACCAAAAACATCAACAACCTCCTCCACTCTATCCAGCATCACCAAAAACATCAACAACCTCCTTCGTTCTATCCAGCATCACCAAAAACATCAACAACCTCCTCCATTCTATCCAGCATCACCGAAAACATCAACAACCTCCTCCACTCTATCCAGCATCACCAAAAACATCAACAACCTCCTCCACTCTATCCAGCATCACCAAAAACATCAACAACCTCCTTCGTCCTATCCAGCATCACCAAAAACATCAACAACCTTCTCCATTCTATCCAGCATCGCCAAAAACATCAACAACCTCCTCCATTCTATCCAGCATCACCAAAAACATCAACAACCTCCACCATTCTATCCAGCATCACCAAAAACATCAACAACCTCCTCCATTCTATCCAGCATCACCAAAAACATCAACAACCTCCTCCATTCTATCCAGCATCACCGAAAACATCAACAACCTCCTCCAATCTATTCAGCATCACCAAAAACATCAACAACCTCCTCCATTCTATTCAGCATCACCAAAAACATCAACAACCTCCTCCATTCTATCCACACTTTCATCCAAAAATCATCAAAAGTTCCTCCACTTCCAACTGCGCCTCGTCCGACAACTGCGCCTCGTCCGACAACTGCGCCTCCTCCGAAAACTGAACCTCCTCCGTTAAGTGTGCCTCCTCCGACAACTGCACCTCTTCATTTTCAACACCGTCAATTGTTACTTCTTCAATTGTTTCCTTTTGAATATAATATTCTGAACCCATAATCTCTTGAATGATAGATGTGGCTAATGGGATCACTTTCAAACCAAAGACACTTAAGGACTGAATGGAAACCTATTTATTTTAACTTAAACATTTTGAATTTATTTTTGATGAAACATAATCATTATGATTATGCATAATCATATGTTACTATGGGCCTTATGAGAAAGCTCATGGTCACTCAGAGGGCAATGGAGAGGGCTATGCTCGGAGTTTCCCTGCGAGATCGAATCAGAAATGAGGAGATTCGCAGGAGAACCAAAGTAACCGACATAGTCCGGATGATTGCAAAACTGAAGTGGCAGTGGGCTGGGCACATAACTCGAAGGACTGATGGCCGTTGGGTAGAAAAGTCCTCGAATGGCGACCGCGTACCGGAAGACGCAGTGTTGGTAGACCCCCCACAAGATGGACCGATGATCTGGTCAAGATCGCCGGAATAGGTTGGATGAGGGCAGCGCAGGACCGATCATCGTGGAGATCTTTGGGGGAGGCCTTTGTCCAGCAGTGGGCGTCTTCCGGCTGAAATGATGATGATGATGATGAATCATTATGAAATTTATATAAAATACAAAAGTTATGACAGATAACTAGCCATGTTACTTCTACAAGAGATTTTCACGGAAATATAAGAATATGACACAATTCAATCTGAACAAATAAAACTGACATTCCAAATTTAAAATAATTCAAACATAATACATAAACCAAACAGATCAGAGTTGACATCAAAAGAGTATGTATAATCTGAGATTACCAATCAACACTTCTACATTTAATTTTTTGTATACATAAATCTTTTGTAACAGACATTACACATTTAATAGACAGACATGAGGCAAAATTAAAAAGAGATTCCTCAAGTGTTTTACTGTAATCATATCACAAGCTATTATTTCAATGTAGTTATAATTTTTAATGTTAATTAACATAATGCAAAATATACCTTTTTTTCAAATTCCATACCTAAATTCAATAACTGAAAGAGTTCAGAAAATACCTGTAGTTTAACCTCCAAAGCCTTTTTTTATATTGAGGAAACCAAGTAACCAGTAAAGTAGTAGTAATCATGCCAGAACTTCACTTCCGGGAGATATTGACATGGTATGTCGGCCTCACTGTTCTAAACCTACAGCTGCCACCTTTGTGATACTGGCCAAAATGTTATGGCCAGCAGCAGCCATAGCAGCGTACCGACTAACACCTTGGTCTCCAAAGCGTTTAGTGGAGGCGTCGCAGGATCAATTTTTGGTTGCCTCCAAAGCCTAGAAAGGAGTTACTGAATGGTGTTGCTATCTATTAGCTTACAGTAGGGACAAATTGTTTGTTCTTCTAATCTCTCTTTATTATGGACATATACAATAATAATAAACAGTTTATAGGATCACTGTTGGGCTCCAGTCTCCAACTACATAGCATAATGACCATGCTAGTCTAAAGTAGATTAGTGGATTACACATATTGGTGATTTCTGTATGCATGTATCTGCACAATATTATCCTTTATCACCTGCAATTATGTTTAAAATGCTAATTTGGTGAAAATACTGCCTGAGCAGTGTATGTAATTTCAGGATTTGAACTTCTAACCCCTAGCTGGGTCTTTGAATATGAAACCACTTGGCAATGTGAATGTGCATTTTGTTATGTAATCATGTGGATTAATAAATAAACCTTGCATTTGAACACCTGTGTTTACACAGAATACATCATCAAGCATCACCATGTTTTGGTCTTACAACACCAATCTTCCTTGGACAAGCGATAAGGATGTAAATTTTGAAGCATTTTATACCGTCCACTGTTAAATATAAAATATTTATTGTGTAAAATTCGGATTTAAATATTTCATTTAGAACCATAAAGCATAAACTTACTACACAAATTATGCTATATCAAATATAAATTTGAAGTACTCATTTGAAATTGTAAATTATTTAAAATATAGAGCCCTGATAAAGAAAAAGAACTATATGTAGATGGATACAGCTTCCAATCAGACTTGATAACTCCATTGATTATGCAATACAACACGACCATGGCTAGTTTGGAAAGTCATAGCATAGGGCCACAATTGATGGTTCAAATGTTGAGGCATGTACATCAAAATGTAGCTCTTTTAACAAATTTGATACACTGCAAATATATAATTATTAAAAAACCCAAGATAGGGAAGAATGACTCCAATGAAATGTACATTTGAAAATATAATACTTATATATTTCTTGACGACTTAAAAACACAATCTTTCATATTCACAACCTCATCTATCATGCCAAACACATTTTACTGGAATATCTTATTCATTCTGTATATTATGATCATGATTATGATTATTATTTTATATAATCATTATAATTTTTATAGAGAAAATCATTTCACCATTGAGAAAAGGAAACCCAGCTCTATATTTTAGATAAAGGATAATATTAACAAAGAAAATTTTTAAGTATCGTAGCAAGTGGAAAGAAGTGGTCTCTGCCTACCCCTACGGGAAAGAGGCGTGATTATATGTATGTATGTATGTAGAAAATTTTTAAAGTAAATAAATTAAATTCACTCTAATAACTTGTTATTATTATAACAATATTTTTTATTATTATTTACAATACTACATTTAATGCAGTAATTTAATGTACAGTATTATGTTTTTAATAGTAATAATATTATAGAATGGTTAAATTTAACGAAGAAAAAGCTTAGATTTAACTTCTAAATAAATCAAATTCAAGGTAAATCCATCAACAACAGCTAGAAATGACTTACTAAACAAAGTAATTGCTACATGTCATTAAAAGTGAAATCGAGAGAGGCAAAGTTCAGCGAGTGTTATAGGTATAATTAATATACCAACAAAAGGAATAAAGCGAGATAAAAGCAGGAGATACTAAGTGAATCATCCCGTCCGTATCAACTATTACTTACCGATATACCGACTTGCGCCGCAAATGCACCGCAAGAAAACTGCACAATCACGAATGTTTTACTTACTACGTAACAAAATGTGTACACTTTCAATTCAATTCAAAATCTCAAATCCACTTTCCGACTATTTTTCACATAAATATCTTCTACACCGCTGTAGGTAGATCATACAAAGATGGTTCTCACACAAGTAGTCCAATTTCTTCACCTTTAACAATTCTACCATTTGATTTCAACTAAGAATTTGCATTCACATTGCATACTGCACTGCGTTGCAATACGTATTTCTTGAAATTATCGCTTTTTAATTATTTATTATTATCACAAAATAACACCATAAAAACATCAGCGGTGAATGAACGATCAATTGATTTAAAAAGTTCAATGTCTTGTTTATGGTACGTTGACAGCTGCATAATATTATTATAGAAAGTCTTAGCTCTAGGCTTAGTACATTTTAGTAGTATTAACTTATACACTATTATTGTGGCTCTGCCTTAGATAAGAGTGATTAGCCAAATATTTATGACCTAACGCGATCGTGAAACGCTACGAAAAACCCATATATATATATATATATATTAAAATTGTTTCAAATGTAATTCATACTATTTCCAATACATTCTTATCAATGTTTTCCATTGTTAATAAATGTCATTCATAGCAAGAATAAAAAAGTAGCGAGTGTTTATTGATCACAGAAAGACACAATAATTTTTTTTCACACAAATTACATTAAAAACAGGAAATTAGTTCCTTCTATCATTTATCTTTTATTGAACTTACAAATATGGCATCTAAAAGACCTTTAAAGACACAAGTCTTTACGTCCACACTTGTTACTAACATGTCATGAAAAGAATTTTAAATGTAGGTATCTTATAAATTTAAAACCAATTCGTTACTTTTGTCTTCACAAAAAAATCCATTGTCCTCTATCTGTCATCGATATAATTAAAAAAACTGTCACTGTCATCAATGTCAACAAAACGCGCGAAAAGCTAGAGCTTGCGTTAACCTTACCTTAAATTGTAAACAAACTTAAATGTGAATTTATTAAACTAAACATTACCAATTATAATGTCTACTCCATCGAAACGGCCTTCATCTCGTGCATCTTCTGATGCACCGACCCCTACGCGTACCACGAGATCTTCGCAACAAGTTATTATACCTGAAACTCCACAACGGTCAACCGGAACCCCATCTAAAGGTACTAAATTCATATCTGACTATTTCTTTAGCCCTTCGATTGAATCTGATAATTCGTTTTAATTTATAATAAAGAATATAAAGTTATATGCTTTCTGTAATTTTCTTTCTTAATTCTTTGTGTAATATGTTTATGGTTGTAGATTACCGTTAATAAAAATTTCAGATGGTACTCCTGGAACTCCTCGGGGAACACCTCGACAAGCACCGGGAACATCACCTGCTAGAGCTATGGCTTCAAGTCCTATTGGTAAATATACAATTAGTGAAATTGTTTTCAAACTGGTTGTGTTATATGGTTTAACGTAGCTGTTTTTAAAGTTCTGGATATTTAGTAAATAAATTAAATTTTTTAAATTTTGGGGATGCTTTTAACACACTTTTGCTTTTCAATCATGGCATGCCTGACATCAGTTAAGCCCTCAAATAAAATTGTCACTAGGTGCAACATCAGGTACTACGAAAGAGATTTCCACAGTAACATATTAACAGTTGTTGGTTGAAGCTTATAAATAAATTTAAATTTCTTATTTAAGCTTGACACAATAAAAACTAATTATGTAGCTTTATACGTCATTTTATATAAGTACTACCTAATTCCAGAATGTCTATATGGTAATAGTAGAGAAGGTATTCCCCGTGGATAGGTCTGCATAGGCCTGAACTAGTACATGGAGGATTTAAGAGCATAACAATTTTCCTTATCATTAAAACTTATAAATTCTACTGTAGTAAATATATACATAACAGACATAAATACATTGGGACAATTCACACAATGCCATCTAGTCCCAAACTAAGTTGCATAACACTTGTGATATGGGTACTAGACTACTGATCTACTACATATATATTTATCTTTTTGTAAATAAATACATAAACACCCAGATGCTGAATGGAAATTAAACCCATGAATGGAAAAAAAACCAATGAAAATTAAACTCTGTGAGTGTACCAACATGCTGACATGCATTATCCAATCTAAGGTGTAATGATGCTAGGAGGTTCTCAAATTGCATATTATATTATATTGACGGAAATAAAGTGAAGAGGCAAAAATATTGTGCTGACAAAAATGTGAATATGACGTGTTTTCAATATATGGCCAGATATTTATTTTTAATTGCTAAAGAAAAACAGACAGGCTGAAGGCCCACTTGACAGTAAGCAGTTACCATCGCTGATGGATGTTTGCGATGCTAGAAGTACTGCAAACACCCTGCTGTCCCAGAGGCAAACCAGGGTCACTGCTGCCAGAATGCAACACAAGGTTATTATGGCAGTACACTTAAGTCCAAGGGTGGTTGCCATCCAGATGGGATTGGGGCCCTACCACAAAGGGTTGTTTAGTTTTACGACAGGCCCCAGGGGTTAGTATTCCTACTCTGCCTCTGCATGGAGAAAGACGAATCTTATTGAATAAGGTTTAACACTTTTAGTGACGGTTCAGTATCAGATTTACTCCATTCCTTTTTGTCTAGGGCACCCAGTCAGGTCTAGGCACTCACCAGTCTGGATACTTATGCCTATACTCACAAGTATGATTTCACAAACTTATTGTATACCTAAGCATACTTGAGTGACCAATGATCCAAAACTATAAGCTCGGCAAACTCTTTTTGTGGACTTTTTATAAGAACATAAGAACTTTCCATTACTCTGTACATTTAACTGTGCTTTCCATGATTACAAAAACAGTGCTTTTAAAAAAAATCCATAATAGTTGAACAGTTGGATCATATTGAAAAACTTTGGATTGCTTAACTGATGTTGAGTAGCTGCATAAAAACTGTGTAGATCTAGGAAATGGAAATCCTGAATAACAAAATTTATATAATTCATTACTAATTTCAATTAGAATAAAATTTCCAGAACAAGCATCTCTCATTTATAAAATTGTTTTGATTTGTACTATTGACCTGTATGTAGGGCAAAATTATGCATCAAAATTAGTCATGAGCGTGAAAGTGCTGACAAGTTTCTTACACAGCAGGTGAGCATTTCACAATAAACACATTTGTATTTCATCTGCACTGTATAACATCAGTAGTAACTTTGGTAAGATATATATTTACTTAAAGTTTCTGCATAAAATTAAATTATTGTATTATGTAATTCTCTAATATGTATATCCTTAAGCGATGAGGTATTTGCCTTTTATTTTACTGTGTTATTATTGTATAATAAACTTGTTTTTACTGTCTTAAAGTCTATAATTATAATCTATGTGTATTATAATTATACAGTCTCAATTTTTAATGATCCATATACTGTAATAAATGTCTGAAATTAAAACTTAATTGTATGTTTATATTGAATGAGTAGCAAGAAAACATTACTCAGTAGAAAAATATTATTGCAGGTACTGACATAGACATGAGTTCTCCGTTGAACTATGGCACACCAAGCTCCCTGAGCACACCTCGCTCTTTGATGCGAGGAGCCATAACCCCGGCCCGGCATAGGGCTGATCTACGTGGTCCTCATACAACACAAACTGTGCCAGCACCAACACCTACACACAGGGTAAGGAGTAAATAATTGTACATGTTATAAAGTTGTATAGAAAATTATCTATAGTCCACTTGTTTTAAGAAAATAGTAAGTCATCGTTGTCGTCGGCCTAGCCCTGCTCCCCGACCAATCCGATCAAAACAAATTAAAAAGCTATATTCATAGTGACCAGTTGACGACAGATCATCATATGGAACAGGTGTCTCTTGTGCGTTAATTAAAAATTTTAAATGAATACCTCGCCCATTCTTAAGAATAGAAGTGGAACGTTCTAGTACAGGAGTAATTTATAATGTTTTTAAATACTTTAAATGGGGGATTTAGATGGAGAGCATAGTATAAAAACAGCAAGTGCATGCAGTGTCTGAAAATACAGTTTATAAAATTATTCGGGAACATAAAAAAGCCAACACGAAATCTCCAGTGAAAAAAAGATTATCCATGATTGATAAATTAGATGAATTACACATAAGACATGAGCTATTTAAATAAGGAATTACTAGTGAAAGTGGCCGACATCGCCCCCACTATAATAAATATTTAGTAGACGAAATTACTAAAATGGTATTGAAATTCTCTGTCTGATATCGCATCATTGTAAACTAAACCATATAGAGTTGGTGTGGGCCCAAATAAAAAATTATATTGGTGCCAATAATTCAACATTCAAGATGAGTGATATAAAAAAATATTTTATGACACAATAACTAATAGATGCTAATGGATGGAAGAAATGCTGCGACCACGTGATACAAGAAGAACACCTTATGTGGAATTTTGTTGATGTCATGGGAACGCGGAACAAAATACTTTCATAATAAATACAAATGAAGATTCTAGAGACACTGATTAAAAATATTACTATTGACTCTATTTTTAATTTTTTTAAATTTAATTATAGTCGATTTTTATCCATTAAACTCTTTTGAAATATAAATGAATGATGATGTAATTTTATTGAGTGCAAAAAAATATTAAATATATAAATTGATTGAATTTACCGCACTGTGAAAACACCTTTATCCTGCAGTTGCAATGATGACTCACTATTTTCAACCTGAATAGACTATAATACTGCTAATGTGGAAAAAGTTGTGTATTCTAGTGATAGTAGAATTAATAAGAATTAATGTAAACTAAGAGGTATCTGGTCGCTCAGTGGTATTACACTTGAAGACCAATCTAGAGGTTCTGGGTTCGAATCTCATGGTGGCATGAGTGGCTAAATCGTGATTTAGGCAGTTTTCTCGCCTAATGTGCATATGATAGCATAATTGCCGAAATAAAAACCGACATGCTGACATCAATTATGTCTAATCGGTCAATCAAAGCGTTGTACAGAAGGGGCGGGGCTACTATCCTCCCTATACAGGGAGGACTGACTCCACCAGTGGAATGCCATAGGCTGTTATTGTAATATAAAGTAAATCAATGAAAAAAATTAGTTAAATTCCTCTTTAAATTCATATATTTTAATGTTAATCAAATAAATTAAGTCAAGGAATTTTCTTACAAGTAAGTCTTCATTTGAGGTTGAATATTATCTGCAAGTTGTTTGTTCTGCTGTATGAGTTATAATGTATTACTTCTTTTTTTAAACTTACAAAATAAAAATTTCATTGGGCTACAAAATTATATGCTGATCCCTGAAAAATATTTTTATAGTGTAAAATAAATACTTTATAACAATATTTAAAACATATCACGCAATCTTGATTTCATCAATATTAAAAAATCAACAGGGATTTTCAAAAGCTTTAAAATAATTGTAATTAATGACAATAGGGTGTTAGATTTCTGGCAGATAAGTGAACAGTTGTCCTGGGATTCTTTACTTGCAATTATTTGAAATGTTTTTCTAAATTCTTCTGAATTTGGTGTATTGCTGTTCTGAAAATAAAACAAGATAATTACTTAAGGAACTGAATTAAATGAATATACTTTCAAACAGTGCTGGTTCCAAAGTAGCATAGCACTTGTGTTATTGGTACTAAACAACTGATATAATAATTTTCTTTTTTCTCACTGTTATATGAGTATAGTACAGTACAAGTACCAAGTACAGACTAGAGCAGAAAGACCTAAAGTGATTTGAGTTTAAATCGGTGTAAGTTATGAATGAAAGGGATGGAAAAAATACTGGAGCTTTAAATGAGTAACGAAAGATAGATATATGAACTTGACCACAAGAAAACGCTTCTTTAACATCAGCATCCTGTCGTGCATAAAATCCACTGAGACCAACTTAGAAGCTGTTAACGTGCAATGGAGCAACATGCTAGGTGTAAAGCTGTTAGACAAGATAAATAGTGAAAACATTCGAGCAAAAACTAAACTTAAGACATTTTGTCACAAATAGATGCTCAGAAACCAGACAAAAGAACAACATATCCAAAATGGAGTCAACTAGTGACACATTCGTACCCTAGGGATGAAAAAAGATGCAGGGGCAGCCAAAACAAGCGTTGGAGAATGAGCTGAATCTTGCAGCTGGTACCTTTTGGAGACGAGCAGCTTTGAATAGAGCAGACTGGCTAAGCTGGAGGAGTCCTTTGCCAATAGGCACTTTGAAATTAGAGATTTAATCTAAATAATTGTAAGAAGAAACTACAAATTCGGAATAAGGCTTAATATTATATAAGTGATGAATATGATGCACTGAATATGTGGAGTGACATGTATGGACTGCCTTCAATGGCAGTTTTATATCTGTGATAGGACAAGAAAGTCTGCATCTATATAACAGCACCTGGTCCAGTGTCAAACGTCTAGTTGTGTCGTTTACTCAAACCTTTGCCAGAGTTCACCCAGAAAGGTAGAACTAAGAACTACTAGCTCGACGCCGACGTCGGCTCTCTACTAACAGTGACGTAAACTATGTGGAGTGCATATTAAAATCCCGAAAGAAGCCCCTTAAGGAGTCTGCCCACTACACCGTTCTATACCATGACCGTGCTAGGAACGTGCCAGGCAAAAAAAATATTCTTTGTATTAAAAAGTATGTGACTATGCCGACTAGACCGTTCCGTAATCAACCAGCTTTTGCTTTTGTGTCTTGATACGGTCCTAGCACGGTTATGGTATGGAACGGTGTAGTGGGCAGACTCCTTTAGGTCCAAAATTTAATCTCATAGAACTTCTTCTTAAAACTCTCTCCAACTCCAATTATATAATTTCCTCCTGTAACTTAGATTATGTCTCTAATTTCAGTGTTTATTGGCTAAATGTACCTGGTGGCTCAGTGGTATACTCAGAGAACAATCTACTTCGCTAGTTTTTCTTGTATAATGTGTATGGAATAATTACCATGTACCAATGAAGGAAAACATCGTGAGGTAACCTGCATAGCGAGAACACTGATTTGTGTAACCCGTTAAACCGCCTTGGACTATATAGAGACAGTGCCCCAACAGAATTGGTGTTTAAGAAGCAATTCTTTAAAATAAATAAATTTGTAAGATTCAGATTAAAAAGAGTGTATTTAATAAAACATGACAGACAGACGTAAGTAATAAAAAACAAGTTACGATGTAAATTTTACTAGAATACTAGCTGATCCGGCAAACGTTGTTCTGCCATATAAATAACTTTACGTTGTAGATAATTAAAGTATACTTTAAGTTAATAAATTATTCTTTAAGTAACAAATATATATTAAATTACAATTATGATAGCTATCTATACATCGAAAATAGTTATTCATATTTTTTCTACTAATAAAATTAAAAAATAAACAAAGATTAATCTCTCAGCGCAATGGAGTGTACAATATTTTTGGTCAGTCCGTCTTTAGCCAATACAAACTGTATGATTTTCCTAGGCGAGAACATGCCACATATAGTGACCGTTGGAAAAGCATCGTGTAACTAAATCTAAGCCACAAACAGACAACGTTTGGCCTTGTGACTTAATGATCATCATTGCGAATGCCAATCTAATTGGGAATTGAATGCGTTTGAATTCAATTCGCACATCCTGTAAGAATCATAGGGATTCGTGGCAGTAATACATTTTCGCCTCGGAACTTGCCATTCAAAATGCTGGCTGGCTTTTTTAATGACTAATCGCGTACCATTGCAAAGCCGTGGTGGATTCAAATTACGAAGCAAAATAACCGGAGATCCAGTAAATGGTAAGGTGGCATGCCTGACATATCCAATGAATTCAAAAACTCAATTGGATAATTCACATCTTCGTTGGCATCGCAAATTGCATCGACAGATTTATATGACGCCAAGTCCCCTGGCAACAACTGTTGTATCTTGGAATTTACTCCATTAACGTCCACATTTTTTGGTGCCAAAATCGCTCTTTCTGCCAGCCACTCAAGATTTTTGTATTTTGTGTGTACATCGGGATATATGTGATCGATGAAAGTATTTTGCGAGTTGATGATTATACAGAAATCGGTGGGCAGTTTTATGCATCCAGTATTTTTATGACAACAACTTTTCCATTGTGAATATCTAACAATTTTTTTGAGAAAGTTTCCGCGGATTGATCTTGAAGCTTTTCAACACGCATGTTCACTGTCAGTTGTACTTTTTCAACATTACGCCACAGTCGCGATGATTTTAAGCAAGCGTTGATTTCATCAGCTTTCGTTGAACGTGAAATAACGGGAAGTGTCTCTGAAATCACCTGAAAGTAGTAACACAGTGCCGCCAAACAGTTTGTCGTTGTTTTTTTATATCTTCCAATGTCCTATCCAATGCCTCAAGCGAATGTTTGTGTGCCATAGTGCATTCATCCCAAATGATAATTTTACACTGTTTCAGCACTGTAGCCATGGACGATTTTATTTAATGCTGTACACTGCATCTGGGTTATTTTGAATGTTTAATGGTAGCTTAAATGCTGAATGAGCTGTTCTGCCTCCATCTAATAAAGTTGCTGCAATGCCAGAGATGCAACGGCCAATGCGATGCCATTTTTTGATCGTATCTCGACAAGAAGTAGCGAAATAAGAAATGTTTTACCAGTTCCACGTGAAGCATCCAAAAAAAAGAATCACCCTTGCCCTGCCGAAACTGCCAGCATAATGCGGTCGTAAATTATTTTTTGTTCATCATTTAGTAGTGGAACATTGCGAATAACAATCGCTGCCAGTTCTAAAGTATATGATGCAGTTCACAATTCATATCTGTGTTGATTAAATCAGGTGCACTTGGATTTGGTGAACTCATACCCAAATGACTGATTGGTAAATTCTTAATGGCAACGCAATGATCCTCGATAGCAATCAATGCTTCATTGTATACATTGCGTCACTGAATGATATCGTTAGATCGTGACACCTTGTACGATGTCGATACAATATATCATCAGTCGTTGAATTTTTGTGATTATCCCACAATATTTGTGCTCGGGCCGGGAAAGACTGTTTTCCTGTGCAGTTTAATGCTGCTTCAGCAAGCATACTGTCCCAATGATTGTCGTCTTCTAGCAAGTCATGCAAGGCATGCATCTTTATACGTCGGATACTGTTGTTACTATTAGAATAAAATTAACATGATTATGCCACTGGTACGATCGAGACACAGATAAAACCAAAACAAAAAACGAAAACTTTATAGAGAGTGAGAGAAAGGAGGCCGGCTTCGTTCTCATCTCTACTCCGAGGTGTTTGCTGGTTGAGAGGTGACAACAGTAGACACCTGGCGGGGATAACTGATCGATTGGTACTTGAAGATTAATTTGAATTGAGAAAATAAAAATTATAAAAAGAAACAGGGGTTGATCGATTTCAATTCTAAATCATAATAAAGTAAAAATAAAAAAATAATTTTAGGGGTGGGTCATCCTTATCGTTTAGGGATATGAAAAATAGATGTTGGCCGATTCTCAGACCTACCTTATATGCACACAAAATTTCATACAAATCGGTCCAGCCGTTTCGGAGGAGTTTGGTAACAAACACCGTGACACGAGAATTTTATATATTAGATTTGAAATTACTTTTAAAACATGTTAGTGCTTTGATTATATAAATAATAAACACGCAGGTTTTAACAGACAACAACATGAACACGTTACAAAGCGTAAAAGAATACCTTTGAGAAATGTATGTTATGGGTGGAACCGCGACATAGTGGGCAAACAATGATGTCGGGCTTGTTCTCCGCTTGCCAATATTCTTGCAGACACTCCTCACAGAACCTGTGTCCACATGTCAATGAAGCCGGATCATATAGTAATGATAGACATATTCTGCAACTATTGAACATTGACGATGCCTTCGTGACAATGCTTGATTTAGAACCCGCTTGGTATTTTAAACTAGAATTCTTTGATGGTTTCTGGTTAAAAGTTGTTTTAGACATTTTTCAGTGTTTTTTAAATTATGTCAATTTAATATTGTATTATTGACATTACCAATTTATTACATTTTGGTTAGCTAATGCAGAATGATTAAAATGAAACACTAAAAAGTTTATGTATTTTTAAATGTTTCCTTCAAAGGAAGTATACTTCAAAGTATACTTAAGGCTGGCTTCACAGCTATCCGGGAGACCCGTACGGGTCACGCCCGCAGTGCTCAGTATGATACGGTTGTGTGTACGATACGGTGTCGTTATACGGGCTCTACCCGGAGCGGGTCGCGTGCGCACCAATCCGCGTCGCTGTGAAACGATGTACCTAGCGCCTTACATATGCTCCCGCTCCGGGCGCCCGTACGGGCTGTCGGTATAGCTGTAAAGCCAGCCTAATATTTAATTCATGTTTTATACCCATAACACAAGTGCTATGCTACTTTTAGTGGGGCTAAATGGCGCTGTGTGAATTGTCTCAGTCCGTTTATTATTATAGAAAGTAAATAGAAAACGGTTTTGTATGAGACATGTTTATTTACTAACAATAACTGTATCATATAATTATATAATATATTATATGCAGGCTAATAGGTTTCGTCGTCCTAAATACTTTAGGAGGTTGTAGTATTCATCGCTACTGACTGATTTGACTATGAAATACCATATCCTAAATCTAACTGTTCTCAAGATATTCGACTTCAAAGGGTTTTTTATAAACATTTTCGATTTCTGTCTATTAGATATTTTTTCTGATTTATGTATCCAATTTTTATTTCTTTTAAAAGTTTTTAGTAAAGTGTAGTAGTTATGTTGCTTCAGGGCCGTAGCTTGGGGGGGGGGGGCATTGTGGGGCAAGCCCTACCTTAAAAATATTAAAAACTAAGATAAATTATTATAATTTTGTTCATAGTTTGAGATAAAAAAAATTATAGTTATCTAAACTTTTCCGTTCTTCGCATTTTTAATAACATGACGAATCGTAGAATTCAGCTGTTTTAAATATTTTTTTTATTATTATGTTAATTATTATAATATGTGCAGAAACAATATGATCTAAATGGTATTTTTGGTCGTATCTATTTACTCGCATCACCACACCTAACAATTAATTATTACCTCACTCTCACTCAGAAGTGGATCTCTACATCCAAATCTGGAAGTTCAACCATCTTGTTCGCTTGTTCTTCATCATTGAGTATTTAAGGCATGCGAGGCATGCCTTTTAAGTTTTGTCGTTTGAAGAATAAAACACAACTAGAACCTTATAGTTCTTTTTATTGTTTTTCAAAGTATTCACCACGTAGCTTAATACACTTTTCCATTCGCTCAAACCAGTTAATATAACATTTATTCCACTCTAAAGTGGGGGTGTTCTTAATGGCTGACTTGAAAGCGTCGACTGCTTCTTCACCGGACCGGAACCTTTGACCGCGAAGACTTTTCTTAATTTTAGGAAATGTAAAGAAATCTTTAAGGCTTAGGTCAGGACTGTATGGAGGATGGTTAAGAATTTCTACTTTTTCCTGCTTCAAATACTCAATCGTTTGACGAGCACTGTGTGAGCTTGCGTTGTCGTGGTGCAGGATGATGCGTCGCTTTGAGTTAGATTTTCGAAGTTCGGCGATGACTTGTGGTAAACAAACTGCGGTATAGCACTCTGCGTTAACCGTCTTACGATCTTCAAGTGCAATAGTCGCAACATGACCGGTTTTTCCCACGAACGTGGCCACCATTTTCTTTGAAGTGCTTCGAGAACGAACAACTAGTCGGCTTTGGCTCGTCTTGAAATACCCAGATTGTAGATTGTTGTCTGGAATCAGGATCGTAGGCATAGATCCAAGATTCGTCACCACTGATGATGTCGTAGTCGTGATTTGACTCTCCTCAGTTGAACCTTTGCAGATTTTTTTTACACCATCTGACGCGGGCCGCCTTGTGATCGTCGGAAATCAGATGTGGTATCCAACGGCAAACTAGCTTTCTTACACCAAGCGCTTCATGCAAGATCTTCTGAATGGTTGTCCCTGAGATGCCTAATAGAGCTTCTATCTCTCGATACTTCACATGACGATCTTCGAGAATTAGTTGTCTCACAGCAATGATGTTATCTTCAGTGAAGGTGGATTTTGGGCGTCCTTCGCGAGATTTGTCACTAACACTAGTATGTCCACGCAGGAATTCTAAATACCAACGTTCGATAGTCCGCAGACATGGGGCTTTATCACTGAACGCAGATGTTAGCTCTTCAAAACACTGAAGCCGTGTCAGGCCTCTTCTAAAATTGTAGAAAATTATTGCATGAACATTTTCCTTAGAAAGATTTATTTTCGGACGTGACCTGACAGATTCCAATCGACGCTGTGACTAAACAATAGCATTAATCCGAATACTTTCAACTGTTTTGAGATTCAAAATTTAAACACATTCGAATATAGAACAGTTCCAAATTCAAAATTGCCGGGAAATATAGAAACGACAGAACTTAAAAGGCATGCCTAGTAGTTCTTAGATCCATGCTCATGATCTGTCACAAAAGATACATATAGTATATATACATGGTGATTGATTTAGGAGCCCGTGCTTCGAGGGCAGATCAATTATGATAAATTTTTTACTACTGCCCTACCTGTAACCAATGCTGCCCCACCTCAAATTCGACTCTAGCTACAGTCCTGAGTTGCTTTATAATTATCATCATTAAATAACGTGGCTTAGAAAATTGGGTTGAAGTAGAGGATTGATTGTTGAACAAAGAAATAAATTTATAAGTGTTTTTTTTTTGGGAATATTAAAAAAAAATGTATATCAGCTATATTGCAGCTATGTCTGAAAATATCTACGTACTTCCAGCTATCCAAAAAGGTATAACAGTCTAAGGTGTTCATTGGATCCAAGGATCCATTGAATTATACAAATTAACTCTTTTCTCTATTTGTCCTATTAATATGTCATTTTATGAACTTCCGTTTTAAAATATTTTTGCAATAATTTATACGCATTTTTTGCATGATGTTTGTATCCATAAAACACAATCTAAAATCAATAGAGTATCTTAAAAAACCTAGGAAAGAGAACTAATTTATTTCTAAAGAGATGTTATTCCTATGTATGTGTTTATTTAATTATAATATATATTTGGAGATTTATATAAAGAATACCTACAAATATAATGTTCCCTCACCATCACACATTACTGTGCTCATTCCAATATAGGTTAAAAAACATGTTATTGGTATAAATAAAAAAAAATTATGGTATTACAATATAATATGTAACCTGTATATTAAAATTAAACACCAAAACTTTTTTGAACAGAGAACTATTCAAAAAAGTTTTTTTATGGTGACAATGCATCGAAGATAAAAATATCTTGAAATGTTTTGATTCTTTTTTCATATTATTTGTATATCACTTAGGTCAATAGCTGAACATAATATTCTTAAAAGGAGAGCAGCAAATGTTATTTATATTTAACCCTGTCTTAACTTCCTTGTGCAGGTTGATGAAGGTGTATCAGACACAGCATCAGGTGAACCCCAATTAGTGGTATGGGGTACAGACGTGGCGATAGCAGAATGCAGAGAAAAGTTCATAAAATTCATACAGAGATTCGTCGAGCCAACTGCAATCTCCAATGAACCATTGTATGAAGTCAAATTGGATGAGGTACTTGATTCATTGAAGATTTGAAATCTTTTAGAAAGTGAAATAAGACACTTAGACCTAGCTAGAGGCTCCAAGTTCAAACCCAACGCTGGCATACACTACTTAGTTTTTCTTGCCTAATTCTAATTCGGGCTAGAGGCCCTACCACGTAGCTAGGGCGAGTTGTTTTGTCGCATTTTACGACAGGCTGACCCCGGCCGCATAGATTAGTATTCTTTCTCCACCCCTGCATGGATAAGATCTGCCTTGGACAAACGTTGTTGATACCCCTCACGCTTGTCCACCGTCCATTCTTGGAGGCAGTACAATATAAAAAATGTTTCGGCTGCAAACACAATTAAAAGCTTATGAAAAATGATTTATTTTCTAATAGAGATTATGAAGTTTATGTCTAATATAGTGATTGTCTTTCAGATTTTTACATTAGAAGAACCCTTTTTGGATGTGGATTGCGAACACATAAAGATATTCGATCCAAAACTGCACAGGCAGCTTGTTTCGTATCCACAAGAGGTAATTATTTGTTATTATCTGTTCTTCCAGATCTCATTACATGTGAAAACTAAAATTATTTTCTTTTTTTTCATACCTTCTGATAACAACCGGAAGAGACAAAGGGTACATCACTATTAATGTCTGCCAATACTGTTTTGGGTTTTTACAGCCGTTACTTACAATGTTATCTACTTTTACAGATGTGTTACCAAAAGCCTTAAATTCACAATAAACTATGACTTCTGTTACAACCTTATTTTATATACATACATTGTTACCGCCTTTTTATATGTATACCATATTTATTTTCATAAGAGATGAATATGCTGTGGTGGATATCTAGCCATGCCGCTTCCGCCGGGCCCCGCGTTGAGGGGTAGACCCAAACGCTGGCTTGACGTAGTAAAGGGTGATATGCGTGCCAATGGATTGACTACCAGGGATGCCGAAGACCGTGCGAAGTGGACAACAAAAAGTTGGAAAGCGGACCCCAGGCACCGACGCGAAAGTCTAGGTTGCCACTGAGATTTGACGCTGGGATGATGATGATGAATTGTTTTCATAAGATTTCTTTGTCATAAGTCAGTCAAGTTTTATTGTTTAGGACCAGCAGACATGCCCCACTTAATACTTAGAAGTTACCATCGCCTATGTATAAACACGTTGCTGTCCCATAGGGGTACTGGAGCCAGAGTCACTAATGCCGGAACACGGTTATTATGGCGACATACTTATAAACCAAGGCTGGTTGCCATCCAGACAGGCTTGAAGCCCTACCACGTAGCTAGGGTTGTTTTGTCACCTTTTACGACAGGCTGACCCCTGCAGCAGAAGTTAGTATTCTTACTCTGCCCTTAATATCATTAAATTGACATCTTAAATACAAATATGTTGATTTATTAAAACTTTCATAGAGTAGATGATCTAGGTCGATTTTTAAAATGTATGTTGAGGGTAGTCTACGTTTTTTTACTTGTCTATATCAATAAATTTGGCTACATAAACATTAATGAACAAATAAAATAAGCAATTAATATCTATAAACTTTTAATTATATCCAGATTTATAGTATTATCTTATTCTATTAGGTTGTACCCGCATTCGACGCAGCGGTGAACGAGTTATTCTTTGAGAAGTACCCAGCTGCAGTTCTGGAGCATCAGATACAAGTTCGGCCATTCAACGCCCCGCACAGGCATATGAGGGATCTCAATCCAGAAGGTTGTGCCTTCTTTTATTTAACTCTTACTTAGTTTTCTTTATTTCCATTAAATGCATATATCATAAAGAAATTATATACTTTCAAAATTCACTCAATGCGATCTAGTCCCAGAGTAAATATCACTATTGTTATGGGTAGTAGACAACTGATATATGTACTTCATACTACTTTTATTCGTAAATAAATACATTTTATGTATACAAAAAGATGCGAGCTGGGGATCGAACCCGTGAGCTTCGTAGTATACCGAAGTGCGTTAGCCGCTATGCCACGGAGGTCTTTTTGTTCTAAACTTTAGTCAAAAACAAACTATGGGGATGTGATAGGATATTGCCCTCGTACTGAATTGCATAGTATGATATATAATCTATACAAATAAATAAAATTGGAGTGTCTGTTTGTAATATTAAAATAACCGCTTTTTACTAAGTGCATTTGGATGTATACACGGTACATATTCCAAAACAACATTTTTTACAATTTTTGTCTTTCTGTCTGCTTGTTTTGGCTAATCTCTGAAATGGCTGGACCGATTTTGACGGGACTTTTACTGCCAGTTAGCTGATGTAACAAGGAGTAAGTTAGGCTACATTTATTTTAGAAAAAAAATGGTTTTAGAAAATAAGTAGGATCTCACGAAAATTTTTTTTTCTGTTATTAGACCAGCGAAGCGGGCGGGAACGGCTAGTTGTATATAAGATACAGATTTTTTTTCCGTATTTAGACATTTAACACAGCGCCATCTAGTCCCAAACTAGGTCGCATAGCACTTGTGATATGGGACTAGTAACATATATATATATATATATGAATACATGTTATATACATAAAACATCCAGACACTGGACGCGCATCGAACACGTGACGCCAGGTCGTCAAAAATTCTATTTAGACTTAACATGTAAAAATAACATTGCAGATATCGATCAGTTGGTAACGATATCTGGAATGGTGATCCGCACGTCATCCATCGTGCCCGAGATGCGCGAGGCGTACTTCAAGTGCGCCGTCTGCGGGGCCCCTGCTACCGCTGAACTGGAACGGGGCAGGGTCCCTGAACCGGCTCACTGCGGACATTGTAATACTGCGCATTGCTTCCAGCTCATTCACAATAGGTCGCATTTCGGTGATAAGCAGCTGGTCAAGTTACAAGAGTCCCCGGGTAAGTAATACTTCTAGAAGTAATGAAGAGAATGAATAAGGTATAGAAGAGTGTAAAGAATATTCACAGACCAAATTATTTTCATTTCTTGGTGTAACTTATTAGACAGTTAGAGATGATTTACTATAAAAACCAAAATCTTGGACCAGTCTGGCAGTTATCATAGTAAAGGAAACGTAGCTAACTTTGCGAAAGCCAGGCAGTCATTGTCACAGTTAACAGATCTGCAGCTATTGGTTCTTTGTTTTCAAATCGTCAACACAGATGGATTCATAGATATAATATACACCACCAAAAAGTTATAGAGCAAGAATGGCTAGACTTACGGGCTGTGGGCGTGCCGTGTGTCTGGCCACGCCCAACTGCCGGATCTCTAGTGCGGGAACAATTTTTATCTAATCATCAATCAAATTAAAATAAAATGAATAACTCTAACCACTTTTTACTTATGAAGCTGTACGTAATAATTCATATATGTGTGTATCCACAGAGTGATGGATATATGGATATACATCTCACGATGGAATGCACTGATTAAACAGTTTTTATTGCCTCATATGTTTACTATAACATACATACTATTTACTACCACTACTTTTATCCGTGCAGGGGCGGAGAAAGAATACTGACCTCTGCGGCCGGGGTCGGCCTGTCCTAAAAGCCTGTCTGGAGGGCGACCACCTTTGGTTTTAATTATACGCCACCATAATAACCTTGTGCTGTTTTCCGGCATTAGTGACCCAAGCTCCAGTACACTTATGGGACAGCAGCGTGTTCGCGGTGCCACTGACGTTGCAAAGACCCATAGGAGACGGTAACTGCTAAATTCTAAGTGGGCCGTAAGCCTGTCTGCTGTCCTACAGCAATAAAATAACTAACAGTAAAGAAAATATTATGAAAATATACCTGCATGTCAAGATTACTGGTATGTAAAGACAAGGGTGATGGATATACTGTCGTTCTTACTAGACGTAGGTCCGAGACCAGCTTGTTATTATTATATATCTTTTTAGACGACATGCCAGCCGGTCGTACACCTGCCACAGTGAGCGTGATGTCTCACGGTGCGCTAGTCGAAGCAGTGGGGGCTGGAGAGAGGGTTAGTGTGACAGGCGTGTTCAGAGCTGCCCCTGCCACCGTGCACCCGCGAAGAGCCACCCTGAAAGCTTTGCACAGGACGCACATTGATTCCCTGCATTACAGGAAGGTGCACAGTGACCGTTTACTGGAGACCGAGGAGGGGTAAGTCATAATTTAGGCATTTTTCTGTCTATGCCAATAGTATAATATAGGAAATACAGCAAGAGCGGTAAATTAAAAAGATGCGAGGACGGCATTAAATATATAACATTGTAATTGTTAAAGGGTATAAATGCAGCTTACAAATCTTTTCCTAAGTCCTAGCAGGATGTAAGAACGTGTTGTATGTGGAATATACTTATTATTTTACTTTCATACTTGTTTCAAGCTTTGCCTACATAAGTCAGAATTTTTTAAATTCTTTTTTTTTTATGACTTACCTATTACAAGAGTGTTTCGACTATTGATGGTGGATTTTTATAGTTTGTCTTTTATTTTTATGTTGATTATCAGCGTAAGAATAGGAAATGTCACAGATGGCAATACACATTATTTCTCTGTGACATGTATTCTATTGATGGACTGGGCTAGTAAATTGAAATCTTTTGTGGCAATCAAGATTGCATATAAATCCCCATTCACGTCATTTTCTAGTGCTCCAAGTCCGTCATAATAACTTTGTGTTGTGTTCAAGAAATTAGTGGTACAAGTTCCTGTACCCCTATAGGACAGCAGCGTGTTGGCGGTGCCCCTAGCATCGTGTAGATCCATGGGCTACGGTAACTGCTTACTGTTGAGTAGCATCTCAAACAGGATCGATATTAGGATCCTTTGTATCAACATCTTTAATGATGTACAGTTTAGGGGACAACTGGAGGGCTACAAAGTTAAGTTTTGGTCCAACATGCTGGGTGTATTTAGCTGGTTCAGAGTATATTTCACTCCAAGGTTATCGTTTATGATATACAAAACACAGGGCAGACCGCATATGGAGTATTGCTTACATTTATGGACCGAAGAATGGGTTTAGGATGGCACCTTCGTTATTCTTCTAAATTGCAATCGACTACATACTTTCCGGATCTAGAATAATGTTCCGACTGAGGTTTTCCTAGCGCAATATGATATGTGGTGGCAATGCATTGCATCAGTATACCTATCCTGTTTTAACTTCAGCTATAAAAAAAAGATAAAGGAAAGCAATAAGGTCTATTCTAATATACCAGCCAAGTATTCACTTTTATTCTAATTTTATTCAATAGCAAAGAGCACCAGTTCCCCCCTGAGAGGGTTGAGATGTTCAAGGCACTAGCAGCACAGTCGGACTGCTACGAGCGGCTAGCCCGCGCCATCGCGCCCTCAATTTACGAAAACTTGGACATTAAGAAGGGGGTGCTTCTTCAATTGCTTGGAGGCACTAAAAAGAATTTCAATGCTGCGGGGAGAACACATTTCAGGTGATTTATTTGGCCAACAGTGGGTAAAGCTTAAATACTTTTTGACAGTTCCTTGCATAGAACATACAATTAACGGATACATAAATAGATAATACGATTCACACTGCTCACCGTCGTGATTGGTTGAGATCGAATGTGTCATCAGGCGGTGGCGCCACCTACTGCTGTCCGGCAGAGCTCACTTGGGAGCGTTCGTCATAGCAATTGTTTATAATAACAGCCCATAACATCCCCCTGCTGGATGCGAGATCTTGGTATGCAGGTGTCCTTACGATGTCTTCCTCCAGCGTCGGTACATGGCAATTCTGCTACAATATGCATGTTCGGTCAAAAAATTGCCTAATCAGTGTATGCAACCGAACCCGAAACCTTATACCGAGTGCTTAAACGAAAGCTACCGCGAATGTTACTAGTTTTCTCCTTAATTCTTGTAATTTCTATTTCTCGCTTTTGTATACGTGTTTCTATCTATTCTTTAGCTTTCTTAAAACTTAATATACCGCGTATCTTTTGCAGTTTTATTGTTCTATTATTATACTGCATAGATATTCCAACCCACAGATCTCAAGTATGAGGCCACTTACATGTAATATTAGGTCTTTACCTATGAAATTGCCGTTTTGTATGAAAACATTTAAACGAATTTTTTTCATGTATTTTTTATTTGTATTAATCGAAGTAATCACCCATGCAATCAATGCATCTTTGCCAACGCAGTGGCAGTTTATTGATGCCCTTCTTAAAGAAATCAGCTGGACGGGAGGCAACAAATTCTTCAAAGGCATTTTGTACTGCCTCTCGGGTATTGAATTTTTTTTCCCGCCAAGAAGTTATCCAAATTCTGGAAAAAGTATTAGTCTGTAGGCGCAAGGTCTGGTGAGTAGGGCGGATGACGGAGAACTTCCAACCCCAGTTCTTGCAACTTGGAGACCGTCTGATGTGCACAGTATGAGGTCGCGCGTTGTCGTGCAGGAGCAGCGGAGACGAGCGATTGACCAATGCTGGTTGGTGATGTGCCAGCTTCTCCATCATTGTGCAGTAATGCTCACCCCGTTTGGTAAGAAGCAGTGATGAATCACACCAGCGCTAGACCACCAAACAGTGACCATCACTTTTCTAGGGGTACGTTTTCGTTTAGGGAATTGTTTAGGTGCTGAACCAGGATCCAACCAACTTGCTGAGCACTTGCGGTTATCAAACAGAATCCATTTTTTTATCGCAGGTAACAATGCGGTTCAAAATTCCTTCATTTGTGTGTCTGTTGAGCAGTGCAAGGTACGTCTCAACGCGTACTTCGCGCTGGCGATCATTGAGTTCGTGGGGCACCCATTTGTCAAGCTTTTTTACCTTGCCAATTTAACGCAAATGGACCAATATTGTTTTGACCCTAACGTCGAAAGCTGCTGCTAATTCAGCCGTAGATTGTGTATCATCAGCTCCAACAATCGCCTTTAATTTGTCATTGTCGGCCAAAGTCTTCGGACGACCGCGAGGTTAATTTTTCAGTTCGAAATTCCCAGAACGGAAGCGAGCAAACCAATAACAGGTGGTGCGTTGGTTTGTTGTGTTAGTTCCGTAAACGTCGTTGATGTTGCGTGCCGCTTGTGCCGCGTTGCTACCACGACGGTACATATTTCATAATTACTCGAATTTTTAACGTATCCATGATGACGAAAAAGATTGAAATGCGATGAAAATGTAACACTAATCAATAAACAAATGACTATTTTGTAAAAAGAATTCCATGTTTTTAAAATAAAATTAATTTGAAATTAGAATTCTTAGCCAAACAAAAATTATTTTGATTTGAAATGGCCAGTATTGCAGAACGGCAATTTCATAGGTAAAGACCTATTATTTATATTTTAAACAAAACAATGATGCCAAGAGAAAACTTTGCATTGATTATGTTAATGAAAAAGATTATTAGCCAAACAAATATTCTATGTAATTATCTATGTTCGTCGTTCTGTAACACTGCGTTACGACACCATGGCATATTTGGAATGGCCAGTTGGCCACACAAGCATATAACAAAATTCCCTTAGATATAAAAAAAACCCTCTGACATTACAAACATTGACAATTCAAATCAAAATTACGGGAAATGTTAAGCAAGAGAGCAATAGTATAAATGAATTTCTGAATTGCAAATTGTAAATTTTTATTAATAAGATGTATAATAATTTTAAATGAAGATATTCAATCTTGCGACATTGGCAACATCTAATTTCTATTTTTATATTTGTTTGTATTATTTTTTTCTTTATAACACGATGGATTATGATCAATTCTTAAATAATATAATTGTGAATCGATATTTAAAAAAAATTATTTGTAAGCTACACACGTGGCAGAATACAGAGATTCAATATTGTTAAAATATGACTTTTGTAACAGTTATTCACAAAATAAGTAGAAATTTGAACAAAAGTAATTTAATGTGAAAATGGTCATCGATACTTAATAAGACTGACAGAAAAAATGGCTGGACTGGGTTCAAGTGGATTGGAGAATGGTTTAAATTTATATGACTACGTTTCCTGGGTCAGCTAGTAGTAATATTTCTAATGGTCTTCATTATTGTATTCTCTCTATTTAATTTTCCATTTATGTTTTTTTTATAATGCCAATCATTATGAGAATTTACAATCACTTTTTTAAATAAATGACGAACATACATGACTATATAAATGTACAGAGAATCTATTAAAGGATATATATTGAAACCACACACACGCACACACCCGCATGCTCACATCCACTCACACAAAACGCTAACTCGCTATCACATATACTTTATGATAGTAATGTGTGTGAGTGTATGTGTTAATGTATTTGTATATATATATTTATGGTTATTATTTTGTAGGAAATTAATAGGACATGGTATAAGTTTTAAATATAATGTTACAATGACTAAAATAGAAAAATCATGTAGGTATAATTATAATGTGAATATTACAGTAGATAATTCGTATATTATTATGTATTACCACGTCTCCAAAATACAGGCTATGCCTAGTTTGGAGGCGCTAAGTTAATCAATTGTAAAAAGCATTTGAATAAAAATGATATTTCATTTGATTTGATTTGATAATGGCTTAGTAGATATTTCTTTTCAAATATATAATTTGACTATAAGTATAAAAATGAAGTTAATGTCTCATGATGAATTTATCCCTACATATATTGTTGCATGCTGAAGAGCATCCTTATTAACTTACTTTTTGCTATCCATTTTTATAACCCACATTTCGCAAATGAATGAATTTGAATTTAAACTAATCAAACGATATTTCAATTAGATCTGAAATAAATATACTGTTATGCGGCGATCCGGGCACAAGTAAGTCGCAGCTGCTGCGTTGGGTGCACGGTCTCGTGCCTCGCGCTCAGTACACTTCAGGAAAAGGGTCTTCGGCGGTGGGTCTTACCGCATACGTCACCAAGGATCCGGACACCAGGCAGCTAGTGTTGCAGACGTGAGTATGGGTTGTCTTAGAGGCGCTTGAGTGGCTTTGCCTCCCATTTATTTATCTGTGCTGGGGCGGGGAAAGAAAACTACTACTACGGCATGTCGTAAAAGGCGACAAAACAACCCACTCTAGCTACGTGGTAGGGCCTCAAAGCCCGTCTGGATGGCGACCACTTTTGGTCTTAAGTATGCCGCCATAATAACCTTGTGTTGTGTTTAGGTATTAGTGACCCAAGTTCTTGTACTCTTATGGGACATTAGCGTGTTTGCGATGCCACTGGCGTTGCAAACACTGTCTGCTGTCCTACAGCAATAAAAAAAATTTGGCTAAATGAACTTTTATGTCTTCACTTTACGGGTAACAATTCAGATTATAGTATGTAGCAATGATATTGGTTATGATTATTAGCATATCTACAGAAAATCTTTACTTTAGCAAGTTTTACATCTTATTTGCTATTCAACGCTAGCAAATATTTCTTAGGGATCACATCTGCAATGAGGTGATCCGTCAGAGAACCCAAATTATCCACGTGGCTTCTCGAATAAGGAAGCTAAAGTGGCAGCGGGCCACGGATCTATTTGCCGGAGATACGCTAATCGTCGCAATAAACGCGTTCTAGATCGGAGACTATGTCTTGCAAATGAAGTCAACGTTCCCCGGCAAGATGAGGGCATAATCTGCGATAAGTGGGTGGAAATGGATAAAATAATAAATAAATATATTGGGACAATTAACACAACGCCATCTACTCCCAAACCAAGTTGCATAGCACTTGTGTTATGGGTACTAGACAACTGATATCCTACATATATACTTTTTTTTTTGTAAATAAATACATATTATACATAAACACCCAGACGCGAGACGGGAATCGAACAAATGATCTTCGCGAGCGTACCGAAGTGCGTTAACCGTTACGCCAGGGAGGTCGTCAAATGTCGTTGGATGCAGAAAGCCTAAGTGGTGTACCTTGAGAGAGGCCTATATCCAGTAGTAGACTCCATATCCAATAGTAGGCTGATATGACGATGGTGGCTTGCGAGTGCAAGAAAGTCTATTGAGTATTGCTATAGGATATAATTTCATGGTGTCTATTTGATTAATTACTCTTTTATAAAATAGATGTGACGAAATCTGGTTTGTACAGGCACAACTACAGTCAGTCCCCCGAACTCTGAAAAAAAAAGACTGGCCATTTGTTTGTATTTGACTATCTAGCAGAAGAAGTATTTTACGAAACCCGAGGAACGGAACTATATGATGCTATTTTTCGCGTAGCCAGTGCCCAAGCGGCCTAATATACCACATATGTATTTTTCAGGGGTGCTCTGGTGTTGGCTGACAACGGCATTTGCTGCATTGATGAATTTGACAAAATGAATGATTCCACTCGCAGCGTTTTGCATGAAGTAAGTAGGAGTAAGGAAATGATAAAACATCCTACAATCATACATTATCAATATTATCAATATTTCATTATAATCACAAATCAGGACACCAAATCTGCTTGAAAAAGCCTGGCCAACGTCGTTCTCAAAGAAATATGCACATCCACACCAAATAGTGACTTTTTCGGGATGCATTAAACGTTCTTGGATATCATGTGGATTGGTATCGTCTCAAATTCGACAATTTTGTTTGTTCACGTACCTGAAGATGAATTTTCGACGAAAATTAGGGCCAATTGCCAACAGATCCAGAGCCCATTCAGTGAACACACGTCGTTGTCTATGGTCGTTTACCTTCAGTTCCTGGGTCAGTTGAATTTTGTACGGGTGCAGGCCCAAGTCACGACGGAAAATTCGCCAAGTTGTGGTCTGCGAAAGGTCGAGTTCTTGTGAGCAACGCGAAGTCGACTGCCTTGGATTCTCCAGCACTTCTCACGGACAGCGGCGATGTTTTCGGCAGATCTTGCGTTTCGTCGATGTAAGGTTGTTGGTCGATCGTTTACTGAACTAGTCGGCCAAAATTTATCCACCACATTGCGAATAGTTCTCTCATTAGGACGATTATGGCGACCGTAAAATGGGCGAAGCGCGCGGTACGTTGCCCGAACAGAACACCCATTTTGATAAAACAATTTTATTATTTGCACGCTTTGTTGAATGCTATATCCGTCCATGGTGATTTGGCAAAACAGACTGAATAAATAACAACTAATTTGGCAGATGTAGCTTCAAGAAGAAGTCCGTTATCAACTGTCAAAGTTCGTTGGCGTTCCTTTATTTATTGATTATTTATAAATCTAGGTAATGGAGCAACAAACCTTGTCGATAGCAAAAGCGGGTATAATTTGTCAACTGAACGCGCGCACCTCGATACTCGCCGCAGCCAACCCGGCCGAATCTCAGTGGAACAAGAATAAAACTATTGTCGAAAATGTACAACTGCCTCATACGCTTATGTCCAGGTGAGATATGCTTCATTGTTTAAAATTCTCATTCACAAACCCTCAGTTGTGTGGATTTGACCTAAGGCTCAGCCGAAGTCTTTCTTCAAGAAACTTGAAACGTCTGCAAGAGCATAAGCTTCTTTTATAAATAAAATTGAATTGAATTGAAAAAATTGAATTGAATAAATTTGATGATGGAATTACAGCCGAGCTTCTGAGAGCTGGTGGTACTCCTGTGCTTAAAATCCTCCAGAAGCTATTTAATTCCGTCATCCTCGATGGCAAAACGCCGCAGGCCTGGCACGGAAGTATAGTGGTGCTGTTCTTCAAAAAGGGCGACAAAACCCTTTTGAAGAACTTTAGACCGATATCACTTCTGAGCCATGTTTACAAGCTGTTTTCAAGGGTCATCACGAATCGTCTCGCGCGCAGATTTGACGACTTCCAGCCTCCCGAACAAGCCGGATTCCGAAAAGGTTTTAGCACCATAGACCACATACATACGCTGCGGCAGGTTATACAGAAGACGGAGGAGTATAACCAGCCACTATGCTTGGCGTTCGTGGACTATGAGAAAGCCTTTGATTCGATCGAGACCTGGGCGGTGCTTCAGTCTCTCCAGAGGTGCTACATTGATTATCGATACATCAAAGCGTTGAAGTGTTTGTATGAAAACGCCACCATGTCAGTCCGTCTCCAGGATCAGAACTCGAAGCCTATCCGACTGCAGCGGGGAGTCAGACAAGGCGATGTCATATCGCCGATGCTGTTCACTGCTGCGTTGGAAGATGTCTTCAAGCTTCTGGACTGGAACGGACTAGGCATCAACATTAACGGTGAGTACATCACTCACCTTAGATTCGCAGATGATATCGTAATCATTGCTGAAACCATGGAAGACTTAAGCCATATGCTTGATGGCCTCAATACAGCTTCCCAAGGAGTAGGTCTCAAAATGAACATGGACAAGACGAAGATCATGTCTAATGTCCATGTCGCACCTACCCCCGTAACAGTTGGGAACTGTACTTTCGAAATTGTTGACGAATACGTCTACTTGGGTCAAACGATCCAGTTAGGCAGGTCCAATTTCGCGAAAGAGGTCACTCGTCGAATCCAACTCGGATGGGCAGCGTTCGGGAAGCTCCGTAAAATCTTTTCGTCCCAAATACCGCAGTGTCTCAAGACGAAGGTTTTTAACCAATGTGTGTTGCCAGTGATGACATACGGAACGCAGACGTGGTCGCTAACTATGGGCCTTATGAGAAAGCTCATGGTCGCTCAGAGAGCAATGGAGAGGGCTATGCTCGGAGTTTCCCTGCGAGATCGAATCATAAATGAGGAGATTCGCAGGAGAACCAAAGTAACCGACATAGCCAGGATGATTGCAAAACTGAAGTGGCAGTGGGCTGGGCACATAGCTCGAAGGACTGATGGCCGTTGGGGCAGAAAAGTCCTCGAATGGCGACCGCGTACCGGAAGACGCAGTGTTGGTAGGCCCCCCACAAGATGGACCGATGATCTGGTCAAGATCGCCGGGATAGGTTGGATGAGGGCAGCGCAGGACCGATCATCGTGGAGATCTTTGGGGGAGGCCTTTGTCCAGCAGTGGGCGTCTTCCGGCTGAAATGATGATGATGATGATAAATAAAATATTTTCTAGAATGAATTTTTTTTTTTGCAACTGCAAGTAGATGGAGAATAAAAAATCGTGACACCAGTGTAGCTACAAAACTCGTCTAAATTAAGATTTCGATAAAGTTAAAATTTACTATATTTTAACTTTCCTAAGACATATGTAAATTCCGGCTTGAAGGACCAATTTTTGATAGTCATTTATATTTCAGATTTGATCTAATATTCCTGGTACTGGACCCCCAAGACGAAGTTTTCGACAGGCGGCTGGCTTCGCATCTCGTGTCACTATACTATAAAGACCCGACTGATCTGCAGGAAGACGAGGACGTTGTGGTAAGTTCTAAATATACATGGTTGTAGGTTGGCTCTATATTTCCAGCTAGAAAGTGCTGCCCTCTGCCTTTATTTTAGTAGATAAATTAGTTACATTTCATGATTAGAATTAATTTTGTTTTTAAGTAATACTTTTTCCTACTACCAAAGTCCCTAAATGTATATTGTTGGAAGAAAATAATTATAATTTGTTATTATTATATTGCTATTTGGCAGTTCAGTTAATTTACAGACGAAAGGGAAGCAATGGTTTGCCTGTGGACCCAAATACGCCTGCAGGAATTTAGAATATGTAGTGTGTGCAAAAAATACATTATAAGACAAAATAATAAAATGTTAACAATTAAGAAAGAAACAGAAAATTTTAAAAATTTTGTGTGTGTGTACGAAGTTACACTTCTTTGGTGAACATAATAAGAATAGCTTTCATCCCGTATGCCACAGATCTTTGTTTGTAAAATGAATGATAAATTAATAAAATATAAAGAATATGTACTGAAAATTAACCATAAATTTATAAATGCACTTAAAAGTTTTTTTTTAAGATAAATCACTTTTATTAAGAATTTTTACAATGGCTTATCATTCACACATATTTGTATTTATAAATAAGTATATTTTTAGTCTCCACTGATATAAAACACGTGTTATTTTTTTTGGTTTTTTTTATAATTGCTGTAAGACAGCAGACAGACTGACGGCCCGCTTATAATTTAGCAGTTACCGTCGCCTATGGGTGTTTGTAACGCCAGTGGCATCTCGAACACGCTGCTGTCCCATAAGGGTACAGGAACTTTGGTCATTAATGCCGGAACACAACACAAGGTTATTATGGCGGCATACTTAAGACCAAAGGTGGTCGCCATCCAGACGGGCTTGGGGCCCTACCACGTAGCTAGGGTGGGTTGTTTTGTCGCCTTTTACGACAGGCCGACCCCGGCCGCAGAGGTTAGTTATTCTTTCTCCGCCCCTGCACGTGTTGTAGATTTTTTTTGACTAATGTGAATTTAGTTACGAGTTTTAACGGAAACTTGAGAGACAGTTATCAGCTAACTTCATTATGTCGCTTTTTGGCTGTCACTGTGCGCACGCATCAAAAAAAAATTACTCTCATAATTTTTTCCAAACGCGCCAAAAGAAATATAAACTTAAAAAACATGGTAATTAATTAATTTCAGAATATGAGTTTAATGCGAGATTATATTGCGTTCGCGAAGGAGCACGTGCAGCCGGTGCTCGGCGAGGCGGCCCAGCAGCGGCTCATCGACGCCTACGTCGACATGAGGTAGGTCGAGTCTCTTCCGACCCCCCGCATGTGGCTCAGTGTGGTGATTAGGGCTTACTCGTTATGTCATCGTTTGCTAGCAGAGCTTGAGATAACCACCGTCGGATTTTCCGGAGTGCCAGTAAACCGTAATTATCCGTGCAGGGGCGGTGTAAGAATACTAACCCCTGCGGCCGGGGTCGGTCCTGTCGTAAAAGGCGACAAAACAACCTACCCTAGCTATGTGATAGGGCCTAAAGCCCGTTTGGCGTTGTCTTAGGTATGCCATCATAATAACTGGGTTGTGTTCCGACATTAGTGACGCAAGTGCCTGTACCCTTATGGGACAACAGCGTGTTCGCGATGCCACTGGCGTTGCAAACACCCATAGGCAACGGTAACTGCTAAATTCTAAGTGGGCCGTCTGCTGTCCTACAGTAATAAAAAAAAAATTTCGGATCAAAAATGATTTTTTTTAGATTAAATTTTTCTCTTTAAGTATTCCATCATTGTTGCGTAAGAAACTCACTTCTTACATAAAGCAGTTTGTTTTAAAGAGCCTCTACTTTTTTATAAAGTAACATAAAAGGAATATAGTAATACGAGTAAAGACAGTTTCGCTAACTATAATATAACAATATTACTCGATTAAATATAATAATAATAGGTTTGGAGCTCGCAGTATACAGAACGGAAAAAAATACTCGCCACACTTGTCCAAGGCGGATTGACGGGTTACACATATCGGAAATCTCGGTATTCAGGTTTTTTCACGATGTATTCCTTTGTCGTAGTTACTTGGTAATGAACACGGTAAAAATTCGAACCTGGGTCCTCGAAGGTTGTTACCGAGTGTAATAACACTTGGTTACCCCACGTACCTACGAATAATAGAAGAATTGATACCAAATTAGTTTTTATTGACCCCAAAATCGAGCGTTTCTTGTCACGAGATAGCAGAAGTAATTCATTGCCTTTTTCAACACACTATAGAGCCTTCTTAAAGAGCCATCTCATTCAACTAAATACTATATTCAAATATAACGACCGTCGTGGCGCAGCGGCTTTTTTAGCACCTTATAAAGCCTACAGGGTCGTGGTTGCAAAACCCTTCTCTCTAGGTGGTTATGTAACCTATAAAATAAACGCTCTGCTACTTTGGAATTACATGTGGCGTTGTGTGGATTGTCATTTGTTATTAATTGAAATGTAACAATTGGCAGACGCGTAGGAAGTGGGCGGGGCCAGATATCAGCGTACCCCCGCCAGCTGGAGTCCCTGATCCGGCTGGCCGAGGCCCACGCGAGGGTCCGCTTGTCGCCCACCGTCGAAATACTCGACGTCGATGAAGCCACAAGGTGAGTAATGTAATCATATGGAAACGATATAAAACTAGCTTTGCCTGTGGCTGGCCATTCAATTTTCCCAAAGTATGTAAATTTTTATTTAATTTTGCACGCAGTCTTGGATAACAGGTAGTATACAAAAAGTTTATATCTATATATTAAGTTAGTTACTATATGTGTATATATATTATATACATACACACACTATTATATAACTGTGTATTGTTTTTTTAACTATATTTAATATATGTAGTTAAAAAAATTCCAAAGTAATAATGGAATGAGAAATTTTATCCATGCAGGGGTGGAGAAAGAATACTAACCTCTGCGGCCGGGGTCGGCCTGTCGTAAAAGCTCGTTTGGATAGCGACCACGCTTGGTCTTAAGTATGTCGCCATAATAACCTTGTGCTGTGTTCCGGCATTAGTGACCCAAGCTTCTGTAACCTTATGGGACAGCAGCGTATTCGCGATGCCACTGACGTTGCAAACACCCATAGGCGACGGTAACTTATAAATTCTAAGTGGGCCGTCAGCGTGTCTGCTGTCCTATAGCGATATAAAAAAAGAATGTTTTTCCCATGTTAATCATATGAGAAATAGAAATTTACGATGCGGCACCTCTTTAATCAAGGCTGTAACTTTCACGGTCTCTTTGTATGTGTAAATAATATGAATCATTTTTGAAATGAAACTTCTTTGCGCGCATGAGAGTAAAATTTTTACGGATGAAACGCAATATTAGCGTCACGAAGATGAGAAACGTTTTTTTTTGCTCCAGTAATACTAACCTTATTAATAATGGCTTATTTTAAATGTAGTTATTAAATGATTGCATTACTTATATATATATCTATTCGAATTGCGACTTTATTACAATGAAATACAGTCGAGTTTGTTAATAAGATATAAAATAATATTTCATACTTTCTCTTTTCTAAATTAATTAGATTTAAAAGTTAGTTTGTCAAAGAAGTTTCACTTCTGACATGTGTAACTTTATACACACGCACTTTTTAATTCGGTTTACTTTGTGCACGTAAAAAATTTGAGTTTTAGTTAAATTTGAATTATTACCAACAACAATGTGCTTGAAGTAATTGATCTATTAATTATAATAATACACAACCAGGTTGCACCGCGAAGCCTTAAAGCAATCGGCAACGGACCCAGCGTCCGGCCGGATAGACGTGGGGATCCTGACCACCGGTCTGGGTGCAGCCGCGAGGCGCAGGAAGGCGGACCTGGTGGCAGCAATCAAGCAGGTCATCAAGCCCTTCAACAAACCCCACACGATGACGCATTCCTTGCTCTTGCAGGAGGTTAATTCTAATTCGCAGATTGTAAGTATACCCCGGATTCGATTCCCATATACGTAAAATTAAATATGACAATTCACACAGCGACATCTAGTTTCAAAGTAGCAGAGAGCACTTGGATGCAATCAATCGACAATTAATAAACGTATAAATTTTGTAAGCAATTAAATATTGAAGTACCACGAATCAGTTTTGAAGCATCTAAAAAGTAGTCGAACCTGGATAAGCGAGATTTCAAGGGACCGCAATTGTTTTTTCGTTTATAGACGTTCAGCACTTACCCAAGTTACAGGAGTGGCTTCTCTCTCTTACAGAGAGATTAAAAATACACCGAATATGTATGTACATATATAATGAATGATAAATATGTAATTGTATGGGTTGTGTTCCTTCAAATTTGACATATCTTATCGCATCTGCTTACAAAAGAAAACAGAAAATCTTACACTAATGTATATATTTATTTACTTAAAAAAATCTGTTAATTTTTTTTATTACATTTTGTATCTTTTTATCTAATTCATAAATGTTATCACGATTCAAAACAACGGTAGTCAGTCTCACGAAATTTAAGGATGGATCATATGAATTGCAGATCTTAAATTACGATCGACTGTCGCTTATAAGTGGTACAGACAAGTAGACAGTTCCAGTTATAGAGGTCCATGAGGGAAAACCGACTCTCTCTTATAGAGGTTATTGTTTCTCATTTATAGACGTATTTGAGGGTTAAAATGACGGGACCTTGCAATTACTCTCACTTGTGGAGTACTCTCTAGGACCCATGGGTCGTATGTAAGGGTATCGTATAAAGGTAGCATTTTGGAGCCATTGTTGTGTACCGATATTCAAAAACTTCAGCGCACTTTTTGAGTCTATTTATCTCGGTGACCTACTTGCAGTCAGTCAGATTGTGGGTAAAATGACCCCCCGCCCCCCACTCTAGCACCGCGCATAACAAGCGATCAACAGTGTGTCGAGAAGCGTAAAGGTATGATTCTGAACTACACTGCACGCAGCAGTGCTGCCGCGGCACTACCGGTCCCCATACAATCTCTATAAGTTTATATAAGAGTACATTCCGAGCTAGGCAGCAATGTAGCGGCAGCACTGCTTGCACGTCAGTGTCGCCCTACCGCCGCGACAGACAAGAGATTGTATGGGGACCAGTAGTGCCGCGGCAACACTGCTGCGGCAGCACTGCAGCATAGTTCGGAATCATACCTCAAGGGACTAAGTTTTGGCTTTTCGACACACACTTGGTCGCTTTCGTTGCGAGCGACGCCCGCGTGGTGTCAGAGTGGGGGTCAATTTACCCATCATCTGGCTTGATGTGTATGAAACCTGTATTTTTGCTTGAACGAGCTGTGTCTTTTTTGATTTCAACAATGACGTTGAAAGAGCATCAAATGTATGGGTTTCATAGATGAGTGAAAAATGTACATTTACATGAGAATACTTCCTTTATATATTAACCTAATTTGGCCAGCTAGATACGATAAACAACTGAAGAATGCATGCCATGTCAGTTTTTTAGTAAGTTTTTCTACGCGGTAAGGCCCCAAGTCCGTCTGGATGGCACCCCTGGTGTATAAGCTATGACGCCATAATAATCTTGTGTTCCGGCGCATTAGTGACCCAGGTTCCTGTATAGTACAGCAGCGTGTTCGCGGTGCCCCTAGCGTCGCAAATATCCATAGGCGATGGTAACTGTTTACTATTATTAAGTGGGCTGATAGCCTGTCTGATGTTCCTCATCAATAAAATAAAAATTAAATTGTGCAAGTAAAAATACTTTATATTTAATTGTATAAATTAATTGCTAAATAATACCTGTATATGTAGGGCGACACCTTTTACTGTATCGCCCCACAGTTTAATGTAGGTATGAGAGTTGTCTATAAAAAGTTTTACCAAAATTATTTTGCAGACCGTATCGAGGGAGCAGTTGGACGAGGCGTTGCGAGACCTAAGGGACGAAGGGAAAGTTGTCATTGTCAGCCACACGCATATCAGACTGTGTTGATCTAATTAATTACATTTCTATCATTTAAAGCCGTCGTTGTAATTGTAATAAATATTAATAACAATATATTTTGTTTCATTTACTAAAAAAAATTGATTTTCACAAACTATGCTTACCATTCTCTTTAAATATCACATTGAAAAGTTTACTGAGCCCTTTTACGGCATGCATGCACCCCGGTCATTTGTTTTTCTTGTAATAAAAGAGACAAGAAATTGATAATTTGGTTTATACTTTTAACAGCTTCAATTAGTGTCGGTGTGAATTAATCGTTATTTGGTCGATAAAGAGTAACATTTTTTTTTATTGCGTAGGACAGCAGACAGGCTGACAGCCCGCTTAGAATTTAGCAGTTACCGTCGCCTATGGGTGTTTGCAACGCCAGTGGCATCGCGAACACGCTGCTGTCCCATAAGGGTACAGGAACTTGGGTCACTAATGCCGGAACAAAACACAAGGTTATTATGGCGGCATACTTAAGACCAAAGGTGGTCGCCATCCAGACTCGCTTGAGGCCCTACCATGTAGCTAGGGTGGGTTGTTTTGTCGCCTTTTACGACAGGCCAAGCCCGGCCACAAAGGTTAGTATTCTTTCCCCGCCCTTGTACGGATAAACATAATAACATTTAAAATTCTGAACAAAATTAATAAATCAATGAATAACAACTTTTTATCTCTCATAAGGTAATTGTTCTTCATATCGGTGCGGAATGAGAATACTGACAAAACAACCCTAGCTAGGTGATAACTGCTCAGTTGGTTGTGTTCTGGCACAAGTGACCCAGGTTTTGGTTCGGCAAGACGGTGCTTCTGGCGTCGTAAACATTAGGTGTACCTTCAACCTGTCTGCTGTTAAAAAAATGGTTTTGGAAAGTAAATAATGGAATTTTTCAACTAGAGTAGTCTAAACAATCTGTAAATATACTGAAAATTATTTAAATACGACACTGAAATTAGTTAAATACAAACAGTCGTTTTCATCTACGTTAAAAATCATAGGCAAACACGATATGGATATAGAAAAAAAAACTTTCAATAAATTATAATTTATTTACATAATCGTTGTGTATAAAAAGCCTTCGGCTAATTAACAATACTCGGATAATTTGCAACGTGGTCGAACAATCCCTGTGGTATAAGGCATATTACAATTTGTTAGAAAGTTACAGTTAAAAAATGTTTGAAAAATTACATTTTTATAGTTCATAATGTATTGTCGTACTAATAGAATTCCTCTAGGAATTAGGAATTCCTTAGGAATAGGGCAGATTTAACAGGGCAGGTCACGTCATGCGATGTGTCAATTTTTTTATATTTTAGTTAAAGCGTTTAAAAAGTGAACCATGATCGCTAAAAATGTGAACCATAGAGGACATAGAGGCGACACCGAAAATAATTCTACTTTTAAACGAAAATTTCAAATACAAATCGTCCCATAGTTGATGCAATAAGCTGGATAATTTTTGCGTTTACTTTTATTGGGGAAAACGCAATTCACTACGCCTTTTTAAAATTCTACATGGAATAAAATATTATAAATAACAAATATTAAAAAAAAATTATATAGAGTTGTTTTGAAAATTTCGGGATTTGTTGATGTTCCATTTTTGCTTAAACACGCTACAGACCTTCCTATCCTATCCGATTTGTCGGAAATCATAAATCGGAAACATTCTCTACAGACTTTCCGATTTGTGCTTCCTAAAGCAGATCGTTTTCTAGTATGACACACTGCAGACGTGTTTCACATAGCTCCTACTTTGTCTAAACTACAGAATACAGCAATAGGAGTAACAATATCAAGTATCGTCGTGGATACACGAAAACTGAGGAAAAAGAGAATCTGATGGACTGAAGAATTTTTTTTATAATTTATTTCCATCTCATCTAATGTTGAATTTTTGCAAACCTTTTTTTAGATTTTTAAGTCTTTCATATGACTTATTTCTCAAATCTCTGTTCGAGTAATCTGGTGCTGAAGTGTCTCTTAAGCACCTACATTCTTAGTAACAATAAAAATAATACAAAACACTCGCGGTCTGACAAACACATGGCATACAACAAATGATATGACGGTACAAATAGGCGACGGTAACTGCTAAATTCTAAGCGGGCCATCAGCCTGTCTACATTCCTATAGCAATAAAAAATATATATACTATTCCTTTGTAAATAAACACCCAGACGCAGGAGGGGAATCGAGCCAGTGGCCTCCGCAAGCGTCAGTCACGGAAGTCGTCAAAGTAAACAAAGTGGGCCATTTATTTAATAGGAAATCAATGAAGAATCGCTTTCTTCGTTCGACATTTTAAAGCGCGCAAGTAGGTACGCACGTACGTTTAATCGGACGAATGCCCTACACACCTTCCGATTTAGGATCTTATTTTAGGAAAAGGATGGTCGGATCATCCGATCTTCTGATTTTGTAATAATAATAATAAAGTTAGGACCTGTTGCCCTATACATTGTCCAATTTCACACGATAATTTGGATTGGATCGGATCGGATAGGATAGGAACGTCTGTAGCGTGTTTTAAATGGGGTAAATTTTCCTCCCAATTTTTAAAGACAAGTGAGATTTTACTGTTAGAGTGCCGATGAGTGACATCGCGCGCGTGCGCATCTATACAAATAAATAAAATTGAAGGGTCTGTTTGTAATATTAAAATAACCACTTTTTACTAAGTGCATTCGGATGTATACACGGTACATATACCAAAACAACATTTTTTACAATTTTTGTCTGTCTGTTTGTTCCGGCTAATCTCTGAAATGGCAGCAGTGATTTTGACGGGACTTTCACTGGCAGATAGCTTATGTATCAAGGAGTAACTTAGGCTATTTTTACTTTAGAAAAAAAAATTGTTTTTGTTAAAAATGATGTTTCAGAAATTATTATCCAATTTAAGTTGACCTCAGATTTCTATCATCAATAATATGAAATAGGGTTCAGCTTAAGCTGGACATTGTAGGTTGAATTTCCAATTTAAGTTACCCTCAGATTTATGTCATCAATCATATGAAATAGGGTTTAGCTTAGGCTGGACTTTGTAGGTTCGAACGTACGCATTCCGGAAGCGCATGGCGTAACAGTTGCATTCGATAATACTGACTGTTTGCATATTTCATTTATATTTTAGGGTTTATAGGGTTTGTAATCCAAAATAAACCATAAGATATATACAAAAAATTCTGCCCAGTCACTATTCCACGCGGACGGAGTCGCGGGCACAGCTAGTTCTAACTAAAATTGTCACGAGCCACGAGCGCTATTGCGCTCGTGAATTCAGTTGCTGTTCAGCTCGCTGTACGGGAGGTCGATCGCACCCATCGCTAATTTCTTATTTTTCTACATGTTACATAAAGTTCAAATTATAATATTATTATACTTTTTACCCATAATGTCGGAATACAATAATTTGAGTTGTGAAGAAAGTGATAGTGGGAGTGACAGTGTAGTGCGTTCACACCGCGTAATGCAAATTTTGAGTGATAGTGATGATAATAATTTTTCTGATACGGAATGCTTCCATGGACTCCATGGTGGTTGTGGTTAAAGCACACTTTTTATCTTTTTTACTTTAAACTTTCAGTTTTTGTTATAATTTTTGTTCCAAATATATTTCCATAATGTTCTTTGTATTTTATTATCCTTGTACAAATTTTTATTAATAAATCACTGAAAAAATATTAAAATTGGATAATCTTTTCGAGACAAGGGTAAATGACATCAAAAACAAAACATTGCTTTGTCATTTCTAAGTACATATGAGTAAAAATCAATGGCACTAAAACGGTTAATGTGAAATATGAATTGTCACTATTCATAATATTATAAAATAAACGTGATAGTTAAAAATATTCACATATATGGTATTCCTATACTTATTTACCAGTAATTATAAAATATAGATATTTTAAAATAAATATTAATTTAAATACATTTTTACATAAACGTTTACCTATAAACAGGTACATATTAAATAAACTAAGAACAAATCAATTTAACGAAAATATACTCTGAATAATATGTAATAACACACATATCGTCGTGATCGTAGAATAACGTCCGATTTGAAAAAAATCCAAAATTCACTTTTTACCATATTTGGATACTACATTGACTAAATATTATTGCTACATTAACAAAATAATTACATGTATTTTAGATTCTAAATTAAGCAGTCGGTAAAGTGACGGGTGTGATAGATTCTCATAGTAAAATGACGCTTGTGTATTTTTAAAATGGCTGTCCTGTAAAGTTTAATATATGTCAGATCCGTCACTATTCTACGACTACGACGATATTTAAGCTATATATATTAAAGGCACATTTTTGGCATTTTGTTTTAAAGCCAAATGCTATAAGTTATCAACAAATATATACATTCACCCTTTAATCTAATAAATAAATTAAAAACATTCCATGTTATCCAAGTTTTTTTCATTACTCCAAGCGTATAGTTCTAATACATACCTATGTAGTGTTTTTTCTTACAATTTTTATAATTATAATATTTATTATCACTTTACCGTTTAATTATAAAGTGTATGTAAAATTAAAAATACACAATTGAAGTCTAAACAAATAAAGTACAGGTTATAAATACACCTTTAAAAAAACTACCCAAATCAATAATAAATATTCAATTACTATCTGTATATTACGTTTTAATGTACAATACAAATTATATACTGATCGGACGGTTTATACAGAGTGAATTTGACAAACCCGTCCAAATTCACACAGAAGAATCTTTAGTAAAAGTTATGAGAAACATGTATTTTAGTTTTGTATCACATAGTACAAAAATGTTGAGTAATCAGCATCACAGTCATTCAAAGAACTTGCAATTTACATAATACGGCGCTAGAGTGTCAATGACCTCTCCATCTGGCCTAGTAAAAGGCTGAGGACGGCGGAATTGCACCGGGCGAGCGAATACGCACTACTCATTTACGCGGGAGAGACAGAGACAGGTAATAACAGGATAACGTACGCTGTTTGCACCATATGATTATTCTGTACGATTGATGATCCTATATGAAATATTTTATGGTGAAAATTTGATATACAATTTTTTTTTGCAAAAATGGGTTCCTTAATTGATGTTTAGTGCATAAAAAAAATTTGGACGGGTTTGTCAGTCACCCTGTATAAGAACAAAATTTATGTAATTAATGCTCAACAGTTGGCGCCACTAGCGAGTAAAAATCCCAATCATTATTCTGTCGCTGAACTACATAATACTTTATATAATAATACAAGGGCTGGTAACTTATTTTTTTTTAGTTCAGTCCGCTAAATTCGCCCAAATTGAAAGGACTGTCACTCACGGCTTAAACCGCCAAAATTCAGATAGTCTAAAATATTTTCAACATTCATAAGCTCCCCTTTTTTAAGGTAGTTCAAATTGTTTTTAACGACGTTACAGTGTTTTAATTCATTTTGGGTATAATAATTAAAGCCAAAAACTGCTATTTTAAACAAGTAAGCTCACACACACTACGATAACTCAGCTTGCTGCGAATTCAAAACGTAAAAATTCTCATGTACAGTTAGCTGCATTGACATTTGACGCCATTTTGAAATACAGTAATTTTTAATGTTGAATCCATGTTAGTACAAATAGCATCATATTGGTTGATCTTATAGCTCGAAGTTTTTATTGAGCCCATATAGTAAAACAGCAGCCAGTTAAATTAAAAATGCACACATCATAGGCTATATACACTAAGTCTGCCTGCCTGGTAGATTTTAACAACTAAAACACATTTGTTGTATACCCGATGACTTACTGCTAAATAGAGAAACCGTTACGCGTCGAAATAAATCTAATGCATATTTATTATATTCAATACAATTGCTGGGAAGGTCTATATACAATCCCCGCATAATAATTATATTGTATTGCGCGTAACCGCCATTTTCGGTGCGCATTTTGGCGACATCTTGTAAGTATTATTATTATACTATTATACTATACTGTATATAGTGTATTATTATACGTAATTAAAATACAGTAAACGTTAAATTATAAAATACTATATTAAATAATTTTGATATAATATATGTTAGAATAAAGGTAAAAATAATAAAAAATATGTTGGTTTTAGTTCTAAGTGATGTAATTTGGACTTGAATGTAACATAAATAAAATAAAATATTTTTCTTTGTTTCTATTTTTCTAACACTTCTGCGCAATCACTTTGCGGGGATTATCATCGAAACAATATTAAATCAGGCGCCAACTAAAGTTGTAAATGACGTAAATCATTCTTCATCGAGAAGTGGCCGATTCTGTTTGATTTTCTATCGTCTCTGTTTTTGTGTCCTTGGTTTGTTCGATTATTGGGAGAGGGTCGTACTCGTCTGCGCACGCGCACGCCTCTAATACGTATTTATTGAATAACTCTGGTTTGTCCAAATACACATGATGTCCTGCGCCATTTATTACCTGAAAAATCATTTAATGTATCAACACACATTTGTTACCTGCCTTCTTTTTTCTACAAAATATTTTTTTATCTCCACTGATATCAAACACGTGTTGTAGATTCATAAATATCTGAGAACCTACTTTGAATACAGTTATGAGTTTTCTCTCAGAAACTTGACAGATAGTTATCAGGTAACCTCATCATGTATGTTTTCCAATTACACCACTAGAGCGCATTATGCGACATAATGCTCAACGTTCAATGTTTCAACTACAGCAACGCTTCGCACAATCGAACACTCTCAAAAGTGATGCGTGCAATCGAATATCAACTCAGTGACCGAAAATTAACAAGTGTGTTTTCTTTGAGTTGACATTGATCGAAATTTTATTTATAATTAGTAATATTGTTGAAATTTTTTTTAAAGCTTTCGTTTCATCGTAGTTTCTTGGAAATAATCAAAGTTAATTATTCAAACTGTGTTAAAAAATAAAAATAAGTATGGATGGCGCACTCTGGTGGTGCATTTGAAAACTAATTCACGTTCCAATTAACCATAAGCATAATTCGGCATTGTGCGCCACTGAGTCGCATTATGCTCTGTAATTGGAAAACTACCCATGTCGCTTTTTAGTTGTCAACGTACGCGCGCATCGTAAAAAGTTTACTCTCCCTAATTTTTTCCAAACGCACCAAAAGAAGTCTTCTTCCAGCCCTTATCCCAAACTATGTGGAGTCGGCACATTCCTGTCCTTCCCCTCTCTATTAGCCGTCATCTGAACATTCACACCTTTTTTGCCATCTTATCTTTTAAACAATCCATCCATCTTTTCTTTGGTCTACTTCTCGTTTTGCATCCATTCACTCTCATTTCTAGCATTTTCCTTGTTATCTCTATATATATAAAAAAATCTTGTGTCACGATGTATGTTGCCAATAAACTCCAAAACTACCGAACCGATTTCAATCAAATTTCACATGTACCCGTATTTTGGTCTAACTTACTGGATAGGATAGTTATCATCTCAATTATTCGCTTATGTCGTGAATGTAAACTAATAAAATGTATCAATTAATTGTTTCTTAAACAAGTGTTTATTTACTGTTTAGTTTTATGAAGTTCTCATAGATGGCGGTGTACGTTGATTCATCGATAAAATTCTTCAATATTGTTTGACATCTAGGTTGCAAATACACCCAATAGATGGCGCTGTTCGATTTTACCGGAAGGGTTTTATTTCCTCAGTTGCGATTAGAGAAATAAAATATGGCGGTACGAAGTTCGCCGGGTCAGTTAATATATCTTCTTTTCGCATTTTATGGCTATACAAGGCTAGCCTATTTATTACTTTTCAGCTTCTCAATCACTGGCGCTACGTTAAAACTTATTCACTCTGTTTACTTACACTTATCCATTTCTTATTTTATCCATTTTTGTAACTCCTCTCCTGCATCTCAACATTCGCATCTCTGCTGCATGCAATAATCTTTCATATTTCTCCTTTGTGGCCCACCATTCTGATCCATACAATATGATAGGTCTTATTATAATGGACTTGTAAATTTTACCTTTAAGTCTAAACGGCACTTCTGTATCGGAAATTGTTCCTGAGACCTGTCATCATTTCATCCATCCTGCATTCACTCTGTTATTCACATCTCGGCCTATCTCACCGTCGTTCTGGATTAGTGATCCGTGGTAACGGAAGTTGGAACAAGTTGGCAGAGACATGCCTTCTAAGGTCATCGTCATTATCATCTTAGCGTTGAATCCCGGTTGCAGCCAAAACTCTCGGTTTGGGGTCCGCTGTCCGACTTTTTCTTCTCCACTTCGCACATTCTTCGGCATCTCTGATGACCAGTCCATTGGCATGCATATTAACCCCTGCGACGTCAAGCCAGCAATTTTTGAGTCTACCCCTCCTCCTGCTGGGGCCCGGCGGTGGCGGCATGGCCAAACATTTGTTCCCCACGTAAGTAACCAGTTGCCGTAAAACGTGGCCATACTAGCGAAAGCGACACTCCTGCAATTTATCCGCAATGTCACGGACATGAAGGCTGCCGCGAATGCGACGCGTTCCTAACGCGGTCCTTTCGCGTTACTCCATATATCCACCGCAGCATATTCATCTCCGTGACTGATTGCTCTAGTGCCTGCTTGTGTCGCTCCAGCACCGGCCATGCTTCACATCCGTATAAAAGGCACCTCCTAAGGTGATCGGGGTTAAGGCGGAAATTCCACCAGTCACAAAATAGACGTTCAGTTTTGGTTCTATTTATCTTCAACACCCTCTAATCTCTCCTGCCATTTAGCCAATCTGCTCTGAACCTCGTGAGCATTTTCACCAATCAGCACAATGTCATCGGCAAAGAGCATACACCAAGGCGCCTCTTCCTGTATTCCTGACGTTACTGAAATACAGGAAGAGACACTTTTCTAGGAACACACAAAACCTTTCTAGGAACCCTATCATATGCCTTTTCGAGGTCAACGAATACCATGTGCACTTCTGTATTTCTCGCACAATTGGCGAAGTTTGAATATGGCATCCATAGTCCCTTACCCGGGCATGAAACCGAATTGGTTCTCCTATTTCGCTCTCCTCTCGTCTTCGCCTAGCTATTACTTTCTCCCAAATCTTCATGCTGTCCGACATGAGCTTTATTCCTCTATAATTGTTACAAACCTGTACATCCCTCCTTGTTCTTAAAAACAGCCACTAACGTACTATTGCACCATTCATCGGTGATCGCCTCGTCTTGTAACAGCTTATTAAAGAACAAAGTTAGCCACTTCCATCCATCTGCTTTCAAAAACTTTCATACTTTCATTTGGTTTCTCCTTTTTCAGAATTGGTACGTCCGATGGCAATTCGTAAAATCTAAATTTAGTCACATATTTCAAAGGTTTTTTCCTATTTTGAAGAAAAAGTAATCCAGAAACATCTATACAAAAATTGGCCCTAAGTGTTGCGCTGCGAGTGCATTGAAAGGTAGACCTGGGCTCAAAGTATGAATGCTGGGAATCATAAAAAGTATATTTTCTAAGCTTCAACTTTGAAACCCACCTGAACATATGTTTTGGAGCCCTGCCTGTGTTCGGAAAGCACTTGACCCGTGTTGTTGTCCACCCAAGACCGGGACCCGTAGAGCACTGTGATGGGAACAGCAGGGTGCAGTTGGTCCACGCGTTTCACCATCGGGTTCTTCGCCCAACCGATACCAGTCATCAGACTGTGGAAGGCACTTTCACCACTGAAAAATAACAAGTCTCTGCTGAAAATGTTTCAAAATAAAATTATAACGGTGTCCTTCGATTAAACGACTAGTTCAGAGGTTATTGAGTTGTCTGTGGTTCAACAAAATATGTGAGTGGTTACGCAAAAAGGGACCTGAAGTGATTGGAAACGGTTTATTTTTCATGGGTCTTTCAGCTTTGTTTTGGTCTAATCAGAATATTTTTAGGTGCCGTAGTTTTTTTATGAATTTTTTAGTGAGCCGAGGCAGTTTTGGAAAAATTACACCTTACACACAGCGCACACTAGTTTCTGTGATGTCAGGTAAGTTCCTACAATCAGTATTAGTTTTATTTTTTTTAAGGTTATCTCGAGTACAACGAAGTAATAAAATTGTTATCTTTACCTTGAGCAGGTAAGAAAAGACGTTCGTACGTGTTAGAAACTCATGTCGACTCAAAACTTTAATGCGATTTACTCGAAATTAATTATTTTCCCTTGAGGTCCCCTTTTCCATAACCACTATGTTCTGGTTTAAATAATAACGTTATTGGCTACCAAGTATGTCTATACATACAAGACCTATGTCTTGGTTTATTTATCCGTAAATTATTTACTGCGACACAAGTATTCCCGTAGCGCATGTGCTGAAATTTTGTAAAAGTCATTATCATTTATAGAGTACAGTGGTTACTACTGTCTTAAAACCTCTCACCATCATCAGCCTATCAAAGTTCAGTGCCGGACATAGGCCTCTCCTAACGCTTGCCACAGAGCTCAATCTTCGGCTTGTTGCATCCAGTCCTTGCCAGACATTTTTCACAAGTCATCACCCCACCTCGCCGGTGGACGTACCGCTACGTACGTGGTCTTCGCTAGAGAAATCTTTTACCCCATCGGTTATCGGTTGCAATCCCTCAGAGAAACTCCGAGCATTGCTGTCTCCATTGCCCCATAAGCGACTAGAACCTCTCACGCCAAAATAAAACTCGAAGGGTGCCCTTTTTCGCTGCCTGGGTAGTAAGAGAAAGGAAATTTATTAAAAAAAAAATAATCTAGATTACCTTGGATTCTGCGAATTGCATTGATAGATGTACTCTGGTATCACTGCTTCCGCGTCTGGTACGTAATTTAGGAACTTTCTAGATATATCTGGACGAGTTTTGCTGACCAGCCACTTTCCGGCAGGTCCCGCTGCCCTCACCGCCCAGAGAGGGTTGAGGGGCTGGACCGCCGTGGCTATAGCCCTAACCCAGAGAGGGAGGGGTTGTTTGTCAGAGTTGACTGGTCTTTCAGCGAATCCCCATGGATCTGCCAAGACTAGATGTCTTACTCTGTTGGGAGAAAAATCAATTTCTTTTTATTCTAAAAATTAGCAAATTATGACTATGTCTTCTGCAGCATACGAGGACAAAATCCAAAGGAGAATTTCTAAGAATATTAAGATTAGAGATTCCTTATTTTATATTAGTTGCATCCAGGGAAGTACACTTTGGTTGCCCTTTCCTTCCTTGTCCTACACTAAAGTCCTAAACAATGAGCCATTAAGAAGAAAAAAATTACATCATATCCGTACATATATTTGGTCTTACATCAAGCTGAGCCTGTAACAGTTTATTCCCTTCCAAAATATTATATTTATTATTATTTATTTATTTTAATGTCAAATTACGTTGATCCAATTTTACATTACAATGATTAGAATTAAAATAGTATAATATGTCAAAATACAATTTTTGTTAGTAAATATTATAAATAAAAATATTTGAACTAAGTAAAACTAAAAAAAAATTAAAGTGCTATTTCTTTGTTATGTATAAAGTAGCATTTACAATCTTCTATAATTATCTAGGAAACTAATGCTGTAGCCATGTTCTTATATCTGACCACCTACTTCGAAAAAACACTGAACCCTTGCGGCCGAGGGCGGTTTGTCGTAAGAGGCGACAAAACTCTAGCTAGACGGTAGAGCTCGAAGCCAATCACTAAATATGCCGTCACAATAACCTTGTGTTGTGTTCCGGCACAAGTGACCCAGCTTCCAGTACTCCTGTATTAGCGGCCCCCTTGGCATCATAAACATCTGTAGCAGCACCACGATGTGCTCTTATAGCACTTCTAGCATATTTAGTATTATATCGTTGTAACATAGCATCTATACACGTACCATTTCTATAAATATATATAGCGCATTTTGTCAATAAATCAAGGCCAACAGACGCCACGGATGGCCAACATAAAGCCCGTGATGGCCACCGTACGCAATGACTGCAAAACATAAGCCGCGCGGCTTTACCCAGATACCGGCGGGTAGTGGCCCGCCGAGAAGATGCCGGGGTAAAGAGGTTTACCTCGAGGCCCCTACCTTCTCCGATAAACATAAGGAGAAAGAAGATCAAGTCGTATCAATAAATCATGGAATCCTGGAATAGTGTCTTATTACAAACAACAAAAAGACCTCTGAAGAAGAACTCTGCCTCAACAACCAACCTATTGGAGGCCAGGAACCCCTGCACCTCCAAACATCCATAGGCGATGGGAACTGCTTATTATTAAATGGACCGTCAGTCTGTCACATATTAAATTACTCTGTGTCTTCCGGTACATTCCCTTCAGCTTGGAGGGAAGCCCAAGTAATCCCGCTACCTAAAAAATCGAACCCTACTTCTTTATCCCATTTTAGACCTATATCTATTTTACCGTTCTTATCTAAAGTCTTGGAGCGATTAGTACACAAGCAACTGAGCGCATTCCTAAATAAAAATTTACTAATGAACCCTTTTCAATCAGGCTTTCGCCCAGGTCATAGCACAACTACAGCATTAGTAAAAATAACTGATGATATCCGGTATGGTATGGATAATGGTCTGCTAACAGTGCTCTCGTTACTTGACTTTAGTACCGCGTTTAATACCGTCGATTTCGATGTATTATTAGGGATTCTTTCTACTCTTAACATATCTCCTGAAGTGATCGGCTGGTTTCAAAGTTACCTCTATGGTCGTCGGCAGCGAGTCCGGCTTGATGAAACTTATTCGTCTTGGCGTGACTTGATTGCTGGTGTTCCTCAGGGTGGCGTTTTGTCTCCATTATTGTTCTCAATTTTTATTAACTCCATCTCCAACCAGTTAACTTCATCCTTTCACCTCTATGCAGACGACTTGCAGATATACACACAAGCTTCTGTGTTTGAGTTATTTAAAGCATTTCACACAATAAACTCAGATTTAAACAGAATAATGCTGTGGAGTGATTCATTTGGGTTAAAAGTCAATCCACAAAAAACGCAGCTTATTGTCATCGGTAGTTCCAGAATGCTAGCTAAAGTTGAATGGGAAAAGTTGCCGAAAATTAATTTTGATGGATTATATATTCAGATTGGTGATAAGGTTAAAGACCTTGGTATTATTATTGACAGGGAGCTGTCTTGGCGACCTCAAATCGCTGAACTAAGCCGACGAGTTTACTTCTCTTTTAAGTCTCTTAATAGACTCAGAAATTTCCTACCGATTGCCACTAAAGTTAGGCTTGCAGAATCTTTGCTCATGCCCATTTTGGATTATGCCGATGCCAGCTATCTAGATATAACGCAAGAACAACTTAATAAACTTGAGCGCCTCCAAAATCTTTGTATCAGGTTCATATTTGGTTTGCGTAAATATGACCATGTTTCAGAATTTCGTACAAAACTCAAGTGGTTACCTATCCATCTTCGCCGGAAAACTCATATCCTTTCACTCGTTTACAAATTTATCTTTTATCCAAACACCCCTATTTACCTCAGGAATCAATTCGAGTTTCTTAACTCGTCTGGCCTCCGAAATTTGCGTACATCTACTGAACTATCGCTTAAAACTCCTGTTCATACTTCTTCTTTTTATAATAACTCCTTCATTGTTCATGCTATCAAACTCTGGAATGCACTGCCTATTGCTATAAGACAAGCTAAGTCACTACCAACTTTTAAAAAATTGGTTAAAAATCACTACCTATCTTTAGTGTAACAACAAAACATATATTTATTTATGTATTCTACAAATATAGATATTTAAGTATGTTTATCAATTTATTTATTATATTTTATATATATTATTGAATTTTATGTATATTATCTATTTATTATGTAAATAAAATATAATTATTATTTATTACCATACCTCCCTTCCACATCAATGTAACACCAATAATGTTCTATAGCCCGGGTTGCCTGGAAGAGATCGCTCTGTAGCGATAAGGCCGCCCATTGTAAGTCAAGTACTCATTGATTGTGTAAATAAGTTTCATTGTGTTTATATAATTGGTTTACAATAAAGTGTTATCTATCTATCTATCTATCTGTCTGTTGTTTCAAAATAATAACTGATAACTAAGTATATTTCTTTGAAAAATAAGTTTTAATACAATATTTACCTTTCGGGATATTTCATAGCGTAAGCAGTAGCGATGTACCCCCCCAAACTGTGGCCTAAGAGTATAAACTGGCTGATGTTGACTTCCCGCCGCCACTCCTCCACGGACTCCACCCACTGGGACTCAACTTTCAGGCTGTCCGAAGAAAACTTCGGACGTGAACTGCGGCCGAAACCTAAGAAAATATTTTCTATTTAATAGTTTGTTAAATTTCGCTAAAGTAAATATACTGATACAAAGGCACTTTAGATCTGAGACTGGGCGTAGTTGAAAAAAAGTAAAGATAAACACATACTAGAAATACAGGTTGAAATAGTTTTAAAAGTAAAATGATGAATATGGCAGATTCTAGTTAAATCTCCTGTTTATTTGTAATAATTAGATATATATGTATGTATATGTATGTAAGTATGTGTATAAATCTATGTATATGTGTATGTATTTATGTGTATGTAAGTTTAAATGTAAGTATGTGTAGTATATTGCTTTTATGTGTAATCTTGTTTGATTAACGAACTCCTATTCAATTGTGCACCTACCATGTAAACTATATCTGCATCACCCCAAGGTAGACTGGCAGAGAATGCCTTAAGGCATTAAGTCCGCCTTGTACTTTAAGTGCTAAAGGTTAAATAAATAAATAAAAAAATAAGTATGGTGTTGAAATCTTAAGCACTGAGTAGAATCGTTTATTATTAAGATATTGTTAATAAATATCGACAAATTACAATTTATATTTCAAAGTAGGGTAGCCAATCTGGCTTGAATGATCACATGCAGTGGTCTTATCCGTGCAGGGGCGGAGAAAGAATACTGCGGCCGGGGTCGGCCTGTCTTAAAAAGCGACAAAACAACCCACCCTAGCTGCGTAGTAGGACCCCAAGCCCGCCTGGATGGCGACCACCTTTGGTCTTAAGTATGCCGCCATAATAACCCTGTGTTGTGTTCCGGCATTAGTGACCCAATGATCCTGTACCCTTATGCGACAGCAGCGTGTTCGCGATGCCACTGGCGTTGCATACACCCATAGACGACGGTAACTGCTAAATACTAAGCGGCCAGAAATTTAAAAAAAAAAGTTGTAGATAGATAGAAAATAAATAATTGGTGTTCAGTCACAACGCTAACTAATATAGAATCTAAATCGTACAGTTACTGTGTCATTCTGAATAAGTGGAGCTCCGCTTAGAACTTACCTAATAAATCTATAGCATAAACAGGCCTCGTGGCTGCAAAAGCATCTAGGTTAGGGCACCACAAGGCCAAGCCGGCGCCCATCCCGTGCAGCATCACCAACGGCGTCTTCGGTGACTCTTCATTCAATGAGATTGTCCATATCTTATCACTCTGTCCCACAACGGAACCTATGTCCACGTAGAAGCGTTTGTATGCTGTCTTCAAACCTGTGAACCATTAATTTCAAACTATGATTCAACGCCTTTTTAAAATGGGAGTAACTCTCTTGTTAAGAATGTGGGTGGTCGCACTCTATGATACTGTATATATAGTATGTCCTCGCAGCCCCGTTACGAGCTCCGAGGTATTCTGACTAAATTGGCGTATCTTATGCTCTGGACCTACCAAGATAAGTAAAATGTGAGTGAGGTCAGTGGCCAATGATATATAGCTTTGAGGAAGAATATTTCTACTACAAAATCACAAAAAAAAAAAAACTTTAAATAGCTGTAATGTTGAACTTTGCAAATCAAACAAAATTCCTTTTGACCATCTAACTACCCTACTTTAATATTAGCCATTGAACCGCAATATTTATGATCCATATTATGTGTTTGATAAAATGTAAATTTTTTTATCAATTGGTCAAGGTTGTTCCTTGCAGTGTTCATGAGTATTCGCAATAGACTAAAGTTCGTCATTGTCGTAAATATGATATCTTATCGTAACACCACTTTGTTTTAGTATTTTCTATTGTTATTATGTGTTGATGAATAACCTACTTTACTCCTCTATATGAGCTATTATAGAGAATATAAGATAATTTATTATTTTCTACAATATTTAGTTCCAAGCAATAAGATAGAAATATTTAATACTAGCTGACTAGGCAAACGTTGTTTTGCCATGTAAATATAAAAAAATATATAATACGTTTTGGATAGAATACCCATAAATTCCGTTCTTAGTGAGTGTCTACATCGCGTAATGAGTAACCATGATAAATTTCAAGTCAATCGAGTGCATAGTTTTAGAGATCTCGTGTAGTGGCATTTCGCTTATAGATATATAAATATTAAAAAAAAAATAAGTAAACAAATAAAGTATTTTTCCCGAGTAACTGCAATTGAAAGGGATTTTTCCATTATGATTTGTATATAGTATCATTGTGATCTGGAATTTTAATAACATTTACATTTCTTTACATTACGGTAAGAAAACTAGTATAATATCGGAAATTATTTAGCGTCTACATTTAGAACATTTCGAATTGGAGCTCGTGCTGTATCCATTCCATCATTTTCTTTTCTCTGCACAAGAGAATTAATAGTCACGAAATGAAATATCCATTTTTCTGTAAGGAATGGATGGTTTGTAATTGTATTATTAAATTCCACGTAGATACATTGACTGATAAAATCCCATCAGTCGTGTATAACCGGTCATTTAAATAAAGGGAATTATCACTCTAGAAACTACTAACCTTATCGTTAAAATCCTCGAAAGATAATATTCGTTCATTATTGATTTCTATTATGTGTAAACGTCATATCATACTACCTACGAGGGGTGTTCAGGTGTTCAATAAATAATGATAATGCGATACATTCTCCTTGGAAAGAAAAAAATAAATACTGGCAGGCATAGCCCAGACATTAAATATATCTAATAATAATTAAAAAAGTCAATCAGTTCTCTTTTGTTTTTTAAAAATAGATGTCATTTGTTTGCGTCGTGTTCTTAAAAATTAATGAAACTGAAGTTCGGCACGGTAAAAAAATATATTGAAAATTTTTGCTGCTAAATCAAGACTTAAGAGCAACATTAGAGGTTCATGCAAGAATATGGAGGCATATTTTACGGTTAACACAAAGGGCGGGCCGGCGCCGGCCCGGGCCACGAGATCGGCAGGCCATATATCCGTTGGCTCGGGCGTAGGCGATAGGAGAACAGCGGGGTTTTTAGCGGGTAGTCGGATGGTCGAACATCTTTCCCGGAGTCCCACATATCCCTCGGTCCCCCCGGGCCGGGGCAACCCGTCAAGAGAGGTTTTTCCCCGAGACCAAAAAAAAGGCATATTCTACGGTCACGCATTGGTGGGCTGGGTTCAAGCGAGGAACTTCCATTAATGACGACCCCACACGGGACGCCCTACATCGGTAGTGACTGAATAAATGAATTTAAAAAGTTTAAAACATTGTCTTGCAGATCGTCGTGTTACTGTTTGTTTTATACAAGAAATGAATATTTCTATGGGAAGTGTCCATAATATTATACACAACCATTTGGGTATGAAAAAAGTGCCAGCGCGCTGGGTGCCCAGAATGCTTTCTGCCGCGCAGAAACAAACGAGACAGAGAATTTCACAAAGCTGTTTGGGTTTGTTACCACAAGACTTGACCGATTTTTGGCTCGATTCATAACTATGGAACTATCGAAACATGGCTTCACAATTATAACCCGAAAACGAAAAAAACAGTCCATGAGTTGGAAGAGACCGTCATCTCCAACTCTGAAGAAATTTAAGGTGATTCAATCCGCCGGTAAGATCATGGGCTGTTTATTCTGGGACAGCCAAGGGGTGGTAATGATCGAATACCTTAATCATGGAGCCACTATTACGGGCATTTGACTTTGTACGCAGGACAAATAACAAAGTTGCGTGAGGAAATACGCAAGCAACGGCGTGGCAAACTCGCTAAACTTGTTTCACTAAGATAACGCCCCCACGCACAAGTCCAGAGTTCATTCAAGAAGCTGGCTCCGTATTGATGGAATATCCTCCTTATTCACCGGACCTAGCTTCGTGATTTCTACCTATTTCCGCGGTTAAAGGAACACCTCGGGGGCTATATGTATATTTGAAGATGACGCAGTAGTCACACGATTTTTAAGGGATCAGGAAGATTTTTTAAAAAGGGCATTTTAGCTTTAAAAATATATATATACATGTATACAAAGTGTATAAACCTGACAGGTGACTACGTCGAGAAATAAAATAACATATATTAAAAGACAATTGTGTCATACTCATTATCACTTTTTATTGAACATCCCTAACGCGTAAGCGTAATTAAAAAGCGTAAAAAAAAGTAATTTTTTTTACACGCTTTATATTAACTTGACCTGTATGTATCCTATCTATGTATCTATGTATAAACATCATCATCATCTCTGCGTTCTATCCCGGTTGCAGCCCAAACTCTCGCTTCGGCGCCCGGGGTCCGCTTTCCGACTTTTTCTTCTCCACTTCGCACGGTCTTCAGCATCCCTGGTAGTGAGCCCATTGGCACGCATATCACCCTTTACGACGTCAAGCCAGCACTTTTTGGGTCTACCCCTCCTGCCGGGGCCCGGCGGAGGCGGCATGGCCAGACATTTGTTACCCACGTAAGCATCCGGTTGCCGTAAAACGTGGCCGTACCAACGGAGCCGACACTCTTGTAATTTGTCCGCAATGTCACGGACATGAAGACTGCCGCGAATGCGGGAGTTCCTGACGCGGTCCTTCCGCGTCACTCCACACATCCACCGCAGCATATTCATCTCCGTGACACGCAGCTCTTGCTTGTGTCGCTCTAACACCGGCCACGCTTCACAGCCGTATAAAAGGACAGGCCTAATGATGGTTTTATAGACCTGTCCCTTCAACTTTACCGGCATCTTGGGGTCACAAATGACACCAGTTACCTCACGCCATTTGGCCCACGCGGCAGCAATGCGTGCCTTGACGTCACAATCGATGTCACCAGACGCATGGAACACAGATCCCAGGTATTTCACTTGGTCCATGCGCTCGACCGTGTTGCCGTCTATGCGTACGGGTGTGGGATCTGTGGAGTTACAGGCCAAGTACTCGGTCTTCGCCACATTGAGCTTCAGACCACCGTTCTCAAGCGACTCCTTCCACGCCTTCACACGTCGCACCAACCTACCCCTGTCCGAATCTGCCAGCGCGATATCGTCAGCATACATGAGCAGCCACGGGGGCTGCTCATGTGAGTTTCTGATGCTGTTTGACAATACGTCTAATACCACGCTAAACAGAAACGGACTAAGGACGGATCCCTGGTGTACTCCGACGGTGATGGGGAAAGGTTTTGTGTCGCCAACAGCGGTCCGAACTACGGAATCGGAGTCACGGTACATGTCTCGGATGATGTCAATATAGGCCTCTGGAATCCCTTTGGACCGCAATGCCCACCAGATTATCGCGCGAGGAATACAGTCGAAGGCCTTCTGCAAGTCGAGAAACAGGCAATGCAGAGGCGTATTCTTCGCCCTGTATTTCTCCGCGACAGTCCTTAGGGCAAAAACAGGGTCCATTGTCCCGTGACCAGGGCGAAACCCATATTGACATTCCGAGATAGTGCACTCCTGTCGAATCCGAGAGTCGATAACCCTCTCGAAGAGCTTCATGGTGTGGGACATGACCTTAACCCCTCGGTAACTACCGCACTCCTGGACCGACCCCTTGCCCTTGAAGACTGGAGTAATGATACTCAGTCTCCATTGGCTCGGGATCGTACTGGTGAGGAGTATCTGGTTGAAGAGGTCGGTTAAGACGCCCACACCACGAGAGCCCATCGCCTTCCAGGCTTCGATGGGGACTCCATCGGATCCAACAGCTTTCCGATTCTTCATGCGGCGAAGACAATTCTGGACCTCTGCAGGCGTTACCAGTGGCACTAGTCCTTGATTCGGAGGAAGATCTGGCGGCTGCACCCCTTTATGCTGCATGTTCAGCAGCTCGTGGAAATACGAGCGCCATCTCTCCTTCACCGCGAGGTCCTCGCATAGCAGGTTGCCCACAGGGTCCTTTACACAGCGGCACTTGGAAATGTCCTGTGCCGCTTTGACCCTGGAGCGCGCCAACTTATAGATGAGCTTCTGCCCCTCAGACGATTCCAACTTGTCGTAAAGTGGTTGTAAGTTGTCTCGTCTGGCTCTGGCAACAGCTCTCTTAGTGGCGCGCTTTGCCACCCGGTATGCGTCGCGATCTTCAGGAGATCTGGACGCTTGCCACTTCTTAAAGAGGGCTTTCTTCGCTCTAGTCTCCCTCTGGACTGTGTCGTTCCACCACCATGTCTCCTTGTCACACTTGCGACCGCCCTTAGACACCCCAAGCACCTCCTTCGCCGACCCAAGGATAGCCGCCTGAATCTTGTCCCAGTAAGCCTGAACTGGTTCGCCCATACCACCGGCGCACTTGTCACCGACGGCTAAGGCGAACTCCTGGGACGTGACTTCATCGAGCAGCCACCACCTGATTCGGCGCTGAACGCGCTCAGTATGCGAGTCTTTAGGCTTAGCGCAGAGGTCCATGACAAGAAGGCGATGTTGTGCAGTGAGACTCTCACCGGGTATGACCTTGCAGTTGGCCACTTTGCTGATGTGGTGTCTCCTAGTGAGTAGGAAGTCGATTTGGGTAGTGTTCCTTCCGCTCTTGTAGGTGATGAGATGCTCGGGTTTCTTTTTGAAATACGTGTTCACGATGGCGAGGTCGGCAGCCGCACACGTATTGAGGATGTCCTCCCCTTCCGCGTTGCGGCTACCGTACCCAAATCCCCCGTGAACACGCTCAAATTCCCCACATTCATCACCCACATGACCGTTCAGATCACCACCCAAAACGATCCCCTGTGATAATGGGATTCCACGGAGCACTTCTCCGAGTAAATTCAAATCTATGTATAAACATATTCATGTATTTATGTAACGGAATTTTTGGACTCATCCTGTGCCTTATTGCCCACTTTGAACGAATAAAAAAATTAAAATTAGGCACACTTGTAAAGATCTGATGACAATACACAAATTTAATAATTTTGTCTCATAATCCTTATGAGGATTAACGCTTTCTTTTCCTTCTGCTGTAAGATGGCGTGAAATTAATAAAAACATTTAGCGATTGGGAATTTTTTTTTTTAATAATAATAATAATTTATTCAACAACAACAAAATATTGACAATATAAAATACAACATCAATTACAAGTTACAATTAATTAAGATAAAAATAGCAATAGTACTTTAAATTAATTAAAATTAAATTAAACATTATGATGGTGAAACTTAAATACTCCAAACTTAAATAAAATGATTAAAAGTAGATAAAATAAAATAATTGATTCCACTTGCTCCAGAACTAGATCTATCTATATAATTGACAACATATAATTTATTTATATTTTATAGTCAATCGAACTAAAAAGTTAAAAAGAAATTATTGTTTAAAATAACTAAAAAAACACGCTTTTATAATTAATCAAAGTAAAAATGATTCTTAACGTAAGAATAAAATTACTGACGGGAAAATTTGTCACTGTTCAAAAAGCGTGGGGTGGTTTGAGCAATATTTTTAAACTAACTCGGAATGAAACTACATAGTAAATAAAAAATATTATTATTGTTATCGAGCACCCCACGCTTTTCAGAGCATTTTGTTAAATAAATGCATCAACACCTCAATTTGTAACGAGAATCAAATCTGGGAATCCTACATGCTTTCCGAGGTGCAAAAGCTGTTGTTGCGCTACGGATGTAGACAAATTGTAATCACAGAGAAAGAGACAGAGAATCAGGGGTTTTCATAATAACCTTGTGTTGTGTTCCGGCATTAGTGACCCAAGTTCCTGTACCCTTATGGGACAGCAGCGTGTTCGCGATGCCACTGGCGTTGCAAACACCCATAGGCGACGGTAACTGCTAAATTCTAAGCGGGCCGTCAGCCTGTTTGCTGTCCTACAGCATTAAAAAAAAAAATAGAATATCCTTACATGATAAAATCTGTTTCTCGATGTTGCGTAGCATCGCATCAGATTGGCGGGTCCAGCTGAACCAACCACCGGTCCAACTAAAATAAATAATAATTTACCAACTTTATTCCTCAATATAATTTTATTTTAGTACTAGCCGTTCCCGTCCGCTTCGCTGGTCGAATAACAGAAAAAAGTAAATCGAAAAATATGAGAAGTTTTCGTACGCATGCGCGCTACACCACTTGCACCACTGTGTGCTAATTGTATATAATTACAAAAACTGACTAAACTACACAACTAGAATTTTTAACACAACACATGGCAAAAAATTTTTGGAAGTAAGGAATGTTTCCGTTAGACTTTATTTCTGGTTAGAGGAGATAGACTGCAGTCTACTGGGTTCAGGAGTGCGGCATATTCCTAATTATATATAGATCCTGTATTTTCTTAATCACAAAATGTTTGGAAGTTAATATAACGACTCAGTCTAGACGTTAGCTATGTAGAATAGACTACCACAAGTCATCATGATTTTAATGTACTTTAATGTTTTGAAATAAGAATTTTCAAATCAGAAACACTACATTTAGCAAAATATTTAAATTTAACCTTGAAATCTCTGACTAATGTTATACAATTCAAGGTTGCCTAATCATCACTTGTGATTTTTTTGTAGACAAAAAACATGATTGCTATTAACATCAATGTTACAGAATATCATCATAATAAAAATTACATGCACTATGAGATGGTATTACCCAGTGTTCGGCAACCTTGTCATCCCAAAGGAGATAAATATTAATATCTATATAGATAATACACATTTGAAATTTAATCAAGGATTAATTTTGTTTAACATTATACTTTAGTAGGAGATATTATTATAGAAATAATTATATATAATAAATATTATTCCCTGCCTGGACTAAACATTTCGTGGATGAGCCGAGGAGTCAGAGCCCCTGGTTGCTAACCACTGGTATAACCAACACGAACACAATATTCTTAATTTAAAAAATGGTACCTTCCTGCACTAAGTAAAATCTATATTGCGAAGCTTTATTACAAATAGTCAAATATCAAGGCTAATATGAACAATATGCAAGTCATATATTGTTCTAAGTAGAGTTTGCACAAAGTAAATCATCCACTACATGTACCACTACATCAGCCTTCATCAAATCCATGTCTATATGTAAAATGTATAATTGAAATTTGTGTGATATTTTAAGACACCTGAGTGTTAAATCCACATTAAAACAAAGGCACTTTATTATTTGATCAAGTTTTTTTTATGTCATTTATACATATAGTCTTTATTTTGTATCCATGTAGATAAATAGGTTATAATAGGTTCGATTCCCGTCTCGCATCTGAGTGTTTATGTATCATATGTATTTATTTACAAAAAAAAAAGGATATAAGTAGTATATCAGTTGTCTAGGGCCCATAACACAAGTGCTACTTAGTTTGGGACTAGATGACGCTGTGTGAATTGTCACAAAATATTATTATTATAAACTGTATATACATTTACTTATCAACATCTCTTGTTTACATTTGATTTGAAATATGTATATATGCAGGTGGGAAAAATTCTCATGCATTTCTCAGCTTTGTCCATTGTGGTATGAAATGATCTCTATTTTGTAACCACACTAACATAAGACAAATATAAGTAATTAATGTCCCTGCTTCTTCCTTTCCTTATCCCACATTATTAGGCACAACATGTTATCCTTCTACTCTCCTTTGTTAGCCATCATCTCAACATTCACACCCTTTTTCATCATATCATTTTTTACTCATCCATCCATTTTTATTTGGTCTTCTGTACCCATCAACTTTAATTTCTTTCATATTTCTAGTTATATGGAATTCTTCCCTTAGCATTATATGGCTATACCATGCTAGTCTTTTATTTTTTAATTTTTCAACCACTTTCAAACTACTACTACAATAAACTATTTCTACTTTTAAACTTCCTCTTTCTAATTTTATCCATTTTCATAACTTCACACATCCATTGCATCATTCTCATCTATGCAAGTAATTAATTTAATATGTATCCTACAATAAACAATGCTCATTTTTAACACCAAATCAAATATTGTACAAAAAGCAACATGCAAATATATAGACAAATGTTGTGTCATTAAAATAATATTTGCAGCTTGGATATTTTTAGAGTATTACAAAGACAACATTTAAGGTAACAAATTATATAAGCCTAACAAGCCTCTACTAATCTCTCTAATTTACAATAAAACTGCTCTTACTTCCACAGAAGTGTTAAAATACTTCCGATCCATGATTTGTGGATTAGACTGAAATATTAAAAAATATTACTGAGTATTTAAAATACTAATTTTTTTATTAACAAGCAATGTACAAAGCAGTTTTTTAAGAACACATAAAAGTCATATAAATATTTATTGTTCTTATTTTAGTTTATATAAAAGAAAGCAAAGAAGTTATAAATTATAATAAAAAAAGAAACATTGTTAAATAAATCTAAAATATCATAGACCATTTAAAGAAAAAAAACCACATGCATAAATAAATAAAAATAAATCAACTTGCTTGTCAAACACCATTGATGTTGTTTATTAATTATCTGAAAAATTTAACAAACTGTTCAGTTTACCATTGTACAAAGGTGGTCCCCAAGATTAACCTAGTTTGGGGACCAGATTCATGTGATAACTGTTTTGTATTTTTTCTTAATAAACCTTTTTGTATCGATAACTTTCAAATAAATATCACCTTAAATATTTAATATTCCTTTTTACATGTTTGTTAGGTATTTAAAAAAATGTTCCTGTCATCCTAGATTACTGTATAGAAGAGATTGTTTTATAGCAACAAGTTTGTGACTTTACAAATATAAGGATTAAACCCAACTAAATTATAAATGTGATGGTTTGTAACCATCAAAACATAAACGTGTATCATGCAATAACTAGTGTACCAATGTTAAATTGGTACACTAGTAGAATTATCTAAATCTGGTAGAATTATAGTTTACACTCAGTTTAATATACTTTATATCCTGACAAATAAGACAACGAGAGTATCATCTCCCAATAAATTTAAAATTCATAATAAAATTCAATAAATGCTGCATAATCATTGTAATGATTTCAGATGAAATTTTCATGTTGAATACATTTCCACATCTTAGAAATTCCAAATTGATATATTCACAAAGACAAAACTGTATGACTCTGACTACTAAAGGATAACAAATAATTATCTGTTTATTTTTTCTCCATGCAGGGTGGAGTAAGGTCAAGGTAAATGATGTAAAAAGATTGAAAAAAGTTATGTTGTATAAAATAGTAAAATACATTTTTGTCATCTTTCATCCAATTATCTTTTCAAAACACACAGAATTCTTATTAATTAGACATTATAGATCGCAGCCTAGACAGTAACCATAAATATAAAAAAATGAAGCAATAGCAAATAGTACTGTTTAGACTAAAAATAATGTTTGATCTTTGGTACAATTGCCTACTCTTTGTTTTATTTCGCTTTTAGATTATAGTTTTCTAGCCGATCATCAGCACTGATGAATATTACCAGCAAATGCTGAACTGAGACCAATTTGGGATAAATATCACATTATACATTGCAATAAATTACAAATTATAAATTGCAATAAATTTAAAGTCCTAAATAAATACCTTTCTTTATTAAAAACTAAAAGGTTGGAACTGAAGAGGGTTCACATTGGTCAGAACTCAAATAAATGGCCAATTGAGATATAGATAAAGCAATAAAACAACAATCAACAAGTATTTTACATATTTTATACAGTAAGTGCCAATAAAAGTTTATAGACAATAAAATAATAATTGATGAAAATAAAAAATATAACTATGTATTATTTTCAAAACATTAACTTTAAATGTATTAAATGAACTTTAGTTTGTTATTAAATTATGAGGATAAGAATACTTAGTGTAGTTGTGCTATTAATACTAAAATTATAAATAAATTAACGAAATTTTACCGAAACCAAAAATTATACGATAAATGAATGGCATGAGATATTCACTGCATAAAAAACAAGCAATATGAAATCTTGGGATACCAGGTGAAATTCTATGATGAATAAAAACTACAAAAGCGTAGCAATAAAAAAATACAAGATACACAATACAGCAAATCTAACAGTTAGATGACATTGAAAATTTTAAAATCAATTGCGCAATAATTATACAAAAAAATTAATAAAACATTATGTTTTAAAAAATACATACCCGGATTCAGTTTCTATATTTAGTTCAGTACCCATTTGGCCACTGGTATTGTGTCAATAAGCACATATCACGATTAATATATAAATTTAAGTTTCCGCTATAATAAATAATTTAGTAAACCTTGCTCACGATCGAAAGCGTAATACAATACAAAATGCCGAACCGAAATATTATTTTTATCGCAAGCAAATTGACTTTTGCTTGTTCGTTTTGACATTTATTAGTTGTCAATTATGCATTCATTTTTGACAAAATGACAAATATTGAATGCGTTCAATAACTTTTTTTAGTAGAAAAGAACTATGGTAGTAGAACCCTATGGTACTTAATAACTGACTGATGTGTGGACCAATGCCCTGACTCCAAAGTAAAACCTTCATCCCGAGTGCAAACTGACTAATCCGGAGCCAGATACCATTGTAATACTAGTCATCATCATCTTAGCGTTGAATCTCAGTTGCAGCCCAAATTTTCGCTGCGGCGCCCGGGGTCCGCTTTCCGATTTTTTCTTCTCCATTTCGCACGATCTTCGTCATCTCTGGTGGTCAGTTCATAAGTACGCATATCAATCCCTACAATGTCAAGCCAGCACTTTTTGGGTCTAGTCTACCACCCTTGCCGGGGCCCAGCGGTGGCAGCATGACCAGATATTTGTTCCCCACATAAGTAGCCGGTAGCCGTAAAACGTGGCCATACTAACGAAAGCGACACTTCTGCAATTTATCCGCAATGTGACGGTTATGAAGCCTGCTACGAATGCGAGAGTTCCTAACGCGGTCCTTTCGTGTTATACTCCACACATCCACCGCAGCATAATCATCTCCATGACTCGCAGTGCCTGCTTGCTTGTGTCGCTCCAGCACTGGCCACGCTTCGTATCCGTATAAAAGGACTCTGGAATCCCTTTGGACCGCAATGTCCACCAGATTATCGCGCGAGGGATTCAGTCGAAGTCCTTCTGCAAGTCGAGAAACAGGCAATGCAGAGGCGTATTCTTCGCCCTGTATTTCACAGTCCTTATGGCAAAAACAGGGTCCATTGTCCCGTGACCAGGGCGAAACCCATATTGACATTCCGAGACAGTGCACTCCTGTCTAATCCGAGTCGATAACCATTTCGAAGAGCTTCATGGTGTGGAACATGACCTTCATATCTTGGTAATTACCGTACTCCTGCACCGACCCATTGCCTTTGAAGACTGGAATAATGATACTCAGTCTCCATTGGCTCGGGATCGTACCAGTGAGGTATTCGGTTGAAAAGGTCGGGTAAGATGCCCACACCACGAGAGCCCATCGCCTTTCAGGCTTCGATGGGGACTCCTCGGATACAACAGCTTTCTGATTCTTCATGCGGCGAAGACAATTAATCTGGACCTCTGCAGGCGTTACCAGTGGCACCAGTCCTTGATTCGGAGGAAGATCTGACGGGTGCACCTCTTTGTGCTGCGTGTCCAGCAGTTCGTGAAAATACAAGCGCCTCTCTCCTTCACCGCGATGTCCTCGCATAGCAACCATTGTAATACTAGTAGTGCCATTAGTGTAGGTGACGGATTCAGATACCATAAAGTATTGATGTCAATCCAGCTGTATATTAATATTATATAATTAATACCATTTTTATTAACTCCATCTCCAACCAGTTAACTTCATCCTTTCACCTCTATGCAGACGACTTGCAGATATACACACAAGCTTCTGTGTTTGAGTTATTTAAAGCATTTCACACAATAAACTCAGATTTAAACAGAATAATGCTGTGGAGTGATTCATTTGGGTTAAAAGTCAATCCACAAAAAACGCAGCTTATTGTCATCGGTAGTTCCAGAATGCTAGCTAAAGTTGAATGGGAAAAGTTGCCGAAAATTAATTTTGATGGATTATATATTCAGATTGGTGATAAGGTTAAAGACCTTGGTATTATTATTGACAGGGAGCTGTCTTGGCGACCTCAAATCGCTGAACTAAGCCGACGAGTTTACTTCTCTTTTAAGTCTCTTAATAGACTCAGAAATTTCCTACCGATTGCCACTAAAGTTAGGCTTGCAGAATCTTTGCTCATGCCCATTTTGGATTATGCCGATGCCAGCTATCTAGATATAACGCAAGAACAACTTAATAAACTTGAGCGCCTCCAAAATCTTTGTATCAGGTTCATATTTGGTTTGCGTAAATATGACCATGTTTCAGAATTTCGTACAAAACTCAAGTGGTTACCTATCCATCTTCGCCGGAAAACTCATATCCTTTCACTCGTTTACAAATTTATCTTTTATCCAAACGCCCCTATTTACCTCAGGAATCAATTCGAGTTTCTTAACTCGTCTGGCCTCCGAAATTTGCGTACATCTACTGAACTATCGCTTAAAACTCCTGTTCATACTTCTTCTTTTTATAATAACTCCTTCATTGTTCATGCTATCAAACTCTGGAATGCACTGCCTATTGCTATAAGACAAGCTAAGTCACTACCAACTTTTAAAAAATTGGTTAAAAATCACTACCTATCTTTAGTGTAACAACAAAACATATATTTATTTATGTATTCTACAAATATAGATATTTAAGTATGTTTATCAATTTATTTATTATATTTTATATATATTATTGAATTTTATGTATATTATCTATTTATTATGTAAATAAAATATAATTATTATTTATTACCATACCTCCCTTCCACATCAATGTAACACCAATAATGTTCTATAGCCCGGGTTGCCTGGAAGAGATCGCTCTGTAGCGATAAGGCCGCCCATTGTAAGTCAAGTACTCATTGATTGTGTAAATAAGTTTCATTGTGTTTATATAATTGGTTTACAATAAAGTGTTATCTATCTATCTACCATTTGTAATAAATGAGGCGTGTAGTTGCAAATCCTCCGTTCATTTCTATCAACGCAGGGGCGTAGAAAGAATTATACTGACTTCTGCGGCCGGGGTCGGCCTGTCGTAAAAGGCGACAAAACAACCCACGTGATAGGGTCCTAAGCCCGTCTGGATGGCTACCACCTTTGGTCTTAAATATGCCGCCATAATAACTGTGTTGTGTTCCGGCATTTTAGTGACCCAAGTTCCTGTACCCTTATGGAACAGCAGCGTGTTCGCAATGCCACTAGCGTTGCAAACACCCATGGGCGACAGTAGACAGAAACTGCTTAATTCTAAGCGGGCTGTCAGCATGTCTGCTGTCCTACAGCAATAAAAAAGAAAACGCTATAATGATATTTTTTTGGAAACTCGTAAATCGAACTAAGCCCACGCTGATTTAGTGGGACTTGATTCGAAACGCAAAACAAAACGTTGAATATAGTATTCGACTTTAAAGAAGCATTTGTGCAATAAAACATTGATTGTCTATGTAGCTAGTTTAGTGTTTTGATACGATATATAGTCATTTTTTCAAAAAACGTTTCAGCGGGTTTTGCAACTACACGCCTCACATAAGAAACATGTGTTAAAACATAATCTAAATACTTATATTTTAAACACAGACTCGTGGCGTGAAACGAACCCGTGGCCCGCGTTGATCTTCACGCAATATCGCTGGTAACATTAGTTTCGAAGTTGATTTGCTGACCAAGGCAGCCTACAGTTTACAAAGGATATATAAGTCCTTTTGGAATAACTCATTCGAGTAGCTCTACGGATCTAGTATCTCCACTGCAAACTACACAAATAGTTCTCGATTAGTTACCACGTCCTTTCAACCACCGAACCCGGCCTATGCCCCAGATATCGCATACCTCACATCATTTTTGAGAAAAACAATAAAACACGACATTTTGTTACGTAATTATATTTTATTGTATACAAAGTATGTATATTATATATTGTGATTTAATCACATTACAAACGGGTATATACTTCGACTGGTTCGAAGAATAACGCCTAAAACTGCATACGCAAAGCAATGCCATGGCAAGAATAATTCTACTTCTTTATCCCTTTACCAATTCTTCTCTATGTAGACCACTTGTTTATCTTCTGCTGTCAATCTAAGCATTCTTCTAGATACATTATTCTTCATACCGGTCGACTTATCAAAAATAGTTCAACATGGAGGAGGAACTTTATAAAATACAAGTACAAAATACTGTAAAAATTAGTATACAATCACAGTTTATAAAAAATCGCCACAATAAATCATTTTGCGCGATGTAATGTGGAAGTTAATCTTAACTTATCATAAAATATACAAAAAAATATATATGTTTGTATAATTATAGTATGTTACATTTCTGGAAAACTCTTTGATCATGATTGAAAAATTTCATTATAGTTATACATTACTTATACCATAAATTAATGAAATATTAATAGAGAAGAAATTTGGTCCTATGAGTATGACATACATAAACGAAGGGTTGACGTATTATAGAATGTTATTCTTTAGAAATAAGTCATGTATTGAATAGTTCAATAAAAACTAAACATTTTGTTATGGAGCCAGGACTTTTAATAATGGACCCTATGACCACTTCCCTCTACCATACATTTATAATTTAAGCCCTGCCTTTAAATATACATAAATAAAAATCTAAATGCATAGTAATAGGTTCTTTGAAAATGGTACTTATTGGCAATGCCATTTTATTCTTTGTCTATTAAAACATCACAGATATTCGCTATAATGAACGAATCTCATTTTAAATAAATCATAATTATAATTATTAACAAAACAAAAAAAAAAACAACCATAGAATTCCAAAATAATACTTTAAACATTGTACCTAATTAGTTTTTTTTTAATTCTAGTGATTGGGTTACTATTTGTCATTGAAGTGTGAATTTGGAAATGTCCTAAACTAAAAAAAAATATTACAAAAATACTTTCATGAAAAAATATTTCCGACATTTGTCATAAAAAATTGATGTTGAATCATTATGATTCCATATTTGAATTGATTCTCTGAATCTGCAAAAGAACTAAATTTTAAACAACTTGTTTGTTGTTTTGTTAGTATATACTTAAATTCGACTTTTAATTAAAATTTAAAAATAACTACAGGGTTATTTATTAAGCGTAATCAAGACACAGCCACGGTACCAACATTATTTGGCACGGTTTTAATAATACCATTTATTTTAATTTTTTGCAAAAGAGCAACCTTTCCCCGTTTCAATCCTTCAAACGCAGACTGCATTGATCTTTCCTTAGATTTTTCTCGTTCTTTTGAATCGTCTTCAACGATATTTCTGTAAAACTGCGATGTCGTTTGTTTTTTATGTTTTATGTCGCTTTGTTTTAAAATAACTTTATGTTTTGTGCTCTCATTGACATCGTATGATTGCATGTTTTCCAAACTTCTGTGTTTGGATAAACGATTCGCTATTTTGTTCTGTTTGAACATTTGTTTATTTTCCGTATCTTCGGTTGTTTGCATGAGATCTTCTACGCTCCTTTGGCGTAATAGGGGAGCCGTTTCAACTGTTTCCGATTCTTCTACATTTATTTGTGGTTTTGCTTCAGCAATGTGAGGCAGTGGGTCGTAATTGTCAGCCTCTATGCATGCATCCACTACATATTGATTGAACACTTCTGGTTTGTCTAGATATACGTGATGGCTCGATCCGTCAATTGCCTGGAAGCAAGTTTAATTAAAATAAAATCTTATGTAGGATTGTACTTTAAAATATGTGAATAAGATTAGTTAGTAGCCCACTATATAATAGTTAACAGATACCGTTGTCTATGGACGTTTGCAACGCCAGGGGGGGCACCGATTACACGCTGCCGTCCGCGTAAGATTACTGGATCACTAATGCCGGAACACAACATAATGTTATTATGGCAGCATACTTCTAGACCAAGGGTGGTTGCCATTCAGATGGGCTTGAGGCCCCATCACGTATCTAGAGTTGTGTTGTCGCCTTTTACAAGCCGACTCTGGCCGCAGAGGTCAGTATTTTTACTCTGGCGCTGCATAGAGGAAAACGCATGCCATCGTCGGATTCGAACCTGTCGGGAGGAGTTTGGTTTCCGATTGTGACAACACTTGGCTACAACGTTCCTAACATTTTATATAATACGCTTTTAATGTCTTATCATCATCATCTTGGCGTTGAATCTCGGTTGCAACCAAAACTCTCGCTTCGGCGCCCGGGGTCCGCTTTCCGACTTTTTCTTCTCCACTTCGCACGATTTTCGGTATCTCTGGTGGTCAGTCCATTGGCACGCATATCAATCCTTACGACGTCAAGCCAACACTTCTTGGGTCTACCCCTTCCTAAATAGGGCTTTCTTCGCTCTAGTCTCCCTCTGGACTGAGTCGTTCCACCACCATGTCTCTTTGACACACTTGCGACCACCCTTACGACACCTGAAGCACCTCCTTCGCCGACCCAAGGAAAGCCGCCTGAATCTTGTCCCAGAAAGCTTGAACTGGTTCGCCCATACCACCGGTACATTTGTCACCGACGGCTAAGGCAAACTCCTGTGACGTGACTTCATTAAGCAACCACCACCTGATTCATCGCTGAAAGCGCTCGGCATGCGTGTCTTTAGGCTTAGCGCAGAGGTCCATGACAAGAAGACGATGTTGTGCAGTGAGACTATCACCGGTTATGACCTTGAAGTTGGCCACTTTGCTGATGTGGTGACTCCTAGTGTGTAGGAAGTCGATTTGGGTAGCGTTTCTCCTCCCTCTTTTAGGTGATAAGATTCTCGGATCTCTTTGAAATACGTGTTCACGATGGCAAGGTCGGCAGCTGCACACGTATCGAGAATATAGCCCTTCCGTGTAGCGGCTACCGTGCCGAAATCCACTGTGAACACGCTCACATTCCCCACATGACCGTTCAGATCACCATCCGATCCCAAAACGATCCCATGTGATAATGGGATTCCACGCTTGCCACATGCTTTTAATGTCTTACCTTTACTTTAACATTGGAGCACTTCCTTTCCCAGTCATGGAATATGTCCCCGGACGACTTATATACCCAAGAATCTGTGCCGTAGATCAAAGTCACCGGCACTGCGGAGTTTAAATTGTGAAGCCGGTGCCTCATTGGGTTCTTGGCCCACCCTAAACCCGTTGTTAGCGTGTAAAATGCAACTTCTCCGCTAAAAAATAAATATATTTATTAACATAGTTCTTACACATGACCGTGTAGTTCCTGCAAAAACTTTTTACATAAAGCAATGCAAATTATGGAGACAATTGTAAATGAGCCCCGTAAATGTGCTTGATTGTCTTAAAAAACCACTAACGACTTCCTTATGCTAGTTTACAGGTTGCAAGGTTATGTTACCTTTTTAAAAATTAAATTTGATGCGCTTGCTTGTAATAATAATCCACCAAACTAATAAGACACTAATTTCTCTTAGGGGCTTGCTGTGTCAGACGACCTTCACTCCTATAAAGCTCATATCGGTGCCACCTTTTTTCTTGTGCCTTTGTGTAGAAAAGGAAGAAACACACACAGGCACGCAAGACAAAAAGATGATCTTGAGTTTTTTCCTGCAGCTACACTCACAGTGGACCACGATTTCCAAAATACAAGCTTCAAATACAGTTAGTTACTTGACTGACGCTGATGGTAAATATTCTCCTTATAATAATCAACTAACCTTGGCGTCGCAGAGTTGCACTGGTAGATATACTCGGGTATAACTTCGTCCGCGTCTGGAATATAGACCTCATACTTCTTGGCTATATCGGGCCTGGACTTCTGTACCAGCCACTTGCCCGCAGGCCCGGCAGCTCTGAGAGCGCACAGAGGGTTCGCTACTGAGGCTAAAGCTCTGACCCACAACGGTACCTTCTCTGCGGGATGTTCTTTCCTGTCGGGGAATCCCCACGGATCGGCTAGGATGAGGTGCCGTACCCTAAAAGTTAATTTACTCAATTAAATGATTCCCAGCTTAAAAGAAAAAGAGAATCCGTAAACAGTTTAATAAGAGAACCTATGTGACAAATTTGATTATATCAAGTATGAATAAAAAATATGTAAATTATAACAGTATATATACAGGGTTATTGGTAATTCGACGTATTCCCGTTAGGAGGTGATAGGGGTGACAATTTGCGATAATTTTAACCCCCATATGCTTTATGCAAAAGTGAAACATTTCGAGTTATCATGTTTTTTAGCTTTTTTCAAAATAAGTCAAAAATGCAACATCAAAAATATATTTAAAAAAGTATCAATTTAAATCTAATTTTTTTTCTGATTATAAAAAGGATTAAACCCTGGTTATTTATCAATATTAAAACTACAATTATCGTTCCAAATTTAAAAATTCGAGACGAAAACGACATTATTTCAATATTTTATTGAGATATTTTTCCACTAAAATGCTTAAAAACAAAAAAACGTTATGCAACCTGGCTTACAGATTAATTTATAAACAGCCGTTCTCTTATCGGCCGGGCTTTTTTCAGTTTCTTTGAAATAAGTTCCTAGTTATTATGCGTTGTTAGAGAGCTAAGAAAACGACTGTGTTTAAAATAATCTGCAAGCCAGGTTTCATAACGTTTTTTTATTTATATGGCATTTTAGAGAAAAAATCTCAATAAAATATTGCAATAATGTCGTTTTTGTCTCGCATTTTTAAATTTGGAACGATATATGTAGTTTTAATATTGATAAATAACCAGGGTTTATTCCTTTTTTATAAATCAGAAGAAAAAGAGATTTAAATTGATACTTTTTTCAAGAAATTTTTGATGTTGCACTTTTGACTTACTTATATTGAAAAAAGCTAAAAAAACATGATAACTCAAAATGGTTCACTTTTGCATAATGCATATGGGTTAAAATTATCGCAAACAGTCACCTCTATCGCCTCTTAACAGGAATACGTCGAATTATCAATAACCCTGTATTTTTTTTATTGCGTAGGACAGCAGACAGGCTGACGGCCCGCTTAATAGTAAAGCAGTTACCGTCGCCTATGGATGTTTGCGACGCTAGGCGCACCGCGAACATGCTGTCCGCATAGGGGTACTGGAATCTGGATCAATGATGCCGGAACACAACACAAGGTTGTTATAACGGTATACTCCGGTTATACACCGGGGGTGGTTGCCATCCAAACGCACTTCGGACCCTATCAGGTGATACCTAGCTAGGTAGCTAGGTTTGTTTTGTCGCCTTTTGCGATAGACCGACCGTGGTTACAGGGTGCCCAGGCATCTACTAGCGATGCCATTTATAGGTGACAGTAACTGCTTACTATTGTGAACATGTCAACTTTTCCACAGCAATAAAAAAAAAACTCTCTAGGTAGGTACAGGTAGCTCTTTCTAGCGTAGACTACAAGTTAAATTAGGATATTCGAATATTTCTATTTATCACTATTATGTATGCTAAAACAGATAAAGAGCAAGGTACGTTGAGTAATCGTAGAAGTAGGCTAGTCTAACAAGATAAGTCAGAAATACCTCATCTTCAAGGATAGTAAGTCTAGTTACAATAAAACTAAATAAAGTTTATATGTCATTATAGGAAACAACTCGAGAGAATATCTCTTTGAGACTGAAATTCTTGTATAACCACAAGGAACAGAACGAGAGAATAAAAAAAAATTATTGTCGTTATGGGCTAATCCTGGTGCACTATTGCACGTAATTTCGGTTCTTAAGGTTACTTATGTGCGTTGGAGATGTGGTGTTACAGTCGCATGCTGCGAGCTGCGAATTCCTTGGACAGTTCACCACACCGATATTTTCATCCTAAAACAGCTGAAGCTAGAAAAGTCCCAGCGATTTTCCAGTGTCTGCCCGCAACAAATAATCAAGTACTTCGGACATATTGCTTGAAGGAATCCCGGTAACCTGGAGAAACTGATGGTGACAGGAAAGGTGGAGGGCAAGAGGGCAAGAAGATGCAGTCCAAAAAGGTGGCTAGACCAGGTATCTGAACACCTAAAAATACCTGCCAGCGTGGCACTACACCAGACCATAGACCACAACAAGTGGAGGTGGATTTTCAAAAGTTACAAGGTGAGAGACCTTGTTCAATTTTATCAACGTACATTACTTAAAACCGGTATAGCATTGTATTTGCTCTTTTAAGCGAGAAATAATTTCATTTTAAAATCCATCAAGACATCAAAATCCCGGTTCGATAATATCCTATCATATAATGCGTTACGCCACGAACTAATAAACATCAGCTGCCGTCAATATACTGACGCATTTCCTTAAAACAACTTCATCATTACTAAGCGAAAATAAAACTGATGACAGAAAAAAATAACGGAAGTTCGTTGTGCATGTATTCAAAGAAATCATAGCCAATTATAACTTCAAAGTATCTGTTAATGTATTTTAAATCTTTTACTTTTTTCTTCTGCGTGCAGGGGCGTAGTAAGAATACTAACATCAAAAATAACCCTAGCTACGTGGTAGGGCCTCGAGTCCGTCTGGACGGCAACTACTCTTAGTCTATAAACGTGCAGTTATAATAACCTTATATGTGTGTTCCGGCATTAGTGACTCTGGTTCCAATACCCCTATAGGACAGCAACATGTTTGACGCTGTCATCGACGACGCATCGCAAACATCCTTTCGTTCCTCAGCAATAAAAAATATATATGGAGATTAGTCATCCGAGTAGATAGTATAGAAGTACTTAATACTGATGGCTGAGGAAGGATAGCTGGCAACTAAGGCTTTAAAAAGGTTCCTCGTAGGTATAAAATAGATATTAAAGGGACCCACCGACCCACCCCAATAGAAGCAAGACAAATTATTTTCCTAATTACATTACTCTAAATAGAGTGGAGCTGGAATATATTCGTCGGCTTATTGCAAGAACTCATTAACTGCAAAACATCACTAAATACGTTTTTATATATAATGGGCTCATTTTTACATATTCTACAAAATGCAAAAACACTAATTTCTAGCTGGCCAATTTTAGCCGTTACGTCTTTGGCTAATCAACATAACCACTAACTAATTTCAACTAAAATGCTGTTTTCCCAAAATAATAAAATGTCACATAATGACTTCTTGCAATAAGCCGACGATATACGAGTATTTCAAGACATAAAACATTATACAAGGGCGTATTAATGAGATTTACGATTATGCTGAAACCAGTGAAACCACACCAGCTAACGCAATTCGTTTAAACATAGTTTATGAGTATTACAGCGAATATTGACATCACTTGGCTATCGGATTTAAAATTACTATAAACTTAATACTTAGTACAATGTTTATCAAGCTGGCTATCAATCGGAACTATTCGGAACACTAAAACAACATTGTCATTACTGTGTGTTGATGTATAGTATGTATTTATTTACATAAAAAGTGTATATATATAGTTTATCCGTTGTCTAGTACCCATAACACGTGCTTATGCTACTTATTTTGAGACTAGATGACGTTGTGTAAATTGTGCCAATATATTTATGTTATTTATTTATTTATTCTCCTGGCTGTACAATCCATACAAAATTATAATTCCTTATAATATCTATATACTTATTATACTATATTATACATAAAACCCAGAGGCGAGACGGGAATCAAGCCCGTGACCTCCGCTAGCGCATTGAAAAAGCGTGAGCCGCGACGCCGCGGAGGTCGTCGTTTTTATATATTGTGAATACTATGTTTGACAAAAATATTAAATAAACAAAATTGATAACATTTCATCGATAATTGACACACCCCCAAAACAAATAGTCAAAACGACATTGTCAGAATACAGTTATAATTACATCGAAGGGACTACTCAGTTTTAGTAACAACAGGTGATGTTTCTTTTTTATTGCTGTAGGACAGCAGACAGGCTGACGGCCCGCTTAAAATTTAGTAGTTACCGTCGCCTATGGGTGTATGTAACGCCAGTGGTAACGCGAACACGCTGCTGTCGCATAAAGGTACAGAAACTTGGGTCACTAATACCGGAACACAACACAAGGTTATTATGGTGGCATACTTAAGACCAAAGGTGGTCGCCATCCAAACGGGCTTGGGGCCCTACCCCGTAGCTAGGGTGGGTTGTTTTGTCTGCACGGATAAAAATGTTTTCGAGGTATAAATTAATTTGCTACTGTTACACGTCTTAAGACGGTACCTTTGACGCTGGTCAATAAAACCGATATGTTGTTCTAAACGATGTAGCCATAAACGGTTTTAGCTGTAATTATATTATTCATGACACGTCGTCGGAGCTGTCCAAAGTTTACTCTCCCTATGAAATTTCGACTTCTTCAAAACCATTGAGTCTCATAGCTTTGTTAGAAAATACTAACCGTCAATTTTTCTATTGCTAAGGAACAACAGCCAGGCTGACGGCCCACTTAACAGTAAGCAGTTACCGTCGCCTATGGATGTTTGCGACGCTAGGGGAACCGGGAACACGCTGCTGTCCCATAGAATGTAACCTGGGTCACTAATGCCGGAACACAACACAAGGTTATTATGGCGGCATACTTAAGACCAAGGGTGATTACCATCCACACGGACTTCAGGTCCTACCATGTAGCTAGGGTGGATTGTTTTGTCGCCTTTTATGACAGGCCGACCTTGGCCGCAGGGTATTCTAACTCCGCCCCTGAACGGAGAAAATAAAACTGAAGTGTACGCGCACAAGCACCTAAATTATTTAATTTTCACGAAACCAAAACTTATGCACAGGTCATCAAATCTATTTACCTTTCTGGATATTTCATGGTGTAAGCAGTTGAGAGGAATCCACCCAAACTGTGTCCGAGGAGTATGAACTGTGTCAAACCCATCTTCTTCCTCCATTCTTCCAAACTACGTACCCACTGTTCTTCAGCTAATTGAGGGTCCGTTGAGAACTTTGGACGGGAACTTCTTGCAAAACCTGTAAAAGAATATCAACAAATAGTGACGCGTATACGCGACTGAAATAAATTATAACGTATGTAAGTAAACGATTACAGTCGTACCTATGGGTTCGATTCCCACGCATAACTAAACTCTTCCTACTACCTTTTTTTTTGTCTCGGGGAAAAACCTCTCTTGACGGGTTCCCCCGGCCCGGGGGGACCGAGGGATATGTGGGACTCCGGGGAAGATGTTCAGCCATCCGACTACCCACTAAAAACCCCGCTGTTCTCATATCGCCTACGCCCGGGCCTACGGATATATGGCCTGCCGATCTCGTGGCCCGGGCCGGCGCCGGCCCGCCCTTTGTTTCAAGGCGGGCCTCTTCTGAAGTGTTGGCGCCAGGGGGTCAGGGTTTCGTCCCCCCGGCGCTCCTGTATTGTAGGAGTTGAGGGGGGCCCCGGAACAGCACGCGGCCCTCTCCCTCGCGGCAATAGTGCGGGCGGCGGATCCTCCCCCGAGGGGCCGCCCGCCGCCGCTTTACCCGCCGCCGCTTTGGCTTCGCCGCTTCCTCCTACTACCTTTTTTTTTTTTGGTCTCGGGGAAAAACCTCTCTTGACGGGTTCCCCCGGCCCGGGGGGACCGAGGGATATGTGGGACTCCGGGAAAGATGATTGGCCATCCGACTACCCACTAAAAAACCCCGCTGTTCTCCTATCGCCTACGCCCGGGCCCACGGATATATGGCCTGCCGATCTCGTGGCCCGGGCCGGCGCCGGCCCGCCCTTTGTCTTGAGGCGGGCCCCTTCTAAAGTGTTGGCGCCAGGGGGTCAGGGTTTCGTCCCCCCGGCGCTCTCCTAACAACTCTAGGAGTTGAGGGGGGCCGCGGAACAGCACGCAGCCCTCACCCTCGCGGCAATAGTGCGGGCGGCGGGTCCTCCCCCGAGGGGCCGCCCGCAGCCGCTTTTTACGGCGGCCGGAGGTCGTTACTGACCCTCCGGCGCCGCCGGCGTGGCCTGCGTTGGCGGGAGAGGAGTGTGGTGGTCGACTCCCGCTCCCGCTCCGCCGCCTCCTTTGCGGACATGACTGCCTCGCAGAAGGAGGCGACGGCCGTCCATCCAGGATCGCCCCCGACCATGGACAGAACCAGGGCCGGGAGCGACAGGTCCACGCCGATTTGGGCGACGAGGGCGCGGCGCTCCTCGCGCCACGCAGGGCACACGGCGACAGTGTGGTTCACCGTGTCCTCCTCGTCGCCCGCGCCACAGTGGTGGCACCCCGACGTCATCTCCCGCCCTATGCGACACAGGTACCTCCCGAAGCAACCGTGCCCCGAGAGGACCTGCGTCAGGCGGAAGGTCAGGGCGCCGTGGCGCCTTTCCAGCCATTCGGCCAGGACGGGCCTCACCGCTTCGATGGTGGCGAAGCCCGCGCTGGGGTGCGCGAGGCGCTCCTTCCACTCCACCATGAGCACCTCGTCGCGCAGCTCCGCCCGCTTTACCTCAACTTCGCGAGGCGCGGGGCGAGAGCCACGCTCGGCCGCGTCCCGGCGCCACCGGTATAATAGCGCCAAGACCCGGGCCTCGAGGTCCCATGGTGGGGATCCGGCCAGCAGGGAGGCCGCTTCGAAGGACACCGTGCGGTATCCCCTTATCGCCCTGACGGCCAGGACGCGCTGCGGCCTGCGTAGCAGCGCCGTCGTTTTGGCCGTCAGGCGATCCGCCCAGATTGGGGCCCCGTAAAGCTACCTTCCTCAACTAACAACAACAACTAACTTCCTCATCAAGTGAAACTTATAAAAAAAATTACATCGCTGTACTTCCGAGACATTTTTTTCCATAAAACGAAACGTGAAAATGTGATATTACGAATGTGATATGAACCTTCACTTCGGTGCCGAGGGTTCTCTTTCCGACTTTTTCTTCTCTACTTTCCACGGTCTTTGACGTCCCTGGTAGCCCTTTACAACGTCAAGCCACTTCTTGGGTCTACCCCTCCTTCCGAGGCTCGGCGGAGGCCGTATACACAAAAATAAGACGAAATAAGTGAATTGCAGAAACGACTATCATATTCGGTATGAATGTCCAAAAATCATTTAAAGTATGGAATTATCCAAGACGTTCTAATACTTATTTTTGCTGTCCTAACAAGAGGACTAAAAAGATTTATCGCCTTTTATGATACACTAGGAAAGTGGAGCAGCTTCCTTCTGTCCTAAAGTCGGATCTATAAAGTCAAGTATGTATATGGTACATTATATTGTATTCGAAATGTTTTCAGTAATTTAAAAACTTATTAAAATATATTAAATAAGGACTATGGGACAAAATTATTAAATTTGTGTATTGCTGTCAGGTCTTGACAATTGCGCAAAATTTTTTTGATCGTTCAGTGGGTAATAATCGAGTCCGAAAATTCCGTTATATAGATACATACAGGTCGAGTTAATAAAAGCGTGTTAAAAAGGAAAAAACAATAAAATATACATTTTATATGTATATATGTATTACGTACTTCGTATACATATAAATTAGTCATCAAATGGATTTACTGTTACTGACTAATACAGAAATGATACCGTAACCGGATTTATGTTTAGTTTCGTTATCAGCAATTCTATAGAAATTCGGCATTTTTCACGATAAGATCTTTGCTAATTTGTATTAAAATACAGCCAAGAGGTTATAATTTGTACATTCAATTTAAATGAATTAGATGATGACTGATGTCGACTGTTCTAAAACTTTTATAGTATTTGTACGTGTGATTATGCGGAAAATACTAAATATGCCTATATATAGTATTATAAATATATTTACATGGCTCTTTTTCCTCCTGCCCTTATCCCACAATATATGGGGTCGGCACAACATGATACATGTAATAGTTGTGGCTTAGTTTTTACAACCGGCCGCCTGCCTGACGTCAACCCCTTTTTAGGAAAAACTATCATCCTATTTATTTAAATTATTTTTCTCGTTTCACATTGAAAATAGGCCATGTAATTTCTTTGTCAACCATCTAATATATCTTCATACGACACTTTTATTGGTTTCTTCTTGTGTAAAAGAACATCTGAAGGTCGGTTTGGGTGTGCAGGGTGGCACTTTTGGCGGGTCACCGACTTTTACGGGTCCGTTCACAATTATTATTCACATTCGACAACTACATCACGAGGGCTTCTAAATAGGAAATTCGCAGTGCCGAGCGTCTTCGAATACTCTTGATCCTGCATTCCGTTGCGATTGAATGCAGACACAGGCAGCTTGCGCACAATGCGTCCATCTTCATAAATTTTGGTGGCGGCTCACAGCAATCTTCCTCTTGGTAAGTTAGAGGCCTTGAGACTCGCGCCTTCTTTCACAACAATACATAACCTTCGGCGAAGAACATCGTGGCAAGCAGGGATAGCACATAGGTGGATTTTCACAGCAGGTTGTTGAACAAGGGGCCACTAACATCAGACATAGTGCAAATTGCTCCCGGTCTTCAGAGTAAAAACACGCCATATTTATTTAGATTTTACTTCTTTTTTTTTTTGTAAATTTTATATCATAACTAGCCGTTCCTGCACGCTTTGCTGGTCGAATAACAGAAAAAAGTAAATATAAAAGTGCAAATAAATTTATTTTGTTATTAATACACTGACAAAAAAGTAAGCTTGACTTGAGTGAAACTACTCGGCGAAAGGAATATTCCTACCAAATTTCAAGTCTCTACGCCTTACGATTCCAGAGATATCGTGATGAGTCAATATATAGGTGGAAATCAGCAGCCCGCACACATATGGCCGAGAGAAAGGCACACGCGGATATTCCGCGCGCCCCGCTCACCCCTGTGTGGGGAAAAAGATGCTGGAGCTCATCACAGATGAGGCTGGGAAGTCGGCCTCGCTGTATAGAGTCTGAGTATTTAGGTTCAGTAGCGAGAAGTCCGGCCCAACGACCGACTCAAGGTCCCTTCTTTGGGGCCACCATGCGACGCACGCCGACACCATATGTTGCACGGTGTCAACAGGGGCGCCGCATTCCCAGCAGGCCGGGGTAGGCTTCCGCATTATCTTTAACAGTTATATGCTTAGAAATCCTAAAAGAGATCCTGCCTAGAAATAAGGATAGGGTTAACGTATTTAACTATAGGAAGTTGTAAAAAAATGGGGTGTGGCTGTGTCATGGACTCGGTCGTTTGTTTTTTGACGTGAATACGTCTTTAAATTTTTACGTTGCCGGCACTGCTTGACTAGGTCATATGGTGTTTTATTGGTACCATTCGATTATTTTTGAGATGTTGTTTCCAACCCTATTTTTTTTTTGTCTCGGGGAAAGACCACTCTTGACGGGTTCCCCCGGCCCGGGCCTACGGATATGTGGCCTGCCGATCTTGTGGCCCAGGCCGAACGATTTCTGTATTTGGATTTGGATTATCGACGCGTATAGACTGACATTATATATTTTTTGATATATTTTTTTTATTTTAACACATTATATATAATATAGTCACGATTTTACACTAATTATTTTATATATAATCGAGACTTTGACAAGAGCTAACGATTGAAACTTAACAAACCTCGTAGCTTTACCGAGTCCAAAGTAATTCTAACTTTTCGATTAATACTTTTGCGTTGGAGGGTGCCGAGCGGTATCTCTTTTCTTAGTTAAGTGACAGAGTCGCCACGGCTATGACACAAAACGCTAAAGTTTTACCCGTAATGGTAGACTACAGGGGACCTCTGGATCCATATTGCAAGCTTTGTGTAACCGGCTTAACCACTTGGATCATGATGCGGCATTTTAAAAGTCCATCTATCTAAATCGTCCATGATAATTTTGGATGCAAACGGGACTTTCTTTGACGATGAGTTAGACCAACCGTGGCTCGCGAGCCTCGCCGCATGCGGCTCTGGCTCCGCGGCTACGACTCTTTCGCGAAATGTTTAGTCCAGGCACGGAATATTAGTAATTATCTATAATTATTTCCGTAATTATTTCTATTACTACAGCAAAGTATATCTGAAATAACATGTCTCTTTGAATAATTTCCTATTGTGTTTTATCTATATTTGTGTCTTGAATGACAAATTACAGTTGATAGAGACTAAGGAACTTACCCAACAAATCAATGGCATAAACTGGTCTGGAAGCGGCAATCGCATCAAAATTGGTGCAGTAGAACGCCAGTCCCGCACCCATTCCGTGAACCATGACTATGGGTGTGTTGGTGGATTTTGTGTTCATTGTTATTGTCCATATTGTGTCTTTTTTGCTCACTACAGCGCCTATGTCTACGTACTCGCCTTTGTATGAGGTCTTCACAACTGAAAAATATTTACTCATTAGTAATTCCTTTTCACGTTATGCCAACATGGCTCAGTCCAACAACTGCAAGTGTTTTGATATTGTCGTATCTGCGAGTTTGATTGTGTACAGACATTTATTTGGTATAATGATACAAATAACTAAAAAAAATACCAGCCCATAACGTCAAACAACTGGGCGTGGGCCTCCTCCTAAAGGGAACAGACAGTATATCTCCCACACTTCTCTAAGGCGGATTGGCAGGTTACACATACCGGTGATCTCGATGTGCAGGCTTCATCGGGATGTTTTCCTTCAGCGTTGGTACATGGCAATTATGGTGTAATATACCTTGGTATACAAACCCGAGACCTTTAGATTAGTCTCCGAGTTTAATACCACTGAGCTGATAAGGTTTTGATTTTGTGAAAATGTTTTGAAATACAATTATTTAGCTAGTGAAGAAAAGTCTAAAATACTGTAGATAGTATGGAATAAGCTATTTAATATAGTAGTACGGGGTGTAAGGAATTTTTCATTTCACCTAATAGTAAGCAGTTACCGTCGCCTATGGGTGTTTGCGACTAACACACTGGCATCCGCGTAAGATAACTGAAACCTGGCCAAAGAAGGTTCCACCGAGATCATCAATGCCCTTACCATTTTAGAATTGGGGGACTAGAACACATACTTCTTTGTAAAAACATAATCCGTATGAACTTTATCTAGTTTCAATTAATTCATTCAAGAAAAGATCTGATGGAAAACAACGCTTAACAGAAATGCTTTTCTCTTAATCTATAGAAATAATGTTTAATAGCGAACCATAGACTCAGTACGAGTACAAGCTTTAGACGCTTTTATCTATGGTTATAATTCAAACATCATATCCGTTGTCCGCTTTCCGTGCTGAAGTAGAAAGAAAAGTGGGAAAACGAACCTCGAGCGCCGAAGCGGAAATTTGGGTTACAACCGGCATTAATTATGATGATAATATACAAAAAATAATTATTAAATATACCACGTAGACTAACAGAACCTACTTTACATTGTTAGATAAGCAAAAACTATTACGTTGGCTGAAGAGAACTATTATTTGGAAACAAGATCAGATCTTTTAGAATTTATAAAATATGTTGAATTTTATTACAAGTATTGGAATATGTAAAATTGGTAACAGAATCTTGAATATACGAGTATAGCCCGGTCAAAATAGATATTGACCCTTGCATAAATTCACAACAAGCTGAAAATTTACAGACACGTAAGGGATACCACTCTAATGAAATCCTGAAGTTCCCATTCATCCCGTGTGTGCTAAAATTTTTTTGGCTATTTTGGCCCAATGGTTAGTTTTACGATAAAAATAGCTCAGAGTAAAATTGTAGATCAGGTAAATCACTAAAATTGATCTTATAGATTTACCATTTCTGAGTAAAATCCATTCGAAAATTAGCTGGAGCTGTATTCGCCTAATATGCATGACTACGGTGTCTCTAAAACATTATCGGACGGGTAATATAAGTATTTTAAGTGTGCGTGACTAATATATTTATAATAAGTAATAATAATGCTAAAAGATAAATTTACTACCGCGAATATTTTAGTTAAGCTATCTGACAATGACACTGTACTTATTGTTGAAACTGCAATCAATCAATTTACTGCAGCAAATATAAATGTTTTGGTTGGTGAAGACATTGATCTGTTGGTATTAATTACTGTTCGAACTTCAAGTGACAAAATTATTTATTTTTAGAAACCTGGCAAGGCTCAACAATCTTTAGAATTTTTTTCAAATGAGAGTTTATCAGCTTTCCCTAAATGTAAACGCCATCTTTTATTTTTACATGTTTTCACTGGCTGTGATACTACATCAGCATTATTCAGGAGGGGAAAAATATTAATTTTGAAATTATTCGAATAACAGAATTTAGTAAGATGTGCCCAAGTGTTCGAAGATTTAAATTCTACATCAGAAACTCTAATCGTTCACGTAATTCGCTGTCTTCTTTCAGTCTATGGAGCTCCAACAAAAATCACCTGATTTATAAGTATCGTTACTAATTATCCTTTGCTAAACAATCTCGTAATAAAAAAGGTGTGCAATTAGCTTGTCTTGTCTATCCGTGCAGGGGCGGAGTAAGAATACTAACTCCTGCGGCCGGGGTCGGCCTGTGGTAAAAGGCGACAAAGCAACCCTAGCTACGTAATAGGGCCGCAAGCCCAAGGTAAGCACCCTTGGTCTATAAGTATGTCGCCATATAACTTTGTGTTATGTACCCCTATGGGACAGCAGCGTGTTTTTCTTTGATTTACCCATACTTCTGTATCACTTCCACTCTCATTTTTAGGCTTTACATACATACATATAATCACCCCTCATTCTCGTAGGGGTAGGCAGAGACCACTTCTTTCCACTTGCTACGATCCTTACATACTTGTTTCGCTTCGTCCACTTTCATTATTCCCTTCATACATGCCCTTCGGTTTAGGGTGCTCTTGACCTGACCTTTGTTCAAGACGTCCCTGATCTGGCCTCGAAACGTCCGCCTAGGTCTACCCCTTCCAACACTTCCATTCACACTCGCCTTATACACTTTTTTCGTCAATCGTTCTTCATTCATTCTCTCGACATGGCCAAACCATCTCAGCATACCTTTCTCAATTTTTGTCACTACATCTTCTTTCAGACCACAACGTTTCCTTATCTCACTATTTCTTATCCTGTCACTCAGTTTAACTCCTTCTTGACACTCTCATCTCAAATGCATTTATTCTGCTTTCATGTTTCTTCTGCCATACCCTACTTTCACTTCCGTACATGAGTGTCGGAACCAACACCCCCTCATGCGCAGCCAGACGAGCCTTGTTAGACACCTTCCGACTGTTCATAAAGGAATTAGGCTGTGCCCTGTCATATTCTTTCTTTTGTATTATATGGACATACCACGCTAGTCTGTTACTTATTAATAACGTGCTTCTTCGTCTTTTGATTATTTGTTTTAAGAATTTTTTCTCAAAATAGATTTTTATAAAATCTAGTTGAAACTAGGAAATTGTGAAGTACAATATAAACCTGCGTGTAATTGATTAATACGACGACGTTAATAAATTACGACTAATGATGCGGGGGAAATCACCAATCCCACACAGCAACACTTGACACTAATCAAAAGGTCACAGAATGAAAATAGATTATTTAATTTAAAACTCATAAGATAATAAAACTCCTAAGACGAAAAAAAAATATTTCAGTTGTAAATTCATATCTGCTGTCAGATTATATGTGAAGTACCGAGACAGTGAAAAACTAGTCGATGTGTATAGATTAGTATGTGCACGGTGGCATAACGTGAACATTTAGTCTAATCAACGTGAAATAGGTGTAATAAAACTTACAAATGAACACTATTTGTGTGGATGTCTTCCTTAATTGCCTCTATGTTGCCAACAATAAAATATCAACTAAAGATTATCTCTAAATTACTTGGTGATTTGACAAGTAAACATTTTTTGAATCAATTTTTTATATTACTGCTATTTTTCAGATGAATACTAGTGTTATCGAGACTTGTAAGTTGTTAAAAATAGAACGATAAAAGAGGCTTGCCAGGATTGTTAAGGTCTCATGTTATCGTCATTGTACGTGTAAATGAATATTTAATTTAAATTTTATAACTATTAAAAAGTAATCTGTTCCATCGGTCAATCGCGTTGCTTATAATTGAAAAAGGCATTATCCCCCAATAAAACTAATCTGTAAAATGTGGTTAAACTCAATATTTACGTGAAAAGCTATATAAAAAGTTATATAATACAAAATCATTGTATAAGTGCAAATTTAACAATTGAAATATTAATTATTCATAAAATAATTTTACGTTTCACGAATTTTAACCGCGTCTTCATTTTATTCACTTCAGATGTTTCGACTAATGAAAAATAAGAGTTTATTTATGTATAATAATGAGTCTTAAATAAATATTACAGATATTCATGTCAAAATTGTGATTTAGATAGCCATTGAAAAATTACTAAATGAGTAAATAAACTCATAAAATTTTTATGATTTTTATTAAATAATTTTGAATGGCCGAATTATTTTTAAAATACCAATCTCATTGTGCCTTAAAAGGATCGCAAATGTGCTGTTAAATTAGTAATCGTAGTTTGCAAACTCTTTCGGGGTTTTTAACTTTTGAACTTAATTTACAATTCCACCGAGTTCAACTCAAACATCTACAAAATAGTCAAAGTAATTTTATTTATATTGTGTCGCGCATCGTTTCACACCGCTCGCCAACATGATTGGTGGAAAATAATACCGTTAGGCGCAGGCGCCACCCATTGCAGTTCGACAGAACAGAGCTCACTCGGAATCGCTCGCCACAGCAATCGTTTACCGAGTGCCCAGACGAAAGATCGCACACCCGCCATATAACCGCGAACGCTATTAGTTTTCTAGTACTTCTTTTTCTTTTTCTTACATGGTGCGTTCTGAAAGTAATGCGCATGATTTTATTGTGACGCGACTATCCATCGCAGCGCACTCAGATTGATGTGGTGGGGGATTTGTTGTCCTTCCAAACGTGCCTGGTCTCAGTTCGCTCCGAGCAGTAGGAGCGGTATAACGTGTCTTCGTGTAAAGTCTTTTTCGACCGAGTCACGGCGTGACGGTACGCGATAAAGTTTTGTGTGCGACTTGGAAAGAATGCTGCGGAAACTCATCACATGCTTCAAGAAGCCTTTAAAGAGGAATGTATTTCGAGATCTCAGTGTGGAAGGTGGCACAAGGCCTTCAAGAAGGGTCGGGAGAAGATTACCGACGAGCCTCGTTCTGGACGCCCAACAACAGCTCGAACCGATGAAACGTCCAGTGTGTGCGTGAAGTTTTGAAGCCAGACCGTCGGTTAAGCATTCAGGCAATCGCGTTAGCGATTGCCTGAATGCTTAACCCTGAACTGACCTAACCCTGAACTTGTCAAAATGTGTGGTACATGGGATTGTGACGGAGGATTTGCAAATGCGTAAGGTCTGTGCGAAGCTTGTGCTTGCTACTCACCAACTCTACGCCTCCCTGACTTGGCGCTTTTTTTGTTCCCCGACTGGAAAGAGAGCTGAAGGGAAAGTACTGGGAGTCGGTGGAGAACATCCAAGCTCATGTTACAAGGTTCTTTAGAGGCATTCCTGTTGAGGAGTTCCAGGCTGCCTTCCAGGCGTAGCAGAATCGTCTCCGCGAGTGTCACTATGTATGTCACATCACTATGCACAAAGGAACTATTTCAACGAATTTTATCCATTTATACCCATAGGATCAATTTTTCCCAGAAAATGCGCATTACTTTCAGAACGCATCCTGTATGTATATCCTTTTCTATTCTATAGTATAGGTGTATAACACTTGACAATATAGTGCATCTTTTAGTAATTTCTTTTTTTAATTTCTACGTGCCTTAGTTTTAATCAATATAATGGGTAAAGATTGTTAAGGAGAAAGCGAAGAAATGTATACTAGGAAAACGGACGGAAACAAAGACTGGAATATAAGTCATAATGTCGCTTATGGGCGTAGTTAAACAATAACTATTCATACAAAAATTGATTCTAGATATAACAAATAAATTTCAAGTCTATACAATTAGAGACTAGAATCGTGTAAATCATCGTCACCCGCATGAAGAAAGATTGAATACATCAATTGTCTCGTGTTATTGTATTGACGTGTTGGCAAGGTCGTACGAATTACTGAAATCATTCGCCGTATCAAAACATCTTTTGCATTCTTGGCGTTAGTTTCCATCTACTGCGAGTAGGGTTGTCAAACTACAAAATTAGTAATAATTTTTGAAGTGAAAACTTCTTTAGGGCGTAGTGCACTTTTTTTTGTGATGGGTAAAAAATGTTAAACTCATATCCGGACACGTGACCTGATCAAAAATTAGACGAGTAAAAGAGACGAAAATTAGAATTAGAAAGACGTAAAAAGGTAGTTTTGCTCCAGTAATACCAACCTTATTAATAATGCCGTAAGGTTTATTTTATAATGTAACTTTTAAATTATTGCATTGCATTACTTATACATACACTACCTGCCACTTGAATAAGGAATCACATTTTTTTAACTTTAATTAAGTATATCTCCTAAACTAAAGTTTAGAAAAAAAAAACTTTTTTGCATAACCAAATTTCAAGGTGTTGGCTTTAGTTTCCTGAAGAAATAAAAAAAAATATACATATTTTTATTATAGTAAAATTATGCCTTTATTTAAAGACATGTATTTCTGTGGTACTATTTCGTGTGTCACTTGAATAACACAAGGTTATTATGGCGGCATACTTATAGACCAAGGGTGGTTGTTATCCAGACGTGCTTGGGACCCTTCCACGCAGCTAGTGTTGTTTTGTCGCCTTTTACTACTCCGCCCCTGCACGGAGTGAAATATCAAAAATATTGGCGTTATATAAAAACTTTTTATTGTTTCTTTCCAATTAAAACTCCTCTATAATCGAGTAACTTATGTTATAATATCTACTCGAGTAAACCCCGAAACGGGGGTTCTGAGGGGCCAAACATTTATAACAGGCCATTGTTGCAAAAACCGGACTTATACAAATGTATTTAATTTGAAGACCTCCATGGTACAAGGACTTTCCCACGTCGGAACTTTTGCGGGGGTCGCGGATTCATTTGGACCTTCGTGAATCTGGTTACGTATATATAATTATATGTATTTATTTACACCAGTATATAAGTTCTCGTGCCTTTAACACAAGTGCATAATTACTATCTAGCCTCCCAGAAGGCGCTGTTTAAATTGTATTTATTTATGCCACTTTGAACTGGCAAACGGAAAGTCACTAAACAACTTCGACGCGTTAAGACTATCAGATATTTAGTCCAATGACACTCATCGAAGCACCTCGGGCACTATTGTGCAAGATTTTATAGTTAGGTACTTTGTTAAGTACCAAAGTCTCCATATCAATAAGAGAATTGAAGAACTCTATTGATAGAATATCTTCCGTCAAGTAAACACATTCCAGAAAACACCCAATATGGTTTGACTTTCCAAAGGCTTCTCACGAAGACTTAGAAGAGACCCATGCTTAGTAATTTACGTATTCCTAAATGCTTATATTCAATGATAATGATAGGCTGATTATATAAAAGCTGAATGATATTAATGATAACAGTAAAAAGGTGTAGGTAGCCTTGGAATTTTTTGATAGGGTATTTTCCCTGTAAAGAATCAGGATAATGAAATGAAATCATTCATTAGACACAGACTACTCATGACGGTAATTTACATTACTATGTCACCGCATTGAGCATCACTTTGACTATTATGATTTGTAATTGTGATGTTTACTCGTGACAGAAAAGATTTACATCTCTATTCACATGTGATTCACTACATTTGAAATAAGTCCAACTCAATTGACTCTAAGTGCACGAATCTGTCGTCGCTAGAATATTCGTTATAATGATTTTATTAGATGTAACATTGTTGAAGCAGCATTTCGAATTTAAATTTTGACAAAAAATACAAACAGAAAATCCTTTCTCAATTAAGGTTCATTATCATTAAAACTAAGTTCATGTCGCCGGAGTTAGCGATCGAATTCCTAGGAAATGGTTGCACCCACTGACACACAGCCAAAAAGGGGGCATGAGAAAGAAAATGCCGCGGGCGCATCACGGGACGGGGTCCCGCATATGAAAAGGCCCGCGATTACGCTGCCAGCCGGGGCCACAATCTCAGCGCTCAAAGCGAATGAAAGAACACTGGGGTGGTTATAGCTGGCGACAGGAAAAGCGACGTGCGTCCTCTAACCAAGAAATTTTAATGGTGACGAGCGGGCGGGCGTATTACACAAATATTTCCATCTCCCCAAAAAATGGTCAACTGATTTAGGTGTAATAATTTACGAATAAAATTAAATGTCTGTAACTTGTTATTTCTTTTGCCACTAAAATTCTAGCCACCCTAGATGGGGAGGGGTATGTGGTTCAACTGCATATTATAACATACATATGCTATCAAACGATTTCATGGTAATCCACATATAAACATACTGTTGCAATGACTGTAGGTGAAAAACAAAGAAATCAACATGCAATATTATGCATTTGCAAGAAATTCATAAATATGGTATTTCAAGATATCTAACCACAAACTTATACGCCCTTTAAAGGCATTCAGATTGATTATAAGAATTAATAGTGACTATGTCATCTATATAAATAAAATGATTGAGGTCTGCAGTTATGCGCGCATCACGGCAAAACTACTGGATATATTTCTATTAAATTTTCTAAGTTTTATTTCTTAGACACCTGGCTCTTATCTAAAAAAACTATTGCGATGCATATCTTCATTTAATATAAAGTTATTAAAGTTTTAAGAAACAACGACTTCTATAAGCACTACGTGTTCAGTGATGTGGGTTTTCTTGCCGCGGAGAAGTGGGGCAAGCGGGGTAGCTCGCATGCGTACGAAAACTGTTAACAAGTATATCAAGCAACGCGGACGAAAACGTGGGTATCAGCTAGTTATAAATAAAATCAGCATAAACTACAATTGTTCTAAACAACAAGAATCTAGTAAAATCTATTTTAGAAGTCAGTATTTATTTTTGGGCGGTCATAATGCCCGTACAGTATCTAGAACATAATATATGACTCGTGTATTGACGCGGGCTTCATAAAGATAGGTGTAAAAGTTTGTATAGCATACAAAGCTGGCTGGTGACAAATAGGGTTTGGCAATGTGTTATATAATATATCTGAGATTACTTTTAAAACATACCTATTTAGAATAAACATGAATGTAAACGATAATTTAAATGGATTTGTCAGGTTTTGAAACATATAGAATTTTCAATGCAGTTGGTGCGAGGGTTATTCCATCTATTTTAACGAAGCATCCACAGAACTGGAAGACAAGTTTAACGTACAGTTGGATATGAAACCAATACTTGTCACTATACAAGGGCTTCCCAAACTAACTGTGACGCCCTTGGGAAGTTGCCATATTTTTGCGACGCCCTGGCCTTCTTGCCATACATTTATCTGCTAGTTTTAGTTCTAGCCTAATAACAATTTGTCAGAAAAACTACAAATAGCATCTAAATTTTTTATTAGAAAATAAAGAACAAAACATAAAAACAAAAATGAAAGCAAACAAAAAAGATATAACAAAAAATTAAACCGACGAAAAAACTGAAATCTAAAAATAATAAACCTTCTTTTTATTAACCTTAATAACTAAGTTCTTAAACGAATGTAAGTATACCTAAGTAATTTTGAATCGGCGCCATTGCCCTCACATGTGTGCCCATTCGGGTTGCTGTCTTGCTGACAATAACTTCGTAAACGCTCGGCATTTTCCGGCGAAGGGGCGTGGTGTCACACTGCGCCGCCGCCGCGCATCACGCTTTACGTAATTAATTAATTTGCTTGTTTGGCGCCGACTCAAAATTACTTAGGTATACTTACATTCGTTTAAGAACTTAGTTAAGGTTAATAAAAAGAAGGTTTATTATTTTTAGCTTTTCAGATTTTTCGATGGTTTAATTTTTTTGTTAAAAAGTTTATATTTTATAATTTTTTGTAGCTATAATCTAATTACTACATGCTTAAATACATCAATTCTGTCAAAAGTTATGCATGGTCATATATATAGAGTGTCTCAGTAAGAGTTCATTTTTTAAAATTGGAATATTTATTTTTCATGCAAGTGGCAACTCTGAAATTTGACAGCTGTCAGCTGTCACCTCTGTTTATTCCGATTAATAAAAATGGAGCGCTTTTCGAAAGAACAACGTGTTATAATTGTGAAAACTCATTACAAAAATGGGAAAAGTTACGCTGAAACAGCTCGCAAACTTTGCCAAATTTTCAGCCGAGAAAGTGCACCTAATGTGTCAACCATTCGAAGAAAAGTCAAAAAATTTTAAGAAACTGGGTCACTTATGGATAATAAGAATCCTTTGGGTCAACGTACCGGTCGGTCTCTTGAAAACATTGCTGCTGTAAACGAGTGTCGCCGAAAACCCGAAAACATGAATTCGACATTGTTCTCAACAACTTCAAATTTCACGAAGCACTACGCAGCGAATTTTGACTAAAGACCTCCACTTTCATGCGTACAAGATTCAGTTAACTGAGAAGCTCAAACCAGCAGACCATGGAAAGCGCCGGCAATTCGTTCAATTGGTAATGGAGCAAAGTGAAGTCGATGCCAATTTTTCGAAAAAAGTCATTTTCTCCGATGAAGCGCATTTCCATATGAATGGCTTCGTGAATTCACAAAATTGTCGAATTTGGGACTCAGAAAATCCTCATGCAATCCATGAGAAACAAATGCACCCACAATGAGTAACTGTCTTGTGCGGATTTTGGTCAGGCGGTGTGATTGGATCTTACTTTTAGAAAATGAGGCCGAAATTGCAGTGACTGTGAACGGCATTCGTTACAGGAATATGATAACGGACTTCTTGTGGCCTCAACTGGACGGCATGAATCTGGACAACATGTGGTTTCAGCAGGACGGCGCAACCTGCCACACCGCGCATGAAACAATCGACTTATTGCAGCAACAATTTCCAGAACACATCTCACGAAATTCTGATGTCAACTGGCCACCAAGATCTTGCGATTTAACGCCGTGCGATTTTTTTCTTTGGGGTTTTGTGAAATCTCAAAATCTCGAAACAATTCCTGGGCTCAAAACGGAAATCAAACGCATCATCGGTGAGATACAGCCACATTTCTGTGCAAGTCATGGAAAATTTCATGAAAAGAGTAATGGCCTGTCATCGGAGCAGTGGGGGTCATTTGCCGGATATTTTATTCCATACTTAATCGGAACATATCTTCTTTACAATACAATAAAAATATCACAATTCTGTCATAAAATACTTGTTTTTATTTTAAAATGAAAAAGTGCACTCTTACTGAGACACTATATAATCAGTGAGTGAACAATCAATCATTCTCTGTTTTCGTACCCTTAGGGTTGGATTTTTTCCCAAATTTATATGGGATCACCTTCGGGGTGCATGGCGTTCACTCTACTCCGTCTCATCGACACAGACAGCAAACCTATTTAGATCGCGGCAGATCGCCTCACGATGCCCCTGGGATAATACCGCGGCGCCCCTGAGCGTCGCGACGAACAGTTAGGGAAGCCCTACACTATATTATATGGGATTTGATTCTTTTGTAGACAATGTAAAATTCAATAGACTATATTTATATAAAAAATTATAGCATCTAATTACTTGTTTCTACATGACAAATAAAGTCCTATCATAATCGGGTTGTCAGTATCATAAATATATTTAAAAGTAAAAGCCAGCACTGTAGACTAATCTATTGCAAGTTCTGCCAGCCAATAGGAAAAGTTGGCAAGGACAATGTTTTCTTTAGAATAATTCATTTTATGATTAATAACTTAATTGAACTACTTCTGTGGCATAACAGCCCTACATCAGGTATATATATACAGGGTTATTGGTAATTTGACGTATTCCCGTTAGGAGGTGATAAGGGTGACAATTGATAGTTTTAACCTCCATATGCATTATGCAAAAGTGAACAATTTTTGAGTTATCATGTTTTTTAGCTTTCTTCAAAATAAGTCAAAAATGCAACATGAAATATTTATTTAAAAAAAGGTATCAATTGAAATCTTCTTTTCCTTCTGATTTATAAAAACGATTAAAAGTGTTTAATAAGATAAATAACCTAACCTTTAATATTGATAAATAACCAGTGGGTTATTTATCAATATTAAAACAACAATTAACAATCCAAATTTAAAAATGCGAGATGATAAACAATATTATTTCAATATTTTTTTTTTTGAGATTTTTTCCACTAAAATGTCAAAAACCAAAAAAAAGTTATGAAACTTGGCTTGCAGATTATTTTATAAACATAACCGTTTTCTTAGCTCTCCAACAATGCATAACAACGAACTTATTTCAAAGAAACAGAAAAAAAAAAGATCACAAAGGAAGCAGGCGGAAATTCGTATTCGAAGTAAACCTAAAATCGCTGTTTGAATATCTTGCAAAGGTTTAATGCGTACCTAAGCTAATACAGGAAGCAAACTGGCAGGTTACAAACACAACATATACAAAAATAGTTCACATGTTATGGTTAAGGTCCCTTATCCCCAAATACTGTAAGATCTATATATAAGACTTTAGGGAATATTATGTAAATATTGTCATATTTTAGTTAAATACTAGCTGTGCCCGCGACTCCATCCGCGTGGAATAGTGACTGGGTAGCATTTCATTTTATGTATCTTATGGTTTATTTTGGATTACAAACCCTCTAAACCCTAAAATATAAATAAATGAAATATGGAACCAGTGTTATCGAATGTAACTGTAACGCAATGCGCCTCCGGTATAAGTGCGTTCGAATCAACACAGTCCAGCCTAAGCTAAACCCTATTTTATATGATTGATGATATAAATTTGAGGTCAACTTAAGGTTAACTTTTTCTAAAATAAATGTAGCCTAAGTTACTCCTTGTTACATCAGCTATCTGCTAGTAAAAGTCCCGCTAAAATCGGTCCAGCCAATTTAGAGATTAACCGGAACAAACAGACCGACAAAAATTGTAAAAAATGTTGTTTTAGTATATGGTACCATCCAAATGCACTTATTAAAAAGCGGTTATTTTAATATTACAAACAGACACTCCAATTTTATTTATTTGTATAGATGATGTCAGCTTAATTATCAGAATGCATAGGTAACTCCATTTGGATAAACTTCACAGGAGCAATTTTGTTTTTGCTTTGTAATTACTATGCATGGGAATTATTTTACTCATAACTTGTAGAACATATGAAGTAATCCAACAGATAGGCTTCAAAATACTCCACTAGCCATCTAGTTAAATTTAAGTCTTATTTCGATATTTTGTGGAGTTACGCATTCTGATAAATAAGCAGATGATGTTATCCAATAGAACAAAGAAGATATGACTTTGGTAACGAACAGAATGAACAGAATCAAGTAATAAGCCAGGCCTTTATACAGTCAATTCATTGTGCATTGTGTGACCTCGGTGGACACATAAGATGAACCATTTGTAAGGCACACAAATCTAGTTAGAGCCCGGTAATCTAGTTAACAGGTTATGCAATTTTGGTTTAAATATCAGCGACTGTCATATAAAAACAATATGAGACTAAAATATAATTATGCAGGTTGATTTAAAAAAATTACTTACACGATAACATGATTTTTTCAGCTTTACTCAGCATAGCATCTGAGTGCTTTGTCCAACTTAACTTTTCAGACCAACTGAAACAAAATATGTTTACGTTCTTAATAATCAAAGCATATTGAAATTATAGCATACAATTAAAGTAACTATGACTTATTCATTTTATATGTATTATCAACATAAACTATTTTTATTTATTTTAAATAAATCCGCAAAATTTTGAGAAATTACTTATACAGCATCACTTTCCATTTTGTTAACAATTTCTGAAGGCTTGTTTCTAGGTCAATCAAGTTTATACTGGATTTAAAAATCGTTCATATTCATAAATTCATATAAAAAATATAGAAAAACTATGTACATTGAATAATGTTTACCTTGACTCGGGCTCCTCGTTGATTTTCTTAATTTTTTTCACCATTTTAAAAATATAAACACTTTCATTAATTTAAAAAAATACGATTTCAAGCACCACTGTTTAATCGCATTTATAAAATTGTAATGCAATATGTTGCGATATGAAGATTATTTTACCGAATTCACAGAATAATCAGATGTTATCAATTTATCAGCCTTAACACACAAAGGACGAGTGCGTTCTGAACTTTCTGAATCTGAAGTAATATTGAATTTTGAAGTGAAGACTTGAAGTTGATTGTTGAATGTTGTTTTGTAATTGTTGTCCTTGAATTGGTGACGCTAACTGACGTAAGAAATTAAAATATTAATGTGACTCATATTAATATTTAATAATAATATAGTAATAATTTATTATATTATTTATAAATTTACAAAACAGCAAAATTTTAAGTTTGAAATAAATTTTACCCTAAAGATTATTTCAACATAAAGTTGCACATTTGCACAAAACTATTTGAAAAAATGAATTTTACTTAAATTTGAACGCATCTTATAGTGATTGACGAAAGCCAATATCGATGTGTAAATGGAATCGATTCGCAAGATTGATTTTTGGCAGATATCATCACATGTACTAGGTTAATAATGCATGCCATGAAATTAATTAGAAAAATAAAAAGTTATAAAAAAATTCCGAAAGCAAAAACTACAAAAAATACACTTTAGCTCCCGATAGAGTTTTAATGTGGTTACCAGGGAAACGATATTGAATAATAAATACAAATACGATTGCTGCCATTGTTTAATTAGATAATAATGCAAATTCCAACTATCCAGCCAGTGTTTAAACTGGAATTAAATCACAAAGTTACTCCAAATATTGTAACAATAGCAAAATACGATGGAACACATCCTTGTTTAACTGCATGCGCTGGATATGATAAAGTATGGATTTGGTTTTAATATTATTAAAAAATTTTAATTCTGCAGTTAGTTTCTACCACCAGTCTATGCATGGTATCGACTAGGTTTTTTAACTGTGCTAGAGTCATTTTACTCCCGCGTGTGAAGATTTTCCAGAACGAAAATAAAATATTTTCGAACATACCATATGAATTTTCTAAGTCTGATATCGTATTGCATAGTTCATTCGCTCAAAGTAAAGAAATAAAATAAACCTACAATTCATTGCAAAGACAAATCTGAAACTGCTAATAGAATAAATTATCTAATTAACTAGCTATTGTACACAGATTATAATTCATCATCCTCATGGAGGACTAGCAGGTCGCGTTCAACGCTCTCAAGCTCACGGCGAAGTCTCGGAATTAAATCTGAGTCAGGCTGTGATCGCTTTAGCAGCTGGTCAACTTAGGCCTGACTGCAACAGGGATATATTGCTTATTGGATCTCCTACTCAAATATTAGGTAAAGGTATCGTCTACTTAAATATTAATCTTAATAATAAAAGTGAAGACCACAAACGTGAATTTCAGAATACGCCTTACCTGAAAACAATGATGACAGCTTACAGTACAAATTTAAAATCATTCAGCGGGCTATAGAGAGAGCAATACTCGGAGTTTTTCTGTGGAATTGCATTCAATATGAAGTGATCCATCCGAGAATCAGTCACATCTTTTCTCGAATCAGTAAGCTAAAGTGGCAGTGGGTCGGCCATCTTTCGTAGCACCTATAGAATAAACGAGTTCTCAAGTAGAGACAGCATTTTAGCAATAGAAGCATCGGGCGCACAGCGGCGCAGCGGGGCGACGATTAGTGGTGCCTGAAAACGACGAGCCGCAGATAGAGCCTCTGTGGCCAGCTTTTGAAGAGGCCTACGTCCAGCAGTGGCTGATGATTAAAATTTTTAATATTAATATAATACAATTTTTTTATAGAAATATATACATGCTAATAATTTCTTTTCTAGCTTACGATGTTCACGACAACACAGACCTATTCTTTCGTGAAGCCCCAGACGGTGTGAATGTAATAACAATTGGCACTTTCGGTAAATATAGCGAAATATTGGCCTTAGTTGGTGGAAACAGCTCAGTCCATGGCTTGAATTGGGAAGGGAAGGAGGTATTTTGGAATGTTGTCAGTGGAAAGGTGTGCGCCATCATGTCCTTTGATTATGACAAGGATGGGGAGAACGAGGTACATAATATGAAGTATGTAGTAATATTTTTAATATAATAATAGCCTTTAGTTTAGTGGCTAAGAGAGGTCCTTCAGATTGTATTTCTGACCAATAGACGATCGATGTGAATTCACTTTCAACACATGCCTTGGGTTTATTTGAAGAAATTTACGGATTTTGTGGTACTTTGTAAATTTGAGCAATAGTAAAAATTCATTAAAAAAAAATCAGGATAAGGTAGTTTGTAAGGTACCTTGGACTACGAAATTTATGCTTTGGATGCAACCTAAATGCTTGTAGCGTCTCATTCCGTAGAGAAAAAAACATTGCGAGAGGTGTCTAATTGAAATACTGCTCGAAGGACCATAAAATAATGAGATGACTAATTAAATAAATTCCACTATTATATTACATACACTAGTGTCTATTTTTAAATATTTTTAGCTCCTTATTGGCTGTGATGATTCCTACATAAGAGTGTTGAAGAACAATCAGTTTATAGCAGAATTAGCCGAAACTGGGCCAGTTTTGTGTCTATCACCGATTAACGAAGCCAGGTTTGCTTATGGGTTAGCTAACGGTACTATTGGTATTTACGAGGAAGGTATTCGTTTGTGGAGGGTTAAGGTACGAGATTCCTTTGGTATTACTTTCTACTATATTCATTATTATAAATATTTTTTAACAGATTGGAACCACGTGCATATTTGTTTATAAATGACGTATCGGTTAATGCAGGGGCGGAGTAAGAATACGAACTCCTGCGGCTGGGGTCGGCCTGTCGTAAAAGGCGAAGAAACTACCCTAGCTACGTGGTAGGGCCCCAAAACCATGTGGATGGCAACCACTCTCGGTCTATAAGTATGGGGCCATAATAATCTTGTGTTGTATTACAGCATTAGTGATCCAGGTTCCTGTCTCCTATGGGACAGCAGCGTGCGGTAATCCTAGGGTCGCAAACATCCGTAGGCGTCAGCCGTCAGCGTGTCTGCCGTACCTCAGCATTACAAAAAAGTAGCAGTTTTAACAAGTTTAAATTTCGAACATTTTCGGGATGCAACGAATGAAGTTTGAATTGTTCGTTTAACGGTTTAAAATTAGATCCGATAGGTGATGTTGCAACGAGATGCCATCTACTGGGATTACTTAAATAATTAGCTATACAAATTAAAAAGAAACATTACAAGTTAATATCTAAAATTGCTGATATTACATATGTAAAGCATCAAATGATATTGTATATTTAATTATATTCATCATGTATTGTTTAATTATTCGCGTTTTGGTTCATATTATAAACCCTATTTACAGTCTAAACAAAATGCGATATCTCTCCAATGGTCTGGGGAGAGTTTAGCATGTTGTTGGGGAAACGGAAGGATCGACTGGCGTGAAGGTAAATCAGGGAAAGTGATACGTAGAGTACAGATGAAAGCAAACGGCGCTGCTATGCTACTGGCTGACTACCGTTCTGTGGGGGCACCGGACTTGGTTTGCGTTTCTGATCGGGGTGAAGGTGCGTTTTGGGCTCCAATTAGAAAACCATTTTGAAATTAATACTTGCATATGCATAGAATAAACTCTCTTTTCTATTCTACATTTCGAACCATTTTCACCTCTCGGTGACTGACACTATTTGACTAATAGACGAAAATCATAATCCGCCTGATCCTCCCTGAAACCCCCTCGAAAAAAATAGTTTATATAGAAATTCCTTTCCATAAAACTATTTTACACTTTAATCGAATCGAATTAAATACATAAAATAAAGAACAAAAAATATTAATATTATTGTAAAAAAGAGTGGGATGCTCGTTAAATCAGTTCTCGGAAATATCCAATCGGTACGATTAGTCCAAAATGGTACGAAAAATACGGCACAAAGCGCCCCACGCTTTTTTTTTTCACAATTATACTAAAGGCTTTCCGTTCCTTATTTTATCTTTTGAATTATTTTTAGCTTCTTAGTTCTATTTTAAGGTTCTTATTTTAAAGGTTATTCTGTTGAACTTTTTAATGTTTAATACGTTGAACTTCCATCGCTCATCACAAGGCCGGGTCCAGACGGGTGTAACGCGTGTTATCTGTCGTATAATGTTACACGACTAGTATGGAACTATGGACGGCACACGAGCCCGAAGCTAATACTGTAGGTGTTCGAAATGTTCCACAGTCACCACGAACTGCGAGCGCCTTGTGTTCGCGCTAAAAACCGACCGCCGATGGATGCCGGCGGTCGCTGGCGCAAGCCTTACGTGTAGGCTTGTAGTGCCGTCTACATTACGTCTACGAATCCTACGTGGATTCGTGTTTCATTACACGGTAGACATTACGCGTTACACTCGTCTGGACCCGGCTTAAGTGAATTTGTTTATAGGCAGGGTACCTATATGTCAGCAAAAATTAGTCTGTTAGATTTTAGCGATTTATCAAACTATAGGATTATTTATGGACAGTGCGAGCAAGGTAGTCAAGTGGCATAACATTGTGGGCAAAACCCTGGCTGGCCGCACACACTCGGTTTCCTGATTAGGTTTCCGGATCAGGAATTCAGATTTTGAAACTTGAATGCTCTGCTTACATACAAAATGTTCAACAAGGCGCATACGTTCTTATTTTTTCCGAATGGAAAAAAACGTAACGTTCGGTTCGAAATTTTCGCCCTACGTTCGGGTCGTAAGAACGGAAAAAAACCTAATGACGTCATCCCGAACGCAACGCTCGCGAACATTTTGGCTCGTCTTCCGCACACGAACGGAAATTTGCGTTCAGAACCACGCTACTCACGCTAGCGTTGTGCTGAGTGGTCGTCTATCGAGCTCACGAGCATAGCAAAATGTGTGAGACCGAAAATTTAATAATGTCTGTTGAAAAATATTCACGCTTATGGGATCTTAATAATGCGGACTACCACAATAGAGACTTAAAAGATTTCTGTAATATTTGAAAAATTCTTCTGGGTGTGCTCGTAATTTTGGTCTTTTGAGATAGAATGGACTTTCTGTTAATCTCTGAGTATTCAACGGGTGTACCCAATAACGACGATGCCTTTTGTTCTTGTTTAGGTTGAGTAAAAATGCAATGGCAATCAATTCATCGTCATCCATGATACCTAACGTACTTTCACGATCTGGAAACATACTGGCCGTATAAAATTCCGAATACAAATAACCGAACGTTTGCGCTAGTCTCACGGACCTCCGAATCGGAATTCCTGATCCGGAAACCTAATCAGGAAACCGAGTGTGTGCGGCCAGCCTTAGGGTTGTTTTTAATCATAACATGCACCTCTCGATCAATTATCGTTGAATGTTAAAAGATAATTTCCACGTATAGACGTTGATAAAATATTCTTCACCCCTAATCATAGGTGCATGTCATTCCATTTTTAACAAGGGTGAAGACTACTATGTCCATTGTTCGTTCCTTTTTGAGGAAGGCTCTGGAAGTGAGAGAAAACTTTAAAAGCTTTTATTTTAAATAGAAAATGTTACTTTTTCAAAATTATTCGTATTTTTATACTAAATTTGTAAATATTTAAATAAAAAATATTAAAGCGACAATTATTTCTTCGGCAGTATTCTTAGAAATAATATAATAATAGAATACTGCGGCTAGGGTCGGCCTGTCGTAAAAGGCGACAAAACAACCCTAGCTACGTGGTAGGGCCCCAAGCTCGTCTGCAAGCACCCTTGGTCTATAAGTATGCCGCCATAATAACCTTGTGTTGTATTCCGGCATTGGTGACCCAGGTTCCTGTATCTCTATGGGATGTAGCATGTTCACGGTGCCACTAGCGTCGCAAACATCTGTAGGCGACGATGACTGCTTACTATTAAATGGGCCATCAACCTGTCTGCTGTACCTCCGCAGTAAAAATAATTTTCAGACTTTTAAAAACTTTTTATGTGTACGCAGTACTGGGATATCCCCCTTACCAAGAGAAGACAGGCTTAAACATAACAAAGAAAATTCTACCATCGGAAGAAGATCGTCTAGCGATCACTGAGTTGTTTAATAAAAAACAAGCATTGCTGGTAGAACTTCACCACTATGAATCAAATGCAGCTAACGCCTCACAAGATTCTGACAAACCAGCTACGGCAATGCCAACCAACACGAAACTGCAAGTTGCTGTAGTACCCTCTTGTGAGCAGGTTAGGTTTATTCATAGATTTCAACACATCTTAGAGCCCAGTTGCTCCCGATGAGCATTAACTTAGAAATATATCAACTCTACTGTTGAGTAATGTCGCAAGGCAATATTAGAGCGTGTTGCTAATAGAACGTCTCCGTGAAATTTCCTTCTTGTGAATAAGATAATCAACCGATGAAAATAGATGGAAGTTTTGGCTAAATTTTATTCTAACAAGGGAGATTGCCCTCAGGGTATACCCTGAGAAGAAAGTCATGCGTTAAAACCTCGTTCGTTATCTAACACGATATTCCAGCTGATAAGAACTTGTGTTAATTAATCAATTTTTAAACCTCGTTGAGAACTCGGAATACAAGGGGTCGATATCGACAACTTTGGAAAACCCAATACTCATCTGGTAAACTGACTGATATGAGGTTTAAATGATTATTTTACTTAATACGAGAAACTTTTGAACCTCAGTTTGACATCAATTATAGCTGAGTGCTGAAACTACTTGTTCTTCTGCCAGGGTACCTTACAACTAGCTATATCTACAAACAATGAAACCATCGTTCGAGCCGCATTGGTATTGGCAGAGGGTATTTTTGAATCCGGGGAGACGCTGGCTAGACATCCTTCGCCAGCTCAGCTACGTTCCATCCTACATGTACCCTTGTGTCCACCTCGTGATGTGCCGGTTGACGTTCATATCAAGGTAACGTCATCCTAGTTTTAATCCTAGTCAGATGAAAGTTTATTCAGTATCTACTGACTATCTATCGGCTATCGGCCTGACTAGTAGGCATGAGAAAGAACGGGATGATTTGATTGGGTATACCAGCGATGTGCTCCCCGAGCCTCCAGGCTGTACGGACGCATTGCATGGGAAGTCCCACACTACTCACCGTCTGTTCCCTCGCGGCGGGGAATGCATGCATTTCCACCTTCCTAAAATGGTTATAAACATCTGTAAACACGTTCTATATCCCTAATATCATTCTTTGTCAGCTCTGGCCCTGAATGACAAAACTGAAAATTCTAAGACTATTATTGATTGTTTTAATTACAAGCTGACGGTTCACTTAACTTAATAGTAAGCGGTTACCGTCGTCTATAGTAGTTTGCAACGCCAGGAGCACCGCTAACACGCTCTCATCCGCATAGGGGAACACGAGGTTATTATGATTAATAGACGACAGTTGGTCGAGAAAAATAATTTAAATAAAAAGGATTTTTTTATAGCTAGAGTTCAGCTGACAGGCAAACGGCCCTCCCTGGCAGTTGGTTACCGTCGCCTATGGACGTTTACAACAGAGGCGTTACCAACGCGCTGCCGGCCTCGAAGAAATTCGATCGAAGGATGACAGAATTGACAGATTTTTCCCGAAAAAGGGGTTGACGTCAGGCAGGTGGCCGGTTGTAAAAACTAAGTAACTATTATAACATGTATCATGTTGTGCCCCCATATAATGTGGGATAAGAGCAAGAGGAAGAAGAAGACGACAGTTAGTCCAATAACTACCTAAGTAGTCCTACATACTTGTCATGTCTGTGCCTTCTTCAGGTTTCTTGGGTTTGCGTCTTTTACATTTATAATTTTTTTTATACTATATAGGTATACATGATATTTATACTACATAATAAATATATTTTTTGTAGAAATTTATTTATATTAAAAACCATTTCAGGCATTAGTTGGATATCCTGACAGCGAACAATTTCATATCTTCGAACTAACTAAGCAACTACCCAGATTTGCAATGTACACTATCAATCCTAATTCAAGCTACAACAAAACCAATGGCAATGTTTCCTTCCGCATCACAGAACGAGTACAAAGAATATGCATTTGGATAAACCAAAACTTTCTTCTTGAAGAAGAGATGGAATTGGACATGGAGGAAATGAAGGAACTTCATGTCAGTTTGTTATGTTTGAGAGATCAGTCTATTTTGGACATGGATTTCTTTTCTGATGGAAATGTTAAGTTTAGTACTAACGATATTAGACTAGCAGGAGATTTGGTACAAAGTCTGGCTGTGTATTTAAATCTCAATGAGTTGAAGGTATGTTTTATGAAGGTAGTGTGCACATTGGACACAACAGAATAACCAATTTTTTTATTGCTTATCAACAGCAGATATCCTGACAGACCACTTAATATAGGCAGCAATTCCTACTTTCTATTAAACAAGCAATCACCTCATCATCTATAGATGATTGTGACGCTAGGAGCGCCGCGAACACTCTGCTGTCCGCAGAATAGGTACTGGAACCTGGGTCACTAATGCCGGAATACAACCTAAGGTTATTATGGTGGCGTACTAATCTACGAGGGGTGGTTGCCTCCAAACAGGCTTGGGGTCCTACCACCTAGCTAGAGTTGTTGGGTGTCACCTTTTACGATAAGCCGACTCGGCCGCAGAGTCCTTACTCCATCTCTGCTCAGAGATAAATCTAGATTGTCTCATCTGCACATAGCTATTATTTTTTTAAAAACTTACAATATACTTGTTTATTATATGTATATTAACAGAAGACTAATTATATGAACACAGGTAATCTGAAGATTGAATGGCACTCAGTTATTTCATCTGACTTTTGTTAAAGTTGTACAATTTTGAATTTAATATTTATTAAATTTGAGAGTTAAACTTTGACTCTATTATTATTTTTTAATAAGAAACTAGTTATGTAATGTTAGTTTTATTTTTATTGCTGTAGGACTGCAAACAGGATGACTGCCTGCTTAGAATTTAGCAGTTACCATCGCCTATGGGTGTTTGCAATGCCAGTGATATCACGAACACGCTGCTGTCGCATATGGGTACAGGAACTTGGGTCCCTAATGCCAGAACACAACACAAGGTTATCATGGCAGCATACTTAAGACCAAAGGTGGTTGCCATCCAGACTTGGGGCCCTACCACGCAGTTAGGGTGGGTTGTTTCGTTGCCTTTTACAATGGGCTGCAGAGGTCAGTATTCTTTCTCATCAATGAAATATATTAAAATAAATGTTACATTATAACTAGCTTTATAGGCTAGCTAAACTAGGTGAGGATGGGGACAGACAGGAACTGCTGGAGAGATATCATTAATTCCAGTGTGATCATATCATGATCTGCAGTCATGAAGGACTGACAAGAGAGAGATATAGCTTATACAATATCAAAATATAGTTTATTATAATATAGTAACATATAATAACTGCTATACTTTATCTCCAAGCAGGGGAGGAATAAGTATACTGACCCGTCTGAGGCGGCCTGCCATAAAAAATGATAAACCATATCTAGTTGGGCCCCAATCCATCTGTATGGTAACCACCCCTGGTCTCTAAATCATAATAACCTGTTTAATATCCATAATAATCAGAACTGCTAAATTCTAAGCTATACTATGAAAATGAATGACTTATAGTAATAAAAAGAAAAACTATAAAGATTTTAAATCTGAATTATTCTAAGGCTTTGTCTATTGCTAGAGTAATGGATTTGGAAAAATAAAACAACCATTGTTACTAAAATAATTATATTTCCACTTAAGACAAATCCACAAAGCTTAATATCTAAACAGATAATATTCACTGACCATACAGTTCAATGAAACCCAGACACTTAACTGGGTTGAAAAAGAACATATTATTGTGTGGTGGCTCCCTTTGGCTCACAGCTTTCACAACTTCCTGTGCAATCACCCCACCAACAACCGCTGCAGCCCCAGACACTATTCCAAATACATCCGTAAGCAGTGCATCTGGTACATACCCAGCAGGCAGATGGAATTCCTTCACAATGTCATCTCTCATTTTTAAAATTATTTCTGTGTCAGATTTTCTCTTAGCCGGATCTGGGTTCCTGTTATATTCATCCCTGAATCGCAGCAACACCTTCATGGCAAAGTATGATGGGTCTCCGCGGCGTAAACGTGACCTCATTTCTGGTTTTGACCAATCCACAGACAAGGCATTCTGTAGAGGCACATATATAGCACGGCGTTTCACATCTATACTCACAGTCTGCGTACTCTTCTGGTTGTCATCTGGTCCCCGTTTCACGGCTTTGTATTGCACTATCTCCTCGGAATACTCGTGGTCGACTAAATCAGCAAACATGTATCCAAACATACCCCAAACATCTCCGCACAGAAATTTCTTGTTGTTATCACGACAAGCATTATTTATGCGTTCTAACTGTTCCTGTTTCAATCCCGTAACACATACAATGTCGAATTCAGTAAAATAACTGTCCGGAAGATCTTCAACAGATTTTGTTTCGCAAGAAATATGTACCATTGGGTTTAAAGCCTTCGCTCTTTGTAAAGATGCCTCTGCTCTATTTTCGCCAATTTTGTCTGGAGGTGCCAAAAATTGGGAATACAAGTCGATTTCTTTTAGCTTTTCACTGTCTAGCAAACAAACACTCTTCACTCCAGACAAAATTATGTTTTTAGCAATTTCTGCGCCGAGACCGGACAAACCGATGATTAGTACCTTCGAAGCACGTAGTCTTTTCTGCGATTCTAAGCCCCAAAGGCGAATTTGGCGATCATATTGTTCAGCTTCTGCTTCTGAGAGTTCTACTTCATTATTCTCAACCATTTTAATTTATCAAATTACTTAGAACTTATATTATTAGAAAAACAATTAATTCGCGTACCCCACGCCGGCCAATGACTCAAATGACAGACAACTATAATAATTCAAATTAATTGACACTGACACTCCGCCATCTTGAATATAGGGATTCCATATCACAACTCGTATCGATAACAACGATATCTTTTAAGCGTTAATATTTATTTAATTTTCATATTAATAACAGAAGACTCGTTCGTAGATGTTGGTGGGAAAAGTTATGGATTGTTATTTTTTTCAGTCGATTGCTAATTTTCCGGAGGCAGAAAAGATTTTGCGCGATGAGATGGACAATGCAACTCAAATAGGCCAAATGAGGTCTCGTTTAGCGGCGGAAACAGCAGAACGAGCTCAATTAATAACTGCTCTATTGCCTGCAGCACAAGATGCAGCCTCTTATGACTTGTATGTTTTTTAGGTTTCATTACTACATTACAACTTATATCATATATTTAAAATGTATGTTTTATTGTAGAAAAGAAATGTTAAATCGCTATAAAGAGGTGGTAATACTGAATGAAGAATTGCTCGCTGGTTGCCACATTTGTCGTGCAACTCAAGAGCAAGCTGTAACGTCTCTTAAAAGTTTACACAAAATTCTTCAGCAAGCAGCACGATTGAGAGGTAAAAACGAGACTACCAAACGTTGTTGTTATTACTCTTTCAACGATATTTTACGAAAAAAGACATCTTTCAATATTTATTAATTCCATTTAATTTTATTTCAGTTGGAAAATATAGCAAGGAAGTTGTAGCAGCTAGTAGAAAAGCTGTGAAAGAAAACAACATCGAAGCCCTTATCAAGATACTACAAGTTGGGGACTCCTAATAAAACACATATGTTACAAATTATGTATATTATGAAAGTATTTAAAATAAATATCAGTCATTTAATATCAAAAAGGCGTATATTTTATGTCACCTGTTAATAAAAAAATTAATGAAATAAATTGAAAAAGATAATATCTTTCTTCACTAGTCCATTTTATTATATTAAATTTGTAATAAGTACACATTACTTTGTTTTCTTTATCGGAAAGGTTTTAAGGCGCTACTTTATCGGTTTATTGGTCAATAATTACAAACGTGTTACTCTTAATTTTGCAACTTTTATAAATGGATACAATACAAAAAACATTTTCAAATTAATATTAAAATTTTACTTTGAAAAGAGTACTTGCGGTTTTTTTACATATAAAAATCAGAGAAACATACTTCCAGTTCAGAACCAACTTGATGCAGATCATGCAAATATTTTGACTGTATCATAGGTCACTTATGAAACTTACACATACTACGTGACCCGTTCGGGGGGGGGGTGTCGTCATTATAATACCGTGCTTGGTCACAAGGAAGAAGGTATGGGGGCTGAGGTTTTCAGCATGTAATCAATATCTTCTAAAGGAAATCTAGAGCTAAATTCAAATATGACGCGCAGCATTTATATTTTACTTGTAATTATAGGTACATGCACTTTTGGTGTCGCTACTTAATAAAGAAATATGAACAAATATGTTTTTTTAATTTCTGTTTGCAAAAATATATTTACACTCTATTTATAAATTACTATAACTAGAAAGAGAGAGAGAAAGAGAAAATACATTTATTTAGGACAAATACAAGCACTTACAATATAGACAAATACAGAAAATTGCCCTAAAAAGGCCCCAAACTCCGCATGTGCTGGTAGAAGCCACCAGCGCTGTTTTTCCTTTTGGGCCTGGGGACTGCAGAACCCCACTTACCTAAAGTATTATTATTTAACATTAATATTCTCATTAACAGATTTCCTCATATATTACAGATGGTTTTCAAGAGCACGGAAGGGAGGAAAATGGTCAAAAGTTACGAGACGTGAGTACGTTCTCGTATGTGGCCAGTGAACCAGCAGTGTTGTCAAGACTATACCTGAATATAAAACTATTTTAAATTCTCTTCTTTGTCATCAAACGTTGATCTGTTTCGTCGCGTAATGGACATCATCCGTACTGACATTCAACAGTAACTTCGGTTCTAAGGGCTTTGGTTCTAATAGTAACAATCTGAGAGCGGCCAACCGCGAGCAAATCGCTTGTGCCTGCAGAGGCGTGGGCTCGCGGATGCTCGGTGCCGATTTGTACGGACGACCCTCTAAGGCAACTAACGCAGCTGCTGTAAGTAACGCACGGGACAGTGTGGTTTCATCTGAACCTGTTCTTTCGACCTGTAAGTGAAAAAAATAAATATATCTGTCATAACGGTAATAATAATTAAATATATTGTGACATTTTAGACAATGGCATCTAGTCCCAAAATAAGTAGCATAGCATTTGTGTTATGGGTAATAGATTACATATTGACGCTTGAAAGGCAACCTTTTTTAAGCGACATTGTGTGTTATTTCTAGGAAAGTGATTTGAATTTCAACTATTTAGGAAAAACATATTATCTCACCAAATAGATGAATTAAATTATTATTTATTTGCTGTTGGATCATTTCAATATGTCACTTAGTAAAGGTTGGCGTTTAAAGTGTCGATATATACTTTTTTTTGTAAATAAATACCAATTATACATAAACACCCAGACGTGAGATGGGAATAGAAACAGTGACCTGTACAAGCGTAGCCACCGAAATCGTCAGGCAATATATTCGAACACAGCGCCATCTAGAAAGAAATTAACCAGAGCGTTATACAGGGTGACTTTGACACACCCGTCCAAATTCATACAGAAGAATCTTTAGTAAAAGTTATGAGAAACATATATTTTAGTTTAGTATCACATAGTATAAAAATGTTGAGTAATCAGCATCACAAAGTCATTCAAAGAACTCGCAATTTACGTAATACGGCGCGAGAGTGCAATGACCTCTCCATCTGACCTAGTAAAAGGCAGAGGACGGCGGCATTGAACCGGGCGAGCGAATACGCACTACTCATTTACGCGGGTGTGACAGAGACAGGTAATAACAGGTTAACGACGCTGTTTGCTCCATATGATTATTCTGTACGATTGAATTAATGATCCTATACGAAATATTTTATGGTGAAAATTCAACATACAATTTTTTTTGCAAAAATGCTTTCCATAAATGATGTTTAGTGCGTAAAAAAAATTTGGATGGGTTTGTCAAAGTCACCCTGTATATTTACTTTTGCACAGGCGTTTACAATGTGCAAAAACTAATGTGACGCAGAGGTCGTTATAATATTAAGATTTTTTTAAATACATTTTGCTTCTGTAGTGTTTAGTAAATTTATAATATAGATATTAGTGTTAAAAGTGGATTTTTCAGATACTCTTATTTCAGATAGTTGCTCACTATCACTTTGAAGCCGTTTTGGAATACATCTGATGAAACTGCAAGAACTAAGTTTTGGGATTTAATAGAACTTTTGTAGATCTTACCTCAGACGCCACAGCCCTTAGCATAAGTTTCTCAGCCGGCGAGCAGCCCCGAATGGCCCTGACCGCGGCACTGGCGTTGGTATCTCCCAAGGCACGCTCGACTTCTTTCAGGCCTGCTCCCCCCGGACCCGCTAACTCTAAGGCCCTAACGCACAATGCGAGCGCGCGACGGGCATCCCCAGACACGGCTGCCACTTTTCTGTATTATCAAAAATTATATGTATATTATTACATATTAATAATTTATTTCGGACAATGTCATTCATAGATTATTAGTGGGTTAGTTACAAAATTCTTAACAGTAGGTTAGGGTTATTAGTAATTTTAAATTAAAGGAGTCTGCTCACAACACCGTTCCATACCATGACCGTGCTAGGAACGTGCCAGAAAAAAAATATTCTTTGTATTAAAAAGTATGTGACTATACCCACTAGACCGTTCCGTAACCGACCAGCACCGTCACGTACCATGCACGGAGCGTCAATAATTGTCGGCGAGAATATTTTGCCGGTGCCGATACGCTCCGTGCATGGCACGCGACGGTGCCAAACCGGTGTGCGTAGGCGGCGAGCCGGTGAGTATACGGGTTGTAACCGCGTATGAGTTCACTAGATGATAGACATACTCTAAAGTAGGTGTTTCTTCTGACAATGTTATTTTAATTTTTTTTTGAAAATACTGAAAAACTTTTCGTCATCATCAACTAAGTGCCTTAATAATGTCCAATATTCTCCTTCTGTTTTTCGTTCATTTATAGAATCGTAAATTCAGTAGCGTCGAGTGTGTTTTTTGTTTTGTTCTTTTTCGTCATCCAATATTATGGCAATTAATGCTAGTTGTCTAACAGTTAATTTTCTAATAGCCATACCTATTTTAGTATTTAAAAACTTGATAGCACTCTAAGACGTCCACGCAACACTGATATGCATGCGAGAATGAAATTGATTTCTACCGGTTTTGGTGGATACATAGGTACGTACGAGCAACATTCGGGTTGCATACGGGCATCAAACGCGATGTATACGGGCACAGAACGCTGTTGATCCGTTTCAGTGGGCATAGTAGAGCGTATCGTGTTGCTTTTGTGTCTGATACGGTCCTAGCACGGTCATGGTATGGAACTGTGTAGTGGGCAGACTCCTTAATAATGAAAATTAGACTATTATGTCTAATGAGCTTATGGAGGATAAGTTGGTACAACAATCGCATCTGTGTAAATTTTAAAGGAAAGCGCCATAAGCCTTACGTCCTGGGGCACATTTTGAAATGAGCACTGACACAAAGGGCGGGCCGGTGCCGGCCTCGGCCGCTGTATTGGCTAGGATATATAAAAAAAATACATGACTTTCAAAAAAGGTGATCGCCATTCAGATAGGCGATCCTCAGATCCCCGCAAAAGGGGCCCTATCATGTAGCTAGAGGTGGGTTGTTTTGTCGTCTTTTACGATAGCCCGAACCTGGCCGCAGAGGTTAGTATTCTTTCTCCACCCCTGCACGGATAAAAATCATTTAATATAGTTATTAAAGTTTTAAGAAACAACGATTTTTATAAGCAGTACATGGAGTGATGTGTGTTTTCTTATCGCGGAGAAGTTGGGCAAGCGGTGTAGCGCGCATGCGTACGAAAATTTTGTTAATATATCAAGCAACGCGGACAAAGTCGCCAGGTATCAGCTAGTAATTAACAAAATGATTTGAATATATAATAAAAAATTAAGATACCTAGCAATAAGTTGAACAGCATCTGGAGTAACATTCGCACCGTGTAACCTGGTCACCACTATCTTCTGTAATTGTGTATGGGTGTACGGCGGGAATGTGAGCCTGGTAAGTCCCAGTCTTGATGCCACTCGGGCTGCTAGTGCCCTTTCTGGGAGGTCCATCGTATTGGCTACTGCTAGTACTGTTAATTGGGCTATGTTATGAGCGGCCCATTCCATTATACTATACAGGACATCTTGTCTACGGGTGCATAGGGCGTCTAGCTGTAATAATGTTATCGGTTAATCCCAGTTGTTTTTAAAACTATCACTTTAGAATGGGGTCCACAGATCTTCTCCATACAGGGGCTGCGTAAGAATGCTGGCCCCTGCAACCGGGATCAGCCTGTCGTGAAAGGTGATTAAACAACTCTAGTTAGATAGACAAGTCCAAACTTGTCTGGATGGCAACCAATCCTGGACTATAAGTATGCTGCCATAATAACCTAGTGTGTTAGGGTATTTGTGACAGGTTCCAGTACCCCTATGCGGACAACAGCCTGATCGCGGTGCCACTAGCGACACAATCATCCAAAGGCAACGGTAACTCCTTATTATTAAGTGGGTCATTAAGCTGACTGCTATTTCTAAGCAATAAAAATAGATTTTTTTTTATGGCTGTAGGTCAGCGGACAGGCTGACGGCCCATTTAGAATTTAGCAGTTACCCTCGGCTATGGGTGTTTTGTAACGCTATTAGCATCGCGAACACGCTGCTGTCCCATAAGGGTACAGGAACTTGGGTCACTAATGCCGGAACACAACACAAGGTTATTATAGCGGCATACTTAAGACCAAAGGTGGTCGCCATCTAGACGGGCTTGGGGCCCTAACACGTAGCTAGGGTGGGTTGTTTTGTCGTCTTTTACGACAGGCCGACCCCGGCCGCAGAGGTGTATTCTTTCTCCGCCTCTGCATTGATAAAAATATATAAGTGTGGATAGATGAGGTCTATGGATGTTGTAAATGTCAATGAGCAACTGTGACACTCCCTTCTCTCTTGCTCAATTTCATCATTAGGAAATTTATTGGAGCAGTGGCATCCACACGTCGGTTCCGTCTTTGGGTGTTTATTTATAATATGTATTTATTTATTTAACCTCTCAAATGTTTTATGTTCATAAGAGAAAACGCTCCAAATGTCTTATGTACCACATATGTACATAACAGCCATCAACAATGGTTGTCGCCATTGTTGATGGCTGTCTTTTTATTGTATTTATTTATCTATCTATAACCAGTGTCATAGATAAGTATCATGTTCAATGGCTACCGTCACTGTTGATGGCTGTTATATACCTATGCGGTATGTAACACATTTGGAGCGTTTTCTCTTATGTACAGCCGTATGAACATAATACATTTGAGGGGTCAAGAATACATTTAAGTATAATATTAAGTATAGTCTAGTATCCATAACACATGAGCTCTGCAGATCACTTTTATTTATAGATATAGGAATGAAAGCTGTCTGATCCTTTAAATCTCAGTAGTAGTCACTATCAGTGTAGGGGCGGAGAAAGAATACTAACCTCTGCGGCCGGGGTCGGCCTGTCGTAAAAGGCGACAAAACAACCCACCCTAGCTACGTGGTAGGTCCTCAAGCCCGTCTGGATGGCGACTACCTTTGGTATTAAGTATGCCGCCATAATAACCTTGTGTTGTGTTCCGGCATTAGTGACCCAAGTTCCTGTACTCTTATGGGACAGCAGCGTGTTCGCGATGCCACTGGCGTTGCAAACACCCATAGGCGACGGTAACTGAGCAGTCAGCCTGTGCTGTCCTACAGCAATTAAAAAAAACCTCAAAGATTTATTTATTTTGTGAGTCGCTCATTACATTTGTATTTTTCCATGTAGAGACGGAGTAAGAATACTAACTCCTGCGGCCGGAGTCGGCCTGTCGTAAAAGGCGACGAAAGAACCCCAGTTACGTAATAGGACCCCAAGCCCGCCTGGATGGCAACCACCCCTGGTGTATAAGTATGCCGCCATAACAACCTTGTGTTGTGTTCCAGCATTAGTGACCCAGGTTCCTGTACCCCTACAGGACCGCGTGTTCGCGGTGCCCCTAGCGTCGCAAATACCCATAGGCGACGGTAATTGCTTACTATAAAGTGTGCCGTCAGCCTGTTTGCTGTTCCTCAGCAATAAGAAACAGAAAGTTTTCAATTAGCTGACGTCCCGGTATATGAGCGTCAGTGACTGCTACTTGAGAGATTTAAAAGCGCTAAACGCTGCGCGCCATATTCGATTTAGCTTTTCGCGAGATATCCTTCAAAGGATTTTAACTATGTGACGAAAACTTAAGCTTGCAGTGACCAAGTGTGGTGTTTGAAAAAAAAAACCTTTTTCCCGAACGGATCACATAAGATATAATGGTACATGTCACAATAATATGAGTATAATAGTCTAATAATATAACGCTACTCACCTCATCAACAAGTAAGACGGTTGGTGTCCGTTTTGTTCCTGGATTTGTAAATCTTTTCTCTAATAATGAACATGCTTGCTCCCATACAACAGTTTTACCTGATACAATTTAGAATGCAATTTTTCAAAAGATACTTCTATGAATGCCAGGTAGCTCAGTCAGCAAAGATCCCGGGTTCAAATCCAAAGGTAGCATGCGTCGCTTGGACAGTTATTCCCACATAATGTGTATATTATAGCATAAATGCCATGTAGCGACATTAAAGTAAAACATCGTGAGAAAACAAGTATACCTAGGTCATCAGTAAGTGTAACCAATCCACCTCGAACAAGTGTGGCGGGTGTACTGTCCATTCCCTATAGGGGGGGACCTTCCCTAGCAGTGGGACGTTTATAGGCTCTTATGATTTTACTTCTATGAATAATTTTCAAACTACAGATCCCAAGTTTCAAATATACTTCAGATGCTATTAAGAAAATTATAAGTCCATGGTCGGCCCATCATCTTTCATCGATTGAAGTCGGCCTCCCCAAATTTGTTTTTCATACTTTAGTCTGTGCCTTTCCCATCCAACCCCTAAAATTACGAGTGAAGAATTTATTGTATTAAGAAGAATTTATAGTACCAGCAGACTGGCTGACGGCCTACTTAATAGTAAACAACCGTCGCTTATCAGTGTTTGAGACGCTAAAGGCACCTAAAACACGTTACTGTACGCATAGGGGTACAGGAACCTGGGTCACTAATGCCGTAACATAACACAAGGGTATTATGGCGGCATACTTATAGATAAGGGTGGTTGCCATCTAGATGGGCTTGAGACTCTACCACACAGATAGGGTTGTTTAGTCGCCTTTTACGATAGGCCGACCTCGGCCTTACTTAGTATTCTTACTCAGTCCCTGTTCGGAGAATCAAAAGAGTGTGACAAACTGACCTGTGAGTTGTCTGTATATTTGAACATAGGCCTGTCTGGGTTCTGTTATCTTCATTCCATTAACCTCAACTAAATGGAAGTCCGGCAAATCCGGTTCCTCCTTCAGCATCTGGAGTGCTGTGCACACTGTCGCCGTTTTACCAGTACCCGGCACTCCTGATATGTACATACACCTAAAAACGTAAAAGAAAAATAATCTTTCAAAAATTATATTGATTTGGAATTTTTAGCTTTAAAAATGAGATTCTTTAAAAATTATTGTTACCATCATAATCATCAACCTTAGTATTTAGTATATTGTTGGCTTAGTTACCAGAACATATAACTCCACTTGCATAAACTACCAGCAATTTTGTTTTTGCTTTGTATTTGCTATGCATGGCAACTATTTTATTCATAACAAATTAGCCATATTTTTGTAGAACATACAAAGTAATCCAATAGATAAGCTTCAAAATACTCCACTAGCTATCTAGTTAAATTTAAGTCTTATTTTGTGGAGTTACCCATTCTGATAATTAAGCCGACAATATGTATATTTATTTCTATTGTATTTTTTTTTGTTTAATCTACAATTCTTTCATAAGAAACCAATGTCCTTTAGTGACCTGTTACGAAAATGAAGCCCTTAAGTAGATGATGCAAAAGCGTTAAAGGACTTTATATAACTTCAAAAAGCTTAATTTCACAAAACATACTTATAAAAAATATACATGTAATATTTAATATGATCTTACCCACTGGTTCTATCCAATAATTTATTCCTGACAAACGACAATATTTCATCCAATTGACCCTCACGACCTGGCAAGGATTTATTTTCTTTTCCTAGAACTGAAAATTTAAAAAATTAAAACATTGTAACACATTATAACGAAGTCATTGTCCATCATTAGTCATTGCTCCTTTCTGTATATAATGGACTGCTGTCAATAGATTTAGAATTTAGCAGTTACCATCGCCTATGGGTGTTTGCAACGCCAGTGGCATCGTGAACACGCTGCTGTCCCATAAGGGTGCAGGAAGGTTGTTTTGTCGCCTTTTACGACAGGCCGACCCTGGCCGCAGAGGTTAGTATTCTTTCTCCGCTCCTGCACGAATAAATATTTACATGTTACTCTATAAAAAAACGAGTTTTCTCGTTTGCCAGCTATAGTACTAGCGTGTAAAAATACATTTACACAATAATATACTTTTTGAATGATGGGCAGCTAATGAAGCAGTGACCTCCGCAAGCATACCAAAGTAGGTTAGACATTACGCCACGGAGGTCGTCAATATAGCTATTAATATAATTAAATTAGGCATTAAAACTTATTTACCTACTTATTTATTGTTAGAACTGTGTACATTATATGGTATATATTGGTACTTACAATCATCTCTTTCTATAGAATGTGTTCTAGACTTCAATGATGGAGTTAACTGGCTGGTAATGATCCTTCTAGAAACACTCTTGCTTGGTGTACAAGTTTTAGGAGTCCTGGGTGTTCTAGGGGTTCTAGACATCTTCAGAGCAGGTTTAAAATCTTCATCACTTTCCGAATTCCTGGGCTTTTTCACAGGTGTTTTTTTAATAGGGGACATGTCATTTTCTACATAATTAAAAGACTTTCTAGTTATACGACGAGATCTTGCGCTTTGTGAACAGATACTATCTTCATCAAAAACTAATACTTTCTTTGGCGTATATTCATCTGTTTTTGCTATAGACTGCTTCCGTTTAGGTGTCGTAGGCATATGTTGTACACTAGGTGATTTTTGGAAGTTATCTTTGTTTGAAGTCAATTGTTTTCGTCTAGGAGTTGTCATTACATGCTGCCTTATTATTAATGTAGGCAAATCTTCATCTGAATTTTCCTTTAACTCCATACTTAATATCTCTTCAATATTATTTTCAGTCACTTTTTGATATCTTTTTGGTGTCTCTTTTGCAGAACTTTTTGGTGTTTTGGGTTCTTTTTCATTTTTATCAGCTAATATTGCCCTTTTGAGTAGTAATTTTGTGCCATCATTCTTTGTTACACTCCAATTCTTCTCTTCTGTTAATGAGACCCTGCTCATTCGTTTCACTAAGCTATTCGGAGTAATGGTTTTTTGTAATGGGTTGCGTTTAACTGGAGTTGCTAATAATGCCATAGCGTTTCTTTCTTCTTCTAAAATTGGCTCTATATTCACCTTCCGTCTACTTAAGGCAATAAGGCGATATCTGCAAATATAATGTAAAGCCTCTTGTATGTAACGATCAACATCCTTTGTCAATTTAAATGATATCGTGCATTTTTTGAATATTGTTTCTATTGAGATGTCAGTGTTAAATGGTCTATGGTCTTCTATAACCTGAAATTGCAAGAAGTACAATAAATACCTTGAAAAGTTATTCAGATACATACCATAGTAAATTGCGACTAGGTAGTGGTGTATAGTAATATTCTAAATGGCTTGCTTCGCTGGTCGAATAACAGAAAAGTATATAAAAAAATGAGTACTTTTCCTCAGCATTTTCCCTACACCGCTTGCCCCACATCTCTTATAAAAATTGTTGTTTCTTAAAACTTTATATTAAAGGAAGATATCGAAATGATTTTTTTTAAAAGGCAAAGAAATTAAACTTTATTTGAAGTCTATCCAGTAGTTTTTCCATGATACGCATACAACTACAGACCTCTATGTATACATACAACTACATGTTCCATATGTCACTTATGATAAGACCTTCAGCTGTCCCAAAAGGGTTATTATCGCCACAACAAGTACTATTTATGGAAGTCATTCTCCTTACAGTGGTGGAGTAATGATACTGATAAAACAACCCTAGGTGGTTGCGTTTCAAGCCCAGCTGCAAGGCAAATCTTGGTCTCATAATATGCTGCCATAATAACTCTGTTGTGTTCCAGCACAACTGACTCAGGTTCCAGTTCTCCTATACAGACAGTAGTGTATTGACAGTGCTCCTGGTGTTGCAAACATCCATAGGCTACAGTAACTGCTTACTATAAAGGGACCATCTGCCTGCTATCCACAGTAATAAAAAAAAGTTTAAACCTTCTGATTAGTAATAGTAATTTTAATGAATTATTTGGTAGTAATGGTAAATGCTGTCTTGGTTTTATACTGTTATGCATAATGTGTTTCAAATAAGAATACGATCGACTGCACCATGCTGTGACATCATAGTATAGGTTTTTAAATTAGTTATGTTACCTGTATTTATGACTCACATTCCACTTACCATTATTGATATGCAAATAAGGTTTAGTTCCAATAGTAACATTTGACAGATAGAGGTTATTGATTGTCCTATTCTTATTTGAATCACATTATATGATTATTTTTTCTTGTAGATATATACATATCCATTAAATACTTGTTTTTAACACCCTTCTGATTCATTTACCAAGAAGGGTAATAATTATGAATAACTAAGACATCAGACCTCTTTGTCCAAAAAGTGATTGAGGTCCATATTGTTCAAACACCACTTAGGCAAGTCAGTGGGCCTGGAGTACCACTGAACCTTAGCTCTGAAGGGATCCTGTGTATTTGTACTATCTTCGTAAAGAGATACAATCCTTGCAGCATCACATCCTGCTTCAGTGTCAGGTTCAGCAGCATCTGCATTTGATATTAAGACAAAATCACCAATTTCTGCTACTATATTACCAAATTTGAATTTCCTGAAAAAACAAATACATAAATTACTTCAAGATCTCAATGAATAAAGGTAGTGTTGAGATACTACAGAAAAATATTTAAATTACTATATTTCATATGATATAAATAAAATGAATGAAAATGGGGAGAAGTAGAGAAGGGAATAGGAGAACAGTGAAACTTGAATGATCTGATCATTTTAATCATGGCTGAAGAAAGTAACCGATGCTCTTTGACCACTTGGACGGTAATGTTTACAAACATAGTAGCAGCGTAATGTTTGATATACATATAAAGCTGAGAAACAAAGAAAACATGAAAACGAAATGCTTTAAAATTTAAAAACATTTATCATAGAAGCATGTTACCAGATTAAACTGGGATTGTGAAGAAAAAAACTTAGTTTGAATTACCAACCCTGTATAACATTTTGAGGTTAATAAACTTACGTATAATGCTTAAATGATTGTGATAAACTTTGTGGATTGTAGACTTCATCACTTAGCCATGTAACAACTTTGGGAACTGTTTTCCTCCGCATCTTTGTATTTATTTTAACTTTGCTAAACTCTATTTCGATCGGTTACTTTTTCTGTCAAAAACTGTCAAAATTTCGCGCCATGCGCTAGGTTTGTCAAAAATATCGATATATTGATACAAAATATCCAATATCAAAAATTGAATCCAAAACGCAAAATCTTTTGAAAATTATTGATTTATCAATATTGTTTTCACCTCCGACATCCCTATCATGCGCTGTCGTTCACTATTGTCAGAATATAAAAGTCTGGTTTATTAGTTTATATTAATTTATATTATAAAATAGAGTGTTATTATGTATATCTCGTAATAAATAGAATTTTAAAATGCGTATGATTATAACGTACCATAAATATATTTTTAAAATCAGGATATGAAAGTACAGATACATGCAAACAGCAGCTAAAAATATTTTCATCAAAACTCCTAAAAATTGAATTCAGACAAAATCGACCATACCATCTTTTGCCTATTATTCATAAATAAAAAATTGATGTTTAAAAATTTCTGTATTGTCATTTGTCAAATATCAGTGTCATCATTTTCCTTATCTGTCATAAACACGTGCCCATATTTTTGTTTAATTTATTGTTAATAAAACTGCCCAAAAATGAAGCTTAAGCCTAAAAACTCCAACAAAAAGACATTATCTGACAAAATTGCAGATGCCCTGACTTTGAAACCTCGTGCAGATATCGAAGATGATCTTGTGTTTGGGACTAAGCCCAAGACATTATCGCGCTCTGATTTTGATTCCCCTGGTAGCGAAGATGAAGCATCTATCAGCGATTTTCGTAAAAGAAACGTAAATTTATTAAGTGAGGTTAGTAAAAAATACGAGGGACAAGTTGTCTCACGAAAACATTTAGAACAATCGAGTGATGAAAGTTCCAGTACTAATGAGGAAGAACATCCAAAAAATGGCAAGAATTCGTCATCAAAGCATTCAGTATCTTTGGATAATGAGTCGAGCGATGAATCATCGAGTAAGAACATGTCTAAATTGGGATTAGACTCTGAAAATTCAGGTTCTGATGCTGAAAGTGATGACTATAGTATAACAAATTTTAAGAAACAGCTACAGAGTGATGATGATGATGAAGATAAACAAGATGATGGTGATGAAGGCAGTGATGAAGAAGGTTATGATATAAGTCAAATGGAAGAACCTATGAAAGAAGATTTTGAGCATGTAAAGAAACAGAACATTTCTGAGGAGGCTAAAAAGGGGATTTGTGTAAGAAATCAACTGCTAGTCTGGGAAAGTTTGTTAGAAATGAGAATCCACCTTCAGAGGTGTGTAAGCACTGCTAATCAGATGCCATTTGCAGAAACTTATCAAGAATTGAAAAATTATGAAGAATTTATCTCTGAGAGTAATAACACAAAAGCTAATGTTGCTAATGTTTTGGATAAGTAAGTATTCTTTAAAACATATTTCTTAAATCCATACTAATATTATAAATGCGAAAGTAACTCTGTCTGTCTGTCTGTCTGTTCCTCTTTCACGCCTAAACGGCTGAACGGATTTTGATGAAATTTGGTATGGTGATAGATGATAACCTAGAAATGGTCATAGGCTATAAATAATCACGCCATCGTTCTTAGGGGGTAGGCAGTAGGCAGATAACTAAATTGAGTTAGTGATTTTCTGTGCTTATCCGGTATCTATGAGAATCGGCCAACATCTATTTTTCATCCCCCTAAATGTTAGGGGTGACCCACCCCCAAAAATTTTTTTTAAATTTTTTGACATTTTATTATTTATATGGCAGAACAACGTTTGCCGGGTCAGCTAGTAATAAATAAACTGGTTAACATATTCTTTAAGGATGAGGGTCAGGTATTTAATTGGGTAATTACCATGAGTTTACATAATTTTCCTATGTAATCAAAACTTTAAGGTTAATCCTTAGGTATCGTTGCCTTTGTTATCCACTTCTATGACTCAGTTTTGTTTATAATAAACCTATAATTAGCAACGTACAACTTCTAAAATACTTTTCCTATGTACAGTTTTAAAAGGGAGGACTTAATTTTTTTTTCTTATCACATACCTTTGTTATTTATGTAATTTTCAATGAATATAGAAAAATTAACATCACTATTTTGTCCTTAATACACTCCTTTTGAATTATGTATATATTGCTTTCATTAGGTTTATTTTAATTTATTTATTGTTAGAACTGTGTACATTATAATGTTGTTCAGTACATTTTGTATCAACAGTTTGACCTTTTAAGGCGTACAATATGGTTTAATGGTTCTAAATTTAACCCTGGCGGGGGCGCAGTGTCCTTGGATCCTAATCCTACCCATTAAGTGGCCATAGCCATTATTATCCACTTATGTGACACATTTTTGCTTATCATCATCATCCTAGCGTTAGTCCCGGTTGCTACCCAAACTTTCGTTTCGGTGCCCGGGGTCCGCTTTCCGACTTTTTCTACTCCACTTCGCGCGATCTTCAGCATCCCTGGTAGTGAGCCCATTGGCACGCATATCACCCTTTACGACGTCAAGCCAGCACTTTTTGGGTCTACCCCTCCTGCCGGGGCCCGGCGGAGGCGGCATGGCCAGACATTTGTTTCCCACGTAAGCATCGGGTTGCCGTAAAACATGGCCATACCAACGGAGCCGACACTCCTGCAATTTATCTGCAATGTCACGGACATGAAGACTACCGCGAATGCGGGAGTTCCTAACGCGGTCCTTCCGCGTCACTCCACACATCCACCGCAGCATATTCATCTCCGTGACACGCAGTGCTTGCTTGTGTCGCTCTAACACCGGCCACGCTTCACAGCCGTATAAAAGGACAGGACTAATGATGGTCTTATAGACCTGCCCCTTCAACTTTACCGGCATCTTGGGGACACAAATGACACCAGTTACCTCACGCCATTTGGCCCACGCGGCAGCAATGCGTGCCTTGACGTCGCAATCGATGTCACCAGACGCATGAAACACAGATCCCAGGTATTTCACATGGTCCGTGCGCTCGACCGTGTTGCCGTCTATGCGTACGGGTGTGGGATCTGTGGAGTTACAGGCCAAGTACTCGGTCTTCGCTACATTGAGCTTCAGACCACCGTTCTCAAGCGACTCCTTCCACACCTTCACACGTCGCACCAGCCTACCCCTGTCCGAATCTGCCAGCGCGATATCATCAGCATACATGAGCAGCCCCCGTGGCTATCGGCGTCGTCACAACCGGCCTGTGGCGCATAGGCACTTATCAAGTGGGTAACTACCCCATCGATAAGCACCCTAACGACCACAAGCCGGTCGCTATGACGTTTCACTTCCAAAATGTCGTTCTGGAACTCCTCCGAGAGCACTATGGCAACCCCATTCTCCCCACCAGGTGCACTTGTGTAGATCAGCTTGTAGCCATTCCCAATGAACTGGGATCTGTTGGCCTTCCACCGAGTCTCCTGCAGGAACGCCACGGCCACCCTCCGCCTGGAGAGCACATCAGCCAACTCTCTCGCGCGTCCGGTTAACGTGCCAATATTCCACGTTGCGAAGCGGAGTTTCCTTTTGGATGGGGCTAGTGTCTTTAGCCGTGCTCGCCCACGGCACGGCAGCCCTAGTCCACTTGTCACAGGAGTCGGGCGAGGTTCCTGCGCGTCGTTTTGCGGCGACGCCCTATCCGTGACAAATCTTTTACGAGTCCTAACCATATATTATTTGACAAGTTTTGGTTTTTACGAGAGCGACTGCCGTCCGACCTCCCAACCTTTAAAGGGAAACCTACAGGTGTCCTTCCCTTGCCGCATGCAAGCTGGCAGAGGGAGTAACCCATCAGTCGGCTTTTACGACTCCCTTGGGATGATTTAGGGTGGCCCTATTCTTTCTTCGGCCGGGACCACACGGCACACATTTTTGCTTATAATAAACCTATAAATAGCAACATAGTACTTCTAAAGTACTTTGGCTATGTGCAATTACATTTTGAAATATGACAACAATTTTTATTTTTTATAACTTAAACCTTTGTTATTTATATAATTTTCAATAAATATAGAAATATATATATATATATATATATATATATATATATATATATATATATATATATATATATATATATATATATATATATATATATATATATATATATATATATATATATATTGTGTTCTATTCTCTATTTTGTCCTTAATGAATGAATGAAATTTTTTGAATTATGTTTGTAAATATTTCTTTTTTCTTCTCTTTCATTTGATGTTTTCATGATGATGATGATCTTTTCATTTGATTTTAGTAAGCCTTTTTTGAAATCCTAGGTAATTTTCAAAATTAACATGGTTATGTTTGCGTAAGCATCATTTTTTTCCGACACTAAAAGGGTTAAATATTTCAATATACCTAGTCAGGTCATAAGTATTGTCACACAGTAAAAACTTTTCTTTTAGAATGCTGGCCACAAAAAAGTTTATTGAATTCGAATTTCGAATTGTTCATGAAAATAAAAATGTATACTTTTAGAATTTTACTCATTTTTAAATATGGAGTGGACGCTTAAAGAAGACCGTGTTGCAGTTATTGCGTTGCATCGTTGCGGTTACGCGCCAATTCAAATTTTTAACATACTGAAAAATTTGAATATAACCAAAAGATTCGTTTATCGTACCATCAATCGATACAATGAAGACTCTAGTGTAGATGACAGGTCAAGAAGTGGTCGCCCTCGGTCTGTTAGGACTCCAGCAGTGATAAAAGCTGTGAAGGCACGAATTCAAAGAAATCCCAAACGTAAGCAGAAACTGTTGGCCCTTCAGATGGGGTTAAGCAGAACCACGGTGAAAAGGGTGTTAAATGAAGGCTTCGGGCATATTGAAGAAAAACAGGACATCGTTTGAATGCTCGTCTAATGGACCTGAGACTGAAGAGATGCCGCGCTTTGTTGAAGCGGTACGCGGGAAAAAAATATCGGGAAATTCTTTTTTCGGATGAAAAAATGTTTACCGTAGAAGAGAGCTACAACAAACAAAATGATAAGGTGTACGCACACAGTAGTGAAGAAGCGAGCAACCGTATTCCGCGTGTCCAACGAGGTCATTTTCCATCCTCGCTCATGGTATGGTTGGGAGTTTCTTATTGGGGCTTAACAGAGGTACATTTTTGTGAGAAAGGTGTAAAAACGAATGCTGTTGTGTATCAAAATACAGTCCTGACGAACCTTGTGGAACCTGTTTCTCATACCATGTTCAATAACAGGCACTAGGTATTCCAACAAGATTCGGCGCCAGCTCATAGAGCGAAGAGCACACAAGACTGGCTGGCGGCGCGTGAAATCGACTTCATCCGGCACGAAGACTGGCCCTCCTCCAGTCCAGATTTGAATCCGTTAGATTACAAGATATGGCAACACTTGGAGGAAAAGGCGTGCTCAAAGCCTCATCCCAATTTGGAGTCACTCAAGACATCCTTGATTAAGGCAGCCGCCGATATTGACATGGACCTCGTTCGTGCTGCGATAGACAACTGGCCGCGCAGATTGAAGGCTTGTATTCAAAATCACGGAGGTCATTTTGAATAAACTTTAATGTCATAAGAATCTATGTTTTGTTAAGTTCATTTTGGTATATGAATGGTTACATAATTAATAAACTTGTTACAATTATTTTACATTAAACATGTGACAGAATTTATGACCTGACTAGGTAAAATCATAGAGATTACCTATTAAAAGTCAAAGATTTACCACCACATTACATAAGGTAGAGTGTTGAAGCTATTATAATAGGATGCAACCAATGGCTCGTAGAGCATCAACATTGCTTTGATGCTTTTAAAATGTCTGTTTCTTTGTTACAGGTTACTGACATTACAAAACTTACTTCTAAAGAATTATCCAGAAACAAAATCTCTTGTTACAAATAAAAATAAACAAGACAAGAATGAGAAACAAAATAAAAAAGAAGAAAGTGATGAAGAAATACCAAGTGATACCGAGAATGAGGAAATTCCTTCAGATACAGAAGAAGAAGACAATGTTAAAGAAACATCTAAAGATGTGAAAGAGAGTGTTAAAATACCGAATAACACAAAGAAACGTAAACTAGAAGATTATGAAAATGAATTATTGTCTTCTCATAAAGCCTTTAAATCATTCAGAGATACATCAATACAGAAATGGAATGATAAAACTAGGTTAGCAACAGCTGCAAATATTAAAAATGCATCAACAAATAGTATTTTACAACAGATATCTTACATTTTGTCTGATACAGGGAAGTTAGTACGACGCACACAATTAAAACGATCTGAGTATGATATTGTAGGTTATAAGAAACCATTAGAGGAAGTTAATAATGGTGAAGACAATTTAGTAACCAAAAATAGGAAAGATGACGATGAATATATCCCTGAGATTTTTGACGATAGTGACTTCTACCATCAGTTATTGCGAGAGTTAATTGAGTGCAAGTCTGCGGATATATCAGATCCAGTTCAACTTAGTCGTCAATGGATAGCTTTACAGCAAATGAGGAGTAAGATGAAAAGAAAAGTGGACACTAAAGCAACTAAAGGAAGAAAAATTAAGTATGTAGTACATAATCAACTGGTTAACTTTATGGCACCAGAAAAATGCTTGAAATGGACAGACGAAAGTACAAATGAGCTATACAGTTCCTTGTTTGGAAAAATGTTTGAGCACAATAATGCCGGATTGGATAATTTAGGAAATGTATTTAAATTGCAGAAATAATAAAGCAATATATTATGTTAAATTATAAAAAAAATGTTTTAAATAATTTTTAACCTATTATAGAAATTTCATATTAATAAATTCCTTTAAATTATACACAAATATCATATGACTGTCCATTCTAGTAGATTCATTGTGAAATGAGCAGTCTGAAACTGATTTGAGTATACCTTTACAAGCTTTTTCTATTGTAGCAAATCTTGAATCCTCAGGATTATGTTTTCCATATAACTTATAGAAAGTCATTGAAATTTTCAAACTCGATGTACTACAAAATTAATTAATATTTAGTTTTTATACTTCTTGGTAACATAATGGCCCTGTAGTTCTGGTGGACGAGATTAGTATCATCCTATTTGATTCCTACAAGGTCATAAAAAGTGATGGATGGGTTATGCCCAGGTCGGCAGCGAAGTGCCAATGCGTCTGGTGATGCAAACGTCTAAAAGTGACGGTGACCATCTGCTACTGGCTACAGGGTAAGCAGATTGCTGACCCAGTAGCAATGGTCTACTTATCTCCAGTTATAAAAAAAATCTGCTAGCTCACAGGCACCATTCTGGGTAAGATTCGCACTCCAAATTTAGACTAATCTGCAATTTATATCTACGTGCTTTTTTTTTTAGTAAAGAACAGGAATAACGGATGCACGGCACCGAGTAGCATAGACACAAAATGGCGTGTTGAAATATTAGACCAGTGATTCTCAACCTTTTTTTTGTTGCGGCACATATTTAACGATTTCAAAATTTGGCGGCACACAAAGAAAAAGATAAAAATTATTTACTTACTACAACACAGTGCATAAATAGTTTATGACAAAAATTTTAAATATACGAAATAAACTAATATATACTACAATAATAACTAAATGTTTATTAAGGAATTAATTACAAGCTAATAATAAAAATATTTTTAATGCAAAATTTGAGCTTGATGTTTTTTGATAATTTCATTTATATTTGGTCGTAAAACTGACAATGCTACTCTCATATCGTCTTCTACATTTAACAATCTTGATCTTTTTTTAGTTTTAATGTTGGCTAATGCTGAAAATCCGAATTCACACAAATAAGATGTGAAAAATTGTAATAATATGTTTAAAGCTTTTTTGGCTATCATTGGATAATCGCATCTGATGTTAATCCAAAATGAATTAATTGATTCTTCTGAATGTTTTAAAATTAAATCTCGATTATTAGAAAGCAAAATGAGTTCTTCCTCTTCATTCAAAGTTAAGTCAAATACAGAGGTATCCTTTGCAAAGCAAATAATAAAATAATTTTTTTTTGTGGATTTATATATATATATTCATGTTAAAAATATTTTTCTTTTTAAATGATATAGTTTAATAATATTAACATTATTATATATTTGCAAAATTTGGCGGCACACTTTTGAAATTTGGCGGCACACAAAAGTGCCGCGGCACAGTGGTTGAGAATCACTGTATTAGACTGACGATATTGATTAACATATTCCGGTTTCTACGTTTCGGCATTTTTGCTTCTAGAATGAAACACTTGTAAGAAGAAAGTTACTTAATATTATTAATTTATTTCTTTAAATTTAATTAAGAGCACGTTTCCATATTATAAAAATGACCAAATCTATGTTTTAAGAATTCTAGAGCGTGTATACCTACCTATTATTTAAATTTTAAAAATTAATGTCTTCCCTTTTAAAAAAAAACTTAAAGCATGTTGAGATGTGTTATTGCATTAAATTGGAAAACGGCGATATTTTTTAGTCAATGGTCCTATAGAATAAATATTCCAAGCCATGTATATTTTTAAATTTCAAGTAAAATTTCTGTTAAATGTATAACCATTTTCAGTGTTGAAAACGGATGAGACAAGGATCAAAATTTATACCCGCCTAAAAACATGATTAACATAATTGAATTATTGAACAGTATTTTTTTTTTTGTTAGATGAAGGCTGTTGTGGCTCAGACGACGTAACAGCGACTCCGAGCAGAATAGTAAAATTTTCTAATTTTCATCACTATATTTAGTACGAAGGATCTGTTGCGGTTTAAACCTGTCATATTAATATCACATCATAGGTAGTTCACTGTCATAATGTTATCACATGTGTTTTGATTTAACAGTTTGCATTAATTATTTGAGGTTGGGGTTACGATTATTTTTATTTGATTACTCGATGACTTTTGTTTCCTGGAACGAGTTGCGTAATGAATGATGAGCACGTGAAGTACGTTTGTTTGAGGTGTCTCTACTAGTAAAAAATGAATTAATTAAATTGGCTAATTTATCGTTGTATTATATTACTACTAGCTGACCCGGCAAACGTTGTTCTGCCATATAAATAATAAAATGTCAAAAAATTAAAAAAAAAATTTTGGCGGTGGGTCACCCCTAACATTTAGGGGGATGAAAAATAGATGTTGGCCGATTCTCAGACCTACTCAATATGCTCACAAAATTTCATGAGAATCGGTCAAGCCGTTTCGGAGGAGTATGGCAACGAAAACTGTGACACGAGAATTTTATATATTAGATTCCACTATGGTTAGAGTAGTGTACGTATTTTTGAAATGTCAATTCTTAAATGCATAAATCTGAATTAACTAATTAACTGTGTGTATAGATATGGGATATTCTAAAATTAAAATTGACCAGATAAGCCGGTGTTACATCAAAAAATAAATATTGTGAACATTCACATGGGTATTAAATGGTAACTACTTTTATGTATGAGGCTATTTAATAGTTTCATGCTTTTTTATATTTTAAAATTAAATTTTTTTTTGCGTAGACGATTGGCGATTCAATTTGTCCAGATAGGTGCCTGGTCCAGGGACTTGTCTTGATTCCAGGTCTAACTGCACTCTACTCCATCGTCCTCATATACTATATGCTCAGGTGTAATTGCACAGTCTTATTCGAAAATTTTGGAATCCATTACAAAAATCAAATATAAACTGTAAATACATCAATATCCTGAAATATATATATAAAAAAAGCACGAGCAGAGTCAAATTAGAAACTAGAGGAGACGAAGTAAACATAGAACGAGGAGTTAGACAGGGAGATCCTCTTTCCCCGAAGCTGTTTATCGCAGTACTTGAAAATGTTTTTCAAAAACTAGACTAGAAAAACAAGGGAGTGTACGTACATAAACGGACACTATTTAAACCATCTGAGGTTCGCTGATGATATTGTTATAATTGCTGAAACTGCCAAAGACCTTGAGGAAATGATGAAATCGCTGGACTGCGAAAGCTCCAAAGTCGGACTAGAAATGAATGTAAATAAAACTAAGATATTAACCAACAGACACGAACGCCCGATAGTAATAAAAGGTAACAATATAGAATACGTCAGCGAATACATCTACCTAGGGAAGCAAATCTCGTTCAAAACATCAAGCAACGAAGAAGAAGTAACAAGGAGAATCAACGCAACTTGGAAGAAATTCTGGGCACTAAGAGAAATCCTAAAAGGGAACTACAGCTTGCACATGAAAAGGACAATATTTGACACATGCCTATTACCCTGCTTGTTATATGGTTGCCAAACCTGGATATTTACAAATAAAATAAAACAAAAAATCAAAAGCAGTCAAAGAGCAATGGAAAGGAGCATGTTGAAAATTAGAAGAATACAAAAAATTAAGAGCGTAAACATTCGTCATAAAACCAAACTCACTGATGCTCTCAGGCACGCACTATCACTCAAATGGACATGGGCCGGACACATTTCACGATACCCAGACAGAAGATGGACCATTGAAGCCACACGATGGAAAGGACCAATGGGAAAAAGGAGCGTTGGTCGACAATTAAGACGGTGGGCTGATGACATAATACACGTCGCAGGAAACGACTGGATAAAGTCAGGCAAAGACAGGGAGTTATGGAAAAGGATGGAGGAGGCCTTTACCCAAACAGGGATCCAAATCTCATAAATAATAACTAACATTAATTATAAGTAACCTTTTTAAATTTAATTAACTTACTAACAAACATTGTAATATAGGAATTAGCATAGAGAGATTTGGATTAAATGGCTTTATTATTATCCTCTTTATTTATTTTCTTTTCTAGTTATTTACATTTTTCAAAATAATTTACATTTCATTTTATAAAATACTTATTAATATTAAAAAAATAATTTATTTTATAAAACGATATTTACAAAGAAATTAAATTAAAAAATATAAAAAACTGTCCGTCGCTGGGAGCGAGGCCTAGGGCCCAAGCTACCGGTGGTTAGGGCTCCAGAGACAGGAATCTCCTCACTATGCGTGCCGTGCTTAGGAGAACCGCCTTCTGTATCCGACCCTTCACCCATTTACCTAGCGAAAGCCTCTCTAGATGTTTATCGAAGCTCTTCGCTATAAGCCCGTTCACTGACACCACTATCGGTACGATGCTCGTTGATTCCATGTGCCACATGGCGGCAACCTCGTGAGCAAGATCTAAATATTTTGTAATCTTGTCAGTTTCTGCTTTCACGAGGTTACCATCATGTGGGACACTAATATCAATGATCATCGTATGTCTCGCAGATCGATCTATTATCACAATATCAGGCTTATTGGCAACAATAGTCCTGTCTGTGATAATAGATCGATCCCAGTAGAGCGTGATATGGCCACTATCAAGAACTGACTCAGGCGTGTATTTATAATAGGGCACTTCTGAAGATATAAGCTTGTATCGAAGGGCAAGTTGCTGATGGATGATTCTGGCCACTAAGTTGTGTCTGTGCAAATACTCAGAGTTAGCAAGACGAGAACAACCAGAAGTAACATGCCTAATCGACTCACCAGGACAGTGACAGGCTCTACACGTGTCGATCGTGCCGTCTTTTAGGATGTACCTCCGGTAGTTGTTCGTCTTAATAACCTCGTCCATAATTGCACAGACAAAACCTTCGGTTTCCCCAAAGAGGTCACCGAATCGAAGCCAGTTCACCGATGCCAGCAGATCTATATCGGGCCCATATAGTGCTCGATAAAATCTACCGTGCAGCTCCTTGCTCTTCCACACATCCATACGCTCAGCAGTACTCATTACCTCAGGCCTGCTCCAGCTCTCTTTTGCAAGAGAGAGCGGGGTGAGTCCCTTGTCTACTGCCTTCATATCCCGATGCATCCCCACGTTGGTTTTGAGAAAGTATTCCCGGAGCTTGCATATCTCACGGTTGTGCAGATTTTTGGCATTTAGCAGACCTCGCCCTCCGCACTTCCGTGGGATATACAATCTCATAACCGATGATCGTGGGTGATGAATCCGATATGAAGTCATCATGCAACGAACCCTTCGATCCAAGGCATCCAGCTCTGTCTGAGTCCACCTTAGTATACCAAAGGAGTAGGTCAGCGATGGCATAACCCAGCTGTTAATGGCGCGAATCTTGTTACCACCTGAGAGGAAGGAGTTCAACACTTTTCTCAGGCGGCTAAAAAATTTCTCCTTTACCAGCTGTTTTATGTCTACGTCATCGATACCTAATGATTGTGATATACCAAGGTATTTGTAGGTGTCACCTTCAGAGAGAGATCTGAAGGACATATTTTCAGAGAGTTGTAATTCGTTTGAATTGACAACTCGCCCCCGCTGTACATGCATAACCGCACACTTGTCCACGCCGAACTCCATTCCTATAGAACTACTGAACCTTTCAGTTAGTTTTAATAGTTCTAGTAGGTCCGTTTTTTTTGACGCGAACAGTTTGAGGTCATCCATGTATAGTAGGTGAGATATGACTTCACCCCCTCTGCGAAGTTGAAAACCTAGTCTTGAATCCTCAAGCAGTGCGCTCAAAGGGTTCAATGCTAGGCAAAACCACAATGGGCTCAGGCTGTCACCTTGAAAAATCCCACGCTCTATTCTTAATAGTCCGTCTAAAAACCGTCCTCTTCCTGGGAGGCTAAGTCTTGTGACCCACTGTCGCATGCACGAACCTAGGAAGGTGCGTAGAGTAGCATCAATTTTATACAACTCCAACACCCTCATAAGCCATGAATGCGGCACTGAATCATAAGCCTTTTTATAATCAACCCAAGCAGTGCAGAGGTTTTTTCTATTTCGACGGACTTGTTTATTTATAGCCATATCTACGAGGAGGAGCTCTTTCGTACCACGGGACCCCGGTCTACATCCATTTTGAGTATCAGCCAAAATTTTGTTGTCTAAGAGATGTTTCATTAATTTTGTTCTCAAAATGGATGTAAGCAACTTGTAGATGGTAGGTAAGCAAGTTATGGGTCTATAATTTCTAGGATCCATGGTACTACCAGATTTTTAATTTTACTTATTATTATTATTCCTCTTTATTTATTTTCTTTTCTAGTTATTTACATTTTTCAAAATAATTTACATTTCATTTTATAAAATACTTATTAATATTAAAAAAATAATTTATTTTATAAAACGATATTTACAAAGAAATTAAATTAAAAAATATAAAAAACTGTCCGTCGCTGGGAGCGAGGCCTAGGGCCCAAGCTACCGGTGGTTAGGGCTCCAGAGACAGGAATCTCCTCACTATGCGTGCCGTGCTTAGGAGAACCGCCTTCTGTATCCGACCCTTCACCCATTTACCTAGCGAAAGCCTCTCTAGGTGTTTATCGAAGCTCTTCGCTATAAGCCCGTTCACTGACACCACTATCGGTACGATGCTCGTTGATTCCATGTGCCACATGGCGGCAACCTCGTGAGCGAGATCTAAATATTTTGTAATCTTGTCAGTTTCTGCTTTCACGAGGTTACCATCATGTGGGACACTAATATCAATGATCATCGTATGTCTCGCAGATCGATCTATTATCACAATATCAGGCTTATTGGCAACAATAGTCCTGTCTGTGATAATAGATCGATCCCAGTAGAGCGTGATATGGCCACTATCAAGAACTGACTCAGGCGTGTATTTATAATAGGGCACTTCTGAAGATATAAGCTTGTATCGAAGGGCAAGTTGCTGATGGATGATTCTGGCCACTAAGTTGTGTCTGTGCAAATACTCAGAGTTAGCAAGACGAGAACAACCAGAAGTAACATGCCTAATCGACTCACCAGGACAGTGACAGGCTCTACACGTGTCGATCGTGCCGTCTTTTAGGATGTACCTCCGGTAGTTGTTCGTCTTAATAACCTCGTCCATAATTGCACAGACAAAACCTTCGGTTTCCCCAAAGAGGTCACCGAATCGAAGCCAGTTCACCGATGCCAGCAGATCTATATCGGGCCCATATAGTGCTCGATAAAATCTACCGTGCAGCTCCTTGCTCTTCCACACATCCATACGCTCAGCAGTACTCATTACTTCAGGCCTGCTCCAGCTCTCTTTTGCAAGAGAGAGCGGGGTGAGTCCCTTGTCTACTGCCTTCATATCCCGATGCATCCCCACGTTGGTTTTGAGAAAGTATTCCCGGAGCTTGCATATCTCACGGTTGTGCAGATTTTTGGCATTTAGCAGACCTCGCCCTCCGCACTTCCGTGGGATATACAATCTCATAACCGATGATCGTGGGTGATGAATCCGATATGAAGTCATCATGCAACGAACCCTTCGATCCAAGGCATCCAGCTCTGTCTGAGTCCACCTTAGTATACCAAAGGAGTAGGTCAGCGATGGCATAACCCAGCTGTTAATGGCGCGAATCTTGTTACCACCTGAGAGGAAGGAGTTCAACACTTTTCTCAGGCGGCTAAAAAATTTCTCCTTTACCAGCTGTTTTATGTCTACGTCATCGATACCTAATGATTGTGATATACCAAGGTATTTGTAGGTGTCACCTTCAGAGAGAGATCTGAAGGACATATTTACAGAGAGTTGTAATTCGTTTGAATTGACAACTCGCCCCCGCTGTACATGCATAACCGCACACTTGTCCACGCCGAACTCCATTCCTATAGAACTACTGAACCTTTCAGTTAGTTTTAATAGTTCTAGTAGGTCCGTTTTTTTTGACGCGAACAGTTTGAGGTCATCCATGTATAGTAGGTGAGATATGACTTCACCCCCTCTGCGAAGTTGAAAACCTAGTCTTGAATCCTCAAGCAGTGCGCTCAAAGGGTTCAATGCTAGGCAAAACCACAATGGGCTCAAGCTGTCACCTTGAAAAATCCCACGCTCTATTCTTAATAGTCCGTCTAAAAACCGTCCTCTTCCTGGGAGGCTAAGTCTTGTGACCCACTGTCGCATGCACGAACCTAGGAAGGTGCGTAGAGTAGCATCAATTTTATACAACTCCAACACCCTCATAAGCCATGAATGCGGCACTGAATCATAAGCCTTTTTATAATCAACCCAAGCAGTGCAGAGGTTTTTTCTATTTCGACGGACTTGTTTATTGATAGCCATATCTACGAGGAGGAGCTCTTTCGTACCACGGGACCCCGGCCTACATCCATTTTGAGTATCAGCCAAAATTTTGTTGTCTAAGAGATGTTTCATTAATTTTGTTCTCAAAATGGATGTAAGCAACTTGTAGATGGTAGGTAAGCAAGTTATGGGTCTATAATTTCTAGGATCCATGGTACTACCAGATTTGTGTATAAGGTGCGTGACCCCCGTGGTCATAAAGGATGGGAGGCAGCACGAGTTTATAGCATCTTGGAATTGAGTTGCCAAACAGGAGTGCGAAATCTTAAACCATTTGATCCAAAAGTTGTGTAAGCCGTCCGGTCCAGGACTTTTCCAGTTTTGGCACGAACGGATTGCACAACTTACGTCTGATGGAACCACTATGACTTGTTCCATCTCTGGAATAAGTTCACACCTCTGTTCAACAGCCCCTTTCCATTCGTTCTCAGTGTGACTTCCCGGAACAGACCAGATGCCACGCCAGAATTCCAGCGTTGCATCGTTATTTGGCAACTGTCCGTCAGCCACTAATACCTTCGAATGTTCCCAGCCTCTATACACACCTTTCTGGTTTCTTTGGAAGCGACAATTAAGGAAATATCTTTCTGTGCGTTCTTTATACCTGCGAATCCGGTTTGCCCAGGCATAGACTCTCTGTTTCAAGAAGTCTATGCGCTCCGTGACTCTAAGCATATAGTCACTAGATCCAATATCGGTTCCAGCAAATGCCTGAGTCACGAAACGCATCACCCTTGGTCGAGTATTTCCCGATCGAAAACAAATTAGTTTAGCTATTAGAGTTCGTGTTGCATTAATTCTACGTTCTATTCTGTACTGCCAGGCTGGTTTGTCATATGTTTTTTTTTCATATTGGGGAATATTATTAAATTTCACACCAACAGTACGACACACGGCGACAGCCCCACAGTACAAAATAGAATGTGTCTCATCCAGATCTTTACTTGTTAATATATACGGTTCTAAAAGCTGGTTAAAATTACCCAAAATAGACAAACTATGTCTATGTATGGGTAGACGAGGTAGCTGTGGTCTATTTAGGGTAGGTATGTCTTTATACTCCTTAATTGCCTCCTCCAAAGTCCTCCTCATACGCTCTAAATCCTGGCTACTTACGGAATCAGTCCTATGAATATCCAAATCCGTATTAGATGGTGATGTTGAGGATACTTCCATCACAACATCACTATGTTGTAGAATTGGATATTGTGCATTTTCATTTATCCTAAGACTGTTCCGTACTTCAGTGCGTAGACGATCAAGTACAGGTTCGTCCAGCAGTTTTAACCGCTGAATGGCCCGCACCTGATCCGACAAGCGCTGTGCCGTGACAGTGGTATTTGGGTGAAGAACCTGAAACAGAGACAGCATCCGATCACGATACGCCGTGAGGTAGGTTCCCATCTTTGTAGCCTCAAAGTACGCGCGCATGACACTCTCATTCATCTCCCTAGTCCATCTCATGCGGCGCACTACACCACCAGTAGCGGGAGTCGGGCGCGGGGCGCTCCCCGCAGGCTCCAAGGGGACGTGGACGACCACCATCAGCAATGGTGGTCGTCCACGTCCCCGCGTAGGTCTTCGACACGAGTTAGACGACGCTGTCCCATCCTCGTTGTTATGGCTCGACATCCCTCTGGCCAAATCTTCTGTGTTAGAGGTTGGTCGGGTGGAGCTTGGTGAAGTGGGTACAGCAGGTGGAAGGCGTGCGCGATTACGGCTGGCTATCTTGTCTGTTCATGTGACTTGTTTTATTTATACATATTAAATTTTACAACACTTCGAAAGCATATTTTCATTTTGACGTGAGTTGTCATTTTGAACTAATTTATGAGATTTTAGTTTTCAATAGTTTATTTCTTATTTTTATGATATATATATATATATATATATATATATATACACTTGAAGGATTTATTTTCACTATTTATTCGTAATTGCAATGGCAAATATGTAAAAAGAAATCAGAAAACTATTTTTTAAATAAAATTTTTCAGACAGCCATGTGTCAGCATTCACAGACTTGACAGTTTTTTTATTATTATTATTATTATTCGAAAATTTTAGAATCCGTGACTGTCACGACAATCGAACGGTTCTATCGACGATCTTAATACTGAATCATCATAATGAAGTTACACTGATTATTTTTCTTTTTGTGATATAACTACTCTAGGTAGTAATTTTTCTCTAATGGACTTGGAGCCCCCAAGCCTATTTGTATGGGTGGTCCCATGGTCTCTAAATATGTATGTTGCCATAATAAGCTTGTGCCGTGTTCCAGCAGTTTCCCAGGTTCCATTTCCCTTACGCGGACGGCGGCGTGTTAGCGGTGCCAATGGCGTTGCAAGTATTCATGGTAACTACAAATATTAAGTGGTGTACAAGTATTAAGTGATGGTGGTGTGGTGTATCTACTGTGTGTCTACTGATCCACAACAATAAAAAAATTGAAAATTTAAATGAAGAGCGAGTGACGATTTTTAGCTGTAACACTTCCGCAATGCAAAATCTGTTTAAGAAAAAATTGCTCGAACAAACTGCCAGTGGAAAAATTATTTTGTCTTATCTTTATTTTCACTAAGGTGTCTTTGGTTGATTCTACGAGCACTCGTCCACCAGGCGATCTTCGTCCCGCGTTATCGACCCTGTTGACCTGTGCTGAGACACGGGTTATCTCATCTGCTTATAAACACTGTTATCTGTGCCAATTGTAGAACATTTTTTGACATCTTGCGACAAACATCGGTATTTCTCAAAGGTTTTCTTTGCATTAATAAAAGTAGAATAGATTTCTTTATCTTTATTGTGATATCGACTGATTTATTTATCGTTTAGTTTTTTGCAAGTGAATTGAATTATATTTAAATCGAAATATCGAAATTATATTTAAATTACAGAAACGCTGCATACGCTCAATGTTTGGACTAAAAGTAACAGATAGTTGTAGAAATTACTTTATGAAGAATAATATTTTAACACTTCCATGCCTATACATATTTGAATTGGCAGTATTTGTCAAAAATAATCGGCAGCTATTTCCAAGCATGTCAGACGCCAAAGAAAGAAATCGACGATATAATGATCGTTTATGTGCACACAGTTCAAATACTAAGTTGATGCAAAAAAGTGTATTACGCATGGCACCTCGAATTTATAATAAAATACCAGAACAATTTAAAGGTTTTAATATGATATATATATATATATATATATATACCTAGTCAGGTCATAAATTCTGTCACATGTTTAATGTAAAATAATTGTAACAAGTTTATTCATTATGTAACCATTCATATACCAAAATGAACTTAACAAAACATAGATTCTTATGACATTAAAGTTTATTCAAAATGACCTCCGTGATTTTGAATACAGGCCTTCAATCTGCGCGGCCAGTCGTCTATCGCAGCACGAACGAGGTCCATGTCAATATCGGCGGCTGCCTTAATCAAGGATGTCTTGAGTGACTCCAAATTGGGATGAGGCTTTGAGCACGCCTTTTCCTCCAAGTGTTGCCATATCTTGTAATCTAACGGATTCAAATCTGGACTGGAGGAGGGCCAGTCTTCGTGCCGGATGAAGTCGATTTCACGCGCCGCCAGCCAGTCTTGTGTGCTCTTCGCTCTATGAGCTGGCGCCGAATCTTGTTGGAATACCCAGTGCCTGTTATTGAACATGGTATGAGAAACAGGTTCCACAAGGTTCGTCAGGACTGTATTTTGATACACAACAGCATTCGTTTTTACACCTTTCTCACAAAAATGTACCTCTGTTAAGCCCCAATAAGAAACTCCCAACCATACCATGAGCGAGGATGGAAAATGACCTCGTTGGACACGCGGAATACGGTTGCTCGCTTCTTCACTACTGTGTGCGTACACCTTATCATTTTGTTTGTTGTAGCTCTCTTCTACGGTAAACATTTTTTCATCCGAAAAAAAGAATTTCCCGATATTTTTTTCCCGCGTACCGCTTCAACAAAGCGCGGCATCTCTTCAGTCTCAGGTCCATTAGACGAGCATTCAAACGATGTCCTGTTTTTCTTCGATATGCCCGAAGCCCTAAGTCTTCATTTAACACCCTTTTCACCGTGGTTCTGCTTAACCCCATCTGAAGGGCCAACAGTTTCTGCTTACGTTTGGGATTTCTTTGAATTCGTGCCTTCACAGCTTTTATCACTGCTGGAGTCCTAACAGACCGAGGGCGACCACTTCTTGACCTGTCATCTACACTAGAGTCTTCATTGTATCGTTTGATGGTACGATAAACGAATCTTTTGGTTATATTCCAATTATTCAGTATGTTAAAAATTTGAATTGGCGCGTAACTGCAACGATGCAACGCAATAACTGCAACACGGTCTTCTTTAAGCGTCCACTCCATATTTAAAAATGAGTAAAATTCTAAAAGTATACCTTTTTTATTTTCATGAACAATTCGAAATTCGAAATCAATAAACTTTTTTGTGGCCAGCATTCTAAAAGAAAAGTTTTTACTGTGTGACAATACTTATGACCTGACTAGGTATATATATATATATATATATATATATATATATATATATATATATATATATATATATATATATATATATATATATATATATATATATATATATATAAATGCTTTAAACTTTTTATTACTAGGTCTGAAACCTTATTAGGGTGAAAATATACTCACAACGCTCATGTGGAGGATTGTCAAATTACGACAAATTTCATATAACTATAGTAAAAATGATAAAAAATTACGACTGGATTAGTGTTTGGCTACGATGAAGTAAACTTATTTTATAAGTTTTATAAATCATATAAAGTTATATAATATAAATTGATGAAATTAAGTCAATATTTTGTTATTCTTGTAGAAAAGCAGACAGGCTCACGGACCACTTAATAGTGGCAGTTACCGTCGCCTGTGGATGTTTGCGACGCCATGGGCATCTCGAACACGCTGCCGTCTGCGCAGGGGATCTGGAACATGGTCACTTATGTCGGAGCACAACACAAAGGGTATTATGGGTGCATATTTCGAAATTGGAAGTGGTTGCAATCCAGTCGACCTTGGAGATTACTACCTAGCTGAGATTGTTCAGTAGTTTACTCCACTTCTGCATGTAAAAAATTTAAGAATTTGCAAATATTGAACTAATAATAATATTGAACTACTAGCCGTAGTGAATAAATACGCATAGAGAACAGGTGGATGATTAGTGTCTAGCAACAAAAATTGCACTCATAGAATCAATTTTTCTTTACATACTAAGAAAAATATATTTTTTATAGGACATTTCCCTGCGCTAGGCAAAAATGTTATGGCGAAGGATGCGATGATTCGAGTGGAAAATATTTGGAGAAACTGCGGTGTAAGTCTAAGGACTAAAATAAATTTTTTTTTTTGTTGGCTTAGTGTTTCCCATATTTCTTTACGGTGTCGAAACGTGGACAATACCTGTCTGTCCCATAAGGATACAGGAACTTGGGTCACTAACGCCGGAACAACACAAGGTTACTATGGTGGCATACTAAAGAGTGGTCGCCATCAAGACGGGCTTGAGGCCCGCTAGGGTATGGAAAAGCATAGATGCATTCGAAATGTGGTGCTGTAGGTACAAATGAATCTATTCTTGACCAACTTAAAGTAAAAGACCGACTGTTCACTATCTGTCTTCGTCGCATCCTTTGGTACTTTTTTATAGTTAGAGTTCAGCAGACAGGCAAACGATCCACCCTAGCAGCTGGTCACCGTCGCCTATAGACGTTTGCAACACCAGAAGCATTACAAACACGCTGCCGGCCTCGAAGAAATTTTATAACGCCTTTTTTAAAGAATCTCATATCGTGCCGCGCTGAGAAAATCTCAGCTGGAAGCTCATTCCAGATCCTGAGACCCTTCTTTGGTTATATAGCAAGACGAGGGGACCACATCTTGGGAAGACTAATTATAGTCGGAGAGTGCGATCCCTGACTAGATGGTCAGTCCAAATAGAGGAAAGGAGTGCTACGGCGATCCAGGATGGCGACAGGTTTCCTATTTGTCACCATTGCAGTTCGCTGGAGAGATTTCGTTCGTTCCCTTGTGATCGCACCATGTAGCAATCACGATCTTCAGTCACTAAGGACCGACCAGAAAGAGGCAAAAATGAGTATCATGGGGCTTTTTTACAAATATACAATTAACCGACGCATACAGACCAGAACAATTTCTTTTTATTGCTGTAGGACAGCAGAGAAGCTGACAGTCCGCTTAGAATTTAGCAGTTACCGGCGTCTGTGGGTGTTTGCAACGCCAGTGGTATTGCGAACACGCTGTTGTCCCATAAGGGTACAGGAACTTGGATCACTAATGCCGGAACACAACACAAAGTTATTATGACTTAAGGCCAAAGGTGGTCGACATCCAGAAAGGTTTTTTTTAGGCCCTACCACGTAGCTAGGGTGGGTTGTTTAGTCGCCTTTTACGACAGGCCGACCCCGGCCGCAGAGATTAGTATTCTTTCTCCGCTCCTGCACGGATAGAACTGTATTTATAAATACTTTACCCTCCGTGGAAATAGAAGGCGCGCCGTCAATTGTTTTCCACTTTTCAGCAATTTTTCCTGCTTACATTCGAAGCTCGGGGTCAGTGCACTTTACATGTGGAAAGAACTTCATAAAAATAAAAGAGAATTTAATAAAATATAAAATATCATTTTACTCAAAGCCTTATAACGTTTGCTTTTAAAGAGTATTTCTTCTTTATCTATACTTCTAGAGATCTTTAAATTATTGACTCAATATAAAATCTTTAGAAAAGTATTACATTAATAAAATAAATTTCACAGGCCTCTCTTAATACTTTCATATTAAGGTTTTCATAGTAAGTAATGGCTGTGTTTCGCAATCATGCTGAAGACCGAGTACATAAAGGTTACATGGTTACAAGTTTAATAAATCGTCTATCCATCTCAAGGGAATGTGACAGGTGAATGAGGCCATTCAGGCACTAAAACCAAAACAATTATTGACTCTTAACATTATATTATAAGACCTATCATATTGTATGGATCGGATTGCTCGGCAAATAAAGGGGACGGATGAAACGTTATTGCATGCTATGTAGATGCGAATGATGATATGGATGAGTAGAGTACAAAAATGGATAAAATTAGCAATGAATGTAAGTTGGATGAATCGTGTAAGTGCTTGGCCAGACTGAACACGCGGGCGTGAGGCGGTCGCGGCGCGGCATACTTAAACATACGAAACCTTATTTGAGTGACCGTAGTGGGCACGCGGGCGGTTTCATATGTTTAAGTGGCCGCGCCGCGACCGCCCCGCGCCCGCGTGTGCAGGCTGCCTAAGCACTAAAAGATGGTAAGGTGAGGAGAGTGCAAGGAGAGAACATATTGTGCCGACTCCTCATAGTCTGGGATAAGAGTAGGAAGAAAAGGAAGAACATTATTATGTCACCCTCGTATACAATTTATGCATAAAAAACGTAAATAAAAATGCATTATTGCTCTAGAAATATTAAAATTGCATTAGTTTCTGCTGGAACTTAAGGACTGGAACAATTGACGATAGAGTGGCCGCGGGGACATACGAGTAGCAAATAATAACGTGATCTAAGTTATAAAATATGGTGATTTTATATTTATATTAAACTAGCTGTGCCCGCGACTTTGTCCGTGAAGAATAGTGACTTTGGGCAGCATTTTTGGATATATCTTTTGGTTTATTAAACCTATTTCTTTTTTTATTATTACATTTTATTTATATTTTTATTTGTTGTTTTATGTATTTTATTTTTAGGGGGTGTAATTTTTTTAATCATAAATTTTTTATTTCCTTTATTCATATTTTTATTTTAAGCCTTTACTGGATTTTACGTTTTTACATTTTATCTTAAAGCTTTACTGTGCACTATGTTGGCAGTATCCTACTCGAGAAAGAGCAACATACAATTGCCCATGAGAAAAACACTCTTTCCTTAGGTCGATGCCAACCGTCGAGATAGTTTGTCCCTGTGATGTATTTTTTGTAAGGGCAACAATATCTTTACAGGAAACTGAGACCTTTTAAAAGATATAGGCAAATCCGTCGGTATCATGAGAATCCGCGGAATGTGAGTGAGCAGACCGGCCGCCGGGCCCGTGATGGTACTTGCTACAATCACATTGTCTCTTAATTCCTTTATCAAAAGTCTTGTACCATTACATATACTGGGAGGGCTTAAATTTCTCAATAGCATAACAGCAATACCTACTTTTAACTTTAGTTCGTGGGGTGGCAAGCCGGCAGCATTGAGGGAATTTAAAAATTCTTGTGGGTAAGTACACTGTATCTTCGATATTGCACGCGGTGTCAAAAGATTTGTAACATTTAAAATTACCGGGTAATTTTTCCATAATCATATTGTTTATCTCATTTACTGGGTTGTTTCATAACAACAATATCGCCCTCGAACAGAGTCAATAGAAATTTCTCTCTGTAAGATTTTCGATGTCGGGATAGATTGTGTCTATAAAAAATTCTAGATTGAACAGTTTGAGCCAATTTATTATCCAACAATACTTGGGAGCTTTTGCAATTGGAGTGGGTAATTTTCCGTCTCCTAATTTAAATATTTTTTGTGAGAAATTGCCACCGTGGTTATTACTTAAATGTGCTCTTATATTCGTGCGCAAATTGAGAGTTTCAATTAATTGCCACAAAGGTGATGATTTGAGGCACGCCTTAATAATGTCGGCACGTGTACAAAAGTACGCGTGCCGAACAAAAATGTTATAACCGGTCGTGTTTGGCGAAAGTCTCCAGCGAAAACAAAAGTTACGCCCTCCATCATATTGCCTGAGTTTCTGATGTCTTTTAATGTGCGGTCCACTGCTTCTACATGAGCTGTATGGCTCATTGTGCGCTCATCCCAAATAACCAGCGACCTGTGCTGTAAGAGCTTACCCAGTGGACCATTTTTTCGGATTGTGCATACAGACTTGTTCTAAAGACACAGCCAACGCTAATTTAGAGGTAGAGTGAGCTGTTTTCCCATCATTTAATAGGGTTGCAGTTGCAGCAATTCCAGAAGACGCCACTGCCTGTGCTTTTCTTCTAGATTATCGTACTTTTGCCAATATTAAAAAAATAGTCGAACACTGTTATTTTACACACTTTCAATTACAGCATCGAATGCTACTTTTTGATCTGCCACTAACTTGGGTACATTTGAGTTGACAAATACTCTTCTTCCTCCTGCCCTTATTCCACATTATATGGGGTCGGCACAACATGTTACATGTTGTAATAGTTGTGGCTTAGTTTTTATAACTGGCCGTCTGCCTGACGTTAACCCCTTTTAGGGGAAAAATCTGTCATCAAATTGAGTTGACAAATACGGACAACTAGTTAACATCACATGTGCGGCACGGTATGGCCAAATACCCAGTCTGTTAAATTTTTATCGTTCAATTCTAAAAGTTTGTTTTCTATCTGTATCAAGCCTTCATTATATACATCATAATCTGGATATACATATGTCTGATGTCTTGACACAAATCGTCTTTAAAAGTGTCCCATAATTTGAGAGGTTTAGAGGGGAATTAAAATAATAATATCACCACAAACAACTTTCTTAGCTTTAACGGACATTGGGAAATCGAAGCTTCTCCCAAAGTGATTTCCCATTGGTTATCATTTTCTAGCAAACCCCTATCTCGGCAAGTGGCTTGGTAAGTTTCTTTAACAATTCTGTCAACCGTTTTTAAGTCTTGGAACGATGTTAGGCCTCGTAAATGATGAAGAAGTATCCTGAGATAAAAGCACTCTGACTGGGAAGGATGAACGCTGTACACTTTAGTAGTTTAGGAAGACTTAATGCCGCATCTTTTTTTTATACCGGGATGTCCAACTACTTCTTGGCCACGTTTCCTTCTAGAAAATTTATTGTTAGCCCATGTGTGATAATGAGGGACTTCGTGATAGAGTAACGTTTTAGCAAATTCATTACTGTTGCATAGGTCAAAAAACTTGTGAGTGTCGTTTTTGGTGGATTTTGCGCTATATGTTACATATTTTCCGCTGAGAAGCATACTCTTTGTCCATTCTCTAGGTGTACCGCTAAGTGTACTAAGTGTCTGTCATGAATAGAAAATAACGTCCACACTATTCAGATGTACCGGCCATTCAAATAATTTTTAACTTCGTCGTGAGTTTGTGACTCGCCGCGTTGCTCGCTGCGCTGCGTAGAGTCACACCGGCGCGTCGGCGAGTATTTTTTGTTTTTATTGACATTTTTAATTTCGTAATATCTTTGAATGGAATGTCCGATTTCAATAATTTAAAAAGTAATCAACAGGTATTGAAACAGTCTTGAATACGAAATATTTTATTTGGATAAGAATTAATAAAAAGGTATGGATAACATGGTCTGATTTTGATAGGCATTTCTATCAACTTTCAAAATGTAAAAAAGTAGTTATAGTGACATAACTACAATAGTTGGACATATAGTCTCCCGAAGTTTTTTGTAGATATTGATACGGTCTATAATATTGTGGAATATTTTTTGTTCTATCATCAATACTTTCCGCAGCGCATCCGATGAAAGACATGGCTAATTTTTTTACACCTTGGGTTGGCTTTAATAAGAATTTCTGAGGATCTCTAATTTTTTCTAGTAATAAATATGGCCTATGGTACTCAGTAATAATGTAGCTTTCTAACGGCTTTCCTCTTTATAATACGAGTTAATACTAATGTGTATAATATGTAGATGTAGATAAAAATTATATAATATCGTGGGGAACTGGTACGTAAAACGAAAAACAATAATTTAACGTGTGGTTTTGACTAAATATTAAAATAGGATAATCCTCGTGAATTACCCTCAGATGTAACCGATATGAAATGCTTAAAAGAAGAAAATGTAATTATGTCTCATTAGACATAATTATATTTTGTTATTACTCGTACCTCATTAGGTACGAGTAAACTTGGTATGGAAAAGTCGTAGTGAGACGTGTTAAGCATTCCAATGTGACAGTGTATCAAAAATTGCTACTGCCTAGGTCAGTAGTTGGCAACCTTGTCATTCAAAAGAGCCAAATTTAAAATACACAATTTATACAAGGAATTATTTTGGAAGAAAGTTCTTTTATGTAAGTCACAGTAGAGTGAACTGGCAGAAATCGTCACGTAACGAAAAAGCATTACATGTCATCCAAGCGACCATCCCTTCCTTTTTCTTTCTTATTGTCTGCTATTAATATAACCTCAATTCTATAACATGTAAATATTTTTTTTTGTTATCATTTTAATTTACACGGTACTTATTTTTATATAACTTATAATTAATTCTCTATTTTATATGCAATTTTGGATAAATTACTATTTTTCCAAATATTCAATGAATTAATTTAAATCCTTCCTTTAAGTTTTTGATGTTTGTAATATATGCTTTGGTTTAGTAGGAAACAATCAATAATATTCCGTGATTGGACCAAACATTTTGCGGAAGAACCGTAGCCGAGGAGTCAAAGTGCCGCATGCGGCTTGCCGACCACTGGCCTAGCCAATTGCCAATACATATATACATCATATATACATAACTGTACTACACAGCGCGGAATGCTTCTAAATGAATGAATCTAGTCATTTGAAGTTTGAATTTTCCCCTCTATTGTGACATTGGCAAATCAATGCCCACGGCGTTGAAGCAACCACTTCAAGAACAGAATGCTATTGCATTTTAAATATTTTCACCTCTGGACAGCTCAAGTAACTTTTCAAAAGTCACAACACACATGAAAAACAAATATTTATAACTATTTTATTTAGATAAAATATGGAAACTAATTCATAATTATGTAAGTAACCAATTATTAAGATTAAGTCAGACATTTCTAATAATTAAATCTCTATTTGATCATACGCATGTAAAGGTATTTTACAAAGTTTCATTACACAATTTTCTATAACATAGCAATAAAGTTTAAAGTGAGACAACTCACTATGAACGATCCGTTCACCTTTAAACAAATTGAATATATTTGTAAATAACTGTTTTTAGGACATATTTATTACACGATTTAATTAACTTTTGCTTTCCAATGCTTTGCACAATACTAATTAATGAATGAATCCATTCTACATCATATTAATATATGGATGGGTATATACAACTAATATACTACATATATATATATATATATATATATATATATATATATATATATATATATATATATATATATATATATACCTATATATATATATATATATATATATATATATATATATATATATATATATATATTATATTTTTCTTTTATAAATAGATATTATAGATAAACATCCAAACGCGGGAATCGAACCTCCGCAAGCGTATCGACATGCTTTAGCCGTTACGCCGGAGGTCGTCAAATGTATTTCATGAATACTCTGAAAGTATTGCCGAAATATTGTAAACTGAATTCAACCGCCCTAATCCATGGCTTGGCTAAAGGACTGATACCGAGATAACATCTGGGCGGGCCGCCCGCCGCGAACCCGCCACAGTAGCAATCGTGCCCCTCACCGATGCAAACGCACGCGACAAATTAATCGCATCACAGCATCGATTTAAAGTCATCGCAAAAAGTTTGCGTTATTAAAAGTATATAGTTATGAATTATTACTGATATAATATTATTTTTGTGAGTGTTCGTGATAGTGAAGTGCAATGGACAAGTGAATTTTGGATGTATGAACATATTATATTACATATTTATGTAAGTATTATACATATATTGATTTTTTCTTAAATATTACTGCATTTACACTTTTATATTTATTATAAATTTAGTAACATTTTCGTATAAATGTTTTTAGTGTTCATATGTGACATTAAAATTATAAAAATTCGTATTTTGTACTTTATTATATTAAATTGATTAGAGTAACTTTATTTTCAAATTCAAACTAGAACATATATTCAGATTTAGAAAAAGCGTTACAAAATTTCTAGATTCCTATGAAGAAATCTTACGTTACATTCTTTTTAGTGAGTCTACAATAATACTTGACTGTAATAAATTTGATCCTACGGTATATACGAGTAGTACGAACATTTAGGGGTGATAAATAACGGTTAGGGTGTCTAAAAGGGTTATTGAAAAAATTAATCCTAAAATCGAATCACTAAATTATTTATATTTCAATAAAATTATATTTACTTAATTAACACGCACTTCTCCCTTTTTATAATACCGATCTTAATTTGTCAATAACATGTCGTAATTTGACCTTTGCATCATCACATTTTCATAAATACAAATAACAACAATGTTGTTATTGTACTTGAGTGTATTTTATTTAATATAACTAGTTATATAACTGGATGTACATATTCTATAAGTTCCACCATAGCACTCTGAACGGAATAAACTAGTGACCCCGACGTAAAATTATTTTCCAACATTAGTATGTCGTAGGCAGTGGTCGGCTATCTTGTCATCTAAAAGAGACAAATATAGATAATACACAATTGAAATGTATTCAAAGATATTTTAACATATGCTTTGCTTTAGTAAGAGAAATTATTACGGAAATAATTATAGATAATAAGTAATGTTCCGTGTCTGGACTAAGCGTTTCGCGGAAGAGCCGTAGCCGAGGAGTCAAAGAGCCGCGGGTTGCCGGCCACTGTTCTAGTGTATTGACCAATTAGGTTACTTTTAAAATATATAATATTCATAGTACATCTTTTGCTAGCATAACAGCAAAGGAATTGCATCAGATATTTTTTATACCGGCACAATGAAAAAGAATAGAAAGGCTAAATGACGTTTTTGATATTAAACAACGAACCTCCGAAGTAAACGTGTACTGCGCAAATATGTCTATTAAATAAAATTGATCTTTTAGCATAATTCTATAGTTTCATACATAGGTGATGATCTGATTTCTCACGAAGACTAGTTGATGTAGGTATGTATGATTGAAGTATGAGGAATGTTTTGAAAGCTATGGTATCGTTGATTATATTTGGGATATCAACATTACACAGAAGCCATAATTTATCTATTTCTGTATATAAATTCCAACCCATTAGGAAAAGATAGTGTAGCATTGATTAAAAAAAGTAATACGGTTTGCGGTAATTCACGCTCTGATAACAACTTAATACTAAGCCTAAAAATGTCTTTATTAATAACGTTTAAAATGTGAAAACAGAAAAATAATTTGGTGAGAAATATGAACAGACTTGTTCAATATTAATTTAACGTTCGCAACGGACATCTCAAAACGCGGGTCCAATCTTCGAATATCCAATTACTACAAGAGGCAATTAAACTAAAGCCATTAAGTTCAATTACATCTACAATTCAGGGCGAATACGATATATCGACCGAGATCGCGCTAATGCAGTTCATTACTTAATTAAATATTTTATATACTAGTATATATATGGCCATACCAGGCTGGCTTGGTATGGCCATATGTGAAGAATGCTTGAAATAAGGAAAATGCTGATCCTTGAAGCAAGGAAATGAAAATATGAACGCCTGGTACAGTCGAAAGCATGAAGCGTTTACACGTTGGAAGTCTTTGCCTCGATGACGATTGTAATAAGAACGGTTCTAATATCAATGTATAAAACTTCACAAGCCCTCGACAGCACAATACCTAAATTAGATATGCCCCATACAAATTATACAAAACTAACGTGAATGCTGTAATGCTGATGAACGGCTGTCGTAGAAAGAAATGCAATGCACACACACACCATACCTACCTACATATTTTTACACTGTTTAATGGCCTTGCGTTTTGGCAAATCTGATATAGTCGTGATGAAAATGGCGGCGATTTTAAAAACGGATGTCAAAATCTTAATGTTATTCTGAATATTTCAATACTTTCTAAAATATACATTAAAACCTTGTGAATTTATTTACGTTTTGGAAGTCAATTGCTCGCACTTTGGTCGCTTTGCGGCTAGTTACATTTGATCTCTAGAGGGGGGCAACTGCCCCCCCCTGCCCCCCTTTGGCGATGCCCTTGGATGGATACAGCAGGAGAGGTAGACCACAGATGGATTAATCATGTAAAATATGATATGGCAAAAAAAGATGTCAATCTTGTGATGACGATTAATATAGGAGAGTGTAAGGAGAGACCATGTTGTGCAAACCCCATATAGTTGGGATAAGGACAGGAAGAAGTGCTTTAATTAGTTAATTTATAAAAAAGGTTTCTTTACAAACGTTTTATCACGCTTGTATCCGATACCTAAATTTCGGAATCCATTGTACAATGCTGAGTATTATGGGTGAACTTTTGAGCGCCTTTTTTCATTATTGCTCTTTTGTGACACATTCTTTTCCTGTGAAAAGATAAAAAAGATATACACAAAAAATGTTGTTTAATTGAATTTACTGAGTGACTACTGCTTAACCTCATTAACTTCAAAAATACGCAACGAGAACCACACGAACTTCGATGGAATGAAAATAAGATACGCCAATCCAAGAATTCAGCAATCCCGATAATGTATGAGTTAAATTATTAATTAAAAACCAGTTAATAAGAACAATAATAGTCTTTTCCATAAATTCCAAACAACTTCAAAACTATAAATCATCAGTTAAACAGTCTAGGAGATATCAAACGGTTGTTTACTCAACCAATATAACTTTAGTAATGTCAACTGAAGGTGCGAATTTGATCCTAGATTTACGGGTAAAAGTCTTCATGAAATTTACGATTTACGTTCGGAAGGATGCCGGCGTCGTTTACTGAATACTCTGAAAATCAAATGAATTTTTATTTCCAATTCAACAGATAGGCTGTTTATAATAAAGTTATTCCAAATCTTTATATTAAAATATATTACATGGACACGATGTTTCTACTTGACTTTGTAAAGAGATACGCAATTAGATTTATTTTATCTTACAGAATTTATAGGTTTGTATTACATGCATTGGAAAATACTTAAACTTGGGCTATATACCCGATCTGCGATTAGGAATTTATTGAAGATAAAACTGCTTTTACATAGCTGCACGTTTCAGACATCTTTTAGTAATTTTTCACTTGTAAGCTTATCGAAGATGTCATCAACTGTAAAACCATCTTGATTTGCTTGTGTGTATATATATATATATATACAAGCAAATCAAGAAGGTTTTACACAAGTTTTATATATATATATATATATATATATATATATATATATATATATATATATTGCTAAAAAGCTCCCTATTTCCAAAGTCCTCTGCTTATATTGAGCATAGCGATCTTAAGAGGTTGCCAGCCTAGTGGCGTGTCTGAAGGATGCCATTTTGGAAGTTATAAAGGATGTATCATCAGATACCGCCTCTTTGCAAAGGTTTTCAATATTGAGTATGTTGAAAGGAGCCAGATTCTGGAAATAAACTTATGAATTTATTTCGAATGTAAGTAGAATTAAGTATCTGATTAAGTGGTTACAAATTGTTAAAAGTTACTTCAAGGTTCTAGTTTCAATTGTCAGCAAGATAAAGATAAAAAATAATTTACATAAATAACATCAGCGCGTTGGTATTGCCTCTGGTGCTGCAAACGTCCATAGGCGACAGTGACCACCTGCCAAGGTGGGCCGTCTGCCTGTCTACTGAACTCTTGCTATAAAAAAAATAAAAAATGAAAACGGAACCGATTTTCTGGAATTTACTGTGATTTACTTATGAGGTAGTCAAGTGGTATCACACTCGAAGAGTCTATCTAGAGGTCATGGGTTCGATTCCTACGATGGTATGTATCGCTTAAGCATATTTTTATAACCCAATTAGCGTAGCGGGTATACTGTTCGTTACCCCTAGGAGGGAAGACCCACACCCGGAAGTGAGACGTTAGGGGCTATTATTTACTGTGGGTGCTTTAGTAATGGCAGGAAGCTTAACTCTTCGGGTTGTCGATCAGCAAAAAGTTAGAGCTTCCCTATTACTTGGGTAGCCTTAAAAATGTGAATAAGTGAATACTTATTTGCTATTTTACAGAAAACAAAAGGTGTCGTTCATTTTCTCTTAAAAATTTTGTTTCTATTAATAGTAATTGTCTTTTCATGTTAATAGAAAAACATAAATACAAATGAATTGCCCAACAAGATTATTTTATAGTGCATGTTGTGTCCACTATTTTAAGGTCTCCCTTTATAAATATATAAATGTAACATACGAATACATAATAATGTACTCGTATGTTACATTGAAGGTTATTATTAAGTTAACTTATGTTTAACTTTAGCATTTTGTCCAGGGATACCTAGTTTATGAACCATCATTAAAAAAATTAAAAATAAATAAAAATGTAAAAAAAATATTGAAATTTATGAGAGATTCGATAATTCTAAAAAGTGTTATACATATAAATATTAAAAGAAACAAATTGTTAAAATTAATAACAATATATTTTCTACCTATTATAGTTTAAGGCCGACTTGCATAACCAATCACTAAACCGATTTAGCGCTAAACTTATTTAAATCGTCATTCTGTCCCTGTCAAATGTTGTCAATGTGACAGGGACAGAATGACGATTTAAATAAGTTTAGCGCTAAATCGGTTTAGTGTTTGGTTGTGCAAATCGGCCTTAAAGTATTTCTAATATTTTTATTATCCGAATTAAATGCGAAATTAACAAATTTTTTCGTCACTTCCTTCCTTGATATTTCCTTTTTTATGTGAATAAATTTATACCATCTGACTCTCCAATACCAAGTGGAAATGTATCAAGATATGAGGATATGTATGTACTCGTATCTTAAAAAAGTTCACCATTCATCTATATGACAAATTAGTCTTAAATGAAGCATTTGACAAGGGAAATGATGGACATAGAAGGAGAATTAATGGACATAGAATAAGAATAGACCAAAGAAAACATGGATAGATTACGTAAAACATGATATGGCGAATGAATAACGCGAATGTTAACTGTACAACTACAAACCCATTGTTTTAAGCTGTAAATTACAAACCGGGGTAAATATTTTCGCCACGGGTATTTTAATCGTAAAAGCCGTTCTAAAAGCGGTAACCTGACTTTATAGGTACTTGATTTTTGAGATGTTTCATCTTTCTTCTTCCTGCCCTTATCCAAATCTATGTGGGGTTGGCGTCAAAGAGAATAATGAAGAAACAATTGAATTTGACCGAAGTTTAGTTAATGAATAACATATTCAGTTTTAGACATAATGTCACTGATTAAATTCAAAACGTACAGTAGTTAAACGTTTACCTGGGGCAAATATCTACCCCGGTTTGTTGTTCAACAAAATGTTAGTAAAGGAGAGTGGTAGGAGAGAATATGTTGTGTCGATCTCACATATCGCGGGATAAGAAGAATTCTTAAATTACTATTATATCATAGAAGCCAACCGTTAAATAGATTAGCTGAAAAGCCTTTACAACTAACGTGCTAATTTAAAAAAGCACTTAAACAATCGTCTATGGAAGGATTAAATACTTTGCCACTCCTAAAAACTTTAATTATGTATATGACTATTTTTATCTACTATTTCAAATATATGATATAAGAATTTGGTGGAATCCAGAGTGTCACGTTTTGCTAAGGTTTTAATTTTAAGGTTAATATTGTTTATATTTACATCATGTTCAAAGTGTGGAGCGTTGATTGATTTGATGCGGGATTCAAGAGCTGTGTATTGAAGACACGGGTCAACATCAACGTATTTTTATTCCAGTGCAAGACATGTTACTAAAATGTTGAAAATATCTAAATTTAGGAGGAAGTACGATGGAAAATATTTTTATAGCTATAAATTTTTTAGGTTTCTCTATGTCATTTTTCTTTTTTTTTTGCTTTAGGACAGCAAACAGGCTGACGGCCCGCTTAGAATTTAGCAGTTACCATCGCCTATGGGTTTGCAACGCCAGTGGCATCGCGAACACGCTGCTGTCCCATAAGGGTACAGGAACATGGGTCACTAATGCCGGAACACAACACAAGGTTATTATGGCCAGCCTCGGACTGGCCATATAGTTGAGGTGGCATTTGCCAGCCGGGCCCCAGCCTGCGCGGGCCCCCCACGAACCTGGCTTGCGGCAACCATAGGATAGGAGGCCCGCGCAGGCTAGGTCCCAGCTCTTGCACCCTAATTGTAAAACTAGATCAGATAGTTCGTTCATACAATTAGAGAAATGAAATAGAAAAATTCGAAAAATGGTTGAACCTGAGCAAGCCACCCCCTGAAACTTGTTTTGAATTTTTTTCTAAACGACAATAACTTTTGATCGAATCAACTTATTTAAACGTGTATCATTATAGCGTAATGCATTACATTTTACATTGTTTCATAGATATTAAAAAAACCAAATTATATAAATAACGAATATATTTTGTAACTGTTTACATACATATAAATATTCTAATTTGAGAGACTCTATACCGAATTCTATCTCTATACCGAAATTCATCAAAATTTGCTCAGCGGTTGCCTGAAAACGTAATAGGCAGACAGAGTTACTTTCACATTTATATTAGTATGGATGATGTATGAGTATAAGTATGTAAAAATAAATTTCGAAACATTACAAATGTTTATTATATTAGACATTAAAATACTCTTACAAACTATTAATAAACTTCTCATCAAAAAATCGAAACACTATTGCAAGTATTATTCAGGCGTCATTTAAATGAAAAAGAGGATTAATATTATTACAAAACATGCCAATAAAGATCTGACAGTTTAGTCTATACAATGGTGTACTAGAATTCCAAATTTTAGTTTAAATTTTCGAATTTTCATCCAATAAATGAACGTAGAGATCGTTTTCAATGTGTTTTCCGTCGGAATTTCTGCACCTAATTACATTTTTTTTGCATTAATTATCGTATTTTTTAACTGGGCTCTGAGCTGAGCTGAGCGTGATTGTTAACTAAGCTCTGTGACATCCTACCAAAGAGATCTTTTCTTAAAAAAATATGTATATCTCGCCCATAGAAGCCGCCCAAGTCGCGGCCTTGCTGGATGTAGGGCATAGTCAGCGTGTTGTGGCTGCACGATTGCATCTAAGCCTCTCTACTTTCAATAGAGTATATTAGCATTATCGGGAGACTAGTATGTTTACTCGCCATCCAGGGTCTAGTAGACATTGAGTCACGTCTGCGCAATATGACCGGTATATTGTGTCAGTTTCTCTAAGAAATCGCCATTTTAGTCAATTGTAGCAACGGTTCCGTGAGATTCGAGGATTGACTGTAAGCGATTCTACCATAAGAAAAAGATTGCCGGAGCGTAGGCGAAACCTCATAAACCAGCTAATGGCCCAAAATTAACAGTAGACCACCGAAAAGCGCGCCTCAACTTTGCACTTGAGCACTTAATTTATAAAATATAAAAAAAGATCATACTTCGATGGAGCAAAGTTCTCTTTTCTAACGAGAGTAAGATCATGCTGTATGGTAATGACGGAAGAAAGAAGATGTATTAAAGTGAGGGAGAGCGTTTTGCACAGTGCTGCATTGAAGAAAGAGTCAGTTACGGTGGCGGTTGGACGGTTTGGGGACCATAAGCGCCAATACAAAAACCGAACTTGTGTTTGTATCTGGACTTCGGTTATCGTTATTAAATGGTTCACGTTACATCGAAGAGTGTGTGGAGCCTCATGTAGAATCCTTCGCACATTTTACTGGCGAAGACTTCATTTTTATGCAGAATAATACCAGGGCTCATACCGCAGGCATTGTAAATGAATACCTGAGCCAAGTGGGTATTGCGGTTATGTACTGGTCAGCAAGAAGCCCGGATATTAATCTCATAGAAAACCTATGGGATGAGTTGAAGAGCAAACAAGTCAGAGCAAGAGATCCTGCTCCGAGACGAGTGGGATAACATCCCACAACACAAGATTGTGACGCTTATCCGTTTCATGAGATACCGCATGGAAGCAGTGAAGTGAAGAGCCCGGGGAGGAAATACGAAATACTGAATAAACTTTTTTTACCGTTTACTTTTTTTAACACAACTGTTTAACATCTTTGTTTCTAACATTTAACTATTTCTTTTTAACGCGTACAAACATACCTGTTGAACAAAACACAATAGCTAAAGAAGTTTAATTTGAAACATTAATATTCGTTAAACGATACCTTATAATATCCACAATTAATTGGCATTATTATAATTTTTGGTTGAATGTAAAAAAAAATAAACTCATTCAAAACCAAACTTCATGGGTGTTTCGATTTTTTTTTTGATGAGCAGTGTAATGGATAGCAAACAATATATATTCACAATAAAAATGAATTTACATATTATTATACAACTTTTCGATTTCAACCTTTGAATTTGAAAAATCAATGTTAAAAGGATTGAATCAATAAACAAAGTAGAGCGTAATTATTTTAAGAAGAAAATTCAAATTTCATAAAAGACATAAAAGAAAAAAGATATCTTTACCTAATATGTGCCAGGATGAGTGATAAAACCATGGAAGTAATAAGTACTACGTACATAAGTACGTAAGTATGTATGTAATAATACTTACATACATACATATAAACACGCCTCTTTCCCGTAGGGGTAGGCAGAGACCACTTCTTTCCACTTGCTACGATCCTTACATACTTGTTTCGCTTTGTCCACTTTCATTATTCCCTTCATACATGCCCTTCAGTTTAGGGTACTCTTGACCTGGCCTTTTTTAAAGACGTCCCTGATCTGGTCTCGAAACGTCCGCCTAGGTCTACCACTTCCAACACTTCCAATTACACTCGCCTTATACACTTTTTTCGCCAATCGTTCTTCATTCATTCTCTCAACATGGTTAAACCATCTCAGCATACCTTTCTCAATTTTTGTCACTACATCTTCTTTCAGACCACAACGTTTCCTTATCTCACTATTACTTCCATGGATAAAACAGTCAGTTCTAAAAGTTTTTAATTTAATGCAATACAGAACATTATATAGCTTTCCAAATAGCTCGCATATCACGTTACCTTGAATAAATCCTTTGCGGATATCGGTAACACTCGTGATCTCGCCCACTTTGATTTTTCCCTCGAACATTGAATTATATAACGCTCAAATTTCATTACAGCTACCTTTTTAGTACACCGTCTCTTTGATGGCTTAAATGGTTCGTTTGAACACTTCTCGATACCATGTATAAACATGGTATCGAGAAGTGTTCAAGCGAACCATTCTATAAAGAACGCTTTTGTTTTTCGGCAATGACTTCCTCGTTGGTGCTAAATCTTTCTCTGGACTTTTTTCAGGTCTGTGAACAGGCAGTAGTCGCTGGGGGCCAAATCTGGCTAATACGGGGGTGGGGCAGCAATTCAAAGTGCAATTCATGCAATTTGACCATTGTAGCCATTGATTTGTGACATGGTGCATTGTCTTGGTAACAGTGGTTTTTCCCTTGCCATATGGGGCCGTTTGTTCTTTATTTCTTCGCTAAATTGGTCCGTTTTTCCTTTCTCAAGATAGTCGATAAATGCGTATCCCAGAATATAACCTTGCCAGCCGATTGTTGTCTTTGGTCGCTTTGGTATGTTTCCACCTGCCTCAGCTCAGCCCACTCAGCTGACGAGCGCTTTGACTCTGAAGTGTAATAGTGTATCCAGGTGTCATCTATGGTCATATACCGACGCAAAAATCCGCTTAGTTATAATTGAAAAACTTCAGACAGGCTTCTAAATCGTCGATCCGTTGTTAACAAACGCGGCATCCACTTTGAGTTGAGCTTTTTCATACCCAAATTGTCGTGTAAAATAGTAAGCACGCTGCCATATGATAACTTTGAAACCCCAGCCATCTCCCTGACTTTCATTTTAAGGTCGGTGAAAACAGTTCTGCGGATTTTTTGACGTTTTCTTCGTTAACAGCCGTATTTGGGTGACCACTGCGTTGAACGTCGTTGACGCCGCTACGACCATTCGCAAGCGGTTGATTTCCCTGGAGCAGAGTCCGAATAATGCTTATCAAGCCTCTTTTTTCTCGTCTTTCTTTCGCGTCTTTCGCATTTATTCCGATCAAAAAATAATGCTTGATCTACACACGAAATTCCTTTTTATCCATCTTTTGACAAAGACATCAAAGTTGCTTGACACAAACAACAATAACTTGAGAACACGTGGTCCAATTGTCCTGAAATTTTGACACATACCTTATAAAAGATGGCGCTATCGAATGCTATATTAGATTTTGCATATGTGGCGCCATCTATATGTCAGTCTGGGAACTTTTGATCAATGTAGTATGTGTCAGTGTAAAATTGTTGTTGCTCTATCTTTGAATTACATGGCAGGGATTCTCTATATTTAGTTTTACTACAAGAATTGTTAATTTAAAATTTTACATAAATTTTCTTGGTATCTATTTTACATTGAATTTTTTTTTGTGTTTGAATATACCCGAAAATTCACATGACGCTATTTTAGATCTTATTTAACAACTTTAGGTCTAAACACAAAGTAAATTGATCGCTTGTGTAATGGGTGACATCTTATACAGGATGACTTTGACCAAACCGTCCAATTTTTTTACGCACTAAACGTCATTTAAGGAACCCATTTATGCAAAAAAAAATTGTATGTCAAATTTTCACCATAAAATATTTCATATATGATCATTAATTCAATCGTACAGAAAAGTCCTATAGTGCAACCTTCGTACGTTAACCTATTATTACCTGTCTCTGTCTCTCCCGCGTAAATGAGTAGTGCGTATTCGCTCGCCCGGTGCAATGCCGCCGTCTTCGGCCTTTTACTAGGTCAGATGGAGAGGTCATTGACACTCTAGCGCCGTATTATGTAAATTGCGAGTTCTTTGAATGACTTTGTGATGCTGATTACTCAACATGTTTGTACTATGTGATACAAAACCAAAATACATATTTCTCATTACTTTTACTAAAGATTCTTCTGTGTGAATTTGGACGGGTTTGTCAAAGTCACCCTGCATGCTACTTATATACTTTTTATAATGTAAATATTTATTTATTGATTGCACATAAACATCCTGAGTCGGGGCGGGAATCGAATCCGTGACTCCCGTGATTGTTCCAATGTGTTAAAGCCATTGCGCCTCAAGTCTTGGAAGAAAGCTTTGGGTAAATAAGGATGAAATTATTCAACTAACGATCGCATTGGTGTAGTGGAAGAAATCTGTTCCAAACTATACTACCGCCTAACAGGGTATATACGAAAACGATTTTTTTAGTATAATGTCTAAATTGGAATTCAACTAAAATACGAACATAATAACTTAGAGGATCCTGTTGTCATTGTGCGTCAATATTTATTTTCATCCAAAATAAATCGACATAACGAATAGACTAATTTTCTAGAATAGATGTCTGTGGCATGTGGCTTGAAACGCGACTCTCGATCAAAAGGTCGTAGGTTGATCGACCGAGCTCGTTCGTAGTACAAGCCCTTGAGTTTTTTGTTAACGAAAAAATGCCTTAATATATGGTTAGTAATGTGAATAAAGGTTTTTTTAAATTTACCTTATCGTTTATGAGACCTGGGAATATTTTTATCATTGTCTTAGGGTCAATTAGGGTCAAATACTAGTTGTATCATATGTTACCTCTTCAGTAAGAAGACTGAGTCAAATATTTATCCGAACACCAATAGGCGACGGTGATAGGTGACTATTACGTGAGTCACCCGTCTAAAATAATTTAAAAAAATCTCTATTTGGACGAATTAATTCTATATTTAAAAGATATTAGTATAGTATATATTTACAATAAAACTTATGTATATAAATAAGTAAGTAGTAAGTCAAACTCAAAAGCTATACCTACATCGCCAGACACCTAATAAATAATACCTCGAGATAAAAGATTGCCTGGAAGAGATCGCTTTAAGCGATAAGGACGCCTATTGTGTATTAGTTGTAAGAATTTTTATGTTTGTAGATAAATTGAGTGTACAATAAAGAGTTATCTATCTATCTAACTCTAAAGACGTAATTTATCATGGTTTTCTTTATTTCTACTTAATAGTCTTAAATTTTCATGTTTAGTGAAAAATCAGAGCATAACCAATTTTGACCTGTATAATATAATACTAGCGTAAGGATTCGTATCAATTAAATTCCGTATTATATTTTTTTATGTTAATCAAAGTTTTCCGATTTAAATGCTCAAAGTGATTGATCGGGAAATTGAAAAAGCTAAAATAATTTCATATAATCTTCGTAGACATTAAGGCCATATTTACATATTTCTTATAGGCCTATCTATAAATAGTGATTTATATATTTCTTAGTGGTATAAAGACTTTATCCCATTTTGTACTTGTAGTTTCTAGTAATATTTTATATATTCTTGTTAATTTGTGGCTTTGAAATTCTGATCAAGTTCTAGAGACAGTTGTAACCATCACCTGTCCTTTACCACGGTCATGATATCATGAACTATAGGAGAGTGCCCTTTGTTGGTAAGTTGTTTAAAGAAAACGGTTTCTTGAGCCAGTTTCTTTCATTTTCAAATGTTGGGATATCTCTCGACAAAATCCGTGGTGCAATGGCTAATGATGACCTCGATGGCGTAACTGATAACGCACTTCGGTACGCTTGCGGAGGTCACGGGTTCGATTCCCGCTTCGCGTCTGGGTGTTTATGTATAATATGTATTTATTTACAAAAAAAATATATAAGTAGTATATCAGTTTTCTAGTACCCATAACACAAGTGCTATGCTACTTAGTTTGGGACTAGATGGCGCTGTGTGAATTGTCACAAAATATTATTATTATTATTAATGCATTTCGGTATGCTTGCGGAGGTTACGAGTTTGATTCCCGTCTCACGTCTAGGTCTTTATGCGTAATATGTAGTATGTTAGTTATCTAGTGCCCATAATACAAATGCTATGCTTTGGGACTAGATTGCGCTGTTTGAATTGTCGCAATATTTTTATTTATTTATAAAAAAATATTTTTGGCCCTTAGAGAAAGAAGATTGATGAGAAATGCTTAGTCTTAAATATACAAACGTGAATAAGAAATCCATTAAACTCTTTTCAGTATTCTAAATTAGAAATAATTTAACTGATCTGTGTTGCATTTTAAGGATCATCTAACCTGTTTCCTACCCTTTTCTCCTCTGGTTAGACATTAGCAAAAGTTCTAGCGTTATAACCGAAAATAATCACACAATTAAATAGCTTGTCTGCTCTAGTGCAGCTATGGAAATAATCATTTCATCAGATTTTAACGAAAAATTATTCATTGATGGAATTTGGATACCCACGAGTGGACTCACGGTATATTGTCAAGCCTGGTGAGAAGCGGTATAGCTGTCGAAGATATTGGATGCGGTTTGAATCGAAAATATGAACACTGTCCTGGATGACAATAAAAAAATTTGCCTCTCTAGTGGCAAAATAATGAAACTAACCTACCGACAGCGCATGATCTTTGAAGTAGCAGATTGGTGGCTTCACCAGCCACAGTATCTCGATGTGGTATGGTCTACCTCGATACAAAGGTCGTTGGACTTCCACTTTTTGTTAATGCTTGGTTGAAATTAAAAAGGAATATATCACGGGGAAGTTTGAAATTAACTGAGAAGTAGTGATTGAGAAGTTGAAAAGTAATAAGCTAGCCTAGTATGGCCATGCGAAGAGAAGATTGTCATATAACAAGGAAAATGCTAGAAATGAGAGTGAATGGATGCAAGAGGAGATGTAGACCAAAGAAAATGTAGATGGATTGTTTAAAATATGATATGGCAGAAAAAGTGTGGAAGTTCAGATGACGACTAATAGAGGAGAGTGGAAGAAGAGGACATGTTGTGCCGCTCCCACACAGCTGGGATAAGGGCAGAAAGAAGAATTCATCGACGGAATTCGCTGTAGGTTCTCCGAAATAGCAATGTTCATCTGGAGGTCGTTTATAATACCTTAACATTATCCACACAATACACGTCACTAACTTTCGAATGGCAAATATACTTAGTTTATACAAAACACGAATGACATTTTATTTGCTAGTATTTATTTTAAATTCATTTCAAAGCTTTCGATATATTATGTATGATGGCTTTGTAAATCTGAAGTTTCAAAATTGAATGCATGTTTCAAAATTGAAACGGATAGGGGTGCGATATTCTTATTCTAAGGGTGTAAGCATACATAAGTGTGAGTGTGCGCGCTTGTGTGTGTGTGTGCGTGCGTATTTTGCGTGCGTGGGTCTCAAAAATATTATAGTATAGAAAATAAAAAAAATAGAATACGTATTAGAATAAAAAATAAAACAGAACACCTTGTTTTTGAATTCCTAATCTGTCCTTGGGTAAAAACGGGCGGGTTCCGACACGAAAATCTAATATTTTTTATTGTGTGGTCATAGCCAACTTTTGATCCGGATTTGTCTCGATCCATTTCTTGGTAGTGATATGCCACCTATCTTTATAATAATTTTGACTAGATTTATCGTCGTAACTAAAAGATCTTTAAAATATAATGAAATATGTAAATAATTTTACACAGCCTTTCATAGTAATTAGATCACAACAATTGTACAATCGATGATAAATTGGTATTTACCATAAAGTATATAATATTTGCACAAGTTTGGCCCTTAACCTTCGTCATTTTTGCTTTGGTACACGGGGTCCGCTTTCGGATATTTTCTTCTCCAGTTCGCACGTTCTTCGGCATCCTTGGTAGTGAGTCTATTGGCACACTTATCCCCTTTTACGTCGAGCTAGAATTTTTTGGGTCTACCTCTCCGGCCGGAGCTCGGCAGGGGCGGCATGGCTAGATATATATTCCACACGTGAATAGCCGCTTGAATAACTGCTTGCCGAAAACAGGAACCAGCGAAGGCGACACTCTTGGAATCTATCTGCAATATCACAGACACGAAAGCTGCCGCGAATGCCGGAGTTTCTAACGTGGTCCTTCCCAGTCATTCCACACATCCACCGCAGCATATTTCATCTCTGTGACATGCAGTTTCTGTTTGTATCGCTCTAACACCGGCCACGTTTCACAGCCGTATAAAGAAGGTAAACTATTTGCCATGATTCGTTAATTATGGCAAACAGTACAAGTAATGTAGAGATATTATATAAATTTTAAATATATAACAATATATTGTCATACATTTAAAAATAATGTAATATAATGTTATATAAATATTTTCTCTACATTACTTTTACTGTGCATATCAAATTAGTTCTGTTGTTCATCATTATTGTAACACATTTTTCTGAAATATATTTTCATTTTCCGATTTCTTTTGTAATTTGTTTCATGAACTCAATGTAAATGTTTGTCTTCTATATTGCTTTACTGAGAACCGTTTATAACTGAAATTATATATTTAGTGAGCAAATTGATAGTGATTGGAATTGTTAATACTCATAGTATGATTGTAGCCAAATTTCGGTAATCCCAATATATAAACCTTACGTTAGAGCCGCCTTCGTTGGTATTAATCAGATGATGCAGCACGCAGTTGAAGTCGAATTTATACTCAAAGTCATCTAAGAGAGAACATTCTAATGTAACGTATGTACACACACATAATATAAAAAGCAAATCAGGTAAACAACATGTTTCATTAAATGAAAATAAATGAAACATTACTACAACTATATACTTAATAAATTAAAAAAGAGCTCTGTCGATGGTTATACGATTCTTGTTGAAATATTACTTACTCGTATATGTGTGTAAGCCATCAATCCATCGTCTACGGCAAAGGTTCCCAGACTTATTTTCTCATAGACCACTTTCAAAATTTAGCGATGGACCCCCTGCAGCTACATTTTTACCATATTCCCAAAACTTGACAAAAAATGTGAAGATTAGATCTCACTATGGAAATTTGCATTGCGACTGAGTCCCAACCACGAATTAATAGTTTTCGAAAAAAAGTGAGAATTGTTTGTTTAATTAATTGATTGTGCTTTGAGTAGATGTTAAAAAAGTAAAGTTGGCCAATAAAAAAGTGATTCCATCCAACTTTATTTTTTTGACTTCTACTCACAGCACAAGGAACCAATCAATTCTCACTAATTTCATTTAGAAAACTCCCCATTCAGAGTGGTATAAATAAAAATAGTATATTTTCTGTGTTGTGTTTATTCAAATATGTTAGTTATTATTAGTTATTACTGTTATCATATTATACTGTAATATAATAACAGATGTAATATAATTAATATTAAATATTAATAACGTAACGTAAATTCTACAATGACAATCACAAAATAGTCATTATTTTAATGGGAGGGATGTACTTGATGGATTGACAGCAAATAATTAATATTTGGCTTCAGTTTTGTTAGGAATAACCGCAAATCTTCCTGTTCCGTGATATTCAATCTGCTCCTTTTTGGTTAAAGGTTTGTAACATCGATTCACTTTACTTTTCTTTTCGAAATTCCGGAAATAAAATGAGTAACGTTTATCCTTGGCATTCGTATTTATATTGGTGAAGAATCAAATAAGATTACATTCAAGAATGCAAGCACACACACCACAAGTCGTATTTCGTCCCTTTGAACGTCTGAATAAGCGTTGCGGACGCCGGCGACAGCAGCGGCGGCGCTTTGCAAGTCTCGACACGTTGTGCTGAATATGGAATATGCAAGTTATTACAAGTAATAGTCGCTGAGCTTCTTAAAATATTATCTGCCTACATTGATAGGTGAAGTGAAGCTAACATTTTAGTTCTTCACTATCGAAAGAAAATAAATTTCCGTGAATTCGCTTACGAATTGTGAATGCCCATTTTTTTGACATGCCAACGTAGACCCCTGTCGAGTCTCCTGTGGACCTCTGGGGGTCCACCTGTGCCACTTTGGGAACTAAAGGTCTAGGGGGAGTTTTACGTGTTAGAACATTTCAACATCATGTTGTTATATTTATAATATAATTAGTTTTTGTTAATAAGTAAAAAAAAGAAAAATCTTGTCTTACACGATGTAAGAACATATACCTAAATATAAGTTTTTGTATTTAAAGTTTCAGGCATTACAAAAGTGTTTCCAAATACATATAAGAATTATTATGGTAACTCGATTAAATTAAGAAACATGGTTATATAAAAACAAGATTAAAAAAGATGAAATTCGAAAAGATAAACGAAAATGATCTCAGTTTGGGCACATCACGTAATAACCACGTCTCGGGAAACGTGACTGTATATCTCAAAACTTATGGGAATAAACAAAATGGGATCCCACGTGGAATGTTATGAATTACGGCCGATGAAAGTTGGATTCGGCTGAGTACGAAGTTTGGTTAAATAATTATTAAATTTATTATAATCCTGTAAACGGGAAGAAAAATGAGTGGGAGGTATCTGTTTCCATATAAATATGGGCGTATAAAATTTTTAAATACGCTAAAGGTATCGTCTAATTTGGTGCCTAAAGGTTACTACGTTTTTTTGTACAACTATGCCATTGTTATAATTAATTAATAAAGTAATTAAAATAATAATAAAATAATTAAACTGTGCTAATTTAATATTTTCTAAGTTTGTGTGGTAATTATTTATAGTCCAAATTAAGCTTACAGCTTAATTTCAAAGCATTTGCGTTTTCACATCAACTCTTCTTCGTACTATTATTTAAATTATGTCTTTTCTGTTATTCTCTTAACATTTATTTGTCGCATATCATTCGTCTCTTCGGTTATATAAAAGAAGTAAATATTTTACTTCTACTTTAAAATTTTCTCTCATATATTTATTGTAGTCAATAAAATTCAAAATTACCAAGTGACAATACGGAATAAGTGCACTTATTATTTGTGAAACAGTAGTGCATGCTTTGTGTCATATATGGAGAGAAAATCGCCTGTGTCCTACTTCTGTTCTTTATTCACTATACGAGCTGTTTACCGCTTGATTATCCGCTAAGAACATAGAATAAAAACGTAAACTGGTCGTGAGAGACAAAAAGATATAATTTTATCTGCTATGATTCTTTCATCAAATTATACTATAGTACTCGTAGTTGACCCGGCAAACGTTGTTCTGCCATATGAATTAAAAAAAGTAGCCTATGTCCTTCTGCAAGGGCTAATCTATGACTGTACCGTACTATACTATACAAAGAAACAAACAAACTCACTTTCGCATTTATATTAGTTGGGATGTATATAGGTCTTAGAGTACTACTTAATGTTCCATTAAATAAAACAAAATTTAAGAATAATTAGAAAATTTCATAAATAGGAAATTAAATATTAAATCTATACAAATAAATAAAATATACATAGTATAAAACACATACTGGAACTAGAATAATTAAATTGTTCTTTTAAAAGTCTTGTTTTTCCCTAGAGAGTATCTTATCTTATCTTATTTTGGGGCCGAGAAATATCTCGGACACTTCGACCCAATGGGATCTTTTGTGTTCCCCTAGATAGCAATCACTCCTCTCCAATCTCCTTGAAGATCTGCTTCATGAGCCTAACAATGAGGTATGGAGATAGGAGCCTGTAGTCTTCCGGTGTTGGATATCCTACCCCCAAAAGATTCATTCGCCTCCTGGCCAATGCATCACATGTACACAGTAGGTGTTCCATGCGTTCTGTATGTTCCCCACACAACCTGCACATGGGTGTCGCGGTTAGACCCATCTTCATGAGCATGTTGTTGGTTCCAAAGTGCCCAGTAAAGGCTCCAAGCAAGTAGCGTATTTGCCCCCTGCTCATGTTCCAGATGGATCCTCGTGCTTTGTACGTGGATCCCAAAAAATTTTTGGAGTGTTCCAGACCGATTCTAGTCAGCCAGTGTTGTTGTTGACTGCGGTCTGCAAAATCCCTGAATGTGGCTTTCACGAGGCTAGTCGGAATGCCTACACATGGTTCCGGACCCATAAAATCATTAGTTGAGCCCTCTCTTGCCAGTTCATCTGCCATTTCATTGCCATGTACTCCCTCGTGTCCCGGGACCCACATTAATCTTACCCTGTTATGCCTTCCAAGCCCATTCAAGGTTTGAATGGCATCCAGGACAAGTCTGGAGTCAACTTTGAAGGAGGCGATGGCCTTGATTGCAGCTTGACTGTCACTGAGAATATATATAGATTTGCCTCTGGTGCCTCTATCTATGTTCTCCTGAGCACAGGTTATTATGGCATATGTTTCAGCCTGGAATACACTTGCCATTTTTCCCAAGCTTTTACTACATTTGTAGTCTTTCGCGTATACTCCCGCCCCTGTACCTGATTCCATTTTGGATCCATCAGTGTACCATACCAGACTATTATGTTCCGGTGGATCTGGTCCCTTTGTCCATTCCAATCTTGTTGGAATTTGGACCCTGAAAAGCCTTTCAAATATAAACCTGGTTTGCATTTTATCGGATATCATATGTGTTATCCGATCCAGGTCCTCATTTCCATCGAATTTTGTATGGTTGGTTTTTGGCTTGGTGGAGTCCCATAGGCCAGCTACTGCAAGGCGATATAGTGCCCTCCTTGCCTCAAGTTCAACCATAATATGCAGAGGAGGAATGTTAAGATATCTCTCCATAGCTGCCGTAGGTGTTGTTCTAAAAGCACCCGTGATTCCAAGACACACCGTTCTTTGTAGCCTATTGAGTGTCTCTTTGCACGTAGTAAGTTTTATTCTGGGCCACCATACTACGCTGCCATACGTAATGATGGGTATTATCATTATCTGATAAAGCCATCGTATCACTTTGGGTTTTAGTCCCCAGGTTTTGCCATAAGTGGAACGACACATGCCAAATACTCTCAGAGCCTTCGCCATTGTCTTTTCCACATGAGTCTTCCACCTGAGTTCCTTATCAAGGGTTATGCCTAGATATTTGACCTCGGTGGACCACGACAGTTTGGTTCCATTAAGGGAGGGATTCCCTAGACTTGCTAGTGTCCTTCTCCTTGTAAATGGTACTATAACTGCTTTATTTGGATTAATGGAGAGGTGGTTCTCCATGCACCATTTCTCTGTTATCTTCAGAGCCTTTTGTAATAATCCAGAGACTATGTTCGGAAATTTACCATTGACCATTATGGCTATGTCGTCAGCATAACCTACCGTGTAAAAAGGTCCGGTGTTGAGTTTGGTTAGTAGTGAGTCTACTACCAGACACCATAATAATGGAGACAATACTCCGCCTTGAGGGCAGCCGCGTGTTGTTTTTGCGCTAAGTTTATCTCCCATTAGTTCCGATCTGACTAGTCTGCTTCGTAGCATATAGTCAATCCAATTGCATATAGTGTCACTGACACCATGTTCCTTTGCAGAATGAAGAATGAAGAAAGTCTTGTTTTTCCCTAGAGAGTAAAAGAAATATCAAGTAATAAAAAATGTTTTATGTACATTCGACGTGCCATAAAGGATTAAAAGCCATACGATAGTTAAAATATCAATCAATCTATGTATATACTGCAAACCTGTAAAGAGTTGTTTTACATACATGCCCTTAGTAGATTCAAACTCACAAAAAAGAATACGCTACTTGTAGCCGATAAAAATAGTTTGTCCTCAGTAACCTGACCTTATAAGGCCAGTAAACTAGCGCTATTTATATTGATTTCAAATTTATTACGTAACTAATCAATTGTCATTATTACAACACAACACTCATCATTAATAAAATGACAAATGGAGGTCGTTAACTATTTTAGGGTTTATTGATATATATATATATATATATATATATATATATATATATATATATATATATATATATATATATATATATATATATATATATATATATATATATATATATATATATATATATATATATATATATATATATATATATATATTATTGCTCTAGGACAGCAGACAGGCTGACGGCCCGCTAGGATTTAGTTGCCGTCGTCTATAGGTGTTTGTAACGCCAGTGCCATCGCGAACATACTGCTGTCCCATAAGGGTAAAGGAACTTGGGTCACTAATGCCGGAACACAACAAAAGGTTATTATGGCGGCATACTTAAGACCAAAGGTGGTCGCTATCCAGACGGGCTTGAGGCCCTACCACGTTGCTAGGGTGGGTTGTTTTGTCGCCTTTTACGACAGGCTGACCCCGGCCACAGAAGTTAGTATTTTTTCTCCGCTCTTGCACGGATAGAAACATATGGATGATGAACATATGGATTACCGTCTATATATTGTTTGAGTGGTCTCGGTCTGAAATAAGTAAAGCTAACCCATTCCCACCCCACCCATTTATGAAGTCATCAATATTGACAATTCTGTTACTTTTTTCGCAAGTTTATAAACGAGGAAGAAAGGGCGACATTGGGTTAATTATCGGGGTTATTTCTCAAACGACAGTCGTTTGTGTAGAAATCAAACCATTATATCTATTTACTTGTGGCTTTTTCCACAAAACAAGGAGTCCAGACTTGTGCCGATTCTCAGCAAGCGCCTTGGGCCCCGAAATCCATTCGGATGCAACTGGCTTAAAACTATTATAAAAAAAAGACTAACGTCAATTTATATAAATTAGACTTCATTATTTGACTGCGAAAATAATTAAGATATTACTAGCACTTAGTGAAGACGAAGATGTTAGGTCGTAGAATTATACCCCTTTTCCATTCAGCTCTTAGTTTCAAATTTCAACTTTTCCCGGGTAAACCATATCTCCACGACCTTCCTTAAAAGTCATTGAATTGTGTTAAAACCTTCATCAGCAAATCAAACAATAAAATACTGTGTTAATTGTACGGTATTACACAATAAAAAGAGGTTTATTCCGTCATATGACGTCATTTTTACTCCACCTAGAATATTTGAAGCTTGGACTGAATAGGTGTTGACACATCACAGTGGAGTACGCAACGGTTGACATATGCCAGCATCAGAACTGGGGTAAGCTGAGAGGTATTATAATGAATTACTATACAATGTATACCTGAAAATATCGTACGATGAGCCCTTCGATCCTTTTTAAATTGGTTTCACGAGTGCGGCTCAATATTAATAGGATCATAAAGGATACGAAAATGATTAGGAAATAATTAAAAAATATTTTACTTGTTTCATAGCGACTTAATTTAGAATTCATTTAAGTGAAATTTATTAGCACCGTTGTTATATGAAAATTGAATGAAACGAAAATGCGACACCGAAAAGAAAAAAAAACATGTTCATAAATCAGATCTGCTGTGCGAGTGATGATGATGAAATAGTATAAACAGTGTCCTCTTGTAGGCTACTTTTTCTTAAGCTTCACTTCTGCCGTGTGTGAATTCCAGACGGACACATTTTTATTTTTTAAATTAAGAATATCATAGACACGATAGAATAAGAGATAATTTTGGATGAGTTGATACACTTACTTGAATCGATTTTTATGAAACCGAATTTTTCACTAATAAATAAATTTTAGTTCTTAATCCTCATCCGTAATAATATAATAGTCCTCTTAATAATTTTAGTTAAAATTTAGTACTTTTCTATAAACGAGTAACATATGCCTATGGCTATCTTATTAATGAAAAAAAAAAATTATGAAAAGTGTGGAGTTTTTTTTCAGAACTAATGATTAAAGTTTCGAATTGGTTTCTAATGCAAACTTAATATAATTAAGTTTAAATAATATGACCAAACAAAATGACATAAGATGTCGTCTGTGACCTCGAAGTACCGGTTAAGGATGGCTTATAAGACTAAGGCTTCTCAGTAGACATGTTAGCTTATCAGTAGTTTTTTTACGGGTGGCTAATGATACAGTCCCACAGCAGCAAACCAGCAGCTGCGTGTCACAAATATGCTGGTTGGGGCGAGGATGCGTGAAGACTGTATTAAAAGATTCTGCAAATGCTGCATTCATATACGTGTATGTATCAAAAATTATAAGCTTATCCCATTTTTTGTCCGGGGAAAACTGCATCTTTATATTGCCGACGTAGGTAGGTGGGGTTTTCCACCCTGCTATAGTTGCATCAGCAACTAAACTCAACTGATTAACAAAGGATAGCCAGGGTGGTCACATTGGTATAACCACTAAAATTCCCAGTCGTCACTTCAGACGAGAGCCTTTGTGGGGGGGTCGCAGGACCGACTTTTGGTCATTACTTTGCGATTTGAATTCATTGCATTGCTTTGTCCCTAAACTAGGTACCAACATGTAGATATTAGTGCAAATGAACCACTATTGGATCTCTGGCATCTGCCGGAGATCGTGTGGAGTGCAGAATGTCGAAAATCAAATAAGAAGCATGGAAGCCAAAGTTAATTAATCTAACATCACGGTAATGATTATAATTTCAGTAATGTAAGTATAATATAGTGAATCAATATTACAGAGCTATATTTCTCTTAACAATATGCTAATTCTTGCCTAATTGACTTTATATTATTGATGTCATCGAATCGGTGTACTTCTCATGACCTATGAAAGCTTTAAAGATCGCATGAATATTAAAGAGTGACAAATTTAAATACATTGTAATCTGTCATTTTATCTTTGGTACACGTTCTATACATAGATTGCACTGAATTCACAAATACTATGCGGTGGTTTTTAAATAAAATTATGCAGAATTTCGAGTACACTGTATATGTAGTATGAGATTCACAAACATAACCATGTAAAATTGCTATAGAACGCATCATCGCACACAAACGTGCAGTCAATTTCAATCATTTCCTAGCTGTGATTTACAAATCCTCCTTCCCTACTTCCATGGAATCTCTTTTTTAATGTATTTTATCGGTTACAGTTGAATAAATAATAATTTTTGTAATCATAATAATATTTCTGTTATTTTTTGGTGAATTTAGATTTTAAGTTGTTTTTATTATTCAAACGAAGCGACGAACTTAGTTTAAACGATATATTTGTAAATTAGATTAATGTGAAAGATAATAGTTTCAAAAATAGAAAATAAAACAAAAAAGAACTTCAAAAAAGGATTTATATGTTTGCAAACAATGTGTAAATAATATTTTCATGATTTTCATATTTTAATGGCTATTAAAACTAAGTTTATTTTTTTATGTAATTAATATAAATACATTTTTATTTCACATTTTTATTTCATATTATTCCAAAATCTAAGGTTTTCTACTTGCTAAGGTCTGACTGTATCGTTAATTTGAAGTGTCGTTCATTTTATAATAATGGTACATGTTTTGGACGTATACGATACATTTTTAAAAGCCTACTATAAATAATCTTAGACCCCTGAGACAGTTTTAGATAATAAGTAGTAGTAGACCTGACCTATAGGTCAGGACGACTCTTAAAATATAGTGTCCTACCGCCATACTGCTATATTTGAACACAACACTATTGTTCTTTAAGTAAATAAGGACAAGGTGAAAAAGAGCAGACGGTAACTGAACACCAAGATCAAAGGGTTATGAAGGTAGGACAAACAGTAAATAAAAGTTATGTAAATATGGGTTTTACCTCATTCGTTTCGGATAGGGTGTTTGTAATTTTATCACCTAAAAGCAAGTATTGCGTAGTATGTTCGTAGGTTTTACGTTATTTTGTAGCAGTGCATTTTTACTACGTACTACGGAGGAAGCGTAGGCTAACTGTTTTAATTTAAGCGAATCTTTTTTATATATTATAATATTGTTTTTAGGGCAATTATTAGTCATCATTATTGTCAATTCAACAGAAACAGCACCACGGTTTCATTTAACATAACAATGTGGTGCAAGGGACAACGACTGATATATTTTTAACTACTTTCAAGTATACATATATAATACTGGCTGACCCGGTAAACGTTATTTTTTATGTAAATATAAAAGATTACGTTTTGGATAGGATTTCCCCAAAATTCGTTCTTAGTGAGCGTCTACATCGCGTAATGAGCAACCATACTGAATTTCAAGTCATTCGCGTATATAGTTTTAGAAATTTTGTGATGAATGGTATTTTGCTTATAGATATATAAATACATTTTGGATAGGATTTGCGTGAAATCCGTTCTTAGAGAAAAAACTGTGTGTGTCAGCTCCGACGCACGACTGGAGTTTACTACTTAAGTACGATTGTCTAAACATACGCAAAAAGAGTTTATTTAACTGAAAAAAGATTAATACTATGTGAAAGGGTAAATTAACAAATTAATGAAAATAATATACATATATAAAAAAAGTTTTAAAACAGTTTTAAGTTCAACCTAATTACAACTATGGCACCTAGTAATAAAGTCACAAATCTCCAAACATTATCTAATACTTACGATCATTCGTCATATAAAATGAGCAAAGCAATAAATTACTCTTGTCACAAATGAAAAGACATATGTTAAACACCATTTAATGTGAAATCAACCTTAATTTGTAACAAATAAAGTAATTTTTGCCTTGAGAGATACATCGTTTTGTTTTGTTTAGTATGTTCCGGTGTACGCGCACCAAAAACGTAACGAGGTCATCCATTAGTAGATTTTACTCTCACATTTTTCTCATATATGAAAATCGCGTTATATATGAAAATCGATTCTTAAGGAGTAAACTCCAATATGTCAAATTTCAAGTCAATCAGGTGTATAATTTTAAAGATTACGTGATGAGTGGTATTTCACTTTATATAAGCTTAATTTCCATCTTCCATCCTAAACTCAGTAGCTTGATAACCTAAACAAGGTTGCTGGTCATAGCTGGTTGCGAAAAGGTGGTGTATGACGCAAGCTCAGGGAGTTCTACGCTGACGGATATCTAAGAAATAATTGTTTTACTGCTTACTAAAAACTATTTAATGATTGTATTTTTTATGAATTGATTTGTCACTATTAATTGGTCCTTTATATTCATTTCTAATTTTATCAAATTATGTTTATCATTTCATTCTTCCCCTTTGTGGTCCAGTATTCCATTCCATAAATTACTACAGGTCTTTATGGACCTTTGAGCTCTCCTGGATCAAAAATAGTTCCTAAGATCCTTTGCTTTCATCCATCTTGATTAGAATCATTTAACAAAAAATTAATGTAACTTAAACCTTTACTAAGATACTTTTATAAATTAATTAACACAATTATTTTAATAGATACTTTAGGAATATACTTAATTAAACCGAGTAAGAAGATTATCATTCTCATTTAATTACAGAGCCTTGTGTATGCCGCATTTTCGTATACGGAGAAATAACATTAATATATTTTGGGTTTTTATTTGGACTGTAGTTGGTCCTACTGAGACCTTAGGAGCCCGAATGACCTGTCAGCTAAGTAACCTGCTAAATAATGGAACCAGCTGACTCGTGGTTACCTTTTAAATGTCCATTTTTTTCTTATTATGATTATTTCGGCTCATAAAAAGGATACAAATTTCGCCCTTAACAGCACTCCACACTGAATTCAGAAAATGAAGTTCTAGGATGCAGCTAAGATTTTACGATTATCTCTTATTATGTATTTTCTTTAATTTTGAAATATCCGAATTTCTTTAGCAACTCTGATTAATTATTTCACATCCAACGGTCAGAAAGTAAGTGCATCATTTCCGAGTTTAATCTCGATGTTTTGGAATCGATCTTCAGTAAAATAAAGTAGGATGCTTTATGACTATATACGTCCCAAAGATTTTCCTTTTATTTTTGGTCTCGGGGAGTACCCGAGGGGACCGAGGGATATGGGGGAGTCCAGGTATGATGTTTGGCCCCCGACTACCTACTAAAAACGCTGTCCTGCTATCGTCTACGCTTGAGCTCATGGATATGTGGCCTGCCGTTTTCGTGGCCCGGGCTGGTGCCGGCCCGCCCTTTGTATCAAAGTGGCCCTCTTCTATGTTTTTCGCGTTAGGGAAAAATAGGGTCAAGCTTTTGTCCTCCGTGGAGCTCTCCTTTGTCAGCTCTTGGGCGATGAGGGGGACCGCGGAATAGCACGCGGTAATGGTGCGAGCGGTAGATGCTCCCCCGAGGGGCCGCCCGCTACCGCTTTCTACGGTGGCCGGAGGTCGTTGGACACCCTTCGGCACTGTCAATGTGGCCTGCGTTGGCGGGAGGGGAATGTGGTGGTCGACTTCCGCTCCCGCTACACCAACTCCTTTGCGGACATGACAGCCTCACAAAAGAAGGCGACGGCCATCCATCCAAATTACTCCCGACTATGGACAGAACCAGAGCCGCGAGCGACAGGCCCAAAGATATATAACACAATACAATATGAAAGAGGTTATTAAGATTTATTGATTCAAATAAATTGATCTTTTTTGATTAATTTGATTAATTTGATTAATATGTATAAGTCTTTTGGACAGGATATGAAAAATATAAAATAAACTTTTGCAAAATGATTGTATTTTTTACTATTCTTGTTATAAACATAGGAATCTTTATTTAATTTTGTAACGTAGACATTGGCATGTATATTATGATTTAAGGGTATCTACATTCACACACTATGAATATTTTGAAGAAAATAAGTCGAACGCAAACGTCATAAAACTCATTAAATACACAAGCTTGAAAATTTATGGATTTCCATTTTCTTTATTGTTTTAATGCGTCGTAAAGGTCGAGTATATATGAATATATTGTTTGTATGAGGTTAGAAACGACTGTCTAGTCGGCTATGACGTCGTTTGTAGCCATCGTTAGGTCAGTTGGAATAACTGGATTTTATAGATCAATTTCAAAGAGGAATATTTATGATGCGATTTGATTGGATTTGCCATTATTTATTGTTTACGTGCATGGTTTACAAACAACTGAGTTTACTTTTACCTGGTCCTTTATTCTATATTATGTGCCATATATTTCTTCATGCAGTGGCGAAGTAAGAATACTGAACCGTGTGGCCGGCACGGCCCGTCTTAAAAGGCGACAAAACAGCCCTAACTAGGTATTTAAGTATGCCGCCACAGTATTAGCGGTGCCTTTGGCGTTGCAAATGTTAATGGGCTATTAGGTGGGACGTGTCTGTTGTTACAGACATACATATAATCACGCCTTTTTCCCGTAGGGGTAGGCAGAGACCACTTCTTTCCACTTGCTACGATCCTTACATACTTTTTTTGTCTGTTGTTCCACGGCAATAAAGAAATTGTTCACTTGTAATTCCTTCACCGCAACCACTTCTAATAAATTTATTTTTAACGCTAAAATTTTGCGTACCTATTTACTGCGGTGATTTTCCGTAACACTTTTCTGAGCACAGGGAATGGACGTGCCTAAATTCCCTGATGGACTCTCCATAAAAGTCAGCTCTCAATCGCAAACTATTTCTTTGTAGTCTGTGAACAAAAAAAATATCCATTTCTCTCCTACGACTTCCTACGTACGTAACAGGGTAGTTCCATTCTCATATTTTAGCTTAAACCCTAATACGTTATTTGAGAATAGGTGAATGAATAAAATTAATACACAGTAACAATTCACAAGTGCCATCTATTTCCAAAGTAACTAACAAATGAACAAATGACTTTTAAATTAACACTCATAATTAAGAATACAGGACCCCAGCATGCGCTCCGACGTGCCAAAGCCGCCACGGCAAAAACAATACATGTATTGTTAAAACCTGGTTACGTATTATTTTTGGTTGTAACAAATGATGCTTTTCGCTTACTTAAAACTCTCGAAATCTTAAAAATAAACAATCTAATTCTATAATCCGATCTAAAACATAACAGATAAGGGTTACATACTTTTAAATATTTTGATTGAAAAGCTAACAACTTAAGCTTAACTCAAAGTAACAGACTAGCATGGCATGGTCAAGCAATACATAGAGTAGAGCGCCATGTGTCAAGAAAAATGCTAGAAATGACGGTGGATGGATACCAAAGTAGAGGTACATACATACATATAATCACGCCTCTTTCCCGTAGGGGTAGGCAGAGACCACTTCTTTCCACTTGCTAAGATCCTTACATACTTGTTTCGCTTCGTCCACTTTCATTTCAAAGTAAGCCAAAGAAAGATGGATGAATTGCGTAAATGATGATATCGCGAAAAAAGGTGTGAAGTTAAAATGACGGCTTACAGAGGAGAGTGTAATGAGAGGACTTTAGTTGTGCCGACCCCATATAATGTGGGAAAAAAACATTTAAATATTTTGGTATATTCTCGTTCTTAATATTACAAAGTACATTAATACTACGAGTACATTAATACTACAAAGTACTTAATATTACGAGAATGACAAAGTACTTAAACCCTCTGTAATTATACATTTTTCGCATACTAATTTTGGAAGGGTAAAACGGTCTCCATTTAGGTATATATTAGAGTTAACAGGTTCCATCTTAAATTGGGTGCCAAATTGATCGCTAATGATCCATAAAACGGGTAACTTATACCCACTCTGGAACACCACTTATAGATAACATAACAGACAGGAGCACGTGTAAATGTGAATCTTAAGTTTATTTATTTAATTTTTTTTTATCTATATTATATATAGACATGCAAAGATTACTTTGGGGGACATCCATTAATTACGTGAGATATTTTTCGGATCAGTTTAGACTCCTCCCCCCCCCCCCTTAGGTGAGATTTAGTGAGATTTGCCTGGACCCCCGCCCCCTCCCCTTACGTGAGATTGGCGCTAAAAATATTTTAAACTAAAATTTATTTTTACTATTCGGGAAAATAATCAACCATTCAAAATAATAAACAGTCTAATAATCTCAAACCTGAAGTCACTTCACAGTGCGGCGAAGCTCTTATCTGCTCCAATTTTATTTGTTAAATGTTTCAATTTGACCAAAATATTTAAGTTTGTATTGAAATTACTTTTTGTTTTACATAAATTCAGCTTTATCCTAGGTTCTGAAGTTCAAGGTTCCAGCATAAGTGAAAATACATAATGCTTTATTATGTTATGGAGCTTAAACAGCTTCGCTCACTTCGCGAACGTAGCGTCTCACTAGCTTTTAATTCATTTTAAGGAGATTTCAACCCCAGTCTGAGTCAGTTAATAATAATAATGCATACATTTTCGAAGAGATACACTAATTATAGAAACCATTGTAACAATATTAGTTTCTAACGAAAATTTTAGTTTGCTTTGTACAATACTTAATTAATTACCGTTTGTTAATTCTGAAAATTAATTCCTTTGTAAATTTTAAAGAAAAAGCCTATGGACGTTTGCAAATGGCACTACGTATGTTTTATGTACACTAACACGCATCGTATGGGAACTGAAAGCTGGGTCAATTATATCGGAACACTACACAAGGTTATTATGGCGGTATATTTAGAAACCAAGGTTGATTACTAACCAGAAGGGCCTGTAGCCCTACGGGCCTAGCCACATACCGGGGCTCGTTTTGTCAATTAACAACAATTTATATGTGTACAACTGTAAAACGGTTAAAATGTAATAATTTTATAAACTTTATGCGTTAAATAACCAAGATTGTTTTGATTGAAATTGACGTGTATAATAAGTTTGGACAGTTTCTCATTCTTAAAAGTGAGTATTTACTACAAAAACCCATATTTCAATTAAGTATCCAATATGTGGTTTAAGTAACTATAAACCAATTGTCGGATCAGCCAACAAATTAAACGTGGCAAATGGATAGGCCACACCCTTCGGAGAGATTCCAACAATGTACCAAAAACAAGCTCTAGGTTAGAACCTCGAAGGAAAACGTAAATGTGATCGTCTAAAACACACCTGGCGCCGGTCGTTTGTTGACAAAGTGAAGGCCATCGGAAAGAAATGGAGTAAGATCAAAAGTGACGCTCAGGACCGTTCGGGATGGAGATGTACTGTGGATGTCCTCTGCCCCATCTAGGAATTATAGAAATATAATAATACATCAATAGTATTGGTCTGATTAGATATAATAAAACGGTTAGTCCATTTAGTTATGAAAAGTAGATTTTTAAAAGGCGAACTATTTCTTCTTTAGCTAGTTTACAGGTAGCAAAGGAAAGGCATCGTTATGTTTTCCTATGGGATTATAAGGACAATTAAGGAGGTCCCCTGTAGAAAAGGAAATAAGACGTAAGGTACTGAGGGTATTTCAACCTCGTAGTCCGTAATGTGCATTTCGATTGCAACCGAAAAGGGAAGCTTGTCTTATTGTGAAAAGTCTTAACCTTGGAGTCTTGTGTAAAGGGTTGAGTTTTATTTATTTTTATAGCTATTAATTAATTTGGATTTAGAATGATAACTTTTTTACAGCAATAGGAAATATTAAAGCTAATAATAAATCAAATAAACAAAAATATTTACTGTTTCAATGTTTGGCTAATAAAATAATATTATTACTATCAAAGTTCGTAACATAAATGAAACGGGAGATTATAGAGTTGTTATTAAATATTTAAAAGAGTGTAAGAGACTCCACAAAGATCTACGGGATTCCAGTCAATCTTGTGTCAGTGCCTAATTTAATGAAATCTGTTACAACTGCTTTCTTAACAAACATAAAGTATATTTGTTGACCCCCGTAGAGCAAGGACACGTCGAAATGCTTGCAGGGGTCACGGGTTCGTTATTTACTTTAGAACCAGAAGACGGGCAAATTAAAATCGAAATGTTATAAGCTTGTTCTGATCCAGGTCCATATACCTACGAACTCATGTCCATCATCATCCCAGCGTTGTATCCCAGTTGCAACCTAAACTTCCGTTTCGGTCCCCGGGGTCCGCTTTCCGACTTTTTCTACTCCACTTCGCACGGTCTTCAGCATCCTTAGTAGGATGATATGCGTGCCAATGGGCACGCATATCATATACGACGTCAAGCCAGCATTTTTTGGGTCTACCCCTCCTGCCGGGGCCCGGCGTAGGCGGCATGGCACGTAAGCATCCGGTAGCCGTAAAACGTGACCGTACCAACGGAGCCGACACTCATGCAATTTATCCGCAATGTCACGGACATGAAGACTGCCGCGAATGCGGGAGCTCCTAACGCGGTCCTTCCGCGTTACTCCATACATACACCGCAGCATATTCATCTCCGTAATACGCACGCAGTTCTTGCTTATGTCGCTCTAACACCATGTCCATCAATTGTATTAATTAAAAAAAACCGGATCTGATCATGATCAGAACATGATCATCACCGGCATCAGAAGCATCGTAAAAACTAACTTAATTACATTTATGACTAGCTGTGCCCGCGACTCCGTCCGCGTGGAATAGTGACTTTGGGCAGAATTTTTTGGATATATCTTATGTTTATTTTGGATTACAAACCCTATAAACCCTAAAATATAAATGAAATATGCAAACAGTCAGTATTATCGAATGCAACTGTTACGCCATGCGAATACGTACAAAGTCCAGCCTAAGCTAAACCCTATTTCATATGATTGATGACATAAATCTGAGGTCAACTTAAATTGGAAATAAAATTTCCGAAACTTATCATTTTTAACAATAACTATATTTTTTTTTCAAAACACAAATAGCTTAAGTAAATCGGTGCAGCCATTTCAGAGATTAGTCGGAACAAACAGACAGACAGACAAAAATTGTAAAAAATGTTGTTTTGGTATATGTAGCGTGTATACGTCCAAATGCACTTAGTAAAAAGCGGTTATTTTAATATTACAAACAGACCCTCCAATTTTATTTATTTGTATAGATAATATTAAATAAAGAATGGCTGAATATGGTGTGCTATATTTATATTTTGTTATCAATTTTTATAACCCATATTTCGCAAATAATCTGAAATTGAATTAGAGAATTATAAATGAGTAAAAAGACGAGCAAATTCTCGCCCTTAGACGATCTCGTTTCGACAGTGAAAGCTTATAAAAACCCCCGCGGGATACAATGCCCGTATGCAGACCTAAATTATCATTATCTCTCTAATTTTTCAAATTTGTCATAATGTCCTATTTCACCTGAATGTCTTGCATGTCTTATTTTTCTTAAAAAATAAATTACACAAATGATTATATTCAATAACTTTTGAAAGCAAATATGTGAAATATTTGTAATAAGATTTCGCTTTGAACTTATCAAAGGGAAAATATATTATTCATACCTTACATCGCAGCATCATTCACTGTTATTCTGCAGGGATTATACTCGTATTACACCTTATAAATGTTTTTAAATTATGAATATATTATAACAATTCACACAGCGCCATCTAGTCCCAAAGTGAGTTTCATAGCACTTGTGTTATAGATAATAGATAACTAATATACTACTTTTATACTTTTCTTTTGTAAATAAATACATAGTATACGTAAATATAAAGACGCGGGACAGGAATCATCCTCGCAAATCCGTTAGGAATTGGAAAGACAAGAATAAACATTAAAATTAACAATTTTAACATAAAACTATACATTTTTATCAACTACAAATTATATACTAGATATATTCAATCCAAAGAGGGTGAAACCACGATTGCCTTACTAGAATTCTTCCCAAAAGGAATATTTACAAAATATGTTTGTGGCCTAAGGAATAGATTATAACTTATAGTTGTTTTAGAACAACAAGCTTAAAGCTTTCCAAGTCAACTTCATAATAGTAACTGTTAGACTGTTAGCATACAAAAAATACAAAAAAATATATTTTTTTTTATAAAGACCTGCACGTTAATAAACCGGGCTATTATCGGTTCAAGCACTTCACTACAAAACCAGCACTTCACTACGATTTCCCGCCATCTACGCCATTTGATGAGTTACCCTTTATATGAACATAAAATGTATTATAGTATTATTAAAATTATGTTATTGGTAAAATAAAAATGGTGACTCCGACTTAATCATGGCTAAACATCTGTTGAGGCTAAATTGTCTGAAATTTAAATTTATTGACACATTAAACCACGTGTTCGTTATACAACTTCGTCAATGCAATTACTTCTATTAACATTAGGGGTATTTAAAAATTTTTTTACTTGAAAACTGGTTATGTAAAGTGAGAAAACAATTAAGGTTACACTGCTATTCGCACTCATTCTTCAGTTATTAGAGTCTTCTAATGTCTTCTTACTTATGTCTATAAGTAATGGTTTAATTAGAATATAAAATCTCAATTATCTTTGTAGAAAGCTGTTATGTTTTTATATGGTCGTATATAAAAACCTTACCGGGGTTTGTATTTTTTTCGTGCAAGGGCGGAGTGAGAATATTAACCCCTGCGGTCAGAGTCAACCTATCGTAAAAGGCGCCAAACAACTAACTACGAGATCGGGCCCCAAGCCCGCCTGGATGGCAACCAACCCTGGTGTATAAGCATACCACCATAATAACCTTGTGTTACGTTCCGGCATTAGTGACCCAGGTTCCTGTACTCCTAAGCGAACAGCAGCGTGTTCGCGGTGCCTCGAGTGTCGCAAACATCGATAGGCCACGGTAACTGCTTACTATAAAGTTGGTCGTTAGCCTGACTGCTGTTACTCAGAAAAAAAAAATATACATTCCAAACTATATTCCAAAAGTTTGATGCGTTTCGTTGCAAAAATATTAATAATTATATTAATAATACATATGATATTAATAATACATTATTATAATAATTTAAAGCTGCATGACTATTTATTGCAACTATCTTAGTTCGGATTTTGTGTTGGCAGATTCTCCATAACTCAGTGACTAATCATTCCATTAGTTTAGCGAAGTATTTACGTGCCCTATCTACGGCCTCTGTAAGAGCCAATCACAGATAGGGAAATTAATAGCAGTCATTGATTATTATTTGTCTGCTTACAAGCGTTTCATACTTATCGACTGTTTACTCCAGCTATAAAAAGAGAAATATTACTCGTACATTTGAAGTTTGCCCTAAGAAAGGTAACTAAACACTGAATGAGGCAAAACTTAAGCGCATGAATTGCATCGTTGATATTACTTGACTTTTTACTTTAGCGATGAGAATAAGAGAACCAAAGTTACCGGTGAGCCGGTCATGTTTGTTGCAGGACCAAGAACCAAATGGCTATAATATAAAGATGTAGCAGCACCGCGATTTTCTAAAATAGCACGCGTCGCGCAATGGCACATCTTCTGTCTCACATATCTGTAGTCTTATTCACATTCATTTATCTATTTTTGTGAGCATGTATTTTTCTAAATATAATAAACATATTTTTCTCAAATAAAACATGAAATCCTGTACCTGACTTCTATTGGAACACGACTCCCAAGAAGACCTCAGAAGAAGAATTCTCACCTTCACACAAATCTATTGGAGGCTTTTTTTTTATTGCGTAGACAGGCTGACAGCCCGCTTAGAATTTAGCAGTTACCGTCGCCTATAGGTGTTTGCAACGCCAGTGGCATCGCAAACACGCTGCCGTCCCATAAAGGTACAGGAACTTGGGTCACTAATGCCGAAACACAACACAAGGTTATTATGGCGGCATACTTAAGACCAAAGCTGGTCGCCATCCAGACGGGCTTGAGGCCCTACCACGTAGCTAGGTTGGGTTGTTTTGTCGCCTTTTACGACATGCCGACCCCGGCCACAGAGGTTAGTATTCTTTCTCCGCCCCTGTACGGATGACGGCTAGGATTGCACGGGGCATTTCCAAAAAGTAAATATGATGCGACAATTCTTACAATGACAGCTAGTCTCAGAGTCATTTGCTTAGCACTTGTTTTAGGTACTAGGCAAATGACATACTTATACACTTTTATTTTGTAAATAAATACATATTATACATAAACACCCAGATTTCGGACGGGTATTGAAAATGTTCCCGTCGCAAGCTTAAGAAAAAGACACAAGGAAACTACAACACTATAAAAACTACCAACTAGAAAGCATTGCATAGTATAATACTCTGTAATGCTTTCTAGTTAGTAATTTTTAATAAGTAATAACGAATCAAAATGGAGGGAAAGATTTTCTTGAATATATTTTCTTAAACTAGATTAAATATATATGGCAGGGACTTTTTCAACATTTTTTTATTGCTGTACAGAAGACAGGCTAACGGCTCCCTTAATAATTAGTAGTTGCCGTCGTCTATAGATGTTTACTCCACCAGGAGCACTGGTAACACGCTGCCGTCTAACTTATCTTATCCGATAATAACCGCCATAATAATGGCGGCTTATTTAACAGTATCTACTACCACCTACGTTTAGTCGTCTTTTACGATAGGATGACCTCGGCCGTAGGGGTAAATATTCTTATTTAGATCTTGCACTGAAATAAAATAAATAAAAAATAAAAATTTCTTTATTGACACATGTTTTACATAATTATAAACTTATTCTAGCACTAACACCTAACCTAGGCACGGCCTGTCCCTTAGGTATTAGTTCCTTCCAGTGACTTCAACATTATTGTTATAATAATAGATTATAAATTTTTACAACTACCTTCTTATATAAAATTAAATGAGTAAGACACGATCGATATGGTTTGGTTACATAAAGTGAGGACTTAAGCAAATAAATTTTATGTACAATTAACATTTTATAATTTTGAAGTGAGTTAATTTTAAACAAAGATTTCCTTTAATATTTGATATGATATATACTATATAGTATATACGATAAATACCCCATTCATATTATATTATACAAAAGTAAATTACTAATAGATATAAATTGAAACAGCAACAAATTTTATTATTATATAGTTATAAATTAAATAGTTTAAAATAAATATGCATATTGAAGAATAAATAGAAAATGAGTAAATTAATACTTTGTACACATCACATGCATTTTTAACATTTAGTTTGTTAGGTTCCATTTTTAGACTATTATTTTAAAAAGATTTTCAATGTCCTCATACGTTTTGGTTTTTAGCCATTTTGTCACAATTAATTTGCAGTTACTTTTATTTTGTGAATATATTTCTACAACTTTATTTATTTTATTGTAAATAAGGGGACCTAGATACATTTGGAATTTTTTAATAAAGGCAGACCGAAAAGATGAGATGGGACATACATGATGTTTACGACGTGTATTTGTTATATCTTTATAATGTAATATACTATGTTGGCATAAGATAGTTTGGAGTACAAACATCTGTCTAATGGACAAAACATCACACTCTTTAAAGAGTTCAGCTGTAGAATATCCAAAAGGTTTTTGTTTAATCACCTTTAAAAGAGCACGTTGGGATCTTTCCAGTTTTATTAGATGTGTCTTGCAAGCTCCTCCCCAAGAAGTAATACAATAAGACAAAATCGATTGAGCTAAGGCTAAGTATATAGTTTTCAGTAATTTATAATTGGCAACTGTACGCAATTTTTTAAAAATGTAAATCAGTTTTCTAGTTTTCTCTGAGAGTTGATTAATGTGAGGTTGCCACGTTAACTTTCCATCTAGCATGATACCCAAATACTTTACTGTTTTGGTGACTTTCAAATAATAACAATCACATAAATTATTATCTGGCATATTTCCACAATTATGAATTTGAATTTTGAGGTTATGATCAAACGGTAGTGATTTTTCAGTATTGGCAAAAAGAATATATTGGGTTTTTGTGTTATTTAAAGTTAATTTGTTTTGGATCAACCAGTTTGCTACTTTTTGTAAGCCAATTTCTGAAAAAAATTTTGCTTCGTTCCATGAACTTGCATGAAATACTAGTGCAGTATCATCTGCAAAACTAAATATTTTACAGTTTGTTAAATTAATATCACAAAGACTATTAATATACATGAGAAACAAGGTAGGACCTAACACACTACCTTGTGGCACACCGTGAGAAACTCGGGCATCCGAACTTAACATACCACCTATAGTAACTTTTTGAATTCTGTTACTGAGATAGTCTTTAAACAATTGAAGCTGTAGTCCTCTTATGCCAAGTTTATTCATCTTATTTAATAAAATTGGAATTGAGACTGTATCGAAAGCTTTCGCTAAATCTAAAAATACGCCTATACAATTCTGATAACTGTCAATATTTTTGGCCACAAATTCAACAAGTTTGGATACTGCCATTGAAGTTGATCTCCCTTTCCTAAAACCATACTGATTACTGGAAAGAAGGTTTTTATTTTCCAAATATGAAATAAGTCTTTTGTTAATAATTTTTTCTACTACTTTGGATAACGCAGGTAAAATTGAAATCGGACGGTAATTATTAATACAGTTTCTTTGTCCTGCTTTATAAATCGGATGAATAATAGATATTTTAAATACATTGGGGAATACACCCTTTTCCATAGACATATTAGCAATATGGGTAAGAGGTGGTACTATTTTATTTTTCAGGATTTTTAGTAATTTGGTGGAAATTCCATCCCAACCAATGGCACTATCATTTTTTAAATTCATTAAAGTTGATTCTACTTCCTTTTCAGATGTAGGCAGCATAACCATAGACTGAGCAGGCGTTTGTTGGTGCTCATGATTGTCAAATTTGTTCGAATGAGGAATTTTATCAGCTAAATTTCTGGCTATATTGACAAAATGCGTATTTATAACTTCCAGTGATTCTTCAGGAGTCTCTTTTAATTTCAACAATTCTAAGCTTTTAGTTTTTTGTTTATGTCTATTAGTAATAGTATCTATAATCTTCCATCTCAATTTTGGATCTTTAGAGTAATTAAATAGTTGTTCTCTTTCAAAATTCTGTTTTAAACGTTTTAGCAAATTATTACAAAAGTTTTTGTATCTATTGTAGGTTAAATGTAATACAATGTTTGTAGGTTCCTTTTTACATTTTAAATGCATATTATCGCGGTTATTTATACAACGAATTAAACCTGGTGTTATCCATGGCTTTAAACAACGATATCGCTTGGGCGTATTATCCAAAGTAGTATTTTTAACAATGGATAATTTTAATCTATTTGTCAATTGTTCCGCAGACCAATTTGGATCATCTGATTTAATTATGTCACTAAAATCTTGAGCGTTCATATCAGTTACAATGGCATCGTAATTTACTTTAAATTTTTTGTGGCGTTTGATTTCACTTGTATTAATCTCCATACTAATAGCGGTAAAGACAGGTGAGTGGTCTGTTAGTGGTACCTCTGAAACTATTGTAACCGAAGGAAAAACACTTTTAATCATAGAATGATCGATGCAGTTTTGAATTCTTGTTGGATATTCATGGCCCGAAAGAATACCGTGAGACGCTAACATATTCAAATAGTCAGTGGCATTAGTGTCAATGCTTGTTGGTTTTATATCAATGTTTAAATCACCGATGAGCATTATATTTTTGTATGTTTTATATGTATTTAATAATAAATCTAAAGAAGTAATAAAAGGATCTATATTCCTGTAAGATGGCGATCTATATATGCCTATAATTACTGTCTCATAATTTACATCTATGGTAAGACAGGTAGCCTCAGAAAGCGATACTTCTTTTACACAACACTGTAGTCCTTCTTTGATATATACTACAATTCCATCATTTTGGTTAGTATTACGTACGGAATAGTGAGTTACGTAGTCTTTCATCGTTGGCATATATAAAGCATTTTTATTCCAAGTTTCCGTAAGAATATATATTTCACATGATAGATCTAATCTTGCCAATAGTACCTCAAAGTCTGCGAAATTTTTATTAATACTTCTTATGTTTTGAGTCAAGACTTTCAAATGATTTTGTCCGAGCAAGTGTTCATCTAAAGTCGATTTAAAATATTCAGGCTTACAATTTAACGAGATTCCAGGTTTTACTCTAGTTAGATTTTCAATTATATTCTTATTATTTATAAAATCGAATGTTAAAATTAAGTATTATTGACACCATTTTACACATAACTAGTATATAATTAAGCTCAACTATCACTATGATTCTACTGAATTGATGTAGAATAGAAGAGTGTTAATTAGGAATAAATACATGGATAAATGCTAAGATAATATATATATATCAAAAAACATATTATATACATTAATAGATTTTATATATATGTTTTGGTAAATCTTTGTGCTTGTGTTATTTAAAAGTAATGAATAAAGAGGAGTTAGAAAAGTCCCCAAGTTTAAACCTATTAAGTTCAAATGCTTAAATATGTAGACGTTTGTTTGTTTATCACATACTATATCTAGTCAATTTTGAGATTTTAGAGCGAAAAGTTGATGTTCGTTGCGAATTTCTAGGTGAGGAGAGTCTTGCGTCTTTCTTAGAAAAATTCTGCCATTACTAGTCCAGCAAAATTTATAGTCTAGACTTTTTGCAAGATCTCTAGCCAGGAAAAACAATCTTCGACTTTTAGGTGTTAATGCTTCAGATAAATATATTTGTAAATCATGTCCTTGAAGTCCTATAGCGCCAGTGTTTAGACGTTTTGTTGGGTGTTCTTTATTATAAACTTTTAACTTCTGTATTATTTCATTTTTTAATAAAACTGAAGTAAAGTCAGCGATAATAGTGCCATTTCCAGATTTCTTATTTACTCTAAACACATCTTTGATGGTATTTTGCGGTATTATAACATTAAGAGCTTTGCAGGTATTTTGCACTATATTATAAAGATCATTTTTGGTTTCTGGTTTCTTGATAATTGGTATGTTTCTTATTTCAATGGCAGATGATTTTGAATTCCTCTCAATTTCTTCAAGTTTTGTTTCCAATGCATTAATCTGAGCAACATGCTCCTTCTTTTCTTTTTCAAGTTTATCTAATTTAACCTTTACATCCTCGTACTGTTTGTTCAAAAATTCTAATGCTTTCTCAATTTCGGTATTGGTCTGTTTAATCTGATTATTTTGTTCTTTAATGTCTGCCACTTCTGTAATTAATTTATTTAGTAAAGATTCTTGGGCTTCCTTCCACTCATCCAGGATATTTCTTATTTCTTCTCTAAAAACTGAAAACTGTTCATCAGTATTCTTTCGTTCTTTTCTATTTCGTTGGGTTACAAAATTAGGTGTAGACGGACCCAAAGCTATTTTATTGACGTCTGAGTCAGATAATGTATGCTGAATATTGGCACTGGGTGGGGATCTCGACACTTTCGGCATATTTTGTTTATTATTTTTTTTTTTTTTTTTTTTTTTTTTTTAATAATAACAGAAATAACAGAAACTTTTCAAAGATACAAATATTTTGTTATCCGCGGGGTTCAATTTCTCAGATACGACTGTACAAGGTCAGTTACGAGTACATTGTCATTGCCGGCCGGATGTTAGGTGGTAACAAGAGTAAAATAATTAATCCCTAATATCTAATAATCATTTCTAATTAATTTCAATATTTCATATTGAGGGTATTTAAATGTAAACAAACCAAGTAATTATTTCGATCGTGCGCACCTTAAAATGTAGGTAATATGAAATAAATTAACCAGACCATATATGGTCATGCAGCGGCCGGGAATCGAACCATCTAGAAATCATTCAGTTGAGTAGCGTTCATCAAAAATACGAGGATGAATGAACACGAATCATTCAGTTGAGTAGCGTTCATTGAAATATGAATGACGAGCCGTTTGGGGCTTACTTCATGGATAGTTCTTTACCCCTCTGGCCTATGCTCTGTCACTGTCTAATTGAGTAGCGGATCAGAGGTCGAGCGCTATTCAGTATTTTTCCATGCCACAGTAGTAAAACCAAAATCTAAAGTTTCGATAAGTGGGCGTTGTCCTCTCAAAGTGGGAGCACGTCATTCCGCGCCATTATAAAAAGGCGAAGCCGCGAAAGACGCGAAGAATTCTGACACCAGAAGAGCTACAAGTGGTTGTTAGTTCAAAAACCAAAACAGTGCTTTAAAAGTTTTTTTTAAATAAATTAATTTAAATCAGTGCCGCAACGTTTTCTAAAACCCTTCGAGTCGGAGGGTCCACCGTACGGGCTAGAAGCCGCCATCCACAGTACGGTCCAGAAGCTGCCATCCTCCGTAGCGGGCTAAAAGCGGCCATCCTCTATACGGGCTGGAGCTGCCGTCCACCTTAAACAGCAGGGCACATCGGGCCCCTGTGAAGCTGCGAAGGACGACTGATGTCCCTCCAGGCGCAAACAAAGACCACAGATAAGTGCCCGGTACAGCCATAGGGTTTAAGACCTGTAAACATCTCTGTGCTGCGAACCCACACCCCGGGTATAATTATTATAATCTGAAATTCATTTTGTACAAAAATCAACCATAGCATACGTTTCTTGTAATAAACTTGTATTTTTTTAATAGTCGTTTTTTTAGTATTATTTGTTCACAACCGTCAGGTTGACGTAACACGGATTATTAAACTTTATAAAAAAACCATCTTAGAAAAAGTTTCAGAAGTTTCTTTAAAAATAAGACAATTATACTACGTTCGAAAAACGTGTTTCACGTTGGACTAATCTCAGGAATTTAAGGTAAAAACTTTGGGTACAAAACCTTTAAGGCAAAATTGAGATATTCCTTTTTTCTTAGAGTATCCTAAGAATTTTAGGTGATATTTATTATTCAAACTGATTCTTGTTACTGATTTGTAAAGTAGAATATTTTAGAAATATTTTAAAATATCGTATATTAAGTTAGTTTTGGTAAGAATTAATTGTCGTGACCACTACAAAAACCCCGGTGTCCTCCTATTGCCTAGTACCTAGGGCAACCGTAATCGTGGTCCTAGCCAGATCACCCCCTCTGTTCTAGCCAGGCCTCTTCCATGACTTATGCTAAGGGTCAGGGTATCGGCCTCGGCACTCCATTGTCAATAAACGATTGAGGGGGGCACGTGGAAGGGCATGCATGCTCTTAACCTTGCGGAGTTTGTGTGCGCTTCAGAACTTTCCCCGAGGGCGCCCACTGTGGTCGTTACACGCCTCCCGGTGCTGTCTAGTCCTGCGTCGGCAAGACGAGAATTAATTTTTCCAATCCTGCTGCCTGAGCTTCATCTGTAATTTGGCAGGATGTATCACCGGAAAGGTTTGACCTGCTTAAACTTAAAAAAAACGCTTATACCCATTTTAACATTAAAATACGAGTAAATCTTTATTCGGTTTCACTTACAATACCAGTATAAACATTTTTATATAACCAACAAGCTTTCAACATTTCTTTGATATTCTTATATTATAGCTTGAATATTTTAAAACATATATAAATATTCTACACATTTATAGAGAGCGACAGCTTCGAGCTCAAGGGCATAAAGCAAAAATATAGCTTTTTAGTAAAAAGATTTTACTTTGTTTCTAAACGGGCGTTAATCACTGTAAACAGACATACTAACATGTCACCCGAGACAAATGTGTTCTTTCGAAGCGTTAAACTAACTTGCTATTGGATATCGGCACGTTATGCAATTTTTTTTGTGACTTTTTCTAACAGTCATGAGAAAATTTCTCAAAAGTCAAATATTGCGTTATAGATATCAACGAATTGTAAGAGATCAAAATGTGTGAATTCGTACAGTACATGAAACTTTCGATTTATTTTCTCTCCATATTTGCTGTCCTAATCTGTATTTCCTTACTTGGCTCTTTTCAGGATTTCCAACATATTTTTGTCTCCTGTCTCCTTTACCTACTTTTATAAAAATAAATATACCATAATAATAAACCATATCTTATCTTATTCCAAAACTTATAACAATGAAATTTTATGTGAAAAATGCAAGACGAAATGGAAATTGTCCCTTTTATGTTAGTTAATTTGAGCAATTTTCCGTTTTTTGTTACTTCCTCGTTTCGGGGAAAAGGTATTAATTTTGAGTATCATTTTCACGACATGAATTTATTATGGATGTTCATTTTAGTATATTATAGAGATACTATATCATCATATCGTTCACTGATTCTTTAAGTATGCTGTCATCTTTTCATTTTCTTTGTTTCAATAATAACTCAAGGTTCCTGTGGAAATTTTTCTACTTGACCTTACCGTACATTGGGCTTGTCACGACATGTTCTCTACTTCCTCTATTCTCTCTCTCCTCTGTTAGCCATCATCTCAACTTTAACACAATTTTCACTATATCGTCTCTTATGCAAACCTTTTCACCGAACCAAATCTTTCTTTGGTATACTTCTCCCCTTACTCATTCTTTCAGGGTATTCTTCTCATACACAAATCCAGGTTGTGTATCCTATGTCTGGCTGTAGCCCAGTGTTCGCCCTAACAATAGTTTGTAGTTATTGAAGTGAAACTTTTTTAGTGCCGTTGTGATAAAAAACTTCGGTGAAGCGACACCAAAAAGAGACATAAAATAATCATATTCATAAATAAGAGAATGAGACAGAATACAAGTACACAGTGTTGTCTATAATCGTCGTCTACTTTTTATACACGGGCTTTATAATCTATATTTATCTATATTCTCTCGTAAGCTACTTTTCTGAAGATCTACTTCTGCAATAACTTCTGCTGTGTACGAATTGCACACAGTTTTCTCCGTGCATGGGCGAAGTAGGAATACTAACCCCTGCGACCGGAGTGGACCTGTCGTAAAAGGCGAAAAAACAACCCTAGCAACGTGGTAGGGTTCCAAGCCCAACTGGATAGCAACCACCCTTTGTCTATAAGTATGCCGCCATAATAAACTTGTTTTATGACCCAGGTTCCAGTTACCCCTATGGGACAACAGTGTGTTCGTGGTGCTCCTAGCGTTGTAAATATCCATCCATTAAGTGGGCCGTCAGCCTGTCTACTGTTCCGCAGTAATAAAAACAAGTTTAATAAGTACTTATGTCTTGTACTTCTACTACTTCCAGAATATTCGATAATAACAATTTTCGTACTATGTAACATGCAATATAAATTTCTTATTTTCGTTCACACGCAATTATATTACAGCGCCCACAAATTTTATTGTTGGAAAAACACTGATACTAAAAATAGTGAAACGTCATTGCACGATCATACAGACCGATGACTTATATTGATATATGATAATATTGGAACAAGCTCCAGATAAAATATATGATTTCTCCTAATACTAACTACTATACTTCATAAATCATAAGATACATACAGATGACCGTATTCTATTATTGACGGCCTCCGTGGCGTAGCGTCTAACGCACTTCAATATCGTATGCGGTGCGTGTATCGTACAGCGTGAGTTAGATTCATACAGGGTAATTAAAAAGCCAGATAATTTTGAAAAACTGGTTGTAGTTGGGAAAGTAGATGGTCAAAGTTATCACCTACCCGTTGGTCCGATCAAATCAAATTGTTAACCGGGCTTACTGTTTTCACTGCCCTGAACAAAGCCGAAGACAGAGTGGTGTGGAAGCAGCTCGTCGCCGATCCGTCAAAGCGTTTCAAGACGGGCACGACCTTCAGTAATGAAGAATAATAAATAATAAAGAAGAGAAGAATTAAAAGGCTAATTAACTTTCATTAATTTTCAATAAATGTGTATTTAATGTATTTATCACATAATTAGCATAGAAATTGTCACTATTCAGTCAATAAATTGTTCTTATTCCAAGGATTTATTAGGCTCGTGAATTTAGAATGAAAAGTTTGCGAGAGCATACCGTCGCTCATTCCTTTGAATTTCTTCATAGAGTCAAGTTTTATTAATTTTCAAAGTTGATGTTTCGATCTCTAATTTTAACGCACAATTTCTGTAAGATTTTGGATTCGTGTCCCCTTTTTTATACGTCCACACCTAGTTAATAAAAATTGTAAGTAAAATCAACAAACGTTACGATTAAAAAAGAAAAATAACCTATTAAAACTAAGCTAAATAAAAGGATTCCGATAGATGTAAATAATGATTGTCCTAATTATAATATGCGTAAAACCTTTGAAATGTATTATTATTTTATTTCATAAAAATACAAAAAAAAACATAATTTGGTGGTAAATAAAATTTAATGTTAGCATTCGTACGCATTCGAATGTGACCCCGATAGTATTGTACGAATGGTCCCCAAGCTTCGCATAAAATTAAATTACGACTGTATAGAAAACATAACTTAGTATGAGAAATTTTATAATTAAAGCTTGAAATAAACAATGTTAACATTAATCCATCATATTGTTTTGTCAAAAACACAAGAATTCTGCTTTCTATTACGGACTAAACACCAGTCAAAAATTTATTTACCTTGCGCGAAAACTCTGTAGACTTCTCAACTGACACAGAGTGGCATGATTGGCGCTAGAAGTTGTAAGCAAAATGGCAGCTGTCTATATAAACAAACAAAAGCGTGTTTGTATGCCGTTTAGTTTTTATATGACAGGTACCGCAGGAAGGTGCCCCGCGTACGAAGGGTGACCACTTTCCCCTACTCGTACAATATTTTGTAACTATACCTTATCAGTTTTACCAAAAAATAAAATGTAAACAAATCGTAAAAAGGGTTTTTTGAATGTCCATTTTACAATAATCAACATGATATAAAAATTAACATAGCAACTTTTAATTATTTATTAGAAATATCTCCTATATTCTAATTTTTTATATTACTATTCTTTACTTTTAGAAAAAAAAAACATAAAATAATTTTATTTTTACACTTATGAATGATAAATATAATGCATATAAAATTTACATATTTACAACATTAATTGTAATAACTAACTTACATTATAAAGAACCTAAAAATACAATGTTTCCAAATCTCTTATTGGTTTTATATATTGGTAATTATAGTGTACTGTTCAACGTACTATTGCCGATTGGAAGGAGTTTCGAGATCGAAATTAAAAAAGCAACTTCTTATACAATGAGTTTTAAAATTAAATATAAACAAAAATTCTTATAATTGTACTTTTAACGTACATTGCCGATTTTTCAACAAAAACGCAATCCAAGTAGTTATTTTGCTCACCATGTTTTAAATATGCATACCAATCAAACACACTGCATATAGACATGTTTTCTCTGCTGATCAATCATGAAATTTTGCTGATCAAATAGTTATTTTGCGGACTGAATATTTATTATGCAAACTCATGTTATTGTAAGCTACCTATTTATGACTTAATTTTTGACCATTATCAAAATTATTTGCGGAACAAGGATTGCTACCTGATTTTTTAATTGCAAACAAAATCTTTGTATGCCGACCAAATTATTTCAATGCTGATTTTTTATGGCTCACCAAATTTTATAATTGCTAAACATTTAATTAATTCTGAAAACTAATGGCGATCATCTGCATAATGTTTTGTTCAATAGATCATCGACTATCTGGTAACCCTCTTAAATTATTTTCTGGCCATTACACTACATACGCTGTTGATAAGTGACTAAATCAAGTCATCCTTACTTGTTTAATAATTTAATTATTATTTTAACGACAAATATTGAAGGTGACGAAAGCAACAAAACCTTCCAATCAATATTTGTTTGTTTTTTGTATTGAGCAAACGAAGCAAACAAAAGCTAAATGGCATCGTAAATAGAATAAACAAAGTAGGCAACAATGCCATTTAATGGAGTGAATCTTGGGTTTTAATTATTTGGATATTTAATTGAGTTCTAATATAAAATGATACAAACACAATAACAGTGAAGAAAATATTGCTAAACATATTTATGTTTAGCAATATTTTCTTCACTATTTATTCTGTTTTTAATAATTATTCTGTTTTTGTCAGGCATAGACACCACACATGAAAGGCAAGGTAATGAATTAACATATAATTTTTTTTAAATGCTTTGATAAATTAGGCTTAATAAACGTGTGATTCCTTCGTATATTATGGTACACATATCTTAGTTGTAAGAACACCCACCATCGTCTGGGCGTTCATCCCCATTTCTTGGAGTCTTCTTTCCTGTACAAAACGGTTTTCAAGAACATTCATATTGCATACTCTCTCAAATTGGATTAAGTTTCCAGCTAAGATCTATTGCAGTACGATATGGAGTTTTTCAAATATGGTGTTTATAAAAAAATCTAGGCCAATAGCGTGTCGGCAGTGCTTCTAGAGTTGCAAACGTCCATAGGTGACGGAGACCACTTGCTATCGGGTGGGTCGTTTGTATGTCATCCAGCTATAAAAAATATTTGATGACAAACTATAATTGTCAAAATATGTTCAATCACTCGGCCAATATACTGGGAACGTTTCCACCCATTTTTTATTTGTAAATTTTTCCTTGTCTTCGTGTTCTTAGTTTTTTTTAAGTTTCATTTTTATTTATTATGAAGCAGTATTGACTGTTATTCCATGCCAAATTAGATCAAAGCCACAACCATTGTATTACGGCGACTATGAAAAAATATAATCAAATTTAATTCATGAAATTCTAATGGTTTCAAATATACAAGATTATACATATTTTCTATAAATTCATGAATTGCGTACATGCCGAACAATGCTAACACAATTATGATTATATAATAGATAATATTCAATAGAACTCCCTGAAGCCAAATCCTAAAATAATCAGAGAAAACATTGAACAATCCAATTTTTAAGTTTACCTTACTGATAGTTGCTATTCTTTAGATTAGGTGGGTAGTCAAGTTATAGCAAAAAAAAAAGACAAAAAACATTTTCAAGATGGATTCCTTCATCAAACTGTTCCAGAAATTATTTCAGCCTCGTCTCGTACGAATCGACATAAATATTTATGACACGACTCACAATACAAGGTACCAATCCGACGTCATTGATAAGGGAATACTGAATAACAATATGTACAATAGACGGTATGTTTTGTATAGGATTTTTAATGGAATGATCCCTATTCGATCGAACCCTACCGGTGGACATTGAAAAGGTCAACCTGTGAGTATTAATTCGTATTTTTAACTCGAAGACTAATATAAATATTTTTTACGTTACAAATTGACGTAATAAATTTTATATTTTATATAATTCTTTACAACGTCACTTGATTTAACGATAAACTCCTTATAACGTCGAAATTTCTTGACTTTGGTTAATTTACCTTGTTTTTTATACAATAATATACTCTATATAGGGTCACGCTCACTCTATTTAACGACAAAAATACAACATTATAAATCATTAAGCAGTACTTTCTAAGTTGCCGAAATTCATAAAAATTAAGCTGACTCGATTAACTGTGTGGGTAAAGCAGTTCAACGTGCCAAACAATTTGACTGAAAATTTACAAATTTACTACCTACTGGCAGAGGAAGCAATTCTGGATTCGGTGAAAAACACTGCGGAACAGCAAGTGGATGAAAAAGATGAAACAGACGATCCTGTCCCTCCACCAAGTATAAAATAAGCATTTGAAGCAGCAACATTATCAGATGAAGATAACATGCTTTACGCAATAAGTGTTGTTGTTTGTATGAATAATAATGTTTGCGTGTAAAATCTATGCTATATTAGTAAATACATTCATATTATTATAGAATAGTTTAATAATATCATTTATTTCTCTTCATTTAACAACTACTCTTTATAACGCCGAAAAATGGTCAGTCCGTTAAGTTTCGTTATATAACTTACACTGTACTTGTATTATTGACGTAGTGAATACAATTTTTATACGTGTAATATCTATAATAATAAATTGTCATATTAGTCACATTTAAGATTCTTTGGATGGAAACCTAGAAATGGAACCTAAAAAAACAAAATATGGCGGCATATTTAGAGACCAAGGGTAGTTGCTATCTAGGGGGGCTTGGGGCCCGTCCAGCCACCTACCGAATACAATAGGGATTTTCCACATAGATGGTGCAAACGTCAAATCTCACCTACCAGTTAGCATTCCAATAGACTTGACACGTCAAAAGAAATTAGGTATCCAAAGGAGACCTACCACCTAGCTGAGATTGTTTTTTGTATTTTACAACAGGTCGGCCCCGGCCGCAGGGGATCCGCATTCTTACTCCGCACGAACAAAAATATTAAGTATTATTTGCAATAGTAATATGAATTTATTCAACGCAAAAAAATAAAAAAAAACAAGGTCCTAATTAATAATCTAAACGCTACGATTCCTTAAAGAAATTTAAATCACAATACAGAGGGGTAGATTTATTTTTATTTTTATTGTGCAATAAAAAATATTGTTGTCTATTATACCCTTTAATCGGTTTGCTAATCCTTGAATTTGTTTAAAACAAATCTTTTCTCTTTAATATAATTTATTTCTCTCCATTTAACAACTACTCTCTTTAACGCCGAAAAATGGCCAGTCCGTTAAGTGTCGTTACTTAACAAGACTTCCAAAAAATCGTTCACTCCGTATAAGTTAAGCTTAAACAAACATAATTGACGACCGGCAAACTTCAGTGCTTGAGTGACAAACAAAGAGGTCAGTCTGTTAATTAGCAATAAAATTAATCGTGGCAACACGTTATCTATAGGCCCGGAGGGGTCAGCGATGCGGATCCCGGCACGTGACGATCTCTTACTATGACTAATGATTTACGAGCTTGATCGTTTCTCATTTTAATATTTGTATTAATTGACAATACGGCTAGTTCATAATACATCTCTGTGGGTTCTATCGAATGCAAGGGCGGAATAAGAATACTCACCTCTGCGGCGAGGGTAGCCCGTCGTAAATGGCGACAAATTAACCCTAGTTAGTAAGGTCTCCAAGCCTGTCTGAGTGGCAACCCCCTGGTCTCTTTAAAATGCCACCACAATAACCTCGTTATGGGTTCCAACATTAGTGAACCAGGCTTCAGTTCCTCTACGTGAACGGCAGCGTGTTAGCGATGACTCTGGCGTTGCAAACATCCATAGGCGAGATTTCTCACTATTAAGTAGGTCGTAAGCCTGTCTGCTGTCCTACATCAATAAAAAAGTACATAATTCTAAAATTATATGTTTGTTTTGGTCTAGTTGTAAGTCCTTGAATTCTAATAGATCTAGTGTAATTACTTGAAGAAATGGTGAATCTACATTTCTTTTTGTCTATGTTTCCGTTTAGAATTTGGAGTCCAAATTCCCTGTTTTTTCAGCACGAATCTAGAATGCGTTCTACCTTTTTACCTTTTACCTATATCGAAGGACTTACATTACAATTTTTGGACCTATATACTCTGACTTAAACTGCTACATGCAAATATTTGGTCTTCCGTAGGGATAACCGACAGATCGTACCAATACTCAGTAGCGTATCGAGCTTAACTCGCGCCCGAGGCACAATACCTTTTTAGCGCCCCCCCTCCCCCCCAATTCGAAAACCATATATATTATATGTAAAACTAGCTGACCCGGTAAACGTTGTTCTGCCATATAAATAATAAAATGTCAATAAATTTAAAAAAAAATTTTGGGGGTGGGTCACCCCTAACATTTAGGGGGATGAAAAATAGATGTTGGCCGATTCTCAGACCTACTCAATATGCTCACAAAATTTCATGAGAATCGGTCAAGCCGTTTCGAAGGAGTATGGCAACGAAAACTGTGACACGAGAATTTTATATATTAGATATACCCGCAAATTAATAAATAAAGTCATAGGCTCAAGCTAGGCTTTAAATTTTGACAATAAAAGTAGTTGAGAAAACAAGACTAGATCTTGAAATGTATATGGTCATCTAGAATTAGTTCAAATAAGAAAGAAATTAGAAAAGACGTGCCCATTCTATTATGAATATATTATCACAGTTTGATTTAGACTATTGGTGTTCCTTTTTTCCTTTTTATTTACAAAATAACTATTATTATATTACACTAGTATTAAATCTATCTATCTATATATATATATATATATATATATATATATATATATATATATATATATATATATATATATATATATATATATATATATATATATATAAATGTTATGTTGGTTTGTGTACGCTTCAAAAACTCAAAAAGTTCTGCACCGATCGAGCTGAAATTTTAGCATGACATATAATCCGCATCAAGGATTGTTTTTATCTATTTTTTTGTTTCTCATTTCTCAACCATCCAATCACAATGTGCCACAGCGAAGCGTGGCAGGGTACAGTCACAATGTACCACAGCGAAGCGTGGCAGGGTGTACACCTAGATTAAAATATATTTTCCAGAAATCAATTATAATAAAAATTATCCAGCAATTTTTTGTTTTGCGGACAATTTGGCGCTCCTTGGTGAGTAGCGCCCGGGGCATGATGCCCCCCTCGCCCCCCCTCGCTACGCCACTGCCAATACTCTTGCGTAACCATTAAATATGTCATGTTTATGTCATTTCTCAACAACGTCGAGATAGAATGAAATTATGATACAGATTTCGACTGCTTATTAAGTTTTTTATAGTTTTAGTTTTGTTTATATATCGGTATTAAGGATGGAAGTCGAGATGAGGAGATACGAGAAAAGACTAAGGTAACGGACATGGCTCGCAAAACATTCTTGTTGAAGTGGCGATGGTTTGGACACCTGTGTCGCACGACCGACAGATGTTGGAGTCTAGAATGGAGACCGCGTCTTCGCAAATGTAGAGTAGGACGCTCTCCGACCCGACGGACCAACGACTTTTAAAAGCTAGCCGGTAGTGGCTGGATGAGAAAAACGAAGGATCGAGTATTATGACGTAATCTTGGGGAGGATATGGCAAATAGTGGGCAACGTAAGGCTGTTGATTGATTAATACACCGTCGTAGTGTTCCTATGGATGGTTCACTGGCCGTGCCTTGACGGTGACAGTGACATCTTGACAACTATACATAGACACATATAAATAAGCCTATTTTTCTACTAAAATACAAAGCGCTACATTGTAATATACATTTATACTATTCTGTTCTTTTAGCTACGTGGGACCTTTGGTCTTAAGTATGTCGCCATAATAACCTTGTGTTGTATTCAGACATTAGTGACCCAAGTTACTGTACCCTTATGGGACAGCAGGGTGTTTGCGATGCCACTGGCGTTGCAAACACCCATAGGCGATGGTAACTCCTAAATTCTAAACGGGCGGTCAGCCTGTCTGCTGTCCTACAGCAATAAAAAAAATTATAAGTCGCCTCACGGGCGTAGACCTCTCTCACAAGTTTCCAAGCAACCCTGTCTCTAGCAATCATCATTCACCCTGGTCTTACAGAGTGTAAATATATCATGCCATCTTCTCCTTTGCCTCCCTCGCTTCCTTTTTTTTTGTTGATCGGAATCCACTCTATCACCTTTTTAGTCCATCTGCCATCATCTAATCTACACATATGACTTGCCCAACTCTATTTTAATTCCCTAATTCTCTTTGATATATAAATTAATTTTGTTTAATTAATTAATGTTTACTTTATCTAATAGAAAGGAAGCTGAAGATAGGTGTTTCTCAACGAAAAACAGAACGAATAAAAAATAAAAAAGAAGAATTAAAAATAAAAGATAAAATAATGTAAATGCATACCATAGATTAAATCGCCAGCACTACAACCAGCTAGCAGACCTAGCTTAGAATGGGAAACCTTTCACAAACCACATCCTTTGGGTAGAGTGCACTGGTGGAAGTTGAGGTTGAGTTGAACTTGTCTTGATGCGAACATTACATTTCAAATTTGGATTCCAATATACTTATTCGATATAAAATGGAAAAAAACCCACGTAAACCGACATACTTTAGTACCGTTTCATTAAAAGGGACTCTCATTGAATCGAAAGAGGCGGTGAGTATCCTCGAAATGTTCTCTCCAGTTTGTCCTTCAGTAGGATTAATTCGGCTTTAAATGTAAAATGCATATTATTTAAAATATAAAGACTGTTTTGATGTTATAGAATGTTTTATTGAAATTTGAAGCGTAGTATTTAAAATACTAAGCGTCTGACTATTCAACTTAGCGCTCCGAACACCTGCTATATCACTTATATCTTTATAACGACTTTGAATAAAAACACATTTTACTTAAAATATGTTTTTACATGTTAAGTAATCAGTTTATGTTACAAAAATGATTTTTTGAACCCATCACATGGGGCGACCCCCTAAACTCAAATCAAACGCTTGACAAATTTTTTATGTAAATTGAATGAAGGAAAGTAAGTTAGACGAGCGACGAGAAGACGATAATTTGACAACAATAAAAATAAAATAATTTAGATAATGCTGTACTAAAATTACTTAAATTATCCGAGTATTATTATTTAATATATACATATAAGTAAAGTTTTTTGCGCTTATTTGCGTCAATATACGTTCTTCTTTTTCCCTAAACACTACATTATACAGGAAGTATTTTTCTAATTATTTCATTATATTTTCTTTTCTGAAACAAAGAGTAGAAATAAGATGGCGTAAATATGACTAAATTTCATACTCCAGACAATTAACTTCTTACACCTTAATCCCAGAAGTGTGTGTGTGTGTGTGTGTATGTGTGTGTGTGTGTGTTTGAACTAGAACGAATCTATTTGTGGGGACTCATCACGTTTTTTTTTTTGGGAGGTGGATGTTACGATTTCCTGGAAAACAATGGTTAACATTGTTCTTATTCTGGTTCAGACGTAGGGCAAATATCCAGTAGGTTTGATGTCATAACAGAACATATAACTAAGGCAAATAAAGCGTACTTTACCATTCATCATTGGCTTGGCCTTGTTTCAATCATTTGGGTTCTCCACAATATCTCTTTTTCTTTCATTTTATTATATCCTGGCATTCTTCATCTGTCACTTCACAAACTCTCATATCATACATCACACATTATTTCCATCTCTTTTTAGGTCTACCTCTGCTCTTGTATCCACCTATTTTCAGGTTCAACATTCTTCTAGTAATATGGCCAGCCTCCCTTCTCATTTAATGCCCTGCCAGTCTCCTTCCTTTCAATTAATTATTTACTGGGGTGACTTTCAGAGATCCTCGTATAAATACTCGTTTGTCACCGTATCCATTCTTGTCACTCCACACATCCATCTCAACATTCTCATCTCAGCTGAATACGTAAACGTTAAAAAAAACTGTCAAAATGTCTTCGCATTAAAATCAAAACATTTGCATACTAATATTCACTCTTAGATACCTTATGGTCCCGAAAGGGTTAATAATAATGTATTTAACGAATTATCGACATGTACTATTTTCTAAATCCCATATGCTATAAGCTATATGATACAAAACCTGAAAATCCTGTAAACCAAACCAATCGGAAGCACATAAAATGATTACAGAAATAAAACTGTTTCACGAATTTATCTATTTGAGATAAAGATCCACACAATAAGGATTACGCGTATTACGATTGTTCTTAAAGCCGCTAGATTTAAGAAATTCTACCGAAAATATAGTATCTGAGAAGAATGTCAAATAATAAGAAAATTCTTAGGATTTAGATATGAAATTCGAGAGCAAAACTTACTTTCTTAGCTTATATATTCGTGTATATACGTATAAAATTGTTGATAAGATCCTCTTATGAAAACAACAAACAATATTTATCACCTGACGCTTACTTCGCACTTGGGATGCTATGAAATATTCCAAATAAGCAAAAAAACAACCTTATCTATTTTAATGAGACCGAGCAAATAAACAATGTATTGTTTCTTTCCACGCAGTTTCCGATCAACAAATAATGTGAACTTCAGTAGAATTATAGCTATTTAATCCTCAAAGAAGTATTTGTTGATATACAAAATGGGTTGAAACGGAACGTTTTGAATCGAGAAACCAATTAGTTGGCAATCATTGACGTTCTCTAATCAATTTCCCGTACAATTTTGTTTGAAAACGATTTTATATTGAAATGTAGTGAAATGAGAAGGATACTGCGTAGCGTGATTTAAATCTGTACCTATCTTTTTAGCGATATATATATATATATATATATATATATATATATATATATATATATATATATATATATATATATACAATTTTGAAACTAGATACGGTTTTTAATTACTTTTTTTTAATAAAGATAGGCGTACGTTTGACCGCAATCTCACCTGATGGTAAGCGACGATGCGGTCGACGGTGTAGCACGCTTGCCTATAAGAAACCTGTTCACTCTCCTTTTGAAGATCCCTAAATTATAACTTTAATTAAAAAGTAGTCTTGTATACTTTTTTATTCCGTACATTTTTAATAATAATAAAATAAATATACTAGGATAATTCACACAGCTCCATCTAGGCCCAAAGTAAGTAGCTTAGTACTTGTGTACCCATAGACAACTGATATACCACATTACTTTTCTTTTGTAAATAAATATATATTATATATAAACACTCAGACGCGCGACGGAACTCGAACCCGTGACCTCCGCAAGCGTACCGTAGTACGTTAGCCTCTACGTCACTGAGGTCGTCAAATTCAAATTTGAATTCTACTGAATACTCAATAGCTGAATACTCAATCTCATAAAGTTTATTTTTAATTTCATATTTGTCAACCTAAATACGTAGTCACTTAGCATGTCTTTTATACGCAAGAGCAGGAGTATACGTGGGAAACAGAGCAGTCTTCATCGTCTTTGAAATTTGAGTCTTATTACTTACTCTCTGAGTCTTATATTGCTTGAGTATTTTGTTCTTTTTTATTGCTGTGCAGCAATATAGACTGACGGCCCCGGCCTAGACAGTTACCGTCGCCTATGGATGTTTGCGACGCTAGGCGCATCACGGACATGCTGCTGTCCCATAGAGGTACAAGGACCTGAGTCGCTAATGCCAGAACACAAGGGTATTATGGCGGCATACTTATAGACCGGGGTGGTTACCATCCAGACGATCTTAGGGCACTACCACCTAGCTGAGGTTGTTTTGTCTCCTTTTATGACAGGCCGATCATATTTTATCTTAAGTGTGGTTCTAATAGCAAACACTGAGGAAGGCCTTCGTGAGATAGTTAACAGAGTTTCGTTGCACAAACAAAAAGTCGGATTGAACATGAACGTCTCGAAAACTAAAGTCATGGTAATATCGCACCTGCAGAGAATCTTTGCAAACATCCAAGTCGATGGCAATGTGTTGGAGAACGTTGATAAGTACAAGTATTTAGTCTCGTGGCTGACTGATACTTGGGAAAGCGACACTGAAATCCTTGCTCGCATTGAGATAGCCCGTGCTTCATTTACGACCATGCAGAAAATCCTATGCTGTCGACAACTCTCTATTGCGTTGAGAACCAGGCTCCTTCAGTGCTATGTATGGCCCGTTGTTCGGTATGGGTGTGAAGCGTGGACCATGAAAGCAGAGCTTCGTAAAAAGGTAGAAGCTTTTAAAATGTGGTGTTACTTGCGCATGCTTCGCATCAGCTGGACGGATAAAGTTACAAACGTGGAAGTTTTATTTCGTATGGGAAAAAACGTAGAACTTATCCGGACAGTCAAACAGAGAAAGATTGCCTACCTCGGACATGTGCTGCGGCATGATCGGTATTCCCTTCTGCAGACCATCATGATGAGGAATGTGCCCGGAAAGCGAAAACCAGATAGACGTCTTGTCTTGGCTCCGTAATATCAGGGAGTGGACAGGGATTAAAACCGTTGACCAATTGTTCAGATTGGCGCTTGACAAGAGGAGATTCAAGGAGCTGACTGCCAACCTTCAGTGATGGAGAGGCACTTGAAGAGAGAGAGGGGGTCGAACGCGCAATCATGACCGTATGAGACCGTTTAATTTACTACGAATCCAGCCGTGTATGTATTGAATAGACAGAATTGCGTCAATTTATTTTATTGAATGCATAAGAAAAAAAAGTAGTGTTAATTTGGTTATTCTCTGAAACGATGAACGAGTTTCTCTGGCGTTTTTACTGAGGGAAATGAATGAGGGACCTGTGTAGCAGTAAGTAAGTATTTAAAAAATTGCAAAAAGTAATTTGATTATCCTGTTTCAGATTTTTGTTAATTGCTGTAGGACAGCAAAGAAGCTGACGGCCCATTTAGAATTTAGCAGTTACCGTCGCCTATGGGTATTTGCAACGCCAGTGACTCGCGGACACGCTGTTGTCCCACAAAGGTACAGGAACTTGGGTCACTAATGCCGGAACACAACACAAAGTTATTATGGCGGCATACCTAAGACCAAATATGGTTTGAAGTATAACAGTTAAATGTCAATTGTATTCTGCAAATAATTTTAAAATCAAGTCTTGTATTTTGTAGCCTACGATTAAATTGTAATTAATTCATTCTCATTTAAATTCTTAGATCGCTTCAGCTTTGAAGAAGCTTTTTTATTGCACATTAAGATTAAATTAGCAGCAGAAAGGTTTCATTAACATTATGTAGACATTTAATGCGAAAAAATAAGAAACATATTGTAATGTATTGATATAGTATAAGCGATAGGCAGAGTTGTAGAGCAACGACCACTAACAGAATCTATGATGCCTTCACATAAATAAGGCTCAGTGTGCCATTCGGGATTTTATTTGGCGAACCATCGCCATTGTTTATTATTTGCTAGAAAGCTGAGTATCCACTAGAAGTAGAGAGATGATTATCCAATATAATCATGTCGTCTTTCTTCTTGAATTCCATCATAATATTAGTAAATAGTTTCATTCAAATCAAATGAAGTCAAAATCATTTATTTCAATATAAGCTCTTACAAATCACTTATTGAATGAAAAAAAATCTACCACCGTAATCTAATACAAAACGCTGGCTAGAAAAAGAAATTTGGGATATAAAACTAAAAAGCAAAGTGCGTTAATAAAATAGTTTATCGAATGATAAGCGATTAGCTATTTTCAACCAGCTATACCATTCTTAGGGTGTTAAAAGGTGAAGTTACAGACAGAACTAAATTGACGGTCGTTTATCAGATTATCGAATGTAACATAACAGTTAAAACAATTAAAAAAAAAATCATGTTCAAGGATAATTACCATAAATCTTAAAAAAGACTTATCAAGAACCAGTGTGTAATAAGCCTTAAGCCCTGATTTATAATATTTGCGGATATTTCGAGGTTAGGTCCTAAGTCAATAGGTTTGATCCTTGAAAATCAAAAGGCCCTCTGGGCAGTTTACGAATCGCCACAGTAGGTTCGTGAAATTTTAGAATAGGACAACGAATATTTTTCATGAATATTTTAGTAGTATTTTTACTTGGTATACTTTGCAGAACGTTTCTAGGTTTTCAAATAGATGAGTATTCAAGAAAAGCTATGGCCACTCTTTGCCTGTCGACAGTTTCAGTTCATTGTTTATAGAAGAAGAGATAGGTTTTATTATTACTGAAGTAAATGTCTATTTTCATTTTGGATCCATGTGTTATGACCCAGGGTTAATATGAGCCTTATGCTAGTAGCCTATCTTTGATACTTCTTCAGTAAATAAAGGCTAATAAAACATAATAAATATGGCGTAGTGAAAAAAAAAAATATATTAAGTATTTTTTTAAGAAAAGGCGACTATTTAACAAACATTTATATTTATTTAATTACACATAAATGCACACTATAATTATAAAAATATAATTATCTTATTGTTGACTTGAATTACTTACATTATCAAGTGTATCACAATGTAATTTTGCTTTCTTTGCCGTGGCGATTGTTACGTTTGCCACGCAACATGTTGGGATTAAAAGTACTCCTATGGACAGCAGCGTGTTCGCGGAGCCTTTAGCGTCGCAGACTATAGGCGACGGTAACTGCTTACTATTGAGCCTTTAGCTATCTGCTGTTCCTTTGCAACAAAAAAATACAACATAAATCTAAAATAAAAATTTGCCTTCATATTTGTCCCAGATTCCAAACTAGAAAAAGTGACTTGGAAAACCCGAAGCGATTTGTACTACATAATAAATATTGTAATACATAATAAAACAAAGAACCTGTCCCGATAGCATGGATTTTTTTATTGCTGTACGGATAAAATAAATATTACTTATAAAACTCAGTATTTGAAGAGTTTTTATTACCAATTACAACTTTTAAATAAATTTTGTAGTTTTTGAGCTTATAAAGAACAGACATGTTAATAGTATATATAATATTTAGAGATAATTTCAAAATCAAGATGTTGCAAACATTTTCTATCAAAGAACAAACAATTTGAAAGCAATGAATAAATCAATAAACCATATGAATATGACACACATATAAGAGAGCAATCAAGTAACTTCCAAAAGTTTCCACTTTCTACAAGACTTTTGTTTCGAACTCTCCCAAAATATTCGAACACGATGAAAGCTGACAAAAGAGGGGAAAAAGGTGTCATTGATAAATTGTTACATAACTTACCATACGGCACATGATTTCAAGTATATTAATTTGAAGAGAATTACGCGAGAGCGTGCATTTTATAGTCGAAGTTCAGACAGGCATACGGCCCATCTGATAGCTAGTGGTCACCGCATCTTATCTATGTTTGCAACACTAGGGACACTGTTAACTCGCTACCGACCTCGAAGAAATTTAATAACACCTTTTAGCTTATTCTGAATCCAAAGAGTACGCAACATAAACGTTCTCGAGCGCTATTTTGTAGACGAATGACATGGCGGAAAATCGGGAAAATCCCAGCCGATGGCAGCTAGTGTATATGTATCGAATGAAAAGTTGTAATGAAATAAGTAGTAGAAATAATTAACCCGTGCTGCGGAGGAGTAAGGATACTGACCCCCGCGGCCGGGGTTTGCCTATCGTAAAAGGGGACAGAATAACCCTAGCTAGGTGGTAGAGCCACAAACGCATCTGAATGGTAACCGCCTCTAATCTATAACTATGTGGCCATAAAAAACTTGTGTTGTGTTTCCATTAGCGACCCTGGGATCAGTACACTTATGCGGTCAGCAGCGTTTTCGCGGTACCTCTATCGACGGAAACACCCATAGGCAAGGATAACTGCTTAAAATTAAGTGGGCCGTAAGCCTGACTGCTGTTTCTCAGCAATAAGTTTTTATAAATTTATATTTAATTTCTTTTAGTATTATAATAACTATTTTAAATAAAATGTGTAACTAATTTTATTAATTAAAGTATTCGCATAAAAGCTCATAAAACAAGTAATATGGGTGATATGAAACTAATTGTTATAGTCAAAGTATTCAAGTACACACTTGAATATTAAAATTGTTGAAACGGAACAATAAACAAATAATATTTGTGGAGAGGGCATTGTTTTGTTCTGTCTGCCGAAGACAATGGTTCTTACTATTGTTTTAACTTCTTAAAATAAAGCTTGGTGATGCAAATGTTTCCATCCCTTCGTAATAAAGAATATATTAATTAATAAAATAAGCCTTTATTATTATTTATTTCATTACAGTTTACGTCGATCCAATTCATACTTCATTCAAACATATTGTAATTACGATTTTATAATTAAAATATAATTAAAATACAATTAGTTTTCGTGAATGTTTATAGATATATTATAGTGAAGTTTTTAATAATGTTACTAATAAAAGAGAAAGAGGCCTGTCCTTTTATACAGCTGTGAAGCGTGGCCGGTATTAGAGCGACACAAGCAGGAACTGCGTGTTACGGAGATGAATATGCTGCGGTGGATGTGTGGAGTGACGCGGAAGGACCGCGTGAGGAACTCCCGCATTCGCGGCAGTCTTCGTGTCTGTGACATTGCGGATAAATTGCAGGAGTGTCGGCTCCATTGCAACCGGATGATTACGTGGGAAGCAAATGTCTGGCCATGCCGCCTCCGCCGGGCCCCGGCAGAAGGGGTAGACCCAAAAAGTGCTGGCTTGACATTGTAAAGGGTGATATGCGTGCCAATGGGCTCACTACCAGGGATGCTGAAGACAGTACGAAATGGAGTTAAAAGAGTCGGAAAGCGGGCCCCGGGCACCAAAACAGAAGTTTAGGTTGCAACCGGGATACTACGCTTAGATGATGATGATGACTAATAAAAGAGAAAATAAATACACTTTAATCGTTTTAGTACCATTAATTTTTACTAATTTTAATTTCTACTTAGAGAGAGCCAAAGAAATCTAGTGTTTGTTAGTGTAGTGTTTTTTCTTCCACAAACTATCCAATTTTAATAAAAAAAATGTGTTTTATTGATAAAAACTTGCACAAGGATAATAAAATACAAGAACATTATGGAAATATATATTGTGAACAAAAATTATAACAAAAACTGGAATCTAAACGCAAAAAAGTTAACATGTGTGCTTTACCGCACAGACTTCATGGAGCCCCTTCTTACGGCGGGCACTCCGTATCAAAAAAATATTATTATCATCGCTATCACTCGAAATTTGCATTACGCGGTGTGAGCGCACCACAATGTCACTCCCACTATCACTTTTTTCACAACTTGAAGAATGATAATTTTCACTCTAATCATTTTTGTATTCCTACATTATGGGTTAAAAAAGTATGGTAATATTATAATTTGAACTTTATGTAACACAAAGAAAAATAAAAAAATTAGCGATGCGTGCGTGCGACCTCCCGTACAGCGAGCTCAGGATGTGCACGAGCGCGATGGCGCTCGTCGGCACTCTAACGGTTAAACAGCTCCTCTTTCGATAAGGATTTCCATGTGTCAACCTTTTGCAATGCGTATCTTTTCTGCTCCTAAGTTAAAACTCCGTGCTTTAGGAAGTTATTTTAAAATTTTATTCCCATCGTTTCAATTAGAAGTCGAGGAAGGCAATTATAGCTTTCCTCGACTTATGCTTTCTCTGTGATACCTTTTAATAAGAATATGAACCCATTAGTACAAAAAGAATTAACTAAGAATAAATATTATGTATATATAAAATAAATACTATATAGGCACAAAAAAATAAAACCCATAAATATAAATCTAAGATATGTTTTAAATATTTTAAATAAGCATTGTAAGACGGCCTAAATTGAAAGCACTTAGTGTTCTTTGTTAGGGGAGGAAATGGAGAAATAAATAGAGATAATAAGAAAAAGAATACAATACAATGAAAATGAATCAGCTATAAAAAGGTTCGAAAAAAAATTGAGTTTGGAAAGGGATAAGAGAGGTCACGAGACAAGATGATGTAGTTCTCGGTATTTATACACTCCTTACGAAACGTTATTAATTATTGCACGCCGGTGTTCTGTAGAGCGTGTTATTAAGCCAACGAACTCAATCAGACAGCTTTAGCATTAATTTATCGCGTATATTTTAGAGAACTGTGGAGCCAGAGCATCAACCTGGCTTGTATATTTTGGGTTTGTTGCTATAGTGAATAGTGAAGGGAGAATGGAAGGTCAATGTAAATCTTATAGCAACAGAGTCGGATTTAGAATATGTTTATGTAGATGATAAGTTGAAGTACTTATCATCTACATAAACTTCATCATCATCATTATCTTGGCGTTGAATCCCGATTCCAGCCCAAACTCTCGCTTCGGCGCCCGAGGCCCACTTCGCACGATCATCTACATAAACGTATTCTATTTTATCATTTTAACCCTGGAACTACAAACTTAATTTTTTTACCCGATAACTAAAAACCTATGTATTAACTCCAAGATTCTTACAATTACAAAAACTGGTCTGATCTTGGTCTGAACTTTTAGTTTTTTCATGATAAAGAGCAAATTCAATTGTACTAAAGTCTATTTATATAAATTAAAGCGCTGAAAAATGATCAAATCTTCATTTAACGAACTACTAATTAGAGTACTTACTCTAATTAGTTACTTAACTACCAAAGTTAGTTTTAGGGTTTAAGTAGAAAAAGAGGTTCGTTCTTCGGTCAGATATTTGGCTTATGAATCTGTTTTAATTGCAACTGTTTCAAGGAACTTTTTAAAGTCTTATGAAGAGGACAAGTCCATCCTGGTGATAACTGGCAATACTCACTTTCGATTAATTCTGACTAACTTAACCTGAACCATGAGATTTCTTGCTAAAATTCCTTAGCGTTTACTCAAAATTTAGGTTTAAATTTAATGCTTCGCATGACCGCTAAAAGCGCTGTTCATTTTAAGGGGGTATACTGGTCTAAAGGCACGAATTTAAGGCAATTTTTGAAGTGTTGTAAAAAAAGCAATCAATATTTTTATTATTCATTTTTCTATAGGATATTTATTAATATTTCAAGAATACAGTAAAAAAAAAGAAAAGTAAAAAAAATTCAAAATTTAAAAAGCACGCGACCATATCCACGATTCCAAACCTCCTAATAATCTGAAAAAAAAAGATTGTTAATTTAGAGAAATGCCACTACCATTGTAACTAAAAATTTAAAAAGCACGCGACCATATCCACGATTCCAAACCTCCTAATAATCTGAAAAAAAAGATTGTTAATTTAGAGAAATGCCACTACCATTGTAACTAAAAAAAATTATAATTTTTTATTCACAAAATGGCGACTGCCTGAAAAAAATTTGTACCACTTTACTTGAGTTTTCCGAATTTTTTAAAATAGTACACATTGAAATTAAGGATGAAGATAGTTCATGCAATAGGGAAGTCTCCGCGCCTCGCGAAGTTGAGGTAAAGTGGGCGGAGCTGCGCGACGAGGTGCTCATGGTGGAGTGGAAGGAGCTCCTCGCGCACCCCAGCGCGGGCCTCGCCACCATCGAAGCGGTGAGGCCCGTCCTGGCCAAAGGCTGGAAAGGCACCACGGCGCCCTGACCTTCCGCCTGACGCAGGTCCTCTCGGAGCACGGTTGCTTCGGGAGGTACCTGTGTCGCATAGGGCGGGAGATGACGTCGGGGTGCCACCACTGTGGCGCGGGCGACGAGGAGGACACGGTGAACCACACTGTCGCATGTCGCCGTGTGCCCTGCGTGGCGCGAGGAGCGCCGCGCCCTCGTCGGCCAAATCGGCGCGGACCTGTCGCTCCCGGTCGGGGGCGATCCCGGATGGACGGCCGTCGCCTCCTTCTGCGAGGCAGTCAAGTCCGCAAAGGAGGCGGCGGAGCGGGAGCGGGAGTCGACTACCACACTCCCCTCCCGCCAATGCCGGCGGCGCCAGAGGGCAAGTAACGACCTCCAACCGCCTTAAAAAGCGGCCGTGGGCGGGCCTTCGGGAGAGGATCCGTCGCCCGCACTATTGCCGCGAGGGAGAGGGCCGTGTGCTGTTCCGCGGCCCCCATCAACTCAAGTTGATTCAGAAGAGCGCCGGGGGATGAAATCCTGACCCCCTGGCGCCAACTATTTAGAAGGGGCCCGCCTTAAGACAGGGTTTTTAGTGGGTAGTCGGATGGTCGAACATCTTTCCCGGAGTCCCACATATCCCTCGGTCCCCCCGGGCCGGGGGGGTTCCCCCGGGTTATTGACGGGTTCATCAAGAGAGGTTTTTCCCCGAGATCAAAAAAAAATAGTTAAGTCTATAAAGAAGACTTACACCAAATTTTAAGTAAATCGGTTCAGTAGAACTTGAGAAATCTGGGGGGTTCGTTTTAAAAAAGATAGTTTCAAGAAAAACGCGTTTAAAGTTACATGTATAGTTTCTCGCAGTCTAAGTCATGAAGTGATATTTTAAACTTACATTTATTTAAGCTGCCATTCCTGCTGCATACATTGGACCTTCCTCGACTTCGAAATAAGCATTTTCTGCGTTTCTCTCTTCCAATCGAGCAGTTCTAGCCTCCTTTGATGCGTTAGATGCTCGTATCTCTGAGCGGTCAATCCGGGCATTGTCTCGTTTCACAGCGAATGAATAAGCTTCCGGACCAATTTTGATTCCCATAAGCAAACTCCAATTCCAAAAGCAATCCTTTGTGCTGAGGATTTTCGATCCATTTTACTTTAAAAAATTAAAATTATAACTCAAATTATTTTCATGCGTTTACTTGGTTTGAAGATTTGAATTCAACTGTTTGTTAGCAACTGTTAGGTATAGGTTAGCTTCGGTTATTGTATTTCAATATATACATATATAAAGGCACAAAAGGTTTTACGAAAAAACAGGGTCGCAGGTAGACGGAGAGTCCCTAACGTCTTTTATTCAATTCGTTCCGGCCGAGCCGATTTGGATGCCGCGTCAGCAAAACATAGCCATAATCTCCGAAAATAATTTAAATTTTCTAAAATTCTCCTAATTCACACTTATTCTTAAAGGGTTAAGCTATGAAAATATGAAAAAAAAAACGAATTTTTTCAAATTATAGACCAGAATAACTCCTATATGAAAAAGTTACAAGGACAGTTAGTTAAAAATGCTATAGCCATTAACTGACGACTCAAGTACTTTTTATGGCTTGTGTAGATAGTTTCTAGTGCAATAGATGACTTGAATTCTCTCACTTCTAATCATAGTACAAGTGAAATACATTTAAAGCTATGTTAAATTTCTCCATGCAGGACCGTGTAAGAATACTACTCGTAGCCCCTGCGGCCGGAGTCGGCCCCTCGTAAAAGGACTCTCGCAACAAAACAAACCTCGCTACGTGGTAGGGCCCCAAGCCCATCTGTATGGCAACCAGCATTGGTCTTAAAGTATGCCGCCATAATAACCTTGTGTTGTGTTACGGTATTTGTGACCCAGGTTCCTGTACTCCAATGGGGGACAGCAGTGTGTTCGCTGTCCTTCTGGTTTCGCATACATCCAAATGCGACGGTACTCCAATAGCATTGAGTGGGCCGTTAGCCTGTTTGCTGTTCTTCAGCAATAAAAAAAACAGATTATTAATATTATAATGTGCAAGATTGGATAATTGGATATATATGAAACTGGATTACAACAGATCGCTTAAACAGAATTAAGCTAATTTTGACGCAAATACTAATTATAGTCTGGAATAAGCTACAATTATGGCAGAAAATGAAAATTTGTATTATATGAATTTTTCCACGCGGAGTCACAGATCACTGCTAGTCTATTAGAAACGTTTAAAATCTTTAATTCTGTCTTATAAACTTCATTAAGTGTATATACAAAACGATTTATATTTGTATGCTTATCTAAGTTGTAGCATCAGCTGTAAGATTATCTTGATTTGTTTGGATAAGCATTTATTTTCTTTTCTTCTATGTATTCTGAGCTTAAGCTGAGCTTACTGCAATACATAAAACAGCTTAAGCTCAGGCCTCGGACTGTCGTAAAAGCAAAAGGCGACAAAACAACCCACCCTAGCTAGGTGTAGGGCCTCAAGCCCGTCTGGATGGCGGTCTTTGGTCTTAAGTATGCCGCCATAATAACCTTGTGTTGTGTTCCGGTATTAGTGACCCACGTTTCTGTACCCTTATGGGACAGCAGCATGTTCGCGATGCCACTGGCGTTGCAAACACCCATAGGCGACGGTAACTGCTAAATTCTAAGCGGGCGGTCAGCCTGTCTGCTGTCTTACAGCATTAAAAAAAATATAATAGCCGGTAACTTTGGCTCATATTATATAGGTAAATGTCATTAATACATATTTGACTTTCAAAAATGTTTTAGTTAGGAACTTATTTTGAATTATTAATTATTATTAATAATTCAAAATAAGTTCCTTATTTTATTAATTTATTAATTAGATCCTTATTTTATTAATAAGATCTAAACTGATTTTTCCTAATCAAACTTTGATTAGGAAATATCAGTTTAGATCTAGTAATTTTATCATCTTTTACACAATCCATCCATTTTTTCTTTGGTCTACCTCTTCTCTTGTATTCACTCTAATTTCTAGCATTCTCCTTGTTACATGACGGAGCGTCTCTTCGCATTACATGTCCGTATCAGGCTAACCTATACTTTTAAGCTTCTCAATCATTGGCGCTATTTTCAAAGTATGAGTAGCTAGTTATAAAGAAAATATATTGACAAACGTAACGTATAACAATTTGTTATACGAGTATTGTGGGAAGTAATATAATATTATCACTTTGTAAACGGTAACACTCGTGAATGTTAAATGGATTCTTAGATAGTGTTCAACCTAATAGTTTATTAATAAGACACCCTTTTGTTATACCAACATAGTACTTATTATTTAAAGTACTTTACAGATTTCTCTACTTAAGTGCGAATATTGGCGTGGAGTATGCAGGTAAAACAGTTCTAAATATATATATATATATATATATATATATATATATATATATATATATATATATATATATATAAATGAGACACTTTTTTTTCTTTTTAACGTTTAGTAAAATATGTCGTGTTAATCTCAACTTGGTAAATTTCCACGACGTGAGCCGTCTATAAGTTTCACCGACTGGTTACAAGCGGAAGAACAGCGCCGGTTATAGTTAGCTGGCACAATGAACTTGGATCCAAGTTACGAACATAATGTATTACCAACTTAATGTATATAGTTGTAAATGTTATTATGTTCCAAATAAAACATTTATTTTTTAATTTCTCGTCATCATCCGATTCTTAATACGTATGTTATTATTTTTTGTTAAGTTCCTTCTAGGTTTGGCTTTTCTCATATTGTCATTCCTATACCTATATAAAAAATTTATTGGTTTTCTTAGCGCGGTACGAATATGGGGTTCTTCAAAAAAGGTGTTATAAAATTTCTTCGAGGCCGGCAGCGCGTTGGTAATGCCTCTGGTGCTGCAAACATCCATAGACGACGGTGACCACCTGCCAGGGTGCCTGTCTGCTGAACTCTAGCTATAAAAAAAGAAAACTAAATATTTATAAAACTCATTACACTTTCTATCACGTACACTAAAGTAAGCAAAATAAAATAGGGCCCCAAGAAGTAAGGCTAAGCCCGTTTGGATGGCAACCTTGATGGAACTGACCCCTGACACCCTAGCAGTCTAGGGGGTCAGGGGGTAGAGTTGCGGCATAAGTGATAAGGTTCTAGTTCCGCTAAGCGGACGGCAAAGTGTGAGCGGTGCTTTTGGAATGGCATACATTCATAGGTGACGGTAACTGCTATTAAGTGGGCCACAGCCTGTCTGTTATTACACAGCAATAAAAATATAAATAGCAGGTGGGTCTGCCATTACCAACCATATTGCCTGTTCTACGGCATGCGTCAAGCCAGCAGCCCTTAGGTAATCCCTTCCTGCAAGAACCTAGTGTATGCGAAATAGCGGATTACTGAATACATAAATATTCGGTTGCGGTAAAACGTAGCCTTAATAATACGTTCTATCCAAAAGATGACTCTTACGAAGTTTTTTGCAATACTACAGACGTAAAGGATGCCGTGGATGTAAGAGTTTCTAATAAGCTCAACTCCTACTCAGTAGCACAGGCCATGTTTCACAGATGTATATAATATAGTGTAATGCGTTTTGTTAATCCATCTTAACCATTTATGTTTCTTAGTCGCTGATTTAATATTTCTAATTTCCTCTAACGACTCTTTTCGTTGCGCAAAATTTCAGACACGTGATGTTCCGTATACAAATTTTGCCACGATTACGGGAAAATTGGTTTTCTACGCCTTACGAGCTTTGTTATTATTAAGAAGCTTTACGAAAAAATTTAAACGTCGGCTAAAAATTACTTATACAAATACGTCATATTGCGTTTGACTTATATTTTATTAGAAGGTGTTGTGGCAAATGATAATGAGGATCCGCCACCCGCACCATAGCCGCTCAACTCCTCGAGTTGCTAGAGGAGAGCGTCGGGGGGACGAAATCTTGACCACCTGGCGCCAACATTATGGAAGAGGCCCACCCTGACATAACGGGCGGGCTGGCGCCGGCCCGGGCTACGCGATCAGCAGGCCACATGTCCGTGGGACCGGGCGTAGGCAATAGGAGAACAGCGAGCTTTTTAGTGGGTAGTCGGACGCCGACCATTTTCCCGGAGTCCCACATATCCCCCGGGTCGGGGGATCCCGTCAAGAATAGGGGTTTCCCCGATACAAAAAAATAAATGATAATGCAAAAGTATGAAACGATAATCCTTTTTTTCAGTTATTTTATTCTGGTACATTTGAAGCTTAATTCTTTGAGTTTGTGATACGCTATTGATCATTGTTATAGCACTCAAGGTACTTGCGCCTATTTACGTAGGTACTCTTCCGTAACCCGTAACTTTATGTTCATTAAGAGGATGTTCATAAATAAAAAGCTATTATCTATTAGATAATAGATGGAATAAGTATCTATATTTAGTTTTATAATAACAACCGCTGATCAGGTCATTCTTGAAAAAAACGAACGATAAATATCTCATGGTGTTTATGAACTAGCAAAATGAGTTATTGATTTGTTAGCTTTTACTACTTCAATTTCCGTATTCTTTTTACTGCATAGGATTATATGAGTGACATGTTAATTGTCTTACATTAGTACTTAAAACATTAGCAATCATTACCGATACGCAGATCGCGCCATGAAACATTATCGGAATTCTGCTTTGGAAGCCAAAACCACCTACACACATCATGTGTAACTCTTTGATAGTTAAAAACCTATTTTTGCCATTATAAACTAGATATAAGTCTGTTAATTATCTATGCCATATACTTCTTTTGTGAAGAATTTAGGGAAGGTACACATTTTTTTCGAATGTAATCATATTACATATCTTTAAATATAATCTGTGCGTGTGTACGAGTATGTGATTGAATTTGGTTGAGCGGGAAATTATAGGAGTAGGTACTCACCCGCCACTGGGACCCCTTTGTGTGTGTTTAAGAAGATTCGAGAATAGTTTAGATTTACAATTCAGTCCACTAGAAAATTGTTTTTATATATATATATATATATATATATATATATATATATATATATATATATATATATATATATATATATATATATATATATATATATATATATATATATATATATATATATATATATATATGGCAGAACAACGTTTTCCGGACGAGTTAATAAGGATATATTCTTAACATAGTGCCAGCAGGTCTTGTTTTAGATAATTGTTTTAATCATTCAAGGAAGTGTAGTGAATATTTAAACAACTAAATAGAAATGAAATATTAGAATCCTTATATGAAACTAGTAAATTAATAGTGATGTGTGTCAAATGCTCTCAAATAGTGTCAATTGTATATAACTCTGTAATTCAGGGTTGTAAGACCATTTAATTCTTAATTTACGTAAATATAACCATTATAATATGTTGTTTGTATATTATTATATTTATTGTAAATTATATCATATACTATCCGTGCAGAGGCGGAGAAAGAATACTGACATCTGCGGCCGGGGTCAGCCTGCCGTAAAAGGTGACAAACAACCCCTACGTGGTTGGGCCCCTAGCCCGTCTGGATGGCGACAACCTTCGGTCTCAAGTATGCCGTCATAGTAACTTTGTGTTGTGTTCCGGCCTAGTGACCCAAGTTCCTGTACCTTTATGAGACAGCAGCGTGTTCGCGATGCCACTAGCGTAAAGAAAATATAAAATTAATCCATTACTTTGATGACCATGGGACAATTCTTACAGAACCTAGATGGTTCTAGATGGTGGTGGATCCTTAAGTAAGCAGCGCGCTTGTGTTTGGTTTTATTGTAAATTTGGGTGACCAGGGCTTGATTCGGTATGCCGCTGCGGCCACCGCTGGCCATCACATCTCAGCTAGTATCGTAAAGGTGGCCACCGTAAGGTGTGAACGGTGAGGTCAACATAAACTAGCCTACTACATAACCAACCACATCGACTTCCCTCGGAGTTTCTATTGTAAATAAATACATGTTATTGTACACAAATACACAGACACGAGACGGGAATCAGACCCGTGACCTCCGGAAGTGTACCAAAGTGCGTATTGCATATGTATGTTGCGTAGTTGACATGTGTTAGAAGCTTCCGGAGCGATGGTCCGTCCTTTAACTGCATCTCTGTTTTCTACAATTAAAGTAAGTATAATTAAAACTAGTTGTAATTGTTGGAATTGTGTATAATAGTCAATGTAATTATGATTTTATTGTGGGTCAATATTTCGCCTCAAAAGCCCGAATAGGTCGACACAGAAAACCAGCGCTTGGTTAGTTAATTCTGACACAACACCATGCTGAGTAGTCGACCTAATTTGGTGGATATACAATTGATGTATTTTGTAAACTCGTTGTAAAATAGTTCTATCAAATAATTTTATTTTTCTTTCTTCTTTCTATTTAACATCTCCACTGTCTTGATAACATTGTTAACATGACAGCCCTATTGAGGTAGGCGTAACGTAACGAACGGGCAAGTGCGTGGCGTCGAGGCAGGCCCCCGCCACGTCAACAGCTGACGCAAGCTCATATTTAATTACACATATCAGTTTAATGAGAAAACAATCAGAGTACTGGCACATTAGGTAATTGACCAATGGCCGTGAACTGTAATAGATATATTGTCAGATTTATTGCGTCGATCAACCATTAAAGCATATCGCGCTGAAATGCATTTTGTTGCAAACATTGCTCATATAATGAAGCGATCGATATGGTCGATTTATATTCTAAAAGCTAATTGTTTCAATAACCATGAAAAGGGTGATACGGTACAAAAGGGGTTAACGTCAGGCAGGCGGCCGCTTGTAAAAACTAAGCCACAACTATTACAACATGCAACATGTGCCGACCCCATATTATGTGGGATAAGGGAAGGAGGAGGAAGAAGAAGAAATGGGTGATGCGTGATTAAAAAATGAATACGCAGTCAGAAAAATTATATTTAAAATAATATATTAAATCAAATTCCACACAACGTAAAATTTTCCTGTACCCTTATGGGACAGCAGCGTGTTCGCGATGCCACTGGCGTTGCAAACACCCATAGGCGACGGTAACTGCTAAATTCTAAGCGGGCCGTCAACCTGTCTGCTGTCCTACAGCGAAAAAAAAAAACAAATCAAAATGACGTCTAATATTTTATAATGTAATAAGAGCAAATTGATGAACTAGAAAATGAGTTACTGCTCAATTTCCACATAAATTTTCATTCTAAGAATTAATTTAGTCAATTTGCAGCCAGCAGGAGTCTATTAAACTAAATGATCACTTATTATAACTTGTATTACAAGTAACAACAGTGAATGAAACTTTAGTTTGCGATATTGTGGATGACTGGAAAAAGTTTTGTTTTGTTTTGCATAAAAACTCTTTTCTTTACATTCTCGAGGCTTGTAAGTTTAACCTGATTATTACCCTGACACACATTTTGAAGAAGTGTATAGGTTTAGCTCAAGACACGCTAATCGTTTGGTGCACCCATTAAACCAAACTCATCTTTACGGTAGTAATAGCTACGTAATGATTTTAAAAATATTTAACAAGCTACCTAACTCCATAAAACAATGTAAAGGGAAATTATTCGATAAAAAGTTGACTAATTGGCTGACTGAAAAATGTTTTTATATAATGTAAGATTATGACATTGACTTAGAACGAGTATAGACAATAATCAAATTTTGACTAAATTATTGCATTTAAGGCGATGAACATAATTTATTAATAAAATGAAACTTTATTGTATACATAAATATTTTTATAATTTAATAAGCACATCGTCAAGACTGGCAATTAGGGCTTTCTGGGCCCTTGCCAAGGCTGTCGAAGGAAACTTTTGTCGGGCGGCCATACCTTCTTTACGTACAGTTGATGACCGCATGGCTCATGCTGCCAAAGATAAAGCCGGGACCTTAAGGCTCGTGTTCTGGCGCTGCTATACTAGTGGCGCCGGGATGTGGCCGAGCGTGGCTCTCGCCTCGCGCTTCGTGAAACAGAGGTGAAGTGGGTGGAGCTGCGCTACGAGGTGCTCATGGTGAAATGGAAGGAGCGCCTTGCGCACTCCAGCGCGAGCCTGGCCACCATCGAGGCGGTGAAGCTCGTTCTGACCGAATGGATAGGAAGGTGCCATAGTACCCTGACCTACCGCATGACGCAGTTTCTTTTGAGGCACAGTTGCTTCGGGAGGTGTCAGTATCGCATAGGGTGGCTGGCAACGTCAACGTCACACTATCGCCGTGTGCCCTGTGTGGCGCGAAGAGCTCCGCGCCTAAATCGTCGCCTAAATCGACGTGGACCTGTCGCTCCCAGCCCTAGTTCTGTCTATGATCAGGCCTCCTGGCCGTCGCTTCCTTCTGCAAGGCAGTTATATTCGCAAAGAAGGCGGTAGAGCGGGAGTTAACTAGTACACTCCCCTCCCATCAACGCAAGCCAGGTAGATGGCGTTGGAGGGCGTCCAACGTCCTCCGGTCACCGTAGAAAGCGACAGTGGGCGGCCTCTCAGGGGAAGATCCGCCGCCCACGCCATTGCCGCAAGGGTGAGGGCTGCGTGCTGTTCCGAGGCCCCCATCAACTCCTTAAGACAGACAAAGGAGAGTGCCGGGGGGACAAAAACCCTAACCCCCTGGCGCTACGAACCTAGAAAAGGCCCACCCCGACACAAAGGGAGGGCAGGCGCCAGCCCAGGCTACAAGATCGGCAGGCCATATATCTGTGGGCCCAGGCGTAGGCAACAGGAGAACAGCGGGGTTTTTAGTGGGTAATCGGATGGTGACCATCTTTCTTGAAGACCCACGACTCGGCAAAAAAAAGCCACACACATTGTGAATCGATGGTAATGTTATATTATAATTAAATCAAAAATAAATTTGTGTCTTTCAAGAAATCTTCTCAGCTAGATATTGTTTTGAATAAAAATTATGTATGAGTTTGCGTTTTGATAAGGTTCTTTATTTTATTTTATTTTTATTTATTTGGGAAACATACAATTACAATACATCACAATATAAAGAAAACATAAAAATTAACAAATCAGTAAAGTTTCCACTTATAGGTAATTCTTTAAGTTACTTATGACAATGCATAGGTTATTTGATAAGGTCTAAAGTTCACCAGGTAAAATATGTTACTTCGCTTGTTTCCTTACGCCAAATTATTTATTTAAAATAGATTTATTTATTCAAATAGATTATATCAATACAAAAATAATATCTATAATAGTTTTTGTATTTAAAAATAACATCACCGTGTCACGTTCGTTATACAGTACTTTTCTTAAATAGTAACCCAAGGTACTTCACAGAAGAGATAGTACAAGTAAATAGTTTGACATTCGATTGTCGCACAGACTATTTTGTTCAAACTTAATGGATGATTTAATAAATTAAAATTCATATTATTCTTGTCAATACAAATATACGATAATATTAATTCAAACTAAAATTGTATTAATTTCTTCCTCAATTTTGTACGATTTTTGACAAGCTTTGCCTGTTGTGTCTCAAGACGAAATTTGTTCGTGTTTTGCGTCAATAACGTGCGACGTTGTGTAATACTTTATTTTGTTGTAACACGAGAGAAGGAGAAAACAGAAAAAAATTGGTTTTATACGTTTTATTACATTGGACCTCCCAAATAGAAAATCTTGAGCCTCAACAGTTAATTAAGATTTAAGACAGTTAAGTTAAGATTGTGGAGGATTCGATTCCCCTCTCTCATCTGAGTTTATGTACAATATTTTTTTTATTTACAAAAGAAAAGTATATTTTAGTTGTTGTGTTATGATCATATTAGTTGTCTAGTACTCATAACACAAATGACAGTACCCATAACTTTTGGGTTACATGCCATAATGTGAATTGTCACAATATTTTATCTATCTTGTAGCAACATCTTACACCTTACCATTGTGGTATCGAATATCGCTCAATTACAATTTATTACATACATTAGATCGATCACACTTCTCTGCATGTAATTAATTAGTATAGATAAGATTGAAAAACAAAGAAGCATGCGAGTGACACGCCTGACGCTTGGACAAACACAAAAACATCAATATTATCGCTATTCGGAAGATCAGGGTTTGACCCCACTATCAGAACGCACTAGCTACTGCAGATATTTGATTTAAGATTGAGGGCACGAGAACTAAATATTTGTACAGCATACAATTACTAGAAATATATTGCAACTAGCCGTTTCCGTCCACTTCCCTGGTCAAATGAAAAGAAAATTAAAATTTTGGGGTTATGTTTGGATATGCGAAAAATAAAAATCCCAGAACTCGATCGCAGCGCCACCTACCGTGTCCAATTGTGAATCTAAACCATTCTTGAATCCACTTGAACACACACAAAAAATTTCAACACAATCGGTCCAGCCTTAGGAGGAGTTTAGTGACATACACACACACGCACATAAGAATTATATGGTATATATAAAGAGTAGTCATTTTTGTACTGTGGAGCTCAATCTCGTAGTTTAATCCAGGATATTCATTAAAATAAAGCTGCCACATCACACTTTCTTGGGAATATATAAAGAATAACTGAATCACCCGCTACATGGGAACGTGCGGCGAAGTAGTGTGGGTCCCTGTGCAATGCGCCCGTTCGTCCCCTTCTCTAGGCTGAGGTACACTCACTAAAATCACCCCGGTTATCCTTCGCACAACTTGAGTGCCAAGGCCGCGGGAAGGACGAACTAGTTAGACCGTGGTCCTGACTTGCGCCGTCCCGTTATCACGGGCCTTTTCAAAGGCGGGAGGTAATGAACTATCGGCATCTTCATTCTCACGCAGTAGAGAGCTGAGTGCACAGAACACCCACGCGCTTCCACTCTGGTAACTGAATTACCCTCTTCTTGTCTCTTTCGAATCAAAAGTTTCTTCAAAGAAGTATATGGTTTTATTTGCTTGTTTGTATTCTTGCATTTGTCTGAGATATTTACGCCGCCATAAAACAATATCTTCTGTCTCTACTAACAATGATATACTATCCCGTTTAAAATCGAATCCAATCTCATGTAAAATTTTATGTAGTGTAGTACGTTTGAAATCGGTAATATCTTCAACAGCTTCACAAAGTGCCATAATTTTATCTAATTTTGGGTAGATGTTATTTAATTATATTGAACGAATATTTAAATTTTGATATTAAATTATTTATTTAAATATAATAATTGTCACTGTGAACATAGCTTTTCAATTTGTTGTGACCTGATTAGTCGGGGGGCGGGGCTAGGCAGGCGGACAACGATGACTCACTATTTTCTTAACGCGGATGGACTATAATAGTGGACCGTCAGCTTTTCTCCGGTTTCAGAGCAGTAAAATATGTAATCAGTTAGTTTGTTAATTCAGTTAAATATTTCAATATGTTTATAAAAATGTATATTATAAATCTATTATACAATCTTCAAGAAGATTATATTATTATAATTTCATAAAATGCTTTAACAGGGACTTTCCAATCTTAATGTACTTTTTAAAAGTTTAGAAAGTCACCAATAATTTCAGAAAGTAGATGTTAACTTTTAAATTTCGGACTTTATAACTTATAAATGGAATATTTTGAACAGTTTTATATGTATAATAAAATTAAATGTACCTCGAGGGCCATAGGTTTTGGGAGATCCCTTGTTGCCTCCTAGTCATACTTAAAAATTCGTATCGCTGTTTCATATTTGATTTAGCTTAGATCGCTAAGGATTTAAAATTGTTATTTCTAGTAAGTTATAATCTGATTGATAAAAGGAATAAATGTGTATGTAAATAATAATGTTGGTTGTTATCAGCCAATCATGGTCCATTATTGGACATAGGGTCCTCCTAATTTTGCTCAGGTTAACGGTCAATGGCCTGAGGGGCGTCCTACGCTAATTTTGCCTAGACGCGGTCTCCACTTCAGGACACGTTTGCTCCAACCGGTTCTGCGACAAACGTGACCAGCTCATTACCACTTCAGCTTGCATATTTTGCGAGCTATATGGTCACTTTGGTTCTCTAACGGATTTCTTATTTCGGATTTTGTCAATAAGTGAAACACTTATCATAGCTAGCTCCATAGTCCTTTGAGAGTCTTGAAATTTGTGAACTACTCGCGCGCCGTCAGTGTCCACGCTCCATAGGTGAATACTGTGAGGACGCATTGTTTGAAAACTTTCATTTTTAAACACTGGGAGATGGTCGATTATTCGATGATATACATTTCATTCCACGACATATTAACCTATATCTATGTTAATTTTTAGTGACTGATTTTTATAATGACCCAGAGCAACACATGGCTGGGTTAGTTAATTATTTATTAACAATGTTTTGAAACATTTTATTCACCCTCTAACAAGAGACATGTTTTGAGTTCTACACTTTAGAGTACAATTTTATATACCTGTCAGGTATATAAAATTGTATTATCAGGATCTAGAATAAGATTTAAAATAAACACTTGGTGTGCACTTGTCGATGTCAAAGGTATGTGCCTGAATCGAAATCCGCCAAGGGTCCTCCAAGATTGGACCCTTTGTTCGGGCGACTGGAGAGCCGCGATATTTCTTACCTTTGAAGTTTTCATTGAATATTGGGATTTTTATAAAAAAGGTATCTCGTAACTGCGTCATTGTTATTTTGACGCTTTACATTTAGGAAATCTTTTTATCCTTATGTATAGTGTATGGTGTACAACTGTAAAATAAATACGCCAGGATATAGCGCTTGTGCAGTTACTATGTATACTATCAATGTAGTTGTTGCAGAAGCATTGAGGTATACTGAGTTAAAATTTCTCTATCCAAATCTAATAACTTTTGGACCTTTCATCTAAAATTTATAGTGATGTTATTGTGGCGCTACCTTAATCTAACGTATTTTGATGGACACTTTTCTAACAACTAGTTCTAGTTCTTCTTATATCTATTTTTTTATTCCTGTAGGACAACAGACAGGCTGACGACACACTTAGAATTTAGCAGTTAGCGTTGTCTATGGTGGTTTTGTCCCATAAGGGTACAGGAATTCGGGCCACTAATACCGGAAAACAATACAAGGTTATTATGGCAGCATACTTGAGACCAAAGGTGATCGCCATCCAGACGGGCTTGGGGCTCTATCACGTAATTAGGGTGGGTTGTTTTGTCACCTTTTACAACAGGCCGACTCGGGCCGCAGAGGTTAGTATTATGACGGTAAATAGCAGATTATTAACCTCATAAGACAGTATAACTTGTTTCTGTGACTTTACAAAATATAAATTAAAAAATCAAAATTCTAAGATTCGGAGTTTTTTTTATACTTTTTCTTTCTATTATTCTAGACATTAAAGTGTTGTATCGTAATTCGTAGAGTCATAACACATCTTTCAAAGTTAAATAGAAAAAGTTTATATGGAAAATGAAACACACGCTGCAGCAATTATGCCCATATCTCTCTCAGTTTATCTGAAGAACTAGAAGATTTATTTAAAGAAATACAGTTAAAAGTGTTAACTTAGAATGTTTATTTAATGTTCTACTAAATATACAAAATTCAAGGAATCAAGCTTATTAAGTTTGATTTGTCGACCTCCGTGGCGTGACAGTTAACGCACGTCAATACGCTTGCGGAGGTCACGGATTCAATTCCCGTCCCGTGTTTGTGTGTTTATGTATTTATTTACAAAAAAGTATAGATGTAGTACATTAGTTGTTTAGTACCCGTAATCCGTGCAGAGGTGGAGAATGAATACTGATACTGACCTCTGCGGTCGGGGTCGGCCTGTCGTAAAAGGCGACAAAACAACCCTAGCTACGTGGTAAGGCCCCAAGTCCGTCTGGGTAGCGACCACCTTTGGTCTTAAGTATGCCGCCATAATAACCTTGTGTTGTGATTAGTGACGTAAGTTCCTGTACCCTTATAGGACAGCAGCGTGTTCGCGATGCTACTAGCGTTGCAAACACGCATAGGCGACGGTAACTGCTAAATTCTAAGTGGGCCGCCAGCCTGTCTGCTGTCCTACAGCAATAAAAAAATACAAGTGCTATGCTACTTAATTTGGGGCTAGATGGCGTTGTGTAAGTTGCCCTAGTATATTTATTATTCCCCCTCAGGGGCGCTCCTCTGTCCGAGGAGTGCACGGGTGTGCGTACCCGAGGTGCCCGAGCATTCGTTGCCTCACTCCTCTTCCCGTCCGAGGCGACGGAGTCCTACCTTTCTTCCCGTCTACCTCCCACATCCTCTCCCCAACTCCCTCATCTTGGGTCGGGTCGGCTGTGTGTCGGTGTGGCTGGGGGTGTATGATGTCGCTCCATGCCCTGGATTGGCGTTCGACACTCACGGCCGTTCTCTCACTGCAGCCACTTCCGACCGAAGATGTTACGCATTGCCCTAGACTTTGTGGTTGGGTCTGGGGTGGCGTGTCACAGCCACCTGCGTTACGGCCTACGCAGCGGAGCCGTACGTCGGGATGATGGGATCCTGCGAGGCTGAGCCGGTGTAGATGGGCAACCTGTCATCGGCAACACGCCCGTTTGGCCCAGATTTCTGACCAGACGGCTGCCTTGTAGCTTAGCCAGCTGCAGGGAAATGGTCATTGGTGGTAGTGTCAAACACACCCGGCTAGGGAAGGTCGTCAGGTAGGAGGTCATGGTGATGGGGCAAGAGTTTCGTGGCCTAACCATCTGCGTCTCTCATGCCTCGGATACCGCACCCACCGCCTCCGACTACCCCTATATCCCGTTGGTAGCCCTGGCGGCCCTTGCGTAGAGCTCTGCTCCGCCTGGGTCGTCCCCACTTGCGGACTCCATGGAGGGTGGGGAGCCAATGGGATGAAACCTATAACTACATGAGCATGGATTATTCGGTTGAACTTAATTTTAATAATAAGGAAGGAAGTAGCAGACAGGAGGAAGAAGATAGGGAGAGAGACAATAGTAATGAAAAGAACAGACCTCTGAGGAGGTCTCTAAGAACAAGGAGGAAAGAGGTAGATAAGGAGTCAGATTCCTCCATCTCGTGTGCTGATCTTCCTCCGATCTCCGCCAGAAGGATGTCCTACGAGGATGGATCCGAGGAGATCAGGATCAGCAACGAGACGGGGGACAAAAGGTTCAAGGTGAAGGATGGGGTCGAGACTGCTGCGAGAGCGGTGGTTTCAGACCCCGATTTAAGGTCAACAAGTACCCTCAGAGCGCGTAGGGGCAAAGGGGGGAAAGTCGTTATTTCCAGGCGTTCCAGCGCCGCCCCCGGCCCTGACAGTGAGTCGGACTTCAATGTCGGGGAATCTGTGGAAATCATGGGGGAGCGGATGCTGGAGCGCATATATAACAAGTCGGGGAGTTTTTATGTGCCCGCAGCAGACATAGAATTTGAGTTGACCGAGGAGACCCCAGAAAATCTGGAGTCTATGGACCTCGTTCGGCTCAGGGCTGCTGCGGGCCATGAAGTAGCCCAGATCCAGCACGTTGCCACTCGGTCGGGCAACTTAAAGGGGACATTTGTAAAGCAGCTGAAGGTGTCGACTGCCAGGATCACAGACATCGTGGAGATCCTGGCGGAAAAATCGGAAAGCAGTGAAAACCGTCGACTCCGAATTGATAATGATCGCCTCAGACGCGAGCTCGCGGCTGTTAAGGGCGAGCTCAAGGCGCAGAGGCAGGCCTACGCGGAGGCGACGGCCAATAGACGCTCTTCCCCCCCTCCTGCCGTCTCCCCGGCCGCAGCACCAACATCCGTTTCGGCTGGGTTTGATATTGACGACCTGAAGAGGTCGGTCTTAGAGACGGTTGGGAGGTTGATCGAGGCCCGTTTTGAGGGCCTCGAAGAGCGCCTGTTACCGGAGATTAGGAGAAGGCCCCCCCTCGCCGCGGACGCCAGGCGAAAGAATGGGGTCCCAGCGTCCCAGAATCTGCTAGGGGCGATCAGGCCTCCGACGCCGCTTGTTGGGGGTGCTATGGGAACGGCGACTGGGGGACCGCGGGGCCCCCTGACGGGCGTGGCGAAGGGGAAGCGCTTAGCAACCCCGGCCCAGGAACCCCGGATGGGTGTAGCCCAGGAGCCTGGGAGACTGGGCATGAAGAAGAAGAAGAAGAAGAAGAAAAAGAAGACGGCCCAGACTCCCGGGCCCTTTACCGAACCGGAGGTTTACCGTGGTCCATCGTCCCTGCATCCCGGGACGCTAGGGGCCCGGAGACATGTGGAGGCGCGTGGTGTTGGACCACCAGGACCGCAACCGCCTGTACGGCCCACCATACCGCCGCCACCACCTCCCATGTATGGAGGAGCGGGCCCATCGTCGTATGTACCATCGCCGTGGCCCGCCTTCCACCCGGCAACTTATCATGCCGGGTGGAATCGGGAGGACTTCCCCCAGCTGCCACCCGGGAGGGGGCAGACTGCCATAGAGCCCCAGCCTCCCCTGCGACCCCTCGGGGAGGCATGGACGGTGGTGGCCCGCAAAAAGGGGAAGAAAAAGAAGGGCAACAGTGCCACAGCGCCTCCGGCCCCCTCTGCTTCTCCCCCCAAAACCCAGCAAGGGGAGAAAAAGAAGAAGGTAAGGGTAGATCCCCCTAAGGTGGCAGTAATACAACTCTCGCTGCCACCGGGCGCCTCAGAGAGGGGGATTTCTCTCCCACAATTGGCCCTGATAGCGGAGACCCAGGTGGAAATTAAGGACCTGGGTTTCCAAAGGGGCCTTAGGAGTCGCCGAGCTGCCGATGGCAGCATCCTATATGAGGTTGAGGGGGAGGGCAAGGAGGAGAAGGCGGACCTCCTTGCCTCCCGTATGAGGGTGGTCCTCGGGGACAGAGGGCTCGTGTCGAGGCCAGCCAAAAGAACTGGCCTCTACATACACGGGCTATCTGTCTCCGTCACGGAGGAGCGCCTTCTGTCGGCGCTGGCGGAGGCAGCACAGGTCCCTGCTGATTCCCTCAAGGTCTCGGAGATCAGGCAGGGACCAGGGGGCTTGGGCTCATCAATTGCCCAGTGCCCCATCGAGGGAGCTCTTCGGCTCACTCGTACCGGGGAATTCAGCATCGGCTGGGGGGCGGCCCAAGTGAGGCTCCTCGAGCCGCTCCCCAGGCGGTGCTATAAGTGTTTTTCGATGGGGCACACCAAAGCGATGTGCCCCTCGCAAGTGGATAGGTCAGACCTATGTTTCCGGTGTGGGAAGCCGGGACATGGGTCCAACAAATGCAACGAGCCCCCGCGGTGCGCCGTCTGCGCCGATGCGGGCAAAACGGCGACCCACGTGATGGGGGGCAAAGAATGCCGCCCCCCCAACGTTAAGGGTATCTGGCGCTCCCTGCCACGACAGGGAGCGTCAGAACCGACGGTTATGGAGGTTGTGGATGCCCCTGTAAATGGATAGCGTAGAGGGCATGCGCATCCTCCAGGGGAACGTTAACCACTCCGCGGGGGCGCAGGACCTCTTCCTGCAGTCCCTCGCGGAGTGGGGTGGTGATGTTGGAGTTATTGCAGAGCCCTACCTCGTCCCGGTCCGTGACAATTGGATCGGTGACTGGGACGGCACGGTGGCAGTGACCGCCCGGGCAGGTGAAAGCCTCCCTCTCCAACTCCTGGAGAATGGGTCGGGATATGCGGCGGCAGGTTGGGGTGATTTCGCCATTATTGGCGTGTACTTCTCCCCCAACCGCCCCCTGGTGGAGTTCGAGTCATTTCTCGACTCCGTCGGGGCCGCCGTCGGCCGGATGCCGCCGAGGAAGACCTTGGTCCTCGGTGACTTCAATGCCAAATCCCGAGCCTGGGGCGGTCCTACCACCAATGCAAGAGGTAGGGCCGTAGAAGAGTGGGCGCTGCGGAGTGGCCTCGTCCTCCTGAACAGGGGGGCGGTTCCCACTTGCGTGCGACCACAGGGCAGTTCAATTGTGGATCTCTCGTTCGCCACTCCTTTGGTCGCATGCAGGGTGGTGGACTGGCACGTTGAGGAGGAGGTAGAGACGCTGTCTGACCATCTGTACATCAGATTCAGCGTCTCCCCCCTCCGCAGCACTCCGCAGCCGCAAAGAGGTGAAAATTTCCCTCGCTGGGCACTCGGCCGTCTCGACAAAGAGATGGCTGAGGTCCAGGCGATCGCCGAGCGCTGGGTTTACAACGCATACCCAGCGCCCGTAGGGGAAACAGCAGAGGAGGCGGCCGGTCGCCTTCGCACGGCCCTCACAAGGGTCTGCGAGGCGGCTATGCCACGAGTCCGGCGGCGTCCGGCTCGGAAGCAGGTGTACTGGTGGTCAGCCGAAATAGCGGAGCTGCGCAACGCTGCGCAGCGCGCCCGCAGAGCCGTCCACCGGTACCGACACCGGAATCCGCAGCCGGACGAAGAAGAACTCCGGAGGATAAAGGGGGAGCAGAATGCTGCCAAGAAAGCCCTTCAGCGAGCAATTAGCCAAGCGAAGGCCCGGGCTTACGAGGAGCTCCTCGAGGGCCTTGACAGGGATCCCTGGGGGCGTCCGTACAAGTCAGCGCGCAAGAAGATGCGTGCTGCGGGCGCCCCGGTAACGGCGACCCTGTCAGAGGAGGCCCTCAATCGCATAATTGAGGGGCTCTTCCCGAGCCTGGGAGCATTCACTCCCCCATCTATGGCCGTCCCTCTGCTTAGAGAGGAGATCGTGGATCCTCCCCCCACAACAGAGGTAGAAATCGAAGATGCCCTGCGACACCTTCAGGGCACCAAGAAGGCACCTGGACCCGACGGGATTCCGGGCAGAGTGCTCCTCCAAGCCGCCACTCACCTTGGCGGCTGGCTTCGGGAGCTGTTCGATAAGTGCTTCAGCACCGGACAGTTCCCGGCCCAGTGGAAGGAGGGCAGGCTCTGCCTGATTCCCAAAGTGGGCCGTTCCCCAGATGATCCCTCCGGTTACCGCCCGATCGTCCTGTTGGACGAGACGGCGAAGACCTTTGAAAGGGTAGTTGCGAGCCGTCTCGTCCAGCACTTGGACACGGCAGAGCCGGGACTCTCCGCCGCCCAGTACGGATTCAGGGCGGGGCGCTCCACGCTGGATGCGCTAACCGCCCTGAAGGGCATATCGCAAGAGGCGGTGAGTCAGGGAGAAGTGGTCCTGGCGGTATCGCTCGATATAGCGAACGCCTTCAACAGCCTCCCGTTCGAGACGATACTGGAGGCACTCCGGTTCCATGGAGTGCCTCTGTATCTGCGGAGGTTGTTGGGGGCATACCTCCGGGACCGTTTCATAGTCTGGGAGGACGGCCACGGTCGGGTCCGAAGGAGGCGCGTTGCGTGCGGCGTTCCGCAGGGGTCGGTACTGGGACCACTTCTGTGGAATATCGGGTATGACTGGGTCCTACGATGCCCAGTCACGCCCGATACGAGGGTGTTGTGTTATGCGGACGACACCCTCGTCGCAACTCGGGGTGAGTCATATGAAGATGCCGTCCGGCGGGCCACCATCAGCACCTCGCTGGTGGTGGACCGAATTGAGTCGTGCGGTCTGAGGGTCTCCGTAGAAAAGACGGAGGCCCTCTTTATGCATGGACGAAGAAGGAGACCACCCCGAGACGCGCGCATCGTGCTCCGGGGTGCAGCGGTCGAAGTGAAGCCCCAGATGAAATACCTGGGGCTCACACTAGACCCTAGGTGGAGCTTCGGGCCACATTTTGCCCAATTGTGCCCGAGGCTGGTCTCGGCCGCTGCCGCCCTGGGCAGACTCCTGCCCAATGTGGGGGGGCCGGGCACAGCCGTGAGAAGACTGTACACTGGCGTCGTGCGGAGCATGGCGGTGTATGGTGCGCCTGTCTGGGCAGACCACCTCACATCTCGTAGCAGGGCCCTCTTGAGAAGATCTCAGAGGGTCATAGATGTGAGGGCCATTCGGGCGTACCGTACAGTGTCCTGGCGGGCGGCTGCACTCCTGGCAGCCGACCCGCCCTGGGAGCTGCGGGCGGTTGTCCTCGCGGAGACATACCGCCTGCGCCGCGATGCCAGGGAGAGGGGACTCCGGCTGTGCCCGGAAGAGTCGCGACTGGTCAGGGATCTCGCCCAGGAGGCCTTGACCCAGTCCTGGTTGAGGATCCTGGGGCCACCCGAGCCGGGCCGGGTTACGGTTGAGGCAATCCGCCCCTACTTGTCGGAATGGGTCTCGCGGTCAAGCGGGACCCTGACATACAGGCTGGTGCAGGTACTGACCGGCCACGGTTGTTTCGGCAAGTACTTGCACCAGATTGCGGGGCGGGAGCCGAACCCGGCCTGTTGGGAATGCGGCGCGCCAGTAGACACCGTGGAACATACGGTGTCGGAGTGCGCCGCCTGGGGGCCCCAGCGTTTCAATATGCAGAGCGTGGTAGGAGGTGACCTCTCGCTGCGGGCAATCGTAGGTCAAATGCTCCGCAGCGAGAGGAACTGGAACGCGGTGGTCTCCTTCGCCGAAAGTGTCATGCGGCAGAAGGAGGCCATCGAGCGTGCGAGGGAGGAGGACGCGGCGGCTCCACCGATTCGTCGGCGTAGGACGAATCGGGGAAGGAGACGCTATGCGCACCTCATCCCACCCTGAGAAGGGGTTGCCGGTCGCTCTCTTGTAAGAGCGGCCAGCCGGGAGTTCCGGGGGAAGCTCCCGGCGAAGGCAATGAGACGGAGGGTGCCCTACCCCGACTGGACACTCTGTGTCTGGTCACCGGCAGGTCTAGTGTGACCGCCGGCAGCGGGAACTGTCACTCGGGGTACCCTCATTGGAGACGTCTGGCTGGGGGCCTAGCAGAGTAATGCCAAAAGGCGATCCTGCGAAGCCCCCTCTAAGGCCAAGAGTGGCGACCGGGGTTTTTAGTGGGTAGGACCGGCGGCCTTAGCCCCCGGTCCGCCCGAGGGGAGTAGGCAGCCCCCTCGGGAGGTAATCCCACATACCCCACCGGCCTTCCCCCGGAGGCTGGTGGAAACTGTAACAGTTTTCCTCGGTATAAAAAAAAAAAAAAAAAAAAAGTATATTTATTATTTATTGAATTATTGAACTAGTTTATCTGGAAAATGCAACACACAATGCTGCATCAGCTAGCATGCCTATCTCTCTCTCTCAGTTCACCTGAACTACATAATATATTTAAATAAATAGTTATATGGTATGTAGAATGTTATTTTAATGTTCATATAAATACATGAAATAAAAGAATGAATTGAAAAGCTTTGATTTCTAAACAAGCTTTTAGAAAAATAAAATTGATACATTCTAATTTTATTTCTATGCAGAGTATTTAGCTCGTATTTTATTCTAATATCACATTTAAGAAATTTAAGTTTCAAATAACAAATTTATATAGGCAATGAAAATTTTGACATCATAAAAGATAAAACTTATATAAAATTAATTGGGTATTTGAAAAAAAAATATTGATTTGTTTTATGTATTTTAAAACTTTATTATTAATAATATTGATATTTAATGCAAAAAACTTAAAAAAAAATTTCAATTAATTATAAACAATTAAAAATTTATGAAATTTAAATAAAAATCACCTCACTATAAACGCGCCATAATTGGTCACCATAATTGTGACGTCATAATGTTATAGCTATTCAATAACAGTACAGCGTTAAAGGCTATTACACGTGACTAGACAATAATATTGAAAATTTATTGCTAAAATACGAGTTGTTAGTTCCGATTAGCTATGTGTGATAAAGAATTTATTAAGGCAAAGTCTGATAATATTCCTGATGTTGATATATTTATGATAACCAATTTTTTAAAAAATGACGTTCGGTTTAATTCTGCTGAAGTTCGAGGTGCCAAGGCAGGTAAGTCTGTTAAAAAATAATATAAGAAATGAAAATATTTAAGTATTTATTACATTATTTTGTTTTGGGATTATCACGGTGCACTGCTTGAAACCATTTATTTCGACATTTGTCATCTTGGGGAACATTTAAAAACATTTTGTCAGGAGCTGTTTTTGTAATATTCGTACATAATGATACAAAACAAGAACGATAACTTTTTAGGTCCGACATTTTTAAAATAAATTTAAATATTTAACAATGACAACAAAATTAAATAGATCAAAACACTGTATTTATTATTTTTCTATCAACTGCAATGAGTGAAAACTAACATTATGACGTCACACGAGCTCGGATTTGTTCGGGAGTTGTCGGCGTGTCTTCGGTACTGGATTCAAAAATTAATTTTTATTTTGAAATAACTTTTGAATTATTGCGAAAAAAAAATAGTTTTGCTATAAAACTTATATACGATCTTTTCATTTATCAGAAAAAAATTTTTTCAAATACCCAATTGAGCACCATTTTTGACATAATTTTGTTCAGAAATAAAAATCCTTTTAATTAAATACTACCCTTGTAGCTTTTATATTATTTTTGTTACAACATTCACCAATCATAAGCCTCGTAAACAAGCTTCTATTTATTTACCTTTGATCCCGCGTTAGTCCACAGACAAACAACAAAACAACTTTTTGCTATTTTAATTAGAAAGTATTACTTAGAATACTCGCTTAAGTTTTTCTCAAGTGTATTCTCATTTATATCTTACAGTTTTATAAATATGTAACTGGGTTTTGTAAATATTGGGACCTTAAATAAGTCATTATTTCTTCAATGATAACCGTAGTAATATTCCATGTACGGATTTTGAATGGTAATGCACATATAAACTGCAAGTTGTAGCGGTTACCGTAAAAGTGGCTATACTAGCGAAGTCGATACCCCTATTTGCCACCATTTAGAATTTTTCAAAGAAAATGAAGGCGTAGCTCTATTCACTTATATCTGGGTCCAGTTAAGTCGAGTCCAATGAAAATATTTAAGAATAAATAAAACTAAATCACAATAAATTACCAATCTCCAAGAATCATCAGCCATCTAGTAACTCATTTCTTTGATAAAATAATATTTGTCTTCAAAAACATAAATCGATCAAAAAATTTAATAGTATTATTATACTATTAAATTTTTTACTACTATTAAACTACTATTAAATAATAATATTTTACTACTAAATTATAATAGATAATATGTTTTATTAATTTATTTGTGTTCTTCCGGCAATAATAAGTAATTATTTTTAACATAATCCTATAGGTGACCTACATCGTGATATAATTGTTAGCGTCTCTTTATAATATCAAAGAAATCTGTATGAGCGATAAGAGCATATTGTTTAACATATTATTATACTTTATTTTATTTTAATGTTATCCATAAAGAATCTATATTTTTTCTTGATTCCGAACGTATGAAATTGATGATTTCCTAATTTATATGAACACAAAGACGTAGAAGACGTAGTACGTCCGTAACACCCACATACTCTGACAGTGTAGATCATTGATAAGGGACACTAATGATGTCTGGGCCTTATATGATGAGGTGATATGGTGACAGCTGTAACCTCTAAGAGGTCAACGTGACCCGTGGCGTCGTATATTTTCCGCTTTATTAAACAGTGCTTTGCATTTAAGATTAAGGATTTAAGATATATAATTCCAATATTCCAATAAATCATCAGTTATGCCATAGAAGTTTATGAAACTCGCTTGTTTTACAATTTGTCATGTTTTCTTCGTGTAGGGGCGGAGTAAGAATACTAAACACCTGCAGCCGGGGTTGAAACTAGAAACGTGGTAGGAACCCAATCCCACCTGAATAGTAACCACCTTTAGTCTATAAGTATGTCGCCAAAATAACCTTGTGGTTTATTCCGCCATTAGTGAAGTTTCTGTATCCCCATAAAACAACAGTGTGTTTGCGGTATCCCTGACGTCGCAAACATCCATAGGCGACAGTATACTATTGAGTAGGTCGTCAGCCTATCTGCCGTTCCTTAGCAATAAAAAAATGTGCAAGTACATCGGGTGGAACTGGGAACACTGAAATCACTGGTGGGGCTGACCCACTAATTAAACAGACGTGGTGGGTATGTCATTTCTCTATAGAGGGAGGTCCAAGCCTAGCAGTAGGACAAATTATTAGCAGAAGAATATTTCATTCTTGGTAAACTTGGTAAAGTAAACAAACTAAGCCCTGATATCAAATAAGAAAATAAATCAAAACTAATCATGCATGCTGAGTAATTTTTAAAGTATTATAATATTTAACAAAGTATATATATATATATATATATATATATATATATATATATATATATATATATATATATATATATATATATATATATATATATATATATATATATAGTATATCAGTTGTTTAGTACTCATAACACAAATGCAACTTAGTTTGTCCCAAAATATTTATCATTTCATTATTTATTAATAAAATAACAGAGTCGTACTAGGCTCGGCCATCTGCCTAGAAGGAATGGATAGTGTATCTGCCATACTTCTCCAAGGCGGATTTGCGGGTTACACAAACCGCTGATCTTGGTGTAGGTTTCCTCACAACATAGCCTTAATAATTGTAGTACATAAAAACTTTAAATCCTGTTGTACTCTTTGCACTTAAATTTTATTATAAACATAAAAGCGTTGGTTTCTCCACTGTTTTCGGTGAAATGCTACTAAGTACTCTCGAAAATAATGTCAAAGCCAAGTTTCTCTTCATATCCGACTTGATGAGAGTTCTTGATTGACTTTAGTATTTGTTTTGGGGGCTTATATGTTCATTATGAGTATATTCACTCCGTAATATATGTATAATAGAAGTATTCATATCTAAAATAGACAAAAATATTTGATACAGGTCTGAAATAATTTTGTATTGTGACAAATGAACCATCAAAAGTACATGTATTTATTACAAAAGTTATATGTATTAATTTTCGTGTAGAGGCGATTAAAAATACTAACCCTTGTAGCCGGTCTTGGCCTGGTGTTAAAGGCGATTAAACTACATTAGCTGTTTTTAGCCCGCTTGGCTTGCAGTCACCCATGGTTCTAAATATGCCGCCATAATAATCGTATGTTCTGTTCATAAATAACCTTGTAAGTGACCACGGCAGTAACGGCGGCCCCTGGCGTCGCAAATTTCTATAGGCAATAGTAACTGCTAACTAATAAGTGAGCCACGAGCCTGTCTGCTGTACAGCAATAAAAAAAAAACAGGTTTTATTTTAAGTATAAAAAGTCAGAAAATAAATTATCTAGCTGCCGCAGTCCGTGGATTTTCCCGCGTAGATATTATTACATGTTAGTCGCTAATGAAAAAGCTTTCTATTTGTTGAACGAAAATTAACAACATTTCAATAATATCTGAGTTTATTTGTATTAAAAAAACTGTTCTATAATATAAAATAAATCTTTAATTTATGGTGGTATGGCCACGTTTTACGGCAATCGCCTACTTACGTGGGGAATAAATGTCTGGCCATGCCGCCACCGCCGGGTCCCGGCAGGGTAGACCCAAAAAGTGCTGGCTTTACGTCGTAGGGATATGCGTGTGCCAATGGACTGACCACCAGTGATGCCGAAGATCGTGCGAAGTGGAGAAGAAAAAGTCGGAAAGCGGACCCCGGGCGCCGAAGCGAGAGTTTAGACTACAACCGGGATTTAACGCTAAGATGATGATGATGAAAATAAATCTTTATTGCAACACATCGTTATAATAGCTCAATGAACCCTAGTTTCCAAACAAGACGTCTATGTCTTGGAAACTAGTGCCCTCTCAAATAATATAAACATTAAAAAAAAAATTATATATATCGACAACCTCCGTGGCGTAGCGGTTAACGTGTTTTAGTATGCTTGTGGAGGTCACGGTTTCGTTTCTTTACTAGCGTCTGTGTGCTTATGTATATGTATTTATTTACTAAAGAAAAGTATATATGTAGTAATAGTTATCTAATATCCTTAACACAAGTGCCATTACTTACTTTGAGACCAGATGTTTCTGTGTGAATTGTCCAAGTTTATTTATGAGATTAATGTTCTAAATGAAAGTTGATTAATAACCTTCGGAGTTAACATCGTGTATTATATCCTTACATCCTATGCGTCTATTTTTATTGTAAATAGCCCTTTATGGTACTCGCCACAACATTTTACAAATATAACGAAGTGGGTATTATTTTGGTTAAATAATAATCGATATACGAGTACGCACAAAACAACACCGTACAATACAATAAGTATTGTTAAATAGGTTGGGCCAGTATAATAACATGGCTAGTGTGGGGCTGCGGAAGAATTTGGATTCCCGCGGCCCCGCGCGCACGTGTGAGGAGACACCGGGGTGGTGGTTTTAGCCGGTAAGAATCCGGCACGCCCCTCCGCCTTTCCCCAGGCGGAGGTAGTCCATGAGGATTTCCCCACCCCGTAAAAAAAAAAAAAAAAAAAGTATAATAACATGGCGAATTTGATATACGCGCTACGTGCTACGAAAAATGACTACGACACAAAAATTCTTATAAGAACTTATTTACTTAGCTTAATATATTTAATAAAAATGTTGCGATATTTTTTCATAAGTATATATACCTAGTCAGGTCATAAATTCTGTCACATGTTTAATGTAAAATAATTGTAACAAGTTTATTAATTATGTAACCATTCATATACCAAAATGAACTTAACAAAACATAGATTCTTATGACATTAAAGTTTATTCAAAATGACCTCCGTGATTTTGAATACAAGCCTTCAATCTGCGCGGCCAGTTGTCTATCGCAGCACGAACGAGGTCCATGTCAATATCGGCGGCTGCCTTAATCAAGGATGTCTTGAGTGACTCCAAATTGGGATGAGGCTTTGAGCACGCCTTTTCCTCCAAGTGTTGCCATATCTTGTAATCTAACGGATTCAAATCTGGACTGGAGGAGGGCCAGTCTTCGTGCCGGATGAAGTCGATTTCACGCGCCGCCAGCCAGTCTTGTGTGCTCTTCGCTCTATGAGCTGGCGCCGAATCTTGTTGGAATACCTAGTGCCTGTTATTGAACATGGTATGAGAAACAGGTTCCACAAGGTTCGTCAGGACTGTATTTTGATACACAACAGCATTCGTTTTTACACCTTTCTCACAAAAATGTACCTCTGTTAAGCCCCAATAAGAAACTCCCAACCATACCATGAGCGAGGATGGAAAATGACCTCGTTGGACACGCGGAATACGGTTGCTCGCTTCTTCACTACTGTGTGCGTACACCTTATCATTTTGTTTGTTGTAGCTCTCTTCTACGGTAAACATTTTTTCATCCAAAAAAGAATTTCCCGATATTTTTTTCCCGCGTACCGCTTCAACAAAGCGCGGCATCTCTTCAGTCTCAGGTCCATTAGACGAGCATTCAAACGATGTCCTGTTTTTCTTCGATATGCCCGAAGCCCTAAGTCTTCATTTAACACCCTTTTCACCGTGGTTCTGCTTAACCCCATCTGAAGGGCCAACAGTTTCTGCTTACGTTTGGGATTTCTTTGAATTCGTGCCTTCACAGCTTTTATCACTGCTGGAGTCCTAACAGACCGAGGGCGACCACTTCTTGACCTGTCATCTACACTAGAGTCTTCATTGTATCGTTTGATGGTACGATAAACGAATCTTTTGGTAATATTTAAATGTTTCAGTATGTTAAAAATTTGAATTGGCGCGTAACCGCAATGATGCAACGCAATAACTGCAACACGGTCTTCTTTAAGCGTCCACTCCATATTTAAAAATGAGTAAAATTCTAAAAGTTATACATTTTTATTTTCATGAACAATTCGAAATTCTAATTCAATAAACTTTTTTGTGGCCAGCATTCTAAAAGAAAAGTTTTTACTGTGTGACAATACTTATGACCTGACTAGGTATATATATATATATATATATATATATATATATATATATATATATATATATATATATATATATATATATATATATATATATATATATATATATATATATATACAAACAAACATTATTTGCAAAATAAAACGACACTATTCATATAACATACATTATTACATACAATTACATAACACTTACAATCATCATAAATATAAAATCAACGCTGCAATCTTGATAAATGAGGTAGGCCACTCAGCATTTTGCTGCATCGAAGTTATTCCGGCGCAGCGCAGGCTGGCAGCCCTAACAGGACTGCGAGTCTGTCTGGATTGCAACCACTCTCTAAATATTTCAGTTCATTACAACATTGATAATACTCAGCCAGAAAAATTTACTGCATTTCGCTAAAAATCATTTGTTAGTCAACTTCGATAAGCCTAAATAGGTCTGGTATATATTACTTTATTACAGACTTACCTGATCCGCATCAGTTTCCTTCATTAAATAAGTTTGATAGGGGCATATTTAATGAATTTACTAAACGAGAAATAATATTGTCATATACATTGCTATGCAAATATACATCTACGGTTCACTTTACGGAATGTTGTATTGTTTGAAACTTTCCCCCGTTGCCTTATTGAGTAAATATGACAGCATTATAAGATACATTGAGAGAAAGGATACAGTGCGGACATTAATTGAGTAGCAGGCAACACCAGAAGAACTGGAAATTAGATGGGAACAGGGACAAGCGTAGATAGCGTAGTACAGATCTCAATATCGAAATCTAAACAGACCTTTTATAAAAATACATAGGTAGGCAGAGACCACTTCTTTCCACTTGCTACGATCCTTACATACTTGTTTCGCTTCGTCCACTTTCATTATTCCCTTCATACATGCCCTTCGGTTTATGGTACTCTTGACCTGGCCTTTTTCCAAGACGTCCCTGGTCTGGTCTCGAAACGTCCGCCTAGCTCTACCTCTTCCAACACTTCCATTCTCACTCGCCTTGTAAACTTTTTTCGTCAATCGTTCTTCATTCATTCTCTCGACATGGCCAAACCATCTCAGCATAACTTTTTAAAAAGTATTTTTATATGATTTACGATGAATTGTTTAAAAGCACGTGAACAAAAAGCTTTTGAAGGCTGGCGATTTTAGATAAATTTCTGTAGTTCTTAAGTTATTTCAGAATTTCGTTTTCAAAAAATTCCTTTAACGATTATGATTTATAACTTTTTAGATAAATGCGAATTTAAAACTTTCAACAAAAATTCATACATAACATATATTTGGAATTTTCATAATATTTAATATGTAAATACTCGTGTTATAGAGCTTGGTTTTAATGCTCTATTTTGGAAATAAGGAGCTCCCTTATCTTTGTGGTTTAGACTTATTACTCATAACGTAAGACAATATTTATGTAGTAGAATGTATAATATATATAATAATTTATCAATTTAATCGATCAACAACCTTACGTCGCCCACTGCTGGATATAGGCCTCCCCAAGATCACGCCATAACACCCGATCCTTCGCTTTTCTCATCCAGCCACTACTAGCTACCTTTTTGATGTCATCGGTCCACCGGGATGGAAGGCGTCCTACGCTATGTTTGCCCAGACACGGTCTCCACTTTAGGACTAATTTACTCCAACGGCTTTTGTATTTATCAATTACTTTTGTATAATTGAATAAAGGTATATATTTTATATATATGCCACCATGTACTTGTAGGATTATTAAAGATTAAATTTGATTTTGAATATAAGACACGGTTGCAGTTTGCGATATGACGAACGAGCTTAGCTTAGAGCTATCTCTTTAGGTCGTGTACTTCCGGTAAACGAATAGTGTACGGCTACAAATTTTTTGTTGAAAAGAGAAAATACACTATTCACATCCCGTCGAGACTCCCCGTGCAATGCAATTCTGCAAAGTTGAAAAGGTGATGGGACAAACTGTAATGGTGTGGTCGGTTGCTATAATAACTGCGACGAGTGGGCTAGCATGAGGGAGGCGGCGCTTTCTTCGCCAACAGAACTGTCTTGCAAAAGGAAGCGAAGACGTTTCATCCAATTTGGCTCCCAACTAAATGGAATAGAAGGGTTCACGTAAGAGGACATACCGCAGTCGCCTTTGTAAAAATTAAATTTAAAAGTTACATAATTAATCAATACCAGGTCTATATCTACTAAAAGTTGCCGACAAATTTAGATTTAAAAAGCGTCCTTAAATTTAGTTCTGCAACTGTACATTCTCTTTTAAATACCGGGGGACTTCAGAGTGGAAAGTTTTAACCACATAAGGGGTTAACCACTTTAATAATGATGAGTTTTCAATACATTGCTGTCTGCTAGAAATTGATACTATTGTTAAAACCGCCCACTGTACATTTACGATAATCTTTGCATATATTTAGTAAGTATTACTTATCTTACTAGTTAGGAAATTATGCCAAGTTGTGTGGGCCTATTATATTTCTCTGTGCTTTGTTGTCCTGTCATAAAAGGCGACAAAACAACCCTAGCTACAGTGTAGGGCCCCAAGCCCGTCTGGATGGCGACCACCTTTGGTCTTAAGTATGCCGCCTTAATAACCCTGTGTTGTGTTCCGGCATTAGTGACCCAAGTTCCTTACCCTTATGGGACAGCAGCGTGTACGCGATACGCAACGCCAGTGGCATCGCAGAAACACCCATAGGCGAGGGTAACTGCTAAATTCTAAGCGGGCCGTCAGCCTGTCTGCTGTCCCACAGCAATAAAAAAAGGCAGTTTTCCTCGTCTAATGTGTATAGTTTAACGTTCTCGCTATGTACTGGCAGTGAATGAAAACGTTGCATAACAAGATAACCAGTAAGTGTAACCTACCAATCCGCCTTGAAAAAACATGGCGGATTTGCTTTCGTTCGCTCTACGGGAAAGGCTGAGTCTAGTAGTGGGAACTTAGAAATTTCCACCCGTGCAAAACCAAGTCGAATAAAAAATCAAATATCAAATGCAGAAATATCATTTACATGTTTTGATAAAAAAATTATAAAAGCTGATATAAATATCTTTATTGACAAGGGTAGAAATAAGAAGGGTCAGAACGGCACGGTATCCTTACCATAATTTGATTATGAATATTTATTACTGGCATCTGACGTTGATTACTCCTACTTTTATTTATAATGCTTAGCTGTTACTTTGAAGTACGAATTTACATTAACTGAATTCGCAAACAGGAGTCGTCTATCAAATACAGCTTAATTAATATAAAGCGGTGACACTTTGCTTATGTTGTTTCTTTTTTCTAGAATTATCTGATATTGAATAAAAATTACTTAAAAGAAAAAATAAAGACAGAAACTTAATTGGTAACCCAGAATAACAAATATATGAAAAATATAATAAAACACCAAAAATAATACAAATAGAGAAAATATTTTCAGCAATATTCCCCGCCTTTATAAGATTAGCATCCAGTTTAGTTTTTGAAGGTGTGGCTCCAACGCCTTTGTCATTGATTTTGCTAATGTCCGTGTAGGATATAAAAATTACAGCTAGCTATCTTTAATCCTGGGAACAGCACAAATAGATCATTATAGGATTAGTAATAATACTTATAAATTAATAAATATTTGTTATAAATATGCTTTCAATTAAAAATTTACTTAAAAGAGGTTTTCACTCAGCATTGTGCCTTATTTTCAGTGCCAACGTCAACCTTAATAGTTGTTAATAGTTGACCCAAGTGATAAAATCATTATTCTTTTTATAAATAATTAAAGAATATTTTTTACCATCAAATCACACAAAAAACAAAATAGAGGTCTCTAACATTGACGATCTCGGCGTAAAGTTTACTCGTGATTTTTTCAGTCATCATGAAGCAAGAAATAAGATGAATGAGATGAAATGTGGACCTGCCTAACTGGATCGTTTGACCCAAGTAGACGTATTCGTCAAAAATTTCGAGAGTACAGTTCCCAACTGTTACGGGGGTAGATGCGACATGGACATTAGACATGATCTTCGTTCTTCGATCTTCTACTCCTTGGGAAGCTGTATTGAGGTCATCAAGCATATGGCTTAAGACTTCCATGGTCTCAGCCATGATTACGATATCATCTGCGAATCGAAGGTGAGTGATGTACTCGCCGTTGATGTTGATGCCTAGGCCGTTCCAGTCCAGAAGCTTGAAGACATCTTCCAACGCAGTGGTGAACAGCATCGGTGATATGACATCGCCTTGTCTGACTCCCCGCTGGAGTCGGATAGGCTTCGAGTTCTGATCCTGGAGACGGACTGACATGGTGGCGTTTTCATACAAACACTTCAACGCTTTGATATATCGATAATCAATGTGGTACCTCTGCCATTGGGGCAGAAAAGTCCTCGAATGGCAACCGCGTACTGGAAGACGCAATGTTGGTAGGCCCCCCACAAGATGGACCGATGATCTGGTCAAGATCGCCAGAATAGGGTGGATGAGGGCAGCGCAGGACTGATCATCGTGAAGATCTTTGGGGGAGGTCTTTGTCCAGCAGTGGGCGTCTTCCGGCTGAAATGATGATGATGAAATGTCTACCCCCTGTAAAGTTAATTGACAAAATAACAGCTCGTAAAATATTTAATACTGTTCTTCCCATATTTTTATATTAAATCCGCTATTACTTATCGACGATATACCTATATTAATTTTATCTGGATAGCCTCTTTTGGTAGCTCTCAACGGAAAATTAATTTTTATTATAATCATTATATACATACTTATATGTAGAGAATATTACGTAGATACTTGGATGTATATAATATTACAATCGGACACAATAATATCCCAAATCATACTAATATTGTAATAATCCTCGGATGTTGTTTACTCAATAAGAAACCAATAAAAGTGTCGCTAGAGGATATATTAGATGACTGACATCGAAAATTCGTGTCCATGTACTTTCAATGTGAAACGAGAAAAATAATTTAAATAAAAAGGATGACAGATTTTTCCCCAAAAAGGGGTTAATGTCAGGTAGGCGGCCGGTTGTAATAACTGAGCCACAAGTACGCACTACTACTCGTATTACAACATGTAACACGTTGTGCCGACCCCATATAATGTGGGATAAGGGCAGGAGGAAGAAGAATCCATACTAAATGTGAAAGTAACTCTGTCTGTATGTTAGGTATTCACGCTTAAGCCGCTGATAAAAATTTTATGAATATCGGTATAAAGATAGATTGGACTTTGAAGAAGGGACACATGCTACTTTTTTATTTAATTAATATGGCAAAACAACGTTTGCCGGGTCAGTTAGTTATACTCGTATATAGACGACCTCTGTGGCGTAACGGATAACGCACTTCGGTACGCTTGCAGAGGTCACGGGTTCGATTCCCATCTCGCGTCTGGGCGTTTATGTATAAACTAGCTGTGCCCGCGACTCCGTCCGCATGGAATAGTGACTTTGGGCAGCATTTTTTGGATAAATCTTATGGTTTATTTTGGATTACAAACCCTATAAACCCTAAAATATAAATAAATGAAATATGCAAACAGTGTTATCGAATGCAACTGTTACTCCGGAATAAGTGCGTTCGAACCTACAAAGTCCAGCCTAAGCTGAACCCTATTTCATATGATTGATCATATAAATCTGAGGTCAACTTAAATTGGAATATAAATTTCTGAAAGGGGCCGTCCATTAATCACGTGATGTTTTTTCGGAATTTTTTAATCCCCCCTTCCCCTTGGTGATACATGGTGAGGTTTAAGACTAAACTCCCCCTATATCACGTGTATTTTTAGTACCTACAAAGGTTCATTTTAAGTATCCTCTAATTTTATTATAGAAAATTAAAGACTACAATAATAACGTTTAGAGGTAGACAGAAAGGTTGCAGGTTGTTTTTGACTGACATAAAAATAATGAAAGAAATGCGAAAAACTTTTTTATACTAATACATGAACAATGAACATAATTTAATGTACAGTATCCTCGAACCACGGATTAGCAAGACTTTCTTCAACAGCACTAACTGGATAAGCATCTTGCCAGTCAGTTGTTGGCACAGTGCTAAATTCAATTTTGTAAGCGTTTGCCGAAAAAATAAATACCCCCCCTACCCGCTTGTGTTATTTCGTGATTTTTTATGGACCCCTCTCCCCCCTTTCGAGCCTCACGTGATTAATGGACAGCCCCAAACTTATCATTTTTAACAAAAACTATTTTTTTTTCTAAAACAAAAATAACATAAGTTACTCCTTGTTACATCAGCTATGTGCCAGTGAAAGTCCCGTCATAATCGGTGCAGCCATTTCAGAGATTAGCCGGAACAAACAGACAGATAGACAGACAAAAATTGAAAAAATGTTGTTTTGGTATATGTATGTACCGTGTATACGTCCGAATGCACTTAGTAAACGTGGTTATTTTAATATTACAAAGAGACCCTTCAATTTTATTTATTTGTATAGATAGATTTCCTAAGCGCTTGCTATAACAGGAATAGAAAGAACCCTTTGATATGTCTTTTTAAAAGTAGTTTAATTATGACATATGTATTTATGTTTATTGGGTGGAATAAATAGTAATTTAAGCGGAAATAAGAGAAGGAAATAAATTATTTAGTGATTTTACTAATTTACTGGCAATCAAGAATGAACCTGCTTGAGTCCAATGGTCTGTATATGTCGTAGCTCATTTTACTATTATAAAAAAGGAGTAACGGCACGGACGCAAATAAATGTTCAAAAGTAAACTTCTGGACCTAGGAGTTAAAGTCCCTTTATGAAAATGCTACGCAGATACGCGTAGTGCTACTCGTACCGCGCCCGTACGTCTAGCACTCAGACACATCACGTACACGGGCCGCAGGACGTAATGTGTCAGGCCGCGGCCTATTACTTTAGCTATGTGACTGTAATCATCAGGTTTATCGGGCTCCGATTAAGCTTGACATGCAAGGAATGAAGTATACAAGAAGATATTTGTCTAAAACCAGCAATCGTCGACAAAAACATATTTAATAAATTGAAATTAATATTTATAATATTCTATAGTTAGCTTCTCACAGTTTAAGTTATTTACATTAGTTATTTAAAACAGATACAAAACGTCCACAGATAACAAAAGCAATTACATCACCAATTCACATTTCCAAGGCCAGCTTAATTAAATCTTATCCAACCAAATACTTACGGAAAAGGGCAGTTGACATTTGCCGAATTATGTATTCCGCCGTTGAATTTAGAGCTACAAATGGACAGGCCATTTAAGGGTGGACTGAATGAAATGAAACCGAAGAAAATCGAAGACAAATGAACTACCATAAATGATTGAATGATTACAACCATTGACCACTATTTTAATTAAAGTAATCCACTTGAATTTTTTTTCTAATCATTATTACTAATTCCTCGAAGTAGGTAAATGGCGGTATCGTATATCTTTGTTACAAGTTCATAAGTGGTAAAACCACCCAAATTTGAAGAACTCATTGAGCAAATCACAAGAAATTTGACCTTTAACCAATGCCATAAACACAAGATTACTAATTTATAGCCGCTGAAATAGCCAAGGGTTACTAAAATATATCACTTTACCTTTAATTTTACCAAACATATTTAGACAGATATGTACCTATATATTACATTCGTGTATCTAAATCCATCAATGCGTCCAAGCTATCACTAAGGAATCTGGGACACAGGCAACAGTATTTAGTACGCGTTGTTTGCATCGGTAATGGACACCGGTATCACCTGCTTCACTTTTGTCAAGACAGTTTACATAGCCCTATATATACAAAGCCCTCTTTAAGAAGTGGCAAGCGTCCAGATCTCCTGAAGATCGCGACGCATATAGGTCTGCCAAGCGCGCCACTAAGAGAGCTGTAGCCAGAGCCAGACGAGACCACTTACAACCACTATACGACAAGTTGGAATCGTCTGAGGGGCAGAAGCTCATTTATAAGTTGGCGCGCTCCAGGGTCAAAGCGGCACAGGATATTTCCAAGTGCCGCTGTGTAAAAGACCCTGTGGGCAACCTGCTATGCGAAGACCTCGCGGTGAAGGAGAGATGGCGCTCATATTTCCACGAGCTGCTGAACACGCAGCACAAAGAGGTGCAGCCGCCAGATCTTCCTCCGAATCAAGGACTAGGGCCACTGGTAACGCCTGCAGAGGTCCAGAATTGTCTTCGCCGCATGAAGAATCGGAAAGCTGTTGGATCCGATGGAGTCCCCATCGAAGCCTGGAAGGCAATGGGCTCTCGTGGTGTGAGCATCTTAACCGACCTCTTTAACCGGACACTCCTCACCGGTACGATCCCGAGCCAATGGAGACTGAGTATCATTACTCCAGTCTTCAAAGGCAAGGGGTCGGTGCAGGAGTGCGGTAATTACAGGGGGATTAAGGTCATGTCCCACACCATGAAGGTCCTCGAGAGGGTTATCGACTCTCGGATTCGGCAGGAGTGCACTGTCTCGGGATGTCAGTATGGGTTTCGCCCTGGTCATGGGACTATGGATCCGGTTTTTGCCCTAAGGACTGTCGCGGAGAAATACAGGATGAAGAATACGCCTCTGCATTGCCTGTTTCTTGACTTGCAGAAGGCCTTCGACTGTATTTCTCGCGCGATAATCTGGTGGGCATTGCGATCTAAAAGGGTTCCAGAGGCCTATATTGACATCATCCAAGACATGTACCGTGACTCCGATTCTGTAGTTCGGACCGCTGTTGGCGACACAAAACCTTTCGCCATCACCGTCGGGGTGCACCAAGGATCCGTCCTTAGTCCGTTTCTGTTTAGCGTGGTATTAGACGTATTGTCAGACAGCGTCAGAAACTCACATGAGCAGCCCCCGTGGCTGCTTATGTATGCTGATGATATCGCGCTGGCAGACTCGGACAGGGGTAGGCTGGTGCGACGTGTGAAGGCGTGGAAGGAGTCGCTTGAGAACGGTGGTCTGAAGCTCAATGTGGCGAAGACCGAGTACTTGGCCTGTAACTCCACAGATCCCACACCCGTACGCATAGGCGGCGACACGGTCGAGCGCACGGACCAAGTGAAATACCTGGGATCTGTGTTTCATGCGTCTGGTGACATCGATTGTGACGTCAAGGCACGCATTGCTGCCGCGTGGGCCAAATGGCGTGAGGTAACTGGTGTCATTTGTGACCCCAAGATGCCGGTAAAGTTGAAGGGACAGGTCTATAAGACCATCATTAGGCCTGTCCTTTTATACGGATGTGAAGCGTGGCCGGTGCTAGAGCGACACAGGCAAGAACTGCGTGTCACGGAGATGAGTATGCTGCGGTGGATGTGTGGAGTGACGCGGAAGGACCGCGTTAGGAACTCCCGCATTCGCGGCAGTCTTCATGTCCGTGACATTGCAGATAAACTGCAGGAGTGTCGGCTCCGTTGGTACGGCCACGTTTTACGGCAACCGGATGATTACGTGGGAAACAAATGTCTGGCCATGCCGCCTCCGCCGGGCCCCGGCAGGAGGGGTAGACCCAAAAAGTGCTGGCTTGACGTCGTAAGGGGTGATATGCGTGCCAATGGGCTCAATACCAGGGATGCTGAAGACCGTGCGAAGTGGAGTAGAAAAAGTCGGAAAGCGGACCCCGGGCACCGAAACGAAAGTTTAGGATGCAACTGGGATAACGCTTAGATGATGATGATGATGAGTTTACATGAAAAGATAGACAGTTTTTTTAATGCTGAAGAACAATAGAGAAACTGAAAGCTTATTTAATAGTAAGCAGTTACCGTCGCCTATAGATGTCTGGTGCCGCGAACATGCTGCTGTCCACAGAAACATGGGTCACTAATGCCGCAACACAACACCAGGTTATTATGACGCTATACTTATACACCAGGCGTTGTTGCTATCCAAATTGGCTTGGGGCCCTACCATCTGGTGAAATTTTTTCTTATTGCTGTAGGACAGCAGACAAGCGGACGGTCCACTTAGAATTTAGCAGTTACCGTCACCTATGGTTGTTTGCGACGCTAGTAATACTACGAATACGTTGCTGTCCCATAGGGGTACAGGAACCTGAGTCACTAATGCCGGAACACAACACAAGGTTATTATGGCGGCATACTTAAGACCAAAGGTGATCGCCATCCAGACGGGCTTGAGGCCCTACCACGTAGCTTGGTTGGGTTGTTTTGTTGCCTTTTACGACAGGCCGACCCCGGCCACAGAGGTTAGTATTCTTCCTCCGCCCCTGTACGGATATGAACGGTATTTCTGAACTCGAAACAAGTCATATTAAAATAAGTGTCACTATGCGAATAAATCATTTCAGTACTTATAGTATAACTAATATTTTCGGCTTCAAACTGAATTATAATTATAGTCCATCACTATTGACCGGGCATTATGATTCAAGTGGACTTTCTAAATACTATCTAACTACCGAATTATTGATTTGAGTACAATTGGTTTAAATATTGATTAGCCGTTGTTATCAGATTAAACCTCGACTAAGCGGTTGATTCATAATTTCATATGAATTTATGAATTAATATCCACACACACACACACACACGCACACGCACACGCACACGCACACGCAGACGCACACGCGCACGCGCACACGCACACGCACACGCACACACACACACACTCACTCACTCACTCACTCACACACACACACACACACACACACACACACACACACACACACACACACACACACACACACACACACACACACACACACACACATGTATGTGTGTGTGTGTGTGTGTGTGTGTGTGTGTGTGTATAATGTCCATACATTTAACGGCTTTCCTAACAGGGTTGAAATTTTGACACTAAACTTTTGTATGTCTTTTTGCAGATATACGTGCATTTTGATACTCGTATTTATATTATTTTGTATGAAGACCACAAATATCTGACACACCCCGAAAAGAAACCATGTAACTCGAAACGAAAATCTGAAAATCTAGTATACTAAATTTTCAGATTTTCGTTTCGAGTTACAGAAGAAGAAGATGGGATGACGAATTTAATTTAGTATGCGGGAGAAACTGGCGAAAAGTTTCAAGGGGCAGAGAGAAATGAGGCAAATTGGGGATAGTTTACGCCGCAGAGGCATATAATTAATTAATTGAAAAAATATATTTTAGAATAACTACTGTTAAACAGTTACTGTTAAAAAGGGGTTCAAGGGTGGATGATGCGTCATACATGACTCGGGGTCAAGAACAGTCAATTAGCCTCTCTCTACCAACTCCACTCCCAGCCTACGCGCGGTGAACCCTGTTACGTCGAGTAACCTATAATCAAGATTGCGGTAACCAACCCCTTTGTAGATATAGGTCGACAAGCAGTTAGGGAGTTCGGGGGTCCGGACCAATACTTCACTTAATCCGGATATCAGGCGCTGGCAGCAGGGCGTTCTGAGTACACATGGTATCGCTGCGGTGCAGAAGGCAAGGGGAAACCACTGCACTATTTTCCCAGGAAACTCGTAATGAAAGCACAAGGAAAAGAGATAGCGATGGCATGCAATCCGGCTACCACCCGGCGCCATGTCGGTTCCAGGTCGCATGGTGAGAAGTATGCTACTGGCTCCACTGTAGTGACGCATCAGGCTCAGTGTGCGACAAATGTTACTGGTGATAACGACACGCCTGTCCAAGCTAAACGGCCACAGCTCCGGAATAAGATCAGAATCGGGACATGGAATGTACGGGGCATGCTGCAACCAGGTAAAGAGGAGATAATAGGACTGGAACAATCCTGCCACAGGTTGGAAATTCTCGCAGTTACTGAAACGCACAAAAGAGGATCCGGATTTTACACCACCCCGACGGGTCATACACTATACTTTTCCGGGCCAGAGAACGAGAGCAAGAATGGAGTAGGTATATCGGTGTCACCACTTATCAATAAGTCAGTTCTTGGCTACAACCCAGTGAGTGATAGAATAATGACTATGAAAGTGAACACCAGGCCGTGTCGCCTAAATCTTGTTGCCGTGTACGCACCCACGGCCCAGTCATCGGAAGCGGAAATTGAAGACTTCTATGGCTTGCTTGAAAACACTCTTAAAGACTTACCCAAAAGGGATATAACACTAGTGATGGGAGATCTAAACGCGAAGGTTGGAACAACCAGTCGGGATAACCACCTAAGAGATGTAGTAGGGAAGTATGGTGTTGGAGATAGGAATGATAGGGGTGAGATGTGGCTGCAGTTTTGCGCGGAAAATTCTCTCACTATCATGAACACCTGCTTCATGAACCACCCACGACGCCTGTACACATGGGTGATGCCAGGAGATCGCTTTAGAAACCAAATCGACTACATTGCGGTGGCAAAGCGATGGAGATCCTGCATCAGTAACACTAAAACCTACCCGGGGGCGGATTGTGGAAGCGATCACAAACTTCTGGTGGCAGAGGTCAATGTCAAACTTAGAAGATGCCAACGAGCTATAGTCAAACAACAAAGTCGACCGGCAGGGCGGTCACTAGAGACGTTCAAGGAAAGCTTCAATGACAAAGCCGAACTCTTCCAGATCGATCGGAATTCTGACGTGGATATGAACTGGGAGAGAGTAAAAGGCATGATCATTGCAGCACGAAAAGACAGCCAAGGTCGTGTTGCAGATCGCCCGCGGAAGATTTGGATTTCTGAGGAGACGTGGGAGGCGATTAAGGAGAGGAAAGCTGTGCTGGCCAGAGGTGTCTCGGAGCGATCTCGATATCGTTCGCTTTCAGCAAAGGTGCAACGCTTATGTCGTAGGGATTATGACCGGTATCTGAACTCTATATGCCAGGACATTGAAGAGCATGCCCAGACTCTACACACAAAAGATCTTTTCATGAAAGTCAAAGGCATCACCCGAGAGTTTAAACCTAAAACTTGGGCAGTTGATGACGGTCAAGGCAACTTATTAACTGAGATAGATCAGGTTACAGAGAGGTGGCGACTTTACTGCGAAAGTTTGTACGAAGATAGTACAAGCGTAGATGGACCTGCAATGATAGCGAATGAAGACCTGCTCCTGGAGCCGGAAATTCTTGAGTCGGAAATAAGAGATGCTTTAAGAAAGCTAAAGTTAAACAAGTCAGCCGGAAGAGACACTATATTTGCTGAAGAGTTAAAGCATCTTGGGGACACAGGTGTCCAAATTCTGAAGGATCTGTGTAATCAGATTTGGACAACGGGAAAATGGCCTAAAGATTGGAAGGAATCTCTTTTGATACCATTACACAAGAAAGGCTCGACGAAGAAGTGCGACAACTATCGAACGGTGGCGCTTGTATCCCATGCTAGTAAGATTATGCTCTCTATCGTTAATGGACGCTTACTACCGTATCTGCAACGGCAAATACCAAGCGAGCAGGCCGGTTTTGTCAGAGGGCGTGGGACGAGAGAGCAGATTGTTAATGTCAGGCAACTGATAGAAAAAAGCAGGGAGTTCAATGTTCCAATGCTGCTATGTTTTATTGACTACTCCAAGGCGTTTGATTGTGTAAGATGGAGCTGTCTATGGAAAATCCTTCAAGAAATGGGCGTTCCTCTGCACTTGGTTTCGTTGATTGCGAACTTGTGCAATGGTGGAGAGTCGATGGTACGAGTTAATGATGTGGTGTCAGGACCTTTTAAACCCCAGAAGGGTGTCCGGCAGGGGTGCATTCTCTCACCTCTTCTATTCAACATCTACGGCGAATATATCATGAGAGCAGCCCTGGAGGGGTGGGAGGGAGGCATCTCGGTCGGTGGTAACAAGATCAGTAACCTTCGATATGCGGATGACACTACATTGTTTGCTTCCTCGGAACAGGAACTGGCTGCGCTGTTTGAAAGGGTGGAGCGCGCGAGCGAGAGGATTGGTCTCTCCATTAACAAGGCCAAAACAAAAGTTATGGTGGTCGATCGGGGTGGACAGCTTGCACGTACAGGAGAACTAGCGGGCCTGGAATTCGTTAGCGAGTTTGTTTACCTGGGTTCTTTGATCAGCGACCAGGGAGGCTGTAGCGGAGAGATCCGTAGACGCACACAAATGGCCAAATCTGCAATGAGCAAGATGACTAGAATTTGGCATAACAGAAGCATCTCTAATACTACAAAGATGAGAATTGTGCGATCTCTGGTCTTCTCGATCTTTCTGTATGGCTCAGAATCATGGTCTATTCGTGCGGCTGACCGGAAAAAGATCGAGGCTTTTGAGATGTGGTGTTGGAGGAGGTTGCTACGCATACCGTGGACAGCAAAAAGGACCAACACATCCATTCTTGACCAGCTGAATGTCAGAACCAGATTGTCCACGACCTGCTACAAGCGAGTACTTGGCTATTTTGGCCATATCGCTCGAAAGGAGTCAGACAACCTCGAAAAACTGATAGTGATAGGTAAAATAGAGGGGAAAAGGCCCAGAGGACGGTCACCAACCCGATGGTCGGATCAAATTAAGGCTATCACGGGGCTCACTTTGCCTGCAGCTCTGAAACAGGCCGAGGACAGAGTGGTGTGGAGGCAGTTCATCAGCGTCTCCGTAAAGGCTTATCAAGACGGGCACGACCTTCAGGAATGAAGAACACGACGAAGAAGAAGACTGTTAAACAAAATGGTAAAATAAAGTTGCTATAGCATAATAATATAAAAAGACTTTACTCTTCGCCAGTTTCTCCCGCATACTAAATTAAATTCGTCATCCATCTTCTTCTTCTCGTTCCAGGGTTTTTCTTACTCCTTGTCAATACCGAGTTATCCAATTTAATATTGTATAGATGATAGATATAGATGCCAGCTCCAGTATTAATTAGAAGTGTTTTTAATAATAATTGTGAAGGATCACAATATAGGAATATTAAATATTAAATTACTGTTGTAACTTAGAATATTTTAACAATATATTTATCAATATTTTTATGATCGCCTTTAATACGACTACAAATATTAAGAAAATATTTAAAGCGTATAAAATAAAAAATAAATTATTAAATCTTGACAAGCACAAATGACACAAAAAAGCACAAATGACAAGCAAAAGTCCGCACGTGAGACAGAGTTATGATTTATCCCCGAACGTCGGGCTCCTCCGGGATTAATTAAGTACAGACAAGTTCCATCACGAAAGTAGATAATGGTGTTTAGTTAAGCCATTTCAGTGGATTCCGTCGCGCTTGGCGACCACGCTTTTAAATTGAGTAGGATCGGTATTTTTACATAAATATTGTTTACTTTGAGAAAAATATACTTGTTTTTTATTTAAACAAACACCGATAACGATCTGTTATGGGCTTGGTGACAAAGAAAATAAGAATACTGTTGAGGATAGATGTTTGAATAATTTCTCTGTTAATTTAGAATATCTGTGTTTGAAAGTAACCCTCAAAATGCAATAAAATAAAAAGGCGCCACAATCGCATCAATGTAAATTTTATAAGAAAGCGCTACAAGTTATTGAAGTGGGATAGATAATTATTACTCGACATGCTTCAATTCATTTACAACTGCTAGATTCATAACACTATAGTTACACTAGCACCGCTCTCTAGCGAATTTTTAAACTATAATTTATAGCGTATAGCAGATACGTTTTTAACCATATTAAATACATAGGTATCAACCTAGAATTATTATTTTTTAATTGCTGAAGAACAGCGGACAGGCTGACTTAATAGTAAGCAGTTACCATCGCCTATGGATGTTTGCGATGCCAGGGGCACCGCGAACACGCTGCTGTCCCATAGAGGCACAGGAACTAATGCCGGAATACAGCAGAAGGTCCTTATGGAGGCATACGGGGTGGTTGCCATCCAGACGGGCTTGGGGCCCTACCATGTAACTGGGGTTGTTTTGTCGCCTTTTACTTTATCCGTGCAGAGGCGGAGAAAGAATACCTCTGCGGCTGGGGTCGGCCTGTCGTAAAAGGCGATAAAACAACCCACCCTAGATACGTGGTAGGGCCCCAAGCCCGTCTGGATGGCGACTACCTTTGGTCTTAAGTATGTAACCATAATAACCTTGTGTTGTGTTCCGGCATTAGTGACACAAGTTCCTGTACCCTTATGCGACAGCAGCAAGTTCGCAATGCCACTGGCGTTGCAAACACCCATAGGCAGCAGCAGCAGAGGTTACTCATTCTTACGGTGAGATTTTTTAGTAAAGTTACTTTATGTCGCCGTCATAAAAATTCATAAAGTAACGAAAAGCTCCTTGGTATGCTTCTAACCATAGAGTTTATATTTTTACCAGCATTTTCGACATTTTACCTTAAAATAAACATGTCAAGTTGGCCGTAACTGACATTTGCAAATCTTGTTACATATTAGCAGGAGAAAAGCCGGAACTCGAGTTTTAATTGGAATTCCTTAGATAATAAACAAATAATGAAACACATCTTTGAATTTACATTGTCTTTTATAGTAAACTAGCTGACCCGGCAAACGTTGTTCTGCCATATAAATAATAAAATGTCAAAAAATTAAAAAAAATTTTTTGGGGGTGGGTCACCCCTAACATTTAGGGGGATGAAAAATAGATGTTGGCCGATTCTCATAGATACCGGATAAGCACAAAAAATCACTAACTCAATTTAGTTATCTGCCTACTGCCTACCCCCTAAGAACGATGGCGTGATTATTTATAGCCTATGACCATTTCTAGGTTATCATCTATCACCATACCAAATTTCATCAAAATCCGTTCAGCCGTTTAGGCGTGAAAGAGGAACAGACAGACAGACAGACAGAGTTACTTTCGCATTTATAATATTAGTATGGATTATTTTTGCAACTATGTATAAGTTCAGATAAACTGAAAAGTTTATCTTTCCATTGGAATCACTGGGGTTAAAGAATTACATTGTATTATATCTCTTTGATTCCATCTATAATTCAAACATAATGAAGGTAATTGTTCAGCAACGGGGGTGTTCGAGGTATTCCAATGAATCGTGTATGTCCGTTTATAAAATCGTTATTAACTATTTTATTATTATTATTGCAAGGTTTCTGAGTATGTATGTCTACGAACACAGAACAACTACGAAGTTAGGAATGCAGAGCGCAAAGAGAGCACTGAAGTATGAAACCTGGTCCATGAAAAAGAATGAATAGCCCTCGCTGTCATTCGTTGTTTCGTGTTATCCGACAACGATGACATTGACGTTTATTTCTTCGTTTAGAAGTTAACAGTGATATTTCACACAATTCTAAACTTCATCACTATAAAGACATAAACGTGAAGACATTCTAAATTATTCGCTGTTCAAATAATTTTATAAATATAACAATATTTTATTATATGATTAATATTTTTCCAAATACTATTAAACATGTAAACCTGAAACTCTATCGAATTAAATACAATCAATGTTCATTATTACACTAACAAACAAAGCCTTAAACAGCCTTTTAAATTGCTAGTAAATCGAATTTCAGTTAATTAAAGTACGCTGTGAAGCGGGGCCTTTTCATGAAAATATTTCACTTTAGTGGGTTTTAAAACTACATAAATATTTTGCAAAACAAATATAAGATAAATTTTTATTCGTGTAGGGGCGGAGAAAGAATACTAACCTCTGCGGCCGGGGTCGGCCTGTCGTAAAAGTCGACAAAACAACCTACCCTAACTACGTGGTAGGGCCCCAAGCCCGTCTGGATGGCGACCACCTTTGGTCTTAAGTATGCCGCCATAATAACCTTGTGTTGTGTTCCGGCATTAGTGACCCAAGTTCCTGTATCCTTATGGGACAGCAGTGTGTTCGTGATGCCACTGGCGTTTCAATCACCCATAGGCGACGGTAACTGCTAAATTTTAAGCGGGCCATCAGCTTGTCTGCTATCCTACAGCAATAAAAAAAAAGATAGATAGAGGCTTTATAAAAAAAATGTCGTCTATCTATACTACTATTATAAAGAGGAAAGATTTGATTGTTTGTTTGTTTGTTTGTTTGTTTGTTTGCTTTGAATAGGCTCCGAAACTACTGACCCGATTTAAAAAATTCTTTCATTGTTGGGAAGCTACACAATCCCCGGGTGACATAGGCTATATTATATTTTCAAAAAAATTAGGGATCCTTACTAAAACTCTAATAATGTAACCCAAAGTGTAAAAAAATTACCTAAAATATTATTTAAATCGCGTGCGTTGCGAAAACTATTGATGATAGAATAAAATAATGTACTACAACTTTGCAGAACACATCATTATTTACAAAAAGTGTCGCGACAGCATATGTCTAACTATTATAGTTATGCCACAATAAGTGTTCTTTTATTTTAAAAAATTAATTAAAATGCCGCCCCTAGAAAAGGCTCTTTATTTGGATCTTGGTATTAATCCTTATCAAAATAAATTACTTCATATTCAAAACTGTTTCAATACCTTTAAATAACTTTTTGAATTATTGAATTCGGATATTCCATTCGAAAGATATCACGAGTTTAAAAATGTAAGTATTAGAAAAATGTTGCGTGGTAGCCGCTCACCCTGTTCGGCTAGCTAGGCAGCACCTTATGCAATGTAGGGGGCGTCACTGGGGTTTTTACAAAAATTAGAATACTTATTAAAAAATAACGAAAAATAAATAAAAAGTAATAGCAAAAAAAATCATTAAAATAAAAGCTCATAGAAATAATAATATTCAAACTTTCTTTGTAATTTTATTTTTTTAGTAACCTGACGCAAATAGAAGGGTTTGCCCCCAGGGGCGCTCGCTCCTCTGTCCGAGGAGTGCACGGGTGTGCGTACCCGAGGTGCCCGAGCATCCGTCGCTTCACTCCCCTCTCTGTTCGAGGCGACAGAGTCCTACCTTTCTTTCCGTCTACCTCTTACATCCTTTCCAACTTAGCTCTCTGTTCGTGGCGTGGTCCCCGGTGGGATGGTTGCAAATACTGATTGGGGTCCCGGGTTCTACCCTGGGACCTGATTTGGTAGTCGAAACCATGCCTATTTCGACTGCGCCTGCACATAGAGTGTTCCCGGGGCGGGAATTGCATCCTCGCTGTCGGTTGATCTTGGTGGGCCGGCTCCGACGTCAGGCGACTCTGATTTTTCTGGAGTGTCGTCTGGTAGTCGTACCCACGCCTGACTAGCACGCGACGGGGATGCGAGTCCCGTCCGGAATTGGCCGCGGACCTGTCGCTCCCAGCCCTGGTTCTGTCCATGGTCGGGGGCGATCCTGGATGGACTGCCGTCGCCTCCTTTTGCGAGGCAGTAGCGTCTGCAAGGGAGGCGGCGGAACGGGAGCGGGAGTCCGCCACCGCACTCCCCTCCCGCCAACGTAGGCCGCGTCGTCGGCGCCGGAGGGCGGGCAACGATCTCCGGCCGCCGTAGAAAGCGGCCGCGGGCGGCCCCTCGGGGGAGGATTCGCCGCCCGCACTATTGCCGTGAGGGAAAAGGCCGCGTGCTGTTCCGCAGCCCCCCTCAATTCATAGAGTTGTTACAAGAGAGCGGCGGGGGGACGAAAGCCTGACCCCCTGGCGCCAGCACTTTAGAAGGGGCCCGCTTTAAGACAAAGCGTGGGCCGGCGCCGGCCCGGGCCACGAGATCGGCAGGCCATATATCCGTGGGCCCGGGCGTAGGCGATAGGAGAACAGCGGGGTTTTTTAGTGGGTAGTCGGATGGTCGAACATCTTTTCCGGAGTCCCTTATATCCCTCGGTCCCCCCGGGCCGGGGAAACCCGTCAAGAGAGGTTTTTCCCCGAGACCGAAAAAAAATAGAAGGGTTTAATTTTTTGTTAAATACCCATGCGAAGCTGGGACGGGCTGCTAGTGTTATATAAATAGCAACTATATAGAAAAAAAGCTTAATTTGTTTTTTATTGCTGAGAATCAGTAGACTGGCTGACGACCTACTTAATAGTAAGCAGGTACCGTCGCCTATGGATGTTTGCGACACCAGAGACACCCCAAACACGCTGCTGTTCCACATAGGAGCACTGGAATCTGGCTCATTAATAATGAAACAGAAGACAATGTTTTTATGACGGCATACTGATAGATTAGGGCTGGTTACGATCCAGATGGGCTTGGGGCCCTACCACGTAGCTAAGGTTGGTTTATCACCTTTTACGACAAGTCGCAGGGTTCAGTATTCTCACACCACACCTGCACGGATATAACTGTTCTGCACTGTATTCTAAAAAGGAGAAATTATACAAGCGAAGGAACTATAAAAAAATAGTCTGCGCCCGTCTCATTACTCATTTACACAATTTATATACTAATGCTTGCTGACCCGGAAAACGTTGTTCTGTCATAAAAATAAAACTAATTACATTCACCCCTATTTCACCTCGTTTAAGTTTCATTTTCGCGATAATTAGTAACTTATATCCTTTTTCAAGGTCAAATCTATCTGTATACCGAAATACATCAAAATTGGTCACGCGGTAAACCGCGTAGGTAAACCTAAAGGTGTGAAAACGTAACAGATATTCTCCATGCAGGGGCGGAGTATTGTACTAACCTTTGCGGCCATGGTTGGCCTGTCGTAAAAGACGACAAAACAACCCTAGCTACGTGCTACCCTAGTTCGTCGGAATGGCAACCACCCGTGGTGTATAAGTATGCCGCCATAATAACCGTGTGTTGTGTTCGGCATTAGTGACCCAGGTTTTTGTACCCCTATCGGACGGCAGCGTGTTCGCGGTGCCCCTAGTATCAGAAATATCCATAGGCGACGGTAACTGCTCACTATTAAGTGGGCCGTCAGCCTGTTGTTCCTCAGCAATAGAAAAACAGACAGAGTTACGTTCACATTTATGATATTACTAACTGTGCCCGCGACTCCGTCCGCGTGGAATAGTGACTTAGGGCAGCATTTTTTGAATATATCTTATGGTTTATTTTGGATTACAAACCCTATAAACCCTAAAATATAAATGAAATATGCAGTCAGTATTATCGAATGCAACTGCTACGCCATGCGCCTCCGGAATATGTACGTTTGAACCTACAAAGTCCAGCTTAAGCTAAACCCTATTTCATATGATTGATGACATAAATCTGAGGTTAACTTAAATTGAAAATTCTACCTACAATGTCCAGCCTAAGCTGAACCCTATTTTATATGATTGATGATATAAATCTGAGGTCAACTTAAATTGGATAAAAAAATCCGAAACTGATAACTTTTAACTAAAACCATTTTTTTTTTAGAATATAAGTAGCCTAAGTTACTTCTTGTTACATCAGCTATCTGCCAGTGAAAATCCCGTCAATATCGGTCCAGCTGTTTCAGAGATTAACCGGAACAAACAGACATACAAACAAAAATTATAAAAAACGTTGTTTTGGTATATGTACCGTGTATACATCCAAACGCGCTTAAAAAGCGGTTATTTTAATATTACAAACAGACCCTCCAATTTTACTTATTTGTATAGATATTGTTATGGGTAATATGGATTATGTGAAAGCCTTGCCCGCTGGTTGTTCCGTAGTGCTTGGCAATATTTCATGCATCGCCACATAACAATGCAGTAAAGGATTACGAGATCAATTTATTATATTGATTTATTAAGTCTGTGCATGAAAAAGGACTATGATACCGTTGTCTATGAATTATCTATGAGCATTATATGTATATATGAACATTCTACTTTACTAAATGTTATGTAATTAAGCACTTCATTCTCCGCCTTATTTTCGCGAGGTCCTGATAAACTTTCCTATTTCAACCTCGAATTTCACGTGACAATTTGTATATCAAACTTCATATTTGTAAGAGGGTGTCATCAGTTTTTACTTACGTGCCTAGAATAAAAATACGGGGGTTGAGAAAAAAGGTTTTGCGTATCCATACGTTCCGTGCTTCTAGAATGTTTTCAAGGATCTTCGTTATTTTTTTCTTTTCTGACACTTTCAAGTCTATTTAACCAATTATGTAACATCAAACAAAATAATTACAGATCAAGGATTGTACTCCCGCCATATTATGGACATTTTAGAAAGTTGTTCGCTCGCCTACTATGTATGTTATAACTTTAATTATCAAGTACTACCGGAAAGGGAAAACCCCGTTAAAAAACCTACACACGGTGATAATGGATGGACTACATCCCCATCCAATCTCTTAGGCCAAGAATTCCGCCTGGGCGGAACGTGTACGTGAAAGCATATATCTTACCCCGGGCATCGGACAGTATAGGAACTCTGGGGTGATTTTAATGACTATACCAGTGATGTGCCTCCCTCTTGTCAATTGTGGGGGGTAAACAGCGCATGCACGGGAGTCCCACATTACCCCGCAACGAGCCTCCAAGCACACCCCCTTCAAGCATTTCTACCACAAAAGAAAACAAAAAGGCCAAGAATGGGAAGTATGCTATCTGCTTCCTCATAGTGGAATGTTATATGGTTATTATCATAGCACGCGTGAAATTTAAGATAACATTAAGCCTCATACTCACATTTACTCGAAATAATCCATACAGAGTTATATTCTTGCTAAGCAGATGCGTAAAATACTACGTGGCATAAAAATCACTTCAAATATGTAAAATAACAACCCCAACACTGTCTATTTGATAACGTGTTACTCAGAGAAAATATGACAAGTTTCGTACGTGACTATCGGCTGGCAGAAATATTACTCCGAAATATATTGACAGTAAAGTTTCTTAGAGATACAATTTCTTAGAGTAAATGGATAGAAATTTTGCTGCTTAATTCCTCATTATCGGCAATCTATATAAATCAAATGATAGAGGTCTACATTTGTGCACGCATCACGGCAACGCTACTGGATAAGTTTCAATTAATTTTTCTAAGTTTACTTTACTAGACACTTGGCCCTTATCTAAAAAAATATTACGATATCTTCAATTAAATTTGGAAGAAACAACGATTTTTATAAGCACAACGTGTTCAGCGATGTGTGTTGTGCCACGGAGAAGTGGGGCAAGCGGTGTAGCGCGTATGCGTAGGAGGGGGACAGTCTCTTCTACTTCTGCCCCATGACGCAAGCAACGCGAACGAAGTCACAGGTATCAGCTAGTTTTAAGAAACATGTTTTCTTGCTGCGGAGAAGTGGGGCAAGCGGTGAAGCGCATGCGTACGAAGACTTCGTTATTCGACTAACGAAGCGGGCGGAAACGGCTAGTAGCTAATAATATAGAGTAATCATTAATTTGAGCCTCGTAAATAAAGTTGTTTACAACGTGACTGTTATAATGAATTAATGATAAACTTAACAACAATAAAATAACCTTGTTAAATGTTCACTTCTTCACGCTATTACAACACAAAGTTAATAATAATAATAATCATTTATTTCGGAAACTAGGTTCCATACATAGTCACCAAATACAAAATCATTAAATTACACAACTAAACTAAATAATAAGATTAAATAAAATGAATATAACGATTTCATGAAGTAACAATAAATATGGCGATATAATTATTAACAAGGGGTGGTTGCCCTCCAGGCGGGCTTCCCCATCACATCACTTCAATTCACTTTTACATTACTTCCAATCCAGTTTCGATCATTCTTCAGTGTGTTGAGGGTAGACTAACATAATTTCAACATTTCTCAGTGAAAATTGTCATCTTTTGTTAGTTGGTGAAAATGGCTACTGAAAAGTAGACGTTGATGCACAAATATGTAAGTTGATGGATGCGTATACAATCCGTAATAAAATTGTTTAAATTGTGAATGTTACAAAATTCCTATGATAGTTTTTTTCTTTTATTTATGAATACAATCTAGCACTATTTTGTATCCACATAAATCTGTCGCTGTAAGTTGTAGTAAATTCCATGGAAAGACCTAGTTAATCTTACTTAGCATTAAATAAAGTTGCTGCTCTCTCAACTCTCGCAATATTAATTTTCATTTCTGTCTCGTGTCGAATGTACTTCACAAAAATCCGAGAGTTACATGGAATATGCAGTTTAGTTTCATCACGTGTCCACTAGGGGCGCTATTTTATTTTCGTAATTACAGTTAAAATTTACACAGAACTCTGAGAAAGTTCAAGTATTGGGATATAACGATTCCTTACCTATTACAAATATACAATAACGCATGCGAGGCGCGAAAAAATATTTCACATTAAATGTTTATTATTTTCAATTAATGTCAACGAGGTGTTTGGATTTTATCATTTGGGCTGGCAAGTTCGCAAGCGGCGACATGCCAAAAAAAGACAAAAAAAAAACCTTTATAAAATGTAATGTTAACGATTAAACTGATTTTAGATATTTCAGATGAAGTAACTTACTTAAAATAAAAGAGGCTTAATGCTTTATATTTTATACTTTTAATAAATCGATTAAAGAAGCTATCTTGCTGTTAATTAAGGAGTTATTTTCTTAAAAATAATGTTTTTTAACAATCTCAACTATGGAATAATCCAAACCGTTTTAGAAAGAAAGAAAGAAAGAAAAGAAAGAAAATATATTTATTTAGGACTTAAAGTTATTATTTACAATTTATAATTATATACTATATATTTGTCCCAAATTGGTCCCAGCTCAGCATTTGCTGATGGAATTTACCAGCGCTGATCTTCCGCTGGGGCCATTAAGTGACACCACTAACATTATATACACAATAACACAATAACCACAATAACACGTGTGCACTTTACACATGATAGAAGTGAAACCCTGAAAAATGTAAACCTCAATGTAATAAAAAACATAAAGAGAAAAGTAAAAGTTTATGGAGTTATGCAACTTAGAGCTACAAATCGCTCGAACTTTGAGGTGAAATTATCAGTGTTAAAGTTAACTAAAGTTTACAAATTACAAATTTTTCCAAAAAACTTTCAAAACTACATTAAATCAAACCATTCCTCAAAGTAGATTCCATATAAAGAGAGAAAAAAAAACTCAACTGTATCTCATTGTAATAAAGTGGCAATTCAAATAGATAATATGAGTAATACAATGCAATCATTTAAAAATTACTCTATAGAATAAGCCTTAAGCTATTATTCATAAGGTTGGTATTAGTGGAGCAAAAACACTCAACTGTATTTCATTGTAATAAAGTCGCAATGCGAATAGATATGTATAAGTAATGCATTGCAATCATTTAAAAATTACATTATTTACTAAGCCTTATGCAATAAAATAAAATAATAAACTATTATTAATAAGGTTGGTATTAGCGAAACAAAAAAAATATTATGTGAATTTTTCAGTTTCATTAAGATTCAGATCACAATGATGCTAGAGAATTTTTCACTTTAAAAAAAAAATAATCAAACAACAATTACATTACACTTAAAACTACTAACATATATTGAAACTATAATCTATAAAATAATTTAAAAATGAAATAAAACAAACAAGTAAACTACTGACTATAAGACACTAGTCTCAAACGCCAAATCTCCCTGACTCTTTTGATGTTCATTCAAAAATGTTTTCAATCGTGTCTTAAAACTCTTAATGCTTTTGGAATCTAAATATTAATGAAAGTATTAAAAATACAAAGGTCATCAGAAATTAATTCCAATATAAATAAGGGTAAGAAGGGTGTAATATCACGTCCAAACTAAAACAGAAGTCTTATCTATTAAATTAGTTCATGGAACTCGGTTAAGTAAATCCAATAACTTTGCGGATGGATTACGTATCTCGGGTAATCCTCCCTTTTAAGATATGTATTTGTAAGATGATTTGTTTTTTTTTTGTAAATTTTTTATCGGCACTTACTTTACGTGTGATTTACGATAAGGTAAACACACACGTCCGGAAGAGATTGGCCTGTAGTAGTTGTAACAATAACTACAAGACAATAGTCTGTGATGTTAAAGTTAATAAAGAGTTAAGTGTCATAGTGGGTTTACATCAAGGCCCTTACCCTTGCCCTTAGCTCTTACCCGTTTCTCCTGGTGAAAGATCCAGTAAAAGCCGGAACACAATCCCTTTACCGACGACATTGTGCTGGTTAAAAAAAGGCTCACGAGGTTCAAATTGAATTGGCTAAATGGCAGAAGAGATTGGAGGGTGTTGGTTTGAAGATAAGTAGAACCAAAACTGAACATCTATTTGTGACATGACTGTTTTGTGTTGTTTTTTTCCAACTTTTCAAGTTTCGGTGTCTTGGATCATTAATCCAGATGGTGAGAGGTAGATCGAGATGTGAAAAATAAGACGAATGCAGGATGGATGAAATGGCAACAGGATTAAGCAACAATTTGCAACTAACAAGTGGCACTTGGTAAAATTTATAAGTCAGTAATAAGACCTGTCATACTGTATGGATCGGAATGCTGAGCCACAAAGGGAAATTATTCAAGGTTGTTGCATGCTTAGGAGAGGTGCATGTTTAGACGGATGTGTAGAGTTAGGAAAATGTATAAAATTACAAATGAATATATCGTCGTAGTCGTAGAATAGTGACGGATCTGACATATATTAAACTTTACAGGACAGCCCTTTTAAAAATACACAAGCGTCATTTTACATCTATCATATCCGTCACTTTACGACTCTTAATTTAAAATCTAAAATACATGTAAATTTTTTTAATGTAGCAATAATATTTAGACAATGTAGTATCCAAATATGGTAAAAAGTGAATTTTGGATTTATTTCAAATCCGACGTTATTCTACGATCACGACGATATCAGAGGAAGTATGAAAGTAGCAAACAGCTTAGCATAGTACGGTTGTATAATGAGTAAAGAAAAATTTCAAGGGACAAGAGAAATGTTAAAAATAAGAGTGAATGGATACAAACGAAGGGGTAGACCAAAGATGAGATTAATGGATTGCGTAAAAGATTATATGGCGGAAAAAGTTGTGAGTGTTGATAACTATTAATAGAGAAGAGTGGAAGGAGACACGAGTACCTCACATAGTTTGGGACAAAGGCCGGCAAAAAGAAGAAAAAAAACCTAATTTAAAATATTGCTAAATATTATTTTGTTTATGTTTTTATTAGATGTAAAATTCCACAGTCCTTGGCCGACTACCGTAAAACGATACCAGGCCTGTAATTGTTGTTTCAAGCAAATTCGAACTTTGACGGTTCACTTATAATCTAGATAATAACAATGTTGACAGCAAATTAAATGCGATCAAAGGATTTAAGAAATTAATAGACCCCGAATTTGTGCCTTTTGTTTTGCTTAACAAAAATTTATTAACTTATTTATATGTTGGTAAATGAATTGGGAGAGAGAATAATTATAGAAATATTTTATTCTTCATAAATAGTGTTTACCAGTTGCATCCGTACTTTACAATTAACGACCTCCTGGCATAACGGCTAAGGCATGTCTGTACGCTTGCGAAGGTCACGAGTTCGAATCCCGTCCAGCGTATGTAGAATATGTATTTATTTACAAAAGAAGAAGTATATATGTAGTATATCAGTTGTCTAGTACCCTTAACACAAGTGCTATGATACTTAGTTTGAGACTAGATGGCGTTATGTGAAATGTCCCAATATACTTATTTATATTTATTTGAGGTCACCTAAAACACTATTCAGTACTGTTAATAGGCCTATAATTCTAAGTCTATTCGTCCGTAACGCTCTTTTACGTAAAACAAGCCACAAACTAATACACGTAGCTAAATCAAATTTAGAAGAAAATTTAGAATTTAGAAAGCTTGTCGCCCTTTACGACTCTCTAGATAAGTAATGTATTGGTTCTTTTATTTTTAGCCGGGAGCAAAACGCTAAGGCAATAATTGCTGTACTGATATATTATCATTTTCCACGCGGTATCTTGATTGAGTATTAATATTAAAAAACAGGTTAATTAGAACACCTATATATATATATATATATATATATATATATATATATATATATATATACCTAGTCAGGTCATAAGTATTGTCACACAGTAAAAACTTTTCTTTTAGAATGCTGGCCACAAAAAAGTTTATTGAATTCGAATTTCGAATTGTTCATGAAAATAAAAATGTATAACTTTTAGAATTTTACTCATTTTTAAATATGGAGTGGACGCTTAAAGAAGACCGTGTTGCAGTTATTGCGTTGCATCGTTGCGGTTACGCGCCAATTCAAATTTTTAACATACTGAAAAATTTGAATATTACCAAAAGATTCGTTTATCGTACCATCAAACGATACAATGAAGACTCTAGTGTAGATGACAGGTCAAGAAGTGGTCGCCCTCGGTCTGTTAGGACTCCAGCAGTGATAAAAGCTGTGAAGGCACGAATTCAAAAAAATCCCAAACGTAAGCAGAAACTGTTGGCCCTTCAGATGGGGTTAAGCAGAACCACGGTGAAAAGGGTGTTAAATGAAGACTTAGGGCTTCGGGCATATCGAAGAAAAACAGGACATCGTTTGAATGCTCGTCTAATGGACCTGAGACTGAAGAGATGCCGCGCTTTGTTGAAGCGGTACGCGGGAAAAAAATATCGGGAAATTCTTTTTTCGGATGAAAAAATGTTTACCGTAGAAGAGAGCTACAACAAACAAAATGATAAGGTGTACGCACACAGTAGTGACGAAGCGAGCAACCGTATTCCGCGTGTCCAACGAGGTCATTTTCCATCCTCGCTCATGGTATGGTTGGGAGTTTCTTATTGGGGCTTAACAGAGGTACATTTTTGTGAGAAAGGTGTAAAAACGAATGCTGTTGTGTATCAAAATACAGTCCTGACGAACCTTGTGGAACCTGTTTCTCATACCATGTTCAATAACAGGCACTGGGTATTCCAACAAGATTCGGCGCCAGCTCATAGAGCGAAGAGCACACAAGACTGGCTGGCGGCGCGTGAAATCGACTTCATCCGGCACGAAGACTGGCCCTCCTCCAGTCCAGATTTGAATCCGTTAGATTACAAGATATGGCAACACTTGGAGGAAAAGGCGTGCTCAAAGCCTCATCCCAATTTGGAGTCACTCAAGACATCCTTGATTAAGGCAGCCGCCGATATTGACATGGACCTCGTTCGTGCTGCGATAGACAACTGGCCGCGCAGATTGAAGGCTTGTATTCAAAATCACGGAGGTCATTTTGAATAAACTTTAATGTCATAAGAATCTATGTTTTGTTAAGTTCATTTTGGTATATGAATGGTTACATAATGAATAAACTTGTTACAATTATTTTACATTAAACATGTGACAGAATTTATGACCTGACTAGGTATTTAAAGATATGTAATATGATTACATTCGAAAAAAATGTGTGCCTTCCCTAAATTCTTCACAAAAGACGTATATAGCATAGATAATTAACAGACTTATATCTAGTTTATAATGGCAAAAATAGGTTTTTAACTATCAAAGAATTACACATGATGTGTAAGTAAATGATGTGTGTAGGTGGTTTTGGCTTCCAAAGCAGAATTCCGATACTGTTTCACGGCGCGATCTGCGTATCGGTAATGATTGCTAATGTTTTAAGTACTAATGTAAGACAATTAACATGTCACTCATATAACCCTATGCAGTAAAAAGAATACGGAAATTGAAGTAGTAAAAGCTAACAAATCAATAACTCATTTTGCTAGTTCATAAACACCATGAGATATATGTAGAGATATATATATATATATATATATATATATATATATATATATATATATATATATATATATATATATATATATATATATATATATATATATATATATATATATATGTAACCAGTAACATTGGTAGTTATTTCCAAACCCACATCTTGACAAGCCATCATAACTAAGAATGACCCTTCTACGTGATAGGGCTGCATACCTGTCTGGATGCCTTGGTCTATAAGTATGCCGCCATAATAACCTTGTTTTGTGTTCTGGCATTAGTGATCCAGGTTCTGTACACCTATGCGGAGAGCAGCATGTTCGCGGTGACAAGTGGGCTATCAGCTTGTCTGTTGTTCCCCAGCAATAAAAAAAATATTCTTCAATAGCCTAATCTAGATTCAATATCTACAATATATCGATCTTCTATGTCTTCAGTATAATCTTGGAAAATTGGGATGTTCTTAATCTATTCTAAACGTTATTTATTAGACTACAATCGGAACTAATCTATTAAAATCTAATTAGTTCAACGTATTGAATACTAAGATATCAATGAAATAGATCTTAATTACAAAGGGTATTAATATATTCTAATGTTAATATCGAAACTGGGTTAAATCAAGTAAAAGCGCTAAATATTCAAAAACACAAACATAACATCCACCACTCACATATTATAACTAATAGAAAACTAACATAATAACAATCAGTATTTCGGGTACCAAAATTAGGCCATGCAGTGTGTTTAGTTTTATGAATGCAAACCAATGCGTAAGTTATGAAAATAATATGAAATGATTTGCACAACTTTCCGTGCAAGTCGTAGTAAGTATATTGACCCTTGCGGCCCATCATGGCCTCCTGTAAAAGTAAACAAATCAACCCTAGCTTTTTTTTATTGCTGTAGGACAGCAGACAGGCTGATGGCCCGCTTAGAATTTAGCAGTTACCATCGTCTATGGATGTTTGCAACACCAGTGGCATCGCGAACACGCTGCTGTCCCATAAAGGTACAGGAACTTACGTCACTAATGCCGGAACACAACACAAGGTTATTACGGCGGCATACTTAAGACCAAAGGTGGTCGCCATCCAGACGGGCTTGAGGCCCTACCACGTAGCTAGAGTGGGTTGTTTAGTCACCTTTTACGACAGGCTGACCCCGGCCGCAGAGGTTAGTATTCTTTCTCTGCCCCTGCACGGATAAAGCTAAGTGTTGGGCTCTAGACCCGTCTGAATGACAACGACCCCAGGTTTTTAAGTATGTTACCATAATAACATTGTGTTCCAGCATTAGTAACCAAGGTTTCAGTTCACCTATGCAGATGCACAGCGTAAACATAGGCGACTTTTTACTATCAATTGCGGCGTCGGCTTAACTTTTTTTAAATGGTGTCTGTAAACTAGGAAAACGATTCGTTCATAAGTAGTCATTTTGGACGGAAGTGCCAGATAGAATATTCCACTCGGCGCGGCATATTCTGCGGCGGCCAACCAAAAAAACGCAATATGATTTTAATAAAATAATTTGATATTGGTGCCCATATTTTTATTTTGTATTTGATGTAACAAAGTGTACAAAACGGTACAATAACATTAATATTGATGAGTTAGAGTTTAATGAAATTTCTAGCGCTCGGCTTGGGTTCGCTCGCTGACTGCGCTCTGGTACACCCGTACCCCTTGATCTGGTCCTGATTCCATTTTCTAATAATAAACCTTATCTCTCTAAAGTATTCTAAATATGTCGTACTATAAAAATACATAAAACTAACTTTAACTATTATTTTAAGTCACGACACCACGTCCCACAATTAGGCTCGGCAATCCTGGTAGAAGGTTGTATTAATCACGCTTGTCCAGAGTAGACTTACTGCTTTCACACACTGATGATCACACTATGCTGATTACGACCTCTTCCTTTATCACACATGGGTATAAAAGCTTCTTTTATTACGGGAATAATACTGGTGAAATAAACTTGCCAAGGACACCAACCCAATCCAAGTTGCACGTTAAATTTGATATGACTAGCGTATTTACAATAATTTAGGCAAATTCAATCAATCCAATCATAACTGCTTAAACAGACCCCTTAACAAAAGCCGCAATACTGAACACATATTCTGATTAACTGTAACACAAATTAATAATCTATTTACTAACTCCAAGGATTATCCAAATGTCAATGTTACATTAATTCCTTGTCTAAACGCTTCAATGAATTAGAAACTTGGCCGTTTATTTCAATATTAAGCATTCAAATGTATTCAAAATCGTTTACTCGTGCTCAATTAATTTACGTTATCTTTTGCTGATTTATTCATATCAACTTCTGTTTAGTAATATTTGGTGTTATTGTTTTAATTTTCCAATATAAGCAATGGATTTAATCTGTACAACCTTGCGACACGTGTATCTTTGCAAGCAAGAATCGTTGTAAGATCTCAACTACATACAGAAACATATTGAAATGTCAAGTGGATTAACCTCTAATCTGATGTTTAAGATCCCTGAAAATAAAAAAAAATATTTTAAATTCTCAATCCAAGTTGCATGCAAAGCTCTCAGTAAGTCTTCTCCGTGTGGGGTCGAGCTAATAGATTATTATTTTCGGTGAAAGATGTGTTTAAGATCAAGGATTAAAGTTTAAATTGGTTATTAACACTTTTTTACAAACCAAAAATTGTTCACCCAAAAAGTGCTCAACGCGCCTAAAGAAGTTTTCACTTCAAAAGCTCAACTGTATTTCATTGTAATAAAGTCGCAATTCGAATAGATATGTATTAGTAATGCAATGCAATCATTTAAAAGTTACATTATAAAATAAAGTCATTATTAATAAGGTAAAGGTATTAGTAAGGTAAAGGTGGTATTACTGGAGCAAAAGTCCGTCTTACAAATCTAAGGAATTTTCGATCAGGACACGTGACCTGACGCGAGTTTAGCATTTTTTATCCATCACAAAAAAAGTGCACAACGCCGCTAAAGAAGTTTTCACTTCAAAAAGTGAGAAGCCCGGGCTCGTACCGAATATCGGACTGCATACTGAGCGCTTTCCGTCATTACGTACGTAATGTATAATTCGCGTCTATGTCTATTCTCCAGAGCCTAGTCCGTTCTTTTACACACACAGTCTAGCACTAACAGGCCAGTGAAAATACAGATCTTTAAATATGATAATACCTAAGTTTAAAAAGTAAGCTAAATAGTAACCAAAACACAAACACGCGTTCATAATCCGCAAAACGTAGTTTTAATTCGATTTATTGAAGCGTAATATAAATTCTAATAAATCAAACTTATATACATTGTTTCAGGTAATCTATTCAAAATGGCCGCAACAACATCAAAAACTTTAAGGCTCAATAACTAAAATAATAATATGGATATCGATGAAAAAGTTTCTGGACCCGGGGGAGCTTCGCAGAAGAACTGGACCCATTTGAATACTACTAATGAAGAGCTGCCTTTGGACATGAGATTCAACCATGGCCACATGATATCGATGACTGTATATAGTGTTCTCATGGTAATATCGGCGACGGGGAACCTAACAGTGTTGTCGCAGCTGCTGAGGCGACGGAGAGCTGGTCGGGCGACGCGGCTCGATTTGTTATTGATGCATCTGGCGGTAGCTGATCTTATGGTAAAAATTTTATTATTAATCAATATTGAAATCTAAGCTATATATAATCTAGGCTCCGGCCTGAAGTAGAAACATATGACCTCATTTCTTACTTACGATGTAATAAAGTCTTTTCTCTTTAAGAAGTGGCAAGCGTCCAGATCTCTTGAAGATCGCGACCCATACCGGGTAGCAAAGCTAAAAACAAAGCCGATGGTTGCTCATGTATGCTGATAATATCGCGCGGGCAGATTCAGACCGGGGTAGGTTGGTGGGACGTATGAAGGCGTGGAAGGAATCGCTTGAGAACGGCGGTCTGAAGCTCACTATGGCGAAGACCGAGTACTAGGCCAGCAACTCCACAGATCCCACACCCGTGCGCATAGGCGGCGATACGTTCAAACGCACGGAACAGGTGAAATACCTGGAATCTATTTAATGCTTGTGGTGACATTGATTGCAACGTTAAGGCACGCATTGCTGCCGCGTGGGCTAAATGGCGTGAGGTGACTGGTGTCATTTGTGGCCCTAAAATACCGATTAAATTGAAGGGACAGGTCTATACGACCATCATTAGGCCTGTCCTTTTATACGGATGTGAAGCGTGGCCGGTGCTAGAACGACACAAGCAGGCATTGCGAATCATGGAGATGAATATGCTGCTGTGGATGTGTGGAGTAACGCGGAAGGATCGTGTTAGGAACTCTCGTATTCCCGGCAGCCTTCATGTCCGTGACATTGCGGATAAATTGCAGGAGTGTCGCCTTCGCTGGTATGGCCACGTTTTACGGCGACCGGCTACTTACTTGGGGAACAAATGTCTGGCCACGACGCCAGCGCCAGGCCTCGGCAGGAGGGGTAGACCGAAAAAGTGCTGCCTTGATCGTATATCCGTGCCAATGGACTGACCACCAGAGATGCTGTAGGTCTTGCAAAGTGGAGAAGAAAAAGTTGGAAAGCGGACCCCGGGCGCCGAAGAAAGAGTTTGGATTGAATTAAACCGGGGGTCAACGCAAAGATGATGATGATAATGATAAATAAATATATAATACATTTTATAAATTATTTGGTCTGAATTTTTTTATCTATGTCTGTCCAGAGTTTTCCTCGATCAAGAACAACAAGATGGTATAGATGTCGCTGAATTTGGCTTTCACACAGACGACAATGAACAGATAAAATGAACACCGCTGTCTATAGTATCAAATATAGTCATTCATTTTTCACTCTTCACGACTGCTTGAGAAAGTTAGCTCAAATTTTGTTTTAGAAAGCACACCTTAAACCAATATTTTTATTGTAGTTTGAAAAAAAAGCTCTGTAAACTGTTCTTCTATTATTATTTAAAACGCTTGAGTTACTATCACTCGTATCTAGGCCAGTGTTCCGAGCACTGAACCCGTTTTTATCTAATCTCGCTCGAAATTGCGTTTTTGTCAATTCGCTTAAAACATTTCTTGATTCGTTTCCTTGAACCCGAATAGCTAACAAATCGAAAATGCCTACCCAACCTCAAACTATTTAGGTTGAAGGCTTAACGTATGCGAGGGTTGGTCTTGTAGTTTAACGAACAATTTCACACTCGTAAACAAAGGAATTTCGACGTACGTACGATTTACGTATTCATTATAGGTACATTATTGTATTTGTGAACTAATTACAGATAAAATAGAACAAAATCTACGAAACATGTAGTATCATTTAGCAAATGATACTACATGTCGTCGTTAAAGGCGATAAAGTTTATATTATGTTAGGACGCAATTACTATTAAACGCAACAATTTACCTCTATATATCAAGGTCCAAGCTACTTTAACGGACTAAATGAACGACAATACCAAAATTCATCAAAATTGGTTCAGCGGCTTACGCGTGAAAGCGTAACAAAAAAACTCACTTTCGCATTTATAATATTAGTTTAGAATACATACAAGTATTATGATAGCAGTAGTCCCATCTCGATATGTTTAATAGTTTTGTGATGTGTCAAAGGAACTCCATTTTCCTTATATATATATATATATATATATATATATATATATATATATATATATATATATATATATATATATATATATATATATATATATATATATATATATATATATATATATATATATATATATATATATATATATATATATATATATATATATATATATATATATATATATATATATATATATATATATATATATATATATATATATATATATATATAGCATGCCTTTTAAGTTCTGTCGTCTTCAAATTTCCCGGTAATTTTGAATTTCGAACTGTTCTATATTCGAATATGTTTAAATTTTGAATCTCAAAACAGTTGAAATGATTAATTGATAATAATTAAAAATGATTGAAGGAATAATGCCATTGTTTAGTCACAGCGTCGATTGGAATCTGTCAGGTCACGTTCGAAAATGAATCTTTCTAAGGAAAATGTTCGAGCAATAATTTTCTACAACTTTAGAAGAGGCCTGACACGGCTTCAGTGTTTTGAAGAGCTAACATCTGTGTTCAGTGATGAAGCCCCATATCTGCGGACTGTCGAACGCTGGTATTTAGAATTCCAGCATGGACATACTAGTGTTAGTGAAAAATCTAGCGAAGGACGCCCAAAATCCGCCTTCACTGAAGATAACATCATTGCTGTGAGACAATTAATTCTCGAAGATCATCATGTGACGTATCGAGATATAGAAGCTCTATTAGGCATCTCAGGGACAACCATTAAAAAGATCTTGCATGAAGCGCTTGGTGTGAGAAAGCTAGTTTGCCGTTGGATACCGCATCTGCTTTCCAACGATCACAAGGCGGCTCGCGTCAGATGGTGTAAGAAAACTCAGCAAAGGTTCAACCGAGGAGAATCAAATCACAACTACGACATCATCAGTGGTGACGAATCTTGGATCTATGCCTACGATCCTGATTCCAAAAAACAATCTACAATCTGGGTCTTTCAAGACGAGCCAAAGTCGACTAAAGATGTTCGTTCTCGAAGCACTTCAAAGAAGATGGTGGCCACGTTCGTTGGAAAATCTGGTCATATTGCGACCATTGCACTTGAAGATCGTAGAACGGTTAACGCAGAGTGGTATACTACAATTTATTTACCACAAGTCATCGCCGAACTTCGAAAATCTAACTCAAAGCGACGCATCATCCTGCACCACGACAACGCAAGCTCACACAGCGCTCGTCAAACGATTGAGTATCTGAAGTAGGAAAAAGTAGAAATTCTTGACCATCCTCCATACAGTCCTGACCTAAGCCCTAACGATTTCTTTACATTTTCTAAAATTAAGAAAAGTCTTCGTGGTCAAAGGTTCCAGTCCGGTGAAGAAGCAGTGGACGCTTTCAAGTCAGCCATTTTGAACACCCCCACTTTAGAGTGGAATAAATGTTATAATAACTAGTTTGAGCGAATGGAAAAGTGTATTAAGCTACGTAGTGTATACTTTGAAAAACAATAAAAAGTACTATAAGTTTCTAGTTGTGTTTTTTCTTCGGCATCGTCGTGATTCGCCATAAGATGAGTTATCGTAGTGTATGTGAGCTCCCCCTCAAGGGCGCTCCTCTGTCCGAGGAGTGCACGGGTGTGCGTACCCGAGGTGCCCGAGCATCCGTCGCCTCACTCCCCTCTCCGTCCGAGGCGACAGAGTCCTACCTTTCTTCCCGTCTACCTCTTACATCCTTTCCAACTTCGCTATCTGTTCGTGGCGTGGTCCTCGGTGGGATGGTTGCGAATACTGATTGGGGTCCCGGGTTCTGCCCCGGGTCCTGATTTGGTAGTCGAAACTATGCCTATTGCGACTGCGCCTGCACAGAGAGTATTCCTGGGGCGGGAATCGCATCCTCACTGTCGGTTGGTCTTGCTGGGCCGACTACGACGTTGGGCGACTTCCTGTGTTTTTCTGGAGTGTCGTCTGGTAGTCGTACCCACGCCTGAAAAGCACGCGATGGGGATGGGAGTCCCGTCCGGAGTTGGCCGCGGACCTGTCGCTCCCGGCCCTGGTTCTGTCCATGGTCGGGGGCGATCCTCGATGGACGGCCGTCGCCTCCTTTTCGAGGCAGTAATGTCCGCAAAGGGGGCGGCGGAGCGGGAGCTCCCGTCCCGTCAAGGTTTACTCCCGTCAACGCAGGCCACGTCGTCGGCGCCGGAGGGCAAGCAACGACCTCCGGCCGCCGTAGGAAGCGGCCGCGGGCGGCCCCTCGGGAGAGGATCCGCCGCCCGCACTATTGCCGCGAGGGAGAGGGCCGCGTGCTGTTCCGCAGCCCCCCTCAACTCTTTGACTCAACTCAGGAGAGCGCCGGGGGGAAGATACCCTGACCCCCTGGCGTCAACACTTTAGAAGAGGCCCGCCTTGAGAAAGGGCGGGCCGGCGCCTGCCCGGGCCACGAGATCGGCAGGCCACATTTCCGTAGGCCCGGGCGTAGGCGATAGGAGAACAGCGGGGTTTTTTAGTGGGTAGTCGGATGGCCGGACATCTTTCCCGGAGTCCCACATATCCCTCGGTCCCCCTGGGCCGGGGGAACCCGTCAAGAGAGGGTTTTTCCCCGAGACCAAAAAAAAAAGTGTATGTGAGCTTCCCCCTCAGGGGCGCTTCTCTGTCCGAGGAGTGCACGGGTGTGCGTACCCGAGGTGCCCGAGCATCCGCCACCTCATTCCCCCTTCCCGTCCGAGGCAGCGGAGTCCCACCTTTCTTCCCGTCTACCTCCCACATCCTTTCCCAACTTCGCTCTCTGTTCGTGGCACGGTCCCCGGTGGGATGGTTGCGAGTACTGGTTGGGGTCCCGGGTTCTGTCCCGGGCCCTGATTTGGTAGTCGAAACCATGCCCATTTCGACTGCGCCTGCACAGAGAGTGTTCCTGGGACGGGAACGACATATCCGTTCTCCGTTGGTCTGGCTGGGTTGGCTACGACGTTGGGCGACTCCCTGATTTTCTGGGGTAACGTCTGGTAGTCGTACCCACGCCTGACTGGCACGTGGCGGAGATGCAAGTCCCGCCCCGTCCAGAATCCTCCAGCTTTAGGCTGGAAGCAGTCAAGTCCGTAAAGGAGGCGGCGGAGCGGTAGCGGGAGTCGACTACCACACTCCCCTCCCGCCAACTCCGGCGGCGCCGGAGGGCAAGTAGCGACCTCCGGCCGCCGTAAAAAGCGGCCGCGGGCGGGCCCTCGGGGGAGGATCCGCCGCCCGCACTATTGCCGCGAGGGAGAGAGCCGCATGCTGTTCCGCGGCCCCCCTCAACTCATGTTGATTCAGAAGAGCGCCGGGGGACGAAATCCTGACCCCCTGGCGCCAACTATTTAGAAGGGGCCCACCTTAAGACGGGCGGGCCGGCGCCGGCCCGAGCCACGAGATCGGCAGGCCATATATCCGTAGGCCCGGGTGTAGGCGATAGGAGAACAGCGGGGTTTTTTAGTGGGTAGATGGATGGCCGAACATCTTTCCCGGAGTCCCACATATCCCTCAGTCCCCCCGGGCTGGGGGAACCCGTCAAGAGAGGGTTTTTCCCCGAGAACAAAAAAAAAAGTGTATGTGAGCTTACTTGTTTAAAATAGCAGTTTTTGGCTTTAATTCCGGCTGAGGTTTTTCAGCGCGGTACGATATGGGGTTCTTCAAAAAAGGCGTTATAAAATTTCTTCGAGGCCGGCAGCGTGTGTGTGATGCCTCTGGTGTTGCAAACGCCCATAGGCGACGGTGACCACCTGTTAGGGTGGGCCGTTTGCCTGTCTGGTGAACTCTAGCTATAAAAAAAATTATTATACCCAAAATGAAAAAAATCGTCAATATTCAATCGTATTATACAGAACGCTATGTAAAACCGAGAACCAACTCCGGGAATAGACGGAAGGCGACTGGCGACAGTGCTGCGAATAAACGCGTATTACAATTTGTGCTGACTTGCAGCTGTCGCTAGCCGCCACATTTTATGTGTATATATAATATTAGGTACTTCAGTGATGTTACACACAGATACCAATCTAAAAGGGCCGTAGTTTTCTCGCCTATAATATAAATATCATTATACCATCTATCCATGCAGGTGCGGAGAAAGAATATTAACCTCTGCGGCCGGGGTAGGCCTGTCGAAGGTAAGATCATGGGCTGTTCTTCTGAGACAGCCAATAGGTGGTAATGATCGAATACCTTAATCATGGAGCCACTATTACGGGGACTTTGTATGCAGGACGAATAACAAAGTTGTGTGAGCAAATACGCAAGCAACGGCGTGGCAAACTCGCTTAAGTTGTTTTGTTTCACCAAGATAACGCCCACGCGCACAAGTCCAGAGTTGTGATGGCTGCCATTAAAAAGCTGGCTTCAAATTGATGAAACATCTTCCATATTCACCGGACCTAGCTCCCTAGTGATTTCTACCTATTTCCGCGGTTAAAGGAACATCTTAGGGGCCACAAATTTGAAGATGATGACGCAGTCGTCGCCGCGGTACACGATTTTTTAAGGGATCATGAAGAAGATTTTTTTAAAAAGGAAATTTTAGCTTTAGAAAACAGACATACAAAGTGTATAAAAGTGACTACGTCTAATAAGTGTATAAAATAACAATTAATAAATTATAATTGAGTCATACTCTTTATTACTTTTTTGAACACCCCTACTGTTAAATATTTCTTTGGTAATTTTACTAAAAAGATGTAGGAAGTTTTAACGCAAAACAATTTAATAAATTTACTAAACACAGTGCTTCAACACAATTTGAGAAAATTAATAAATAATTTTTGAAATTTACCAAACGGTTACAGAAAATTTGATTAGTAATATACCTATACAGTTTTGTAATTTCATTCAAAAATCTATCATAGAAGTGCTGCAGTGTTTAATTATAGTTGTTGATCATCCTCACAACCTTTATGAATAGTATTTAAACCTAAGTTAATTATCGTTATTAAAGTATTATTTATATATGGTCTATTCTTCTAGGTTACGTTCCTGATGATGCCGTTGGAGATAGCGTGGGCTGGCACGGTTCAGTGGCTGGCGGGAGACCTCATGTGCCGGGTCATGATGTTCACTAGGACGTTTGGCCTCTACCTATCCAGTTTTGTGCTTATCTGCATTGCTATTGACAGGTGAGATTTCTTCTACAATTTTTTCGCACACACGTCTGTAAGCATGTAGCTTTTGCAGGTTCCATTCCTGTTTCTAGACTGGTTAATTTATATTTTATAATAACCAGATTAGAAATGAGAATTATAATATATAAATAAATATATTAGGACATTTCACCCAATACAATCTAGTACCAAACTAAGTTGCATAGCACTTGTGTTATGGGTACTACATAACTGATATACTAAATATATACTTTTTTTGTAAATAAATACATATTATACATAAACACACAGACACTGGACGGGAATCGAACCCATGACCTCCATAAACGTACCGACGTGCGTTAGCCGTTGCGTTACTTATGTACCAGTTGCAAAGTATTAATTACTTCATACTTTGGGATAGATGGCTGTGTATGAATTATTTATATATATATATATATATATATATATATATATATATATATATATATATATATATATATATATATATATATATATATATATATATATATATATATATATATATATTAGGTCTTTATCTAAGAAATTGCCGTATTGTATGAAAAAATTTAAACGAATTGTTTTTCATGTATTTTTTATTTGTATTAATCGAAGTAATCACCCATGCAATCAATGCATCTTTGCCAACGCAGTGGCAGTTTATTGATGCCCTTCTTAAAGAAATCAGCTGGACGGGAGGCAACAAATTCTTCAAAGGCATTTTGTACTGCCTCTCGGGTATTGAATTTTTTTCCCGCCAAGAAGTTATCTAAATTCTGGAAAAAGTAGTAGTCTGTCGGCGCAAGGTCTGGTGAGTAGGGCGGATGACGGAGAACTTCCAACCCCAGTTCTTACAACTTGGAGACCGTCTGCTGTGCAGTATGAGGTCGCGCGTTGTCGTGCAGGAGCAGCGGAGACGAGCGATTGACTAATGCTGGTTGGAGATGTGCCAGTTTCTCCATCATTGTGTTCAGTTCTTCACAGTACACAACTGCAGCATGCTCACCCCGTTTGGTAAGAAGCTGTGATGAATCACACCGGCGTTAGACCAATAAACAGTGACCACCACTTTTCTAGGGGTAAGTTTTCGTTTAGGGTATTGTTTAGATGCTGAACCAGGATCCAACCAACTTGCTGAGCGCTTGCGGTTATCAAACAGAATCCATTTTTCATCTCAGGTAACAATGCGGTTCAAAATTCCTTCATTTGTGTGTCTGTTGAGCAGTGCAAAGCACGTCTCGACGCGTACTTCGCGCTGGCGATCATTGAGTTCGTGGGGCACCCATTTGTCAAGCTTTTTTACCTTGCCAATTTGTCGCAAATGGACCAATATTGTTTTGACGCTAACGTCGAAAGCTGCTGCTAATTCAGCCGTAGATTGTGTATCATCAGCTTCCACAATCGCCTTTAATTCGTCATTGTCGACCAAAGTCTTCGGACGACCGCGAGGTTCATTTTTCAGGTCGAAATTCCCAGAACGGAAGCGAGCAAACCAATAACACAGGTGGTGCGTTGGTTTGTAGTGTCAGCTCCGTAAACGTCGTTGATGTTGCGTGCCGCTTGTGTCGCGTTGCTGCCACGGCGGTACCTACTCATAACTACTCGAATTTTTAACGTATCCATGATGACGAAAAAGATTTAAATGCGATGAAAATGTATATATATATATATATATATATATATATATATATATATATATATATATATATATATATATATATATATATATATATATATATATATATATATATATATATATATAATTGAAATTGGTTATGATGCGTTTATTGATTATATAGTTTCTTAAAATAATTTCCTTACCCTTTAAAAGGGTATATCATTGAAACTGTTGTCAAAATATGACATCATATCATACGTTTCACTAACAACTCGGTCTTAATGATGATTAAAACTACTTGAGTAACTGTTAATACGTATTACATCATATTCTACGAAGCGTATGAGCATAATCAATAAATAGGGTTTAACGAGATGAAAAACGAAGTCCATTTGGCTGAATATTCAAATGTGTCTAATTTAAAATAAGATAAAATGATCAGGCCATTATTCCGAGCGAAATATGTATTCACTCTACCATGAGATCAAATGGATTATAGAAAATAACAAGGCACATAAAAATAAAAATGATTTGAACGTTTAACGCCACCTACTTACCGACATTTTGACCTGCTGAATCCGACTTTGGAGTCAGTTTGGACAGTGCACCCTTAAAATCTGAAGTAAATTACAAAAATCCGTAAAAAAAATAACGAAAGTTGGATGTTTTGGTTAGGAAATTTTTTTTATGGAAGTCGACCAACCATGATTGAAATACATGAAGTATTTCAATCCGTTGAAACCGAATCTGAATTGGAACCGTTTTAAATATAAGTAAATTGAAAATGATCCTTGAAAATTGCTAAAAATTACAAAAAATAGCGATTATGTTAATGAACAAAGTACAATAATTTTTTTATGCTGTAGGACAGCAGACAGACTGACGGCCCGATTTAGCAGTTACCGTCGTCTATGGGTGTTTGCAACGCCAGTGGCATCGCGAACACACTGCTGTCCCATAAGGGTATAGGAACTTGGGTCATTAATGCCGGAACACAAGGTTATTATGGCGGCATACTTAAGACCAAAGGTGGTCGCCATCCAGACGGGCTTGGGGCTTTACAATGTAACTAGGGTTGTTTTGTCGCCTTTTACGACAGGCCGACTCCGGCCGCAGAGGTTGGTATTCTTTCTCCGCCCCTGCACGGATAAAACTTTTGGCAAATCAGTATTATAAATCAAATAATTTATTTGTTAATGTAATATTAAAATTAATATTATTATATGTAGGTATTAGTAGTATAAAATAAAAATACCGTGTTAAATACATTATAGTCAGAAAGAAGAGATATACAATAATCATATTTCATCAACAATTAGCATACAAAATGTAATTGTCTTCAGAAAAGAAAAAGTAGCATAAGAAGTGGCTAGGCAGTGTGCTTTCCAACTGAATCCCTTCAGTATCTTTATTCTTAGCTAATAAGCTAAAAAGCATCTAAAATACTTACGACTGAAGATGGTTTTTACAGGAGCAACTACCATCTTACTCTACAGCCCCGAATTGAATGAATGAATGAAAACTCTTTATTGCATACAAATACTTAAAACTAACTTTAAATATACAAAAATATAATGCTGTATGACAATGGGTGACCTTATCGCTTAAAGTGATCTCTTCCAGGCAACCAAAAAAAAAAAGAATTGCTTCCTTCGCTGTCGATAAAATAAGTAATCCATTTTTCACCTTTTAAATTGTTTTAAAAACTAATGAGAAAACTGTATCTTTATTTCGGGCTAACAGTAAAAGGTAAAAAAAACTATATTTTATTTATGGTTTAATTGCTTTTCAGGTATAAGATATTAATTTATTCCATACAGAATTATTGTTTCTAAAAAACAAAAAGTGTGGATTTTGACGGATATTTCTTTTTTGGAAAATACAGACAATTGATTCGAAATACGACCATAAGGAACAATCTAGAATAGAAATTATTAGTCAGCCATCATCTATACTGCTTGCCAACTATTTCGTTAGAAGTTAGAAGAGTTCAATTAAGAAATATTGGTAGGAAACAGAATAATTATCCTTTACACCTGGGAAAAGGGCGAGCGTTGAACCTGAAACTAATAAATAGGTGAAACGAAGTAAGCTTTTATTGGGGAAACTTGATTATCTTTTATTATTATTGTAATTGTGTATTTTTAAAATTTTTGCTGTCTTTCTCAATATTCTCATAGTAATAATACATAATTATTAGTATAGAGGACGATCTCCCTGGCGTAACGACTATCCGTGCAGGGGCGGAGAAAGAATACTAACCGTGGCCGGGGTCGGCCTGTCGTAAAAAGCGACAAACAACCCACCCTAGCTACGTGGTAGGGCATCAAGCCCGTCTGGATGGCGACCACCTTTGGTCTTAAGTATGCCGCCATAATAACCTTGTGTTGTGTTCCGGCATTAGTGACCCAAGTAGTGTACCCTTATGGGACAGCAGCGTGTTCACGATGCAATTGGCATTGCAAACACCCATAGGCGACGGTAACTGTTAAATGCTAAGAGGGCCGTCAGCCTGTCTGCTGTCTTATAGCAATAAAAAAAACGACTAACGCATTTCGGTATGCTCGAGGAGGTCATGGGTTCGATTCCTATCTCGCGTCTGGGTATGTATAATATGTATTTATTTACAAAAAAAGTCTATATGTAGTATATCAGTTGTCTAGTACCCATAACACAAGTGCTATGCAACTTAGTTGAGACTAGATGGCGTTGTGTTAATTGTCCCAATATATTTATAACACATTACTAGTTGACCCGGCAAACGTTGTTTCATCGGTTTAGGCGTGAAAATGTAACAAACAAACTCACTTTCACATTTATAGTTGTTAAGATTTCAGGCAACTCTACTACTACTCTCTCTCTCTCTCTATATATATATATATATATATATATATATATATATATATATATATACGGAAGTATAGTGGTGCTGTTCTTCAAAAAGGGCGACAAAACCCTTTTGAAGAACTTTAGACCGATATCACTTCTGAGCCATGTTTACAAGCTGTTTTCAAGGGTCATCACGAATCGTCTCGCGCGCAGATTTGACGACTTCCAGCCTCCCGAACAAGCCGGATTCCGAAAAGGTTTTAGCACCATAGACCACATACATACGCTGCGGCAGGTTATACAGAAGACGGAGGAGTATAACCAGCCACTATGCTTGGCGTTCGTGGACTATGAGAAAGCCTTTGATTCGATCGAGACCTGGGCGGTGCTTCAGTCTCTCCAGAGGTGCCACATTGATTATCGATACATCAAAGCGTTGAAGTGTTTGTATGAAAACGCCACCATGTCAGTCCGTCTCCAGGATCAGAACTCGAAGCCTATCCGACTACAGCGGGGAGTCAGACAAGGCGATGTCATATCGCCGATGCTGTTCACTGCTGCGTTGGAAGATGTCTTCAAGCTTCTGGACTGGAACGGACTGGGCATCAACATTAACGGTGAGTACATCACTCACCTTAGATTCGCAGATGATATCGTAATCATGGCTGAAACCATGGAAGACTTAAGCCATATGCTTGATGGCCTCAATACAGCTTCCCAAGGAGTAGGTCTCAAAATGAACATGGACAAGACGAAGATCATGTCTAATGTCCATGTCGCACCTACCCCCGTAACAGTTGGGAACTGTACTTTCGAAATTGTTGACGAATACGTCTACTTGGGTCAAACGATCCAGTTAGGCAGGTCCAATTTCGCGAAAGAGGTCACTCGTCGAATCCAACTCGGATGGGCAGCGTTCGGGAAGCTCCGTAAAATCTTTTCGTCCCAAATACCGCAATGTCTCAAGACGAAGGTTTTTAACCAATGTGTGTTGCCAGTGATGACATACGGAACGCAGACGTGGTCGCTAACTATGGGCCTTATGAGAAAGCTCATGGTCGCTCAGAGAGCAATGGAGAGGGCTATGCTCGGAGTTTCCCTGCGAGATCGAATCAGAAATGAGGAGATTCGCAGGAGAACCAAAGTAACCGACATAGCCCGGATGATTGCAAAACTGAAGTGGCAGTGGGCTGGGCACATAGCTCGAAGGACTGATGGCCGTTGGGGCAGAAAAGTCCTCGAATGGCGACCGCGTACCGGAAGACGCAGTGTTGGTAGGCCCCCCACAAGATGGACCGATGATCTGGTCAAGATCGCCGGGATAGGTTGGATGAGGGCAGCGCAGGACCGATCATCGTGGAGATCTTTGGGGGAGGCCTTTGTCCAGCAGTGGGCGTCTTCCGGCTGAAATGATGATATATATATATATATATATATATATATATATATATATATATATATATATATATATATATATATATTACCCCTATCACAAGCGCTATACTACTTACTTTTGGGTCTAGATGGCATTATTGTTATGGCAGTATGTTTATATATTTATTATTTATCACCGCCTAAAATTGCGATATTACAAAAAGACTATACAAATACTGTAAATTGAGTTTGAATCTATATTTAACTATTCATCATTTCGAAATCAAAAGTTGTTCAACAAAACAATCCAATAATTATAACACCCTTTATACCAACCAACCCAAGACATAATACCATTATGATTTACGTTAAAATCATTCCAACAATAGAGGTAAACACAAAATCGCATTGAATACATATTTTTAGAATAAGAAATTATAATCCTTGTATACGCAATATTTCTCTCGTAACAGCAAGTGGACAATTTACCTGGGCCGCCCCACGCAAATTGATTTCCATACTAATATCAAAGTTTTCCACAATAATATTTAGGCACATCGTAAATATGCTCAGTAGTAGTAGGGGTGACTGAACGTAGTAGTATTTAAGGACTAGTGCGGTGGGCTGTGAAATTATTTCTTTATGAATTCAATTTGGAAATATTTTTTGCTTTATACCAGTTTAAATACGCTTGCCAACGTCCAAACGGCCATCATAGCGTGCCGGTAGCATAGTTCGTGGTGCCCCGCGGCCTCGGCACTCAATATGTGAGAAGAAATGCAGTGGTGGTTTTAGTAGGAATACCAGTGACACGCGTCCCCCAGCCTAGTGAAGAGGACGTACGGGCGGATTGCACATGGCTTCCCGCATAACCACGCTGCCCGGTCCCATTCAACGGAGTTTGCGTCAAGCATTTCCCCTCCCAAAAAAGGGCTACCGTTAAGAAATGGTTTAACTTACTGGTGATAAATGAAGTTTCCATTGTAGAGATTTAATTTGATTTAAAAATAATTTAAATAAAAAAGGAAGTTAAAAAAACGATAAAGAATGTTTTATAACATCAAACGTTGCGAATACGGACAGGAAATCACTTATCAACGAAGCTTGTATTTAAATTTATTAAGAATTCATTCGAATTTTGTAATGCAATAGTTTTTTACTTTTATCTTCTCCGTCTGACGGATTTCTGTAATGCAATAGTTAAATTTTTATATTTCTGTCAAGCTACGAAAGAAGTTTTAAACAAATAAGGTGAAATTTAAGATTATAATAGATCTTAGTGAAATTTTATTACAATAAGAGCACTTTTTAGTAAATGCATAAATCACATTCCTTCCAGATGTCTTGCAAATAAAATAAGTTTTTAAATGTAAATAAACAATGATTTTAAGCGGATTAAATTTCTCAAGACGAAGGCAAAATATCGAGTGGTGTCAATGAACTCCTAAGCTAACGATCTGTTTACTCAAAATCTTATGGATATTATAGGCGACAAACACTAATATCGTTAGTTTAATTAATTCAACCCATGAGGACTAGCCTTAGCCTAACCTTTAGAATGTATAATTTATATATATATAAGGAAAATGGGAGTTTTCCTTTGACCCAAATTACTCTGTCACTGTCCAAAACTACTAAACATATCGGGATGGAACCACTACCATTCGACGCGGAATTTTTCGTAGATGAATTCTGTGGACCCTTTCTCATTTTTTTTTTTGGATTTTCTTTTGCCTGTTATTCGCCCAGCGGAGCAGGCGTGATCGGCTAATGATAATATAATTTCATATCGGGTATTTTAAATTGAAGTTATTAACTTAAAGAAAGCTTTAACTAAAATATTAAATATGAATATTATATAGTTTACATGTATACTGAAATCGAAATTAGTACGCCGGTTCCACAAATAATTTCAGATCATTTAAATTGATATGCAAACTGATCCTGAGTAATAGAAAACAAGGTTCAAATGCAAGTATTTCTTCCGTATTAGAGGGAAGAGGGTGGGAGTCAGTCAATAGTTCTCCTTATAAAAAATAATAAACTAAAATCTATGCCATTTATTGGTATCTAGTGAACCCCGTATCCAGTGAGTATATTCCTACAAATATTGTATTTCTCTTTCCTTCTACATTTTTAATTTTTAAAGCTACTACAATAATTATGTTTGCTTAAATTCAATTGATTCTAAATTCAAAATATTGAGACTAAAAAATTCGAATTATGAAATAATTTTTTAAATCTTATTTTACCCGATGGCCCAATGGAGAGAAAATTACAGAAATACAAAAACCGTATATATTAAGATGTATTATTTATGTCATTTCTTTTTAAATTAAAATCAGTAAAATGTTATTTTGGTTTTTCCGGAGGATTGCATAGAAGTGACGAATGCAGTGAAATTAAATTTTATTTGTTTCTAACATGACTCAACAAGTCCTCATAAATAATAATATCATCATAATATATTATTAGGTGTACACATTCATAATAAATAAAGTTTAATTAGCTTAATGTTATTATTTATTTTATATTAAAGGACCCATTCCTTCACAACTTTTTCTAAAGAGTTTGGTTTTTCCAGAACCTGTGTATAATTTCTTAGGATCACCTCTGTTTCGGGTAGCCATGTCTGTTAACTGTAGAAACAATAGTAGGTTGTTCTTTACAAAGCCCGTTATTTCGAATATATAATGGGAAGGGATTGTGATAATTTTATTTTTAATGAATAGTGGTGGTATATAGCTTTCAGTCTTGAATTTTAAACATCGCCCTAATAGGCTTGAGGGGTGCTGTGTACCGTCAACTGGTTGCCAGAATAATGAAACAAGGATTCTTGACTATTATTACATTAACGAATACATTTTACAAAATCAAATACGCAATCCGATTGTGTTTTTTCAATTCCCATCTGTCATTCTGTTTTAAAAATATTTGGCAGATTATGAAAAGAAAATATAATATTTTTCATTGCTAGTGTGGTCATAGCTGTCACAACCTTTTTGGTCTGTTGTTGACTCGATACTACTATGCCACAGTGTTAGGCATTTAATCTGTTTTTGTTAGTTGAATTACTTTACAAGATGGAGGCTTTCGTAGGTGCCCTCGATGGCTACATATAACTTAGCGATAACCAAGTGGACGCTATTAGGGTTATTCCCACGTGACCAACGCCTGAGGCTGGTGGAATACCTTTGATGGATTTTCTCGGGATAATAAACCTTTATTTTGATTGTCATCATTTTGACTTGGATTAGAATACTAGTTTTATGTTTTACGCTTAAAAGCGTACCATTTAATCCTCAGAAATATCTGGCAAATAAATTCAGTATTATTTTAAAAAATTTGGAGGTACTGATTGTTGGGTCGTGAAAATTATAACGAGCAGAAGTGGTTAAAATTATTTATTTAATGAGTACAATGTGCAACGTGTCTTCACGCGATCAGCCGACGAGGAACTACTGCGATACATAAACTATACGCGTAGTTATAGGATGGTTATAGGTACACGCTTACAACTTCGCACTTTAACAACAATGAAGTGTTTGAATAATTAAAAACCTGAAAGGGCATTTCTATTATTTATGCTATCGTTTAAATTAGCAGTACTGAAACTATTTTTTTTTATTTCTGAGTATCAGCAGACAGGGTGACACCCACTTAATATGGTTAGTAGTAGTAACCATCGCCTATAGATGTTTGCGACACTAGGGTTACCGTTAACATGCTGCCGTCCGCCTAGGGACACTGAAACTTGAGTCACGTATGAGACACACATACGAACACAAGACAAGGTTATTATGACATTCACCTAGTTAGGGTTATTTTGTCACCTTTTACGACAAACCAACCCCGGCTGCAGAAAATAGTTTTCTTCATGGATAAAAAGATGCAGAATTCTTCTCTTCGGAACATTAGTAATAAATGGAATAGAAAGAATATTATTATTTTAGAACAGATTTCATATTACAACAATACAAATAAAGGAGAAATAAATTAAAACATATATATGCCAGTCTAAAACAAGATCAGGATTTTCTGGACAATATGGCCAGCACTGATCTTCTGCTTGAAAGGTTCTAAGGCTAAACGAAGTTACGGCAAACTATACATAGAGAATATTATGCAAAGTGTTGTGTAGATTTTGTTATGTATAAGCATTGGAATTGCGATAGACATTCCAAATAAAGATGGCAAGCGCATAAATGATTTAAAAAAGTTCTAACAGTAAGTCAGAATAGTGACAGACCCATTTAAGTTCATATTAGTTTCAAATAAGACGATTGTTTTTTTTACCTAGAGTTCAGCAGACGGCCCACCCTGGCAGGTGGTCACCGTCGCCTATGGACGTTTGCAGCACCAGAGGCAATACCAACGTGCTGCTGGCCTTGAATTGCTTGGAACAAATCACTGTTAGTGATAAAACCGCCTTTTGTACATTTGTTAAGTTTAAATAGTTATAAGTTTATTTTTTTCTGTGTACAATAAAGAATATTCTATTCTATAAAGGTTATATTTTTCCAGATATTATGCCATCTTAAAGCCTCTGAACGTGACTTGGGAAGCCAGAGTGAAGAGAGCCCTGGTGATTTCATGGTTATCCGCTGCCTTCGCCAGTCTGCCACAAAGCTTCATATTTCACGTGGAAGAACATCCGGATGTTAAAGAGTAAGTAGATAATTTATTCATTTTATTACATATTTTTCAAGGTCAGAATTATACAAATAAATCTTTATTGCATTCGTATCTTAGACTGCAATGAAGATTTATTACTTTAAAAATCATTTGGAATCGGCTCCAACAATTTTCATGAAATTTAGTATACGGGGGGTTTCGTGGGCGATAAATCGATCTAGCTAGGAATCATTTCTAGAAAATGTCAAAAGGTGGCGTTTGAGTAGTCCCAATTTAAACTGAAAAATGACTCTTCCTGACATCTATCGGCGAATAATAATACTATTTTTTTTAAAATTGCTTTAACGACACAACAACACTAAAGCTATTCCAGCAGATAGCGTTGTTAAGTAACACGAAGTCAATGAGCGTTTGCTTTGAGATTAGACTAAGAAAATCAATTGTTAATTTCCAAAAAACACAATTTATAAAAAAAAAAAAATACCGAGCAAAGCTTGGTCATCCGGATATTAGATAGATTACTTGTAATGTACCTACGTAAAAAGAAATCATCGTGATAAAGCCGCCTTGGATAAATATAGTAGATAAATTATCCAATAGAGGGATCTTGGGAGACGGATGTAAATAATATATGTAATATCTACCCAAAACACAAAGTAAAAGAGTAAAAACTATCCATCTCATTGGAACGCATGAGGACTATTTTTTGAACATTGGTAATTTTTTCTTAAATTGATGGACTATTATTTGTTTTCAAAAACAAACACATTTACCGTAGTCAACTACGGTAAATGTGTTCTAAATGTTGTGCCATCTAGTATTCGAAGTCATAAACAACAGCATTTATATTTTAAAACTATATAGGTACTACTTACTGCATTTATATTTTAAATCTATATAAATAAAATTATAGAGGTCTGAAGTTGTGGCGCATCAAGGCAAAACTACATAATAGATTTCAATTAAATTTTTAAAATTTTATTTCTTAGACACTTGGTGCTTATTTAAAAATGCGATATCTTCATTTAATATAAAGTTTTCAAAAACAGTGTGTTTTCTTGCCCCGGAGAAGTGGGACAAGCGGTATAGCGCGCATGCGTACGAAAACTTCTAATATTTTTTCGTTTTACTTTTTTTCTGGTATTCGACCAGCGAAGCGGGCGGAAACGGCTAGTATAATAATAATATAATATAATAATACTTATATACAATATAACAAGTTTTAATAACAAATCACCGTGAACGTTACGCTCGCTCAGCTCTCTGCATGATTATGTAATTAAACTAGACTTCTTTAGGGAATAAAATTGACACAGTTTATAAGCCAAACCAATAAAGAGGTCATTGTGGCTATAGTTTGGCCATGGATTAAAGGTTAGTGACCCATCTAGAAAGGGCCAAAATCCACAAATAAGGTGACACAAAGTTGAAAGTTAGCTGAACCTACTAAAGGAAACGTATTGTTAGTTATTAATTTACATAAATAAGTTAAAATGAACTGTTAATTCGGTATTAATATACTATTTCTCCGTGCAGGGGTGGAGTAAGAATACTGACCCCTGTGATCAGGGCGCCCGTCGCAAAAGGTGCCAAAATATCCTTAGCTAAATTGTAGGGTTTTAAGCCCGTCTGATGGCCACCAATGGTCGTTAAAAACTTGTGTTGTTTCCGACATAAATGAGTTCCTAATCAGACGTCAGCGTATTAGAGGTGCCACTGGCGTCAAAAACATTCATAGACGACGGTAGATACTTACTATTGTAGCTACTTAAGAACAGCTTGTCTGCTGTTACACAAAAAAACCTATAGATGCTAATAATATTTCTGCGACATGATTTAGGTTTTAATAATGAATGGTTAAATGCCCGTTTACACAACTGTTCAGATAGAGGTTCAGATACCTGGATCTCTAATGCCGGAACACAACAAGGTTATTATGGCGACATACTTAAAACCAAGGGTGATTGCCATCCAGACGGGCTTGGAGCCCTACCACGTAGCGTGGGTTGTTTTGTCACCTTTTACGACATACCGACCCCGGCCACAGGGGTTAGTATTCTTATTCCACCCCTGAACGGAGAAAATTGTTTCTGTTTCATTTCATTAAGTACTGCTTTCTATTATTGGAAGATCGAAATATTTCCTGAAGTCCCTAAACACAATAGTTTTCTAAAACATTACGTAATGTTTTACTGACTATTAACACGGTACAGATTTATTAAGAAAGTCCAAAGAGAAAAAGAAAGTCTATTAAGCTTTTCAATTGTTTTGTCGGTGTGTTTTAAACTCTTACGATGATTGAAGCCTAGTTTGAGGTAGATCGATCTTGTACATGTATACATTCTTCCATAGAATAATCGGTACAATACTAACTTCTAGGGAATAATACAGGCGTATCAATTTAAAACAGAATTATTAGTAAACATTAATAATCTCCAATGACTATGTTATAAACGTAATGAAAAAGAAGTTTTGTTCTATGACTTTTTGGAAATTATAAATTTTTATATTGGAATTTTCAATAGAAAACACATTTATTGAAACGTTATTTTTAAATTTAACAAAATCAACACGTAGCCAGAGTGTGGTCTAACTACGAAATGTTGCTAGGCTAACTGAAGTAGGAGTACCAATTAACTGAACTGTGTGAAGCAGAAGACATTAATTTAATATAAATAATTTTTAAATTCCACTTGCAACCTAAACTTCCATGTCTGAGGTCCGCTTTCCGACTTTTTCTTCTCCACTTCGCACGATGTTAACTCCATTGGCATTTGGCACACATATTACCATGTACGATGTTAAAAAAGCTTTTTGAGGATAACCACCCTGTAGGGCGGCGGAGCCAGCATTTGAAATTCTAAAGATATTATGTTTTAATAGAAATTTTTTTTGATGATGATTTAGTAAATATTTTATATTCTAACAAGACAAAATGTTAGTAGTTTATATATACATATATTTTTTATTGCTGTAGGTGAGCAGACAGGCTGACGGTCCGCTTAGAATTTAGCAGTTACTGTCGCCTATGGATGTTTGCAACGGTACAGGAACTTGGGTCACTAATGCCGGAACTTAACACAAGGTTATTATGGCGGCATACTTAATTAAGATCAAAGGTGGTTGCCATTCAGACGGGCTTGGGGCCGCAGAGGTTAGTATTCTTTCTCCACCTCTGCAAGGATAATATATATATAAAGATAATTATATTTTAAATCGTTCAGTTGTTTAAAACATGTGCAGCGCGAGAAAGCGTCAGCGTAATTACGTAATTACAGTAAAATGCAATGCCTGATACAAATAATGTGATGAGAATATGAGAGATTATGTTTATTATAAGTTTTAGCTAAACTTTATATAATACATATTATAAAGAGGGGAGAATTGTATTTTTGCATGTTAATAACGTATAAATTAAAAAACTGTTGGACCGATTTCAAAATTATTTCAACATTAGAATGCTCCATTATCCTTGAATAACTTAGGCTATATTTATTACTAGAAAACAAAATACTACTAAAAGTAAAAAAAAAAAAACTACTTATATCCTGCATAAAAATACTATTACGTTAATCCGATTTGCTGAAACCAAAAACGAAAGCTATTTGAAAAAACTTTCAATCATAAAAAAATGTATACTGTATTTTTTATAATTCCTGAAATAAATATTCTATTCCATCAAAACAAACCGTGAAACAAAATTAGGGATGAAAAAGTCATTTGCCGCCTGAGACACCCAAGAACATCGGAATACTTTTGCCAGTCGATAACTTTTCCTGCCATAACCGTGTAGCAATTTTCTGGTCCCTGCTCAAGAGATTTTTTCTGTTACGACTAAGGGACTGAGTAAAATGGTACAATTCACAACTACTTATAATTTCAGACCCTCATTCAATATTTATTCCATATATATTCATTCTCTAATACGAGAGAGGATTCAAAGTTACGGGAATTATGCTTTAATTGAATTTGGCTATATACGAGTACGTGATGATAGGTGATATTATTATTACGAATGGACATGTTTATAAAGCTATTCGGACCAAATTGTTTTTTTTATTACTGAGGAATAGCTAACAGGTTTTTTTTTATAGCTTGAGTTCAGCAGACAGGCAGACGGCCCACCCTGGCAGGTGGTCACCGTCGCCTATGGACGTTTGTAGCACCAGAGGCACCACCAACGCGCTGCCGGTCTCGAAGAAATTTTATAACGCCTTTTTTGAAGAACCCCATATCATACCGCACTGAGAAAACCTCAGCCGGAAGCTCATTCCAGATCCTGAGAGTACGCAACATGAACGTTCTGGAGAACCGTTTCGTACAGGAAAGAAGAGGCTCCAAGAAATGGGGATGAACACCCAGCCGATGGCGGGCAGTGCGGTGGTCGAAAGACGACGAGGGCACCATCCTAAATAGTTCTTCAGAACACTCCCCGTTGTACAGACGGTAGAATACGCAAAGAGACGCAAAGTCTCTCCGAAGTCCAAGCGTATCTAAACCGTCTGTGAGCATGGGATCGCCGACAACACGAACTGCGCGCCGTTGGATCGAGTCTAGGGGATTGAGCTAACAGTTGATGGCCCATATAATAAATAGTAAGCAGTTACCGTCGCTTTTGAATGTTTGCAATGGTAGGAGCACTGCGAACACGCTGTTGTCCCATAGGGGTACAGGAATCACTAATGCTGGAACACAACGTAAGGTTATTATAGTGACATACTTATAGATTAAGGGTCGTTGCCATCCAGACGAACTTGGAGCCTTACCATCTAACTAAGGTTGTTTTATCTTCTTTTACGACAGGCCGTAGGAATTAGTATTCTTTAATTTTATCCGTGTAGAGGCGGAGAAAGAATACTCTAATACCTCTGCAGCCGGGGTCAGCCTGTCGTAAAAGGCGACAAAACAACCCACCCTACCTACGTGGTAGGGCCCCAAGCTCGTCTGGATGGCGATCACCTTTGGTCTTAAGTATGCCGCCAAAAGTGTTGTGTTCCGGCATTAGTGACCCAAGTTCCTGTACCCTTATGCGACAGCAGCGTGTTCACGATGTCACTGGCGTTCCATCACCCATAGGCGACGGTAACTGCTAAATTCTAAGCGGGCCGTCAGCTTGTCTGCTGTCCTACAGCAATAACAAAATAAAAATTCATGGAACATATTTTGAATGAGTTACGATGGAAATGCCGAATTCATCTTACACACCGTCACTAAATGAAGTAGTAAATTATCACGACAAAAGAGGAACTCCGTGACATAAGCGCAGAATCTACCTAGGATCTTTATTCCGTTTTACAAGTGTATTTGTTCACAAAAAAGTATACACATATATTTTAGTGCCACATTGGGACGCGGCGTGAATTGTCCCAATATATTTTTATTCCTTGTTTTCCAATTACAGCATTATAACGCATAATGTGATTACAATTTCGTTTTCGAATTCGAATCTATATTCTATCTATTTTTTTTTCAACCTCGCTAATGCAGATGTTGCAAGATCATCTGCATATGCAATTGGTTCGACCCCTTGTGGAACATTAAATCTTAGTATGCCATCATACATGATGTTCCAGAGACTAATTCCAGGATCCAATAGAGAGCTTTGGGGGACACCGCAAGAGATAGGAGTCACTTGACCGTCCTCTGTAATTAAAACTCTATCTACGGATATCTCTATCTACGGAAGTAGCTGACTCTTATGCGATATATATAATGGAGTCATCTTACTTCTTTCCAGTTCACGCATGATCTGATTCTACGAGGCCGTATTGAATGCATGTTTTATGTCAATTGTTACTATTTCGTTTTACAAGTTTTCTTCCTTACCTTATCTTCTTTTTTAAGAACCTTTTTATTGCTTCGATAGTTGACCTGCCTTCTCTGAAGCCGAATTGGTTTTCAGAGAGATTCCCTTTTTGGTTTAGTTCTGCGTTCAGTCTCATTTTTATTATATGTTCCATTAATTTACCTAGAGTATCTAAAATACCATCTAATTTGCTGGTATGCCTTAACGAGGTCGATTGTACTAAATATACTACAACCGGATATGTTGTGGCCAACATCACCAATATGGCGGACAGGGTACCTGTCGGGTATGGTACGCGAATTCAACGCACGATAATCGCCGCAGGGTCGCCAAGTACCGTCGCGTTTAGGGACCATATGAAGTGGGGAAGACCACGAACTTTTCGAAGGTCTGGCTGTCCCGCACTGTACCATATCATCAAAAACCTTTTTAGCCTCTTGAAGCTTTTGAGGCGCCAGACGTCTAGGACGACAAGAGACTGGGGCGCCCTCAGTGGTCAGAATATGATGAACTGTGCTATGCTTCGGCTCGCGAAGAAGTCCCGGTGGCTTCGTAATGGACGGAAATTCCGCAAGAAGTGGACTAAATTGGGATGACGGAGCACAGACGACTTTGACGCTGGTCTGATCTAAAACAGCAACGGCAGCAACGCATGACAAACCGGTACTGCTATACACCTGGTGCAGCATCCCGACGTGATCGAGTACAATTGCTATTGCTACACCTGGTGCAGCATCCTGACGTGATCGAATACAAGCTACATACACCTGGTGCAGCATCCTGACGTGATCGAATACAAGCTACATAAACCTGGTGCAGCATCCAGACGTGATCGAGTTCAAGCCATATACAGTTGGTGCAGCATCCAGACGTAATCGAGTACAAGCCGTGGGGTTGGTGCAGCATCCCACAACATAGAACCTTATTTTTGGGTTTGCTGATTAACTCGGTGAAGTGTTTTTTTTTTAAATAATTACAATTTTAAGTCTTATTTACGTGACTCACATTCATCACATTGGTATTAGAATACCTAATTTTTATTTCTTGTTACTATAATTTTATCACATTGTTTTACTGTGTCTCGTATTGTTAGCATTTTGCCTCAGTTTGTGTTAATATCTTTTACCAAAATTTTTTTTATATAATTGTAAATATTAAAGTTTAGTGATGGAGATACACAAAGTCGCTGAGTTAGCGGACAGAATTCTGGGAGTTTCGCCTGGTATGGCCGCACCTCATTCATCAGCTGTTTTCTCAGCGAGCACGTCTGCCGTTTCATCTTCTTGGTTAGAAGGTATAATACGGCGCCTGGATGAGGTCACGCGTCAGCTTGCTGTACTTACTGCTGAACGCGGTAGGAATAGGACCCGGGATTTCTCAAATCAGCGACGACGCTCACAAACGCCTGGTAAACCTAAAATGTGTTTTTACCATAGGAAATTTAAAACCAAAGCTATTAAGTGTATTCAACCATGTACCTGGACGTCGCCACCACCTTCGGAAAACTACAAAAGCAGTCAATGATGGCGACGTCTGACTGTTTAAAGGAGAGTCGCCGATTATTTGTCACCGAAAGCATAACCAAGCGCCGTTTTTTAATAGACACAGGCTCTGACCTCTCCTGTTACCCTTATCAATGGTTAGCAAATAAGCCGAAACGTTCAAACTATACATTGGCGGCTGCAAATGGTAGTGAGATACGCACTTTTGGCCACATACAAATGACGCTTAATTTAGGGCTACGTCGCACATTTCAGTGGCAATTTATTATTGCTGACGTCAACACCGCCATCATCGGCTCCGACTTTCTGGCGCACTATCGGCTGTTGCCGGATTGTGCCAGTAAGAGACTCGTCGATAGCAGTACCGGTTTGTCATGCGTTGCTGCCGTTGCTGTTTTAGATCAGACCAGCGTCAAAGTCGTCTGTGCTCCGTCATCCCAATTTAGTCCACTTCTTGCGGAATTTCCGTCCATTACGAAGCCACCGGGACTTCTTCGCGAGCCGAAGCATAGCACAGTTCATCATATTCTGACCACTGAGGGCGCCCCAGTCTCTTGTCGTCCTAGACGTCTGGCGCCTCAAAAGCTTCAAGAGGCTAAAAAGGTTTTTGATGATATGGTACAGTGCGGGACAGCCAGACCTTCGAAAAGTTCGTGGTCTTCCCCACTTCATATGGTCCCTAAACGCGACGGTACTTGGCGACCCTGCGGCGATTATCGTGCGTTGAATTCGCGTACCATACCCGACAGGTACCCTGTCCGCCATATTGGTGATGTTGGCCACAACATATCCGGTTGTAGTATATTTAGTACAATCGACCTCGTTAAGGCATACCAGCAAATTCCTGTTGCGCCTGAGGATATTTGTAAAACTGCCATCATAACACCCTTCGGACTTTATGAATTTAATTACATGACTTTTGGTTTGCGCAACGCAGGCCAAACGTTTCAAAGATTTATAGACGAAGTTGTCCAAGGTCTCGCCTTTTGCTTTGCGTACGTTGATGACATATTAGTGTACTCCCGTGATGCTCGCCAACATGCTGTACACCTCCGTACTCTTTTCAAGCGATTTGAAGATTACGGAATTGTTATCAACCCCGCAAAATGCGTGTTTGGTGTTCCTAAGGTTACCTTTCTCGGAAACTGCATATCTGCTGACGGAACACAACCACCAGCAGAACGCATTCAGGTTCTAAAAGATTTTCCTCTACCAAAGACCGTACAAGGACTCCGCCGTTTCATTGGGATGGTCAATTACTATCGCCGATTTTTGCCCAATGCGGCCAAGTTACAAGCACCGCTAGTCAACGCGATCGTGACCGCCAAAGGTAAAGGTCTTACACCGGTCAATTGGACACCTGAGCTCGAGGAATGTTTTAATGCCTGTAAAGATAGCTTGTCATCTGCAGCTCTGTTAGCACACCCTTTGCCAAACGCTGAACTAGGGCTTTTCACCGACGCTTCCAGTTCTCACGTTGGCGCCTGCCTTCAGCAGAAAGTTGGTGATGCTTGGCAACCCTTGGGTTTCTTTAGTAAAAAGCTGAATCCCCGTCAGTGTCAGTGGCCAGCATACTACCGTGAGCTTTTAGCAGTATACGAGAGTGTACAGCATTATCGACATTTCCTAGCCGCACAGCACGTAACGATTTATACGGACCATAAACCATTGGTTTACGCGTTCTCGCAACGTCGCGAGAAGCTTCCACCGGTACAGTTAAATCAACTGTCCTTTATCTCGCAGTTTACCACGGACATTGTCCATATTAAAGGGGTGGATAATACGGTGGCGGATGCAATGTCCCGCATCGAAGCTGTTAGTTTTGAAACTGACCATTCTGCTCTCTCTTCTTGCCAAAAACTCGACGACGAATTGAAAAAGTATCGTAACGATGCGAATTCTTCTCTGAAACTAGAGAACGTCTTAGTTCCCGGCACAAACACTACTTTGGTCTGCGACATGTCCACTGGACGACCACGACCATTTGTACCGGAACCTATGCGAAAGAAGATTTTTGGTCAGTTACATAATCTTAGTCATCCTGGTACTAGATCAACCATTCGATTGATCTCAGACCGTTTCGTGTGGCCTGGCATTGCCAAAAATTGCCGTTATTGGTGTCAAACCTGCGTTGCTTGCCAGCGAAGTAAGGTGACGCGGCATATAAAATCTCCACTCGGACACATCTCCAGTCCTACATCTCGGCTCAAGCATGTCCATGTTGACATCATTGGCCCTCTTCCATCTTGTTCTGGCTTCCAATACTGCCTAACTGCTGTAGATCGCTACACTCGGTGGCCCGAAGTTTGGCCTATGAATGGAATAACAGCAGAAGAAGTGGCGAACACCTTTGTCTCCGGCTGGATTGCTCGATTCGGAGTTCCTGGTGTCATCACAACCGACCAGGGACGACAGTTCGAGTCGGACCTTTTCAGACGCCTTACTAATTTATGTGGCACTAAACGTATACGCACTACTAGTTACCATCCTTGCGCTAATGGGCTTGTCGAGCGCATGCATAGACAATTAAAGGCCTCTTTGATGTGCTACGATGGTTCGTGGCTGAATGCATTACCTTTGGTTTTATTAGGAATGCGTTCTGCTTTTAAAGAAGATCTACAAGCGACAGTAGCGGAATTGCTCTACGGAGAACCGTTAACGCTTCCAGGGGAACTGTTAGTATCTCCCGGACCATCTGGCTTTGAGGAGCCGACAGATTTCGTCGTAAAGTTAAGACATCATATGTCCAAATTGCGTCCCACTCCGGCTTCCTCACATACTAAACCATCACCTTTCATATTCAAAAATCTTTCCACCGCCTCTCATGTCATGCTCAGGGATGATTCGGTTAGACGTTCAATGCAACCACCTTACTCCGGTCCTCATAGAGTTATATCTAGAGCCGAGGACGGAAAAACGTTGTTGATAGAAATCAAAGGGAAACAGGTGATGGTCAGTGTCGACAGAATTAAGCCAGTCTTCGTCGAACATTCTTTAGCACATCTTGTTCCGGCACCAGCACCGCGGCTTTCTGTGCCCCAAACAGTGCAACCGGATGCTACTGATGTCCCTTCATGTCCACTCGTGCCTTCGGCACCTTTAACTGCTGCTCCTGCGCATACACCTCAGTATACCACCCGGTCAGGTCGCAGAGTCCACTTCGCCAAACCTTTCGACCTATGATTCTTTTTCTCTTTTTCTGCGGTTTCTCCTTCTCCGTAGGGGGGTGGTGTGGCGTTTAATAACGCACCTCTTTTTATGATGCGAGATCCAGAAGGCATGACATTTTGGCATAGAGATAATTTGTGACAAGAATAAAACAAAAAAGCAACAACGCCAATTGTCAGTAAAAGATATTACCTCGAACCACCGATTCTAAAATATTATCGATTTATCAGAGGCTTTGTTTGTGTAGCGTTCAGTCATATATTTCTATAAATAAGTGTTATAATTCTTGTAATTATATGAGTTATCAAATATACGAACTGCTGTAAATTGCAACGTGTTTTATATATATGGTAACAGTTTAGTTGGAGTGAAAAGGGTATTTCTCCTGTAAATTAGCAGGGACTCTATCCAGAAGATGATACCATGGAAGACTTAAGCCATATGCTTGATGGCCTCAATACAGCTTCCCAAGGAGTAGGTCTCAAAATGAACATGGACAAGACGAAGATCATGTCTAATGTCCATGTCGCACCTACCCCCGTAACAGTTGGGAACTGTACTTTCGAAATTGTTGACGAATACGTCTACTTGGGTCAAACGATCCAGTTAGGCAGGTCCAATTTCGCGAAAGAGGTCACTCGTCGAATCCAACTCGGATGGGCAGCGTTCGGGAAGCTCCGTAAAATCTTTTCGTCCCAAATACCGCAGTGTCTCAAGACGAAGGTTTTTAACCAATGTGTGTTGCCAGTGATGACATACGGAACGCAGACGTGGTCGCTAACTATGGGCCTTATGAGAAAGCTCATGGTCGCTCAGAGAGCAATGGAGAGAGAGGGCTATGCTCGGAGTTTCCCTGCGAGATCGAATCAGAAATGAGGAGATTCGCAGGAGAACCAAAGTAACCGACATAGCCCGGATGATTGCAAAACTGAAGTGGCAGTGGGCTGGGCACATAGCTCGAAGGACTGATGGCCGTTGGGGCAGAAAAGTCCTCGAATGGCGACCGCGTACCGGAAGACGCAGTGTTGGTAGGCCCCCCACAAGATGGACCGATGATCTGGTCAAGATCGCCGGGATAGGTTGGATGAGGGCAGCGCAGGACCGATCATCGTGGAGATCTTTGGGGGAGGCCTTTGTCCAGCAGTGGGCGTCTTCCGGCTGAAATGATGATCTAAAATACATATTGGCCTAAATGCACTTGGTTTGGTTTTCTAATTTCCCCGGTTATCGAATAAGAACGAGTTTTGATTTCTTCCGTGGGCCTAGGATACGCCTTCTTTTATTATCTTGTTAAGTACAGTTTTTTGCGTTCTAGGGTAAAATTGTGATGATGAACTCAAATAGTATCATGTCTGATCTTGGTGCCTTACCATTTTTCATTTTCTTGCATGCTGTCTTAATTTCTTCTATCGTTTTTTCTTCGAAATTGTCTTTATTATCTAAAATATTCCAGATTATTTGAGGTCTACTTGGAAAAAGAGTTTTTATGACATTCTTTCTTAGTTCTGGGAGAATGTTTATTATTTTTGACATTTTCATAACATTTTTATTAATATTCTCCTTTCTTGATTTCCTTGCATAAACATTTCCAATAATTTTCTTTTTCTCTTTTTATTAATATTCGTAGTTGTTTCTTCGCTTGTTTGTATTCATTTTTGGCTTCTTCGAAGTTTTTGTTCATATTCTTACCACTTATCATCACCATCTTTCTTCTTTTACTTACACATTTCTTTCTGACCCTTTTTATTTCTTAGGTCCACCAGCACTGAGCTTTTTATTTTGGGTTATTAATCTATCTCGGCATACTGATTTGATAACTGTCTAAAAACTTTTATTCAATAAGTGTGGATTATATAGAAAAAAATAATTCAATACTATGAAAATATCCCCATAATCCTCATTTAAAGCTCAAAATTTTTAGCGCTAATTTGTAACTAATTTCGGTACGTCGTGATTTTTAGACAAAGTTTGAAGCCAATATCAACTAACTACTTTCTATCAGATCGAATATTTCATATTTATATAATATAATAATCATCTAATAATAATAATAACTAATAGAGAATAATAATAATCTCTATGGCAATTTATTATAAGGTCTATTTTAGTATTTATTTAAATTGGAAGCAGAATCATCCTAAAAGTAACCATGATATATTTCTATAGATAGAGAACTAGGTAAGACATACTTGCAAATACTTTACTTTTGCAATTAACATCAATAAATATTCGTATTTAGAAATTCGTAAAAGAATACTATTGCTGGGCTTTTTAAAAATATATATAATCAGACCAATTGAAAGTATTCGGAAAATTGGAAAAAGAACTTACGATTTACGACTGTATAAGTGTACTTTACTAAAGTTAGGATGCGAATGAATAATATATATTTAGAATTGTAATTACTTTAAGATGTGAATGTGACATACAAGACAAACCCTCTCGGGTTTATTGGGTGTAGTTGAATATTTTGTAAAATTATTCTTTTTAATAAATAAATTTAAAAAAAAAAACTTACGTGCCCACTGAAGTGCCGTCAACTGCTTGGAAGAGATCGCTACAGGCCTTAAGGGCTGTTATTCGTAGACTACGTTGTATTTACTCTTGGCTCCTTGTTCTTAAAGAAACTTATTAATTATATTCTATTAATTTTTTAATTCAATTTACTTTTATAACATACTAACTGTATTTTTGTTTTTTCTAGTTACTACCAGTGCGTGTCGTATGGATCCTTGCCTACGCTGTCTCACGAGTTAGCCTACTTCTTACTCAACATGACTTTAATGTATATTCTCCCGTTAATATCAACTCTTTACTGTTCGTCTGCCGCACTATTAGAAATTATTCGAAGAGCTAATACTTCGAATGGTAAGTTATTTTTATCCTCGCTACACATCTATATATTTAATCATTATTTTATTAATATTGTAATTATTGATAAATATTATTTAGCTGTCTACTTTCTTTTGTGTTTTATTTGCCTAGCAAAATAAAAATGTCTAATCATAATTATAATAAATAATAAGAACCCAAACGCATAATAGTAAAATTGCTTATTTCGATTATTCAAGCTGAATTTAACTTTACCTGATATTAGATGAACAATTTTGGCAAGGCTTTGAAACAACATATTTGGAACCAATCCTCAAAGGAATGTTATTACAATTAATCCTGTAAAAGTAGAATATTCCATTCTGTTATAGTTCGTTAGCGAATACCAGGCTTTGTCCAGACTTTAGGTAAAATGATAACGTCTAGATGTTACTATTGTCATTTACAGATAGAATGCGCCGCAGCGGGGTGGGCATCTTAGGGCGTGCGCGGGCGCGGACCCTCAAGATGACTATTACCATTGTTCTAGTTTTCTTCACATGTTGGTCCCCTTACTACTGTTATTGTTTATGGTAAGTATTCTGCTCTCTATGGGTAAAAAATTAGATTAGATGAAAAAAGGAGCAAGTAGCCAATGACCTCGTTATTGAATATTTCCAATATCTTCTTCTTTCGGCCCGTATCCCACATCCTATCCTTCCACTCTCCTCTGTTAGCCATCATCGCAACGCTCCTTTTCGTCAGATCATATTTTACGCAATCCATCCATCTTTTTTGGCTCACCTCTCTTCCTACATCTATTCACCTAATATTTCTACCATTTTCCTTGTTATATGGCATTTTTTCCTTCGTATAATATATTACATTGGAAAACTTTTTGTTTTTTTGTCATTTAAATTTTTCAATAATTTCAAAGACGCTTTTTCACACTTCTTCTAATTGACTCATTTTTAATTTTATCTATTTTCGTAACGCCACACATCCATCTCAACATGTCCTTTCATCCTTTATTTTTATGGCCTATTTTTCAACATAAGAAACATTTTTCATTTAATTGAGGATATCCCATTGACAAAGGTAATATATCATAAAGGTAATAAACTGGCCTATGTGTAAAACTATTGAAAAACACATTGCAGTGTAAATTGGCATTAAATTCAGAAAGGATTATGTAGTAGTAAAATTATAACGAAATTTTCAATACTTTATAAAGTTAAACGCCCGCCGCTTTGAAAGCACATACCGCTGGTTCACCTACTAAGACCAACCCGATATTCCTTATTCCCCAAAACGCGTGACGTCACATGAGTCTGGGGTGCCTGTTAACATTCTCATGACCCTAACTGAAACTATACAAGAATGTTAATAAGTAAAATCTTATATTCCAGGTATTGGATTGACAAAGATTCATTGAGAAATTTAGACCCTGCAATACAGAAGGCGATGTGGTTGTTCTCGTGTACGAACTCTTGTGCAAACCCCATTGTTTATGGGGTATTCAATAGAAATAGAAGATCCATAAAAGCTGGACACGTGAGTTACCATTTTTTTACGAAACGGAATAATTTAATAAAAATGTTGAAGAAACATTTGTGACCGTTGCTTAAATTAAAATTTATGCAACGGTTTTGAACATCACCGTGTCCCTTAAGCTAATTTTTGTCCACTGCTGGATATAGATCCAGCTCCAACCTTTCGTTGGTCATCAGTCCATAGAGCTGTGAGGGGTCGTAACACAACGTTTGCAAAGATGCTAAGTCTCAGCCAACAAGAAAATAGACCTACTAGCTTACTTCTTAAGCTAGATCTGTGAGTGTGCTCTTACTTCGGTAATTAGAGGGTTAGACTGCAGTTGCCCTTTTAAAAAAAGGTTTTTTATAGCAGACAGGCAAACGGCCCACCCTGGCAAGTTGTGACCGTCGCCTATGGAAGCTTGCAACACCAGAGGCATTAGCAACGCGCTGCCGGCCTCGAAGAAATTTTATAACGCCTTTTTTGAAGAACCCCATATCGTACCGCGCTGAGAAAACCTCAGCCGGAAGCTCATTCCAAATCCTGAGAGTTCGTAACATAAATGTTTTTGAGAACCACTTCGTACAAGTTATTCACAAAGCGCCATATATGGTAGTCCCAAAGTAAGCATGAGAGCATTTGTATTATAGGAAACTATATGGAATACTAGAAAACTAAGAAACATATATACAATATACATAAACACTCAGACTTGGTACGGAATCTGTGACCTTACAGGCGCTCCACCATCGATGGAAGCTCATATAAAAATATTCTAAGTTTGATAAATGAAGTAGTTGTATGTAATTACAATCTGTAATAAGTGAATTGTTAATCATACAACACATTTTGTTTTTTTACATGCTTTATATTAGCTTCACTAGTTTGTTTGTATGTTTTTGTTTGTATGTTTATAACCATAATCCTTTGGGGGCGATTTTGACCCACTTTAAACAACCAGATTTTGTTCAAACTTTGTATATATATCGAGGGCCGATGACAATGAAATAATCTGTATAGTTAGTATCATTAGGGCGCCTTCAAATTAGCCGCAAAGTGTCGCGCTGCAGCAGCGCGGCTGCAGCGCTGTGGCCGCACGGCTGTCGCTTGGTTCGAGTATTATAGTGTTGTATACACGATGGACTCAGACGAAGAAACACTGCTCTTAATGTTATGATTTTTCTCGTCATATTTTTTGCGAAAAATGCCTAAAGTGAAATCTAAATCAATTATAAATTTTGTAAATCAGAATTATGATTTATTAGCAACAGATGCAAAATAAAAGTAGAATTTTTTTTTGGTCACATATTCTGTCTGTTTGATGATTATTTCTTATGTACAATTAATGCGATTATTTAAAAAAAATAAACAACATTCTTGTGATTATATTATAGTAGTGTATTTTGGTTTTAAAAAAACCCTAAAGAAAACCGGTTTATTTTCAAAGTAATCAGTACATACCGGTGTTGAAAATCGTAATCGATTCACATCACTAGAACTGATGCGTGGCCGCAGCGCGCTGCCGCGCTGCAGCCGCGCTGCTGCGGCGCGACACTTTGCAGCTAATTTGAAGCCGCCCTTATCCTTATCAGGATCCTCAGGATTAATGAATTTTCGGTTCTCGTTCGATCACCGAAGTAAAGGAGCGTCGGGCGCGGTCAGTACTTGGATGGGTGACCGCGTAGGAAAATCGCGTGACGGTGGATTTTTGTTCTTTTTATATGTTTTATATTAACTTGACCTGTATGTAATAGAATTTAACGGAATTCGATTCGATTTTTACTTACTTTGAATAATAAAATCAAAATTCTGCCGGAACGCCATCTGGAGCATAATTAATAACATGGCCAGAAGATGGCGTTAAATTAATAATAACGTAGCCGGAAGATGACGTTATATTAATAAAAATTTGCATATTGACAACAAATAAATTATATTATCACGCTTTTATTTTATAGGTAATGAAACTAAAAGTTAAAAATAAATGATAGATTAAAAAACTAAAAAAAAAACGCTTTTTCAGTTTATATAAAAAATCAAACTAAAAGGTAAAAAATATTTTTTTTCCAACAAATTTAAATTAAGGATAGTGGGATTAACAAAAAATGAATTTTATTGTAAAAAGCATGGGGTGCTTTTTAAAATATTTTCAAAATAACAATTGACAACAAGCACCCCACACTTTTTTACAATAAAATTCATTTTTTTTGTTAATCCCATTATTCTTAATTTAAATTTATTGAAAAAAAAATATTTTTACCTTTAAGTTTTTTTCGCACAAATCTATTTACACAAGTTAACACGCGCGCGCCACCCCTACAAACACACACATGCATGCACGCACGCATCCACAAAATTACGCAAATATTTCGTTTTTTACTAGCTAGGAACATTTAACAAGAAGTTGTCAACGGAAAGAGAGAGAAGGCCAGGAGTTCGTAGGCCATAGGACGGGTCTCTGCTCAGTTTGGACTCCTGTCCCCTTTTAATTCATTGAGCTACTGATAGTACTTTTATAATATACTTTCTACCCGTTACACTTTGTATATGTACTCGTATGTACTCTCTTTTATGTTTTGAATGAATGAATGAATGAAAACTCTTTATTGCATACAGATTCTTAAAACTAACTTAAAATAGGTATACAGAAAAAACAATGCTGTATGATAAGTTTTGGGAGAAAACAAAGGTTTTTTTCATTTCATTTCATTACAATCTACAGTTCTTTTAGTTAATAACGGTATTTAAATTTCAGACTTTCCGTTGTAGAAGTGGCAGTGGCAGACGCGGTTCCCGCCTTCCGTACGGCGATTCTATGGAAATCTCAGCAGCGACCCTTACTAGAGCGAGGAACTCTTTCAGCAGCGACAGAAACAGTCGACGAGAGTCGACGTATACACAAAATGGTGCACAAAAACATTGGAACTCAATCAATAATAACCACGTTAGCAACGGAATGGTGTAACAGAAACGATGCTACTTTAGTAGCGTGTCTGTATAGCGAAAACTATATATATATAGTGGACAGTGATGTGAAAAAGTGTGTTATTAACAGTTTTGCAAACTGATAACGTTGTTATTATTTTTTTGTATCTCATGTGTATTTTAGAAGATAAAAGCTATAATAATGTTCGCTGTCTCCGTTCTTTGTAATGAAATGGTTTTGTTAAATGCGACGTGGATTATGCTAATTCATGGTAGTGCGAGAAATATATACCCGCATCTGTTATTTATTAAAGATAAGAAATAAAGTATATATCACATCTACGTGCGGGTAATATTAAATAATAACCTATTTCCGATATATCGATATGTACATTGTTTATCATTTCTTCTTCTTCTCAGTCGGATACTCTTGACAGAGCAGTCGTGGTCACGCAAGACGCCCAGCAGCGCTTCATTCACCACCGCGCGCCATTTGTCCCTAGCTGAAGCCTGTCTTGCGCAGTTGTTTAGGGATGTGTCATCAACTTAATATGGTCCGTCCATCGCAAAGGCGAACGCCCTCGCGATCTGTTGCCATTTACCCGGCCCTGCACAACGAGCCGCTCCACGGAGTCCCTCCCCGCGTCGCGTCACATGTCCAAAGAACTGGAGTATTCGGGATTGCACCACCGTTGACAGTCTCGCCGATGTTAAGCTCCTTCAAGATGGAGACATTGGTGCGGTGCTGTGTCCAGGAGACATTAAGCAGTCTCCTCCAACACCACATTTCCAAGGCGTCAATACGCTGCCGCTCTCTTTCCTTCACCGTCCATTCATCATTTATTTTCTATCATATATATATATATATATATATATATATATATATATATATATATATATATATATATATATATATATATATATATATATATATATATATATATATATATATATATATATATATATATATATATATATATATATATAAATAAAATGATAGAGGTCTGCAGTTGTGCGCGCATCACGGCAAGACTACTGGCTAGATTCAATTAAATTTTCTAAGTTTTATTTCTTAGACACTTGGTCCTTATCTAAAAAAATCTGAGCTATATCTTCATTTCATATAGAGTTATTAAAGTTTTTTTTTATTATTTTATTAAAGTTTTAAGAAACAACCATTTTATAGGAGAAATGGGGCAAGCGGTGTAGTAGCGCGCATGCGTATGGAAACTTCTCATATATTTTCGATTTACTTTTTTCTTTTATTCTAGCGAAGTGGGCGGGAAAGGTTAGTTAATAAATAACAGAAAAGGGAATATATTTCTTAGACGAGATTCTTAGACTATGGACATAATAGAAATATTTCTGAGGATTTTTGAGAATTTTGGATTTTGGAGGAAATTTCTGAGGATAGGATATGAAAGCACAAGTTTCTGTGTCCAATTAAACAGTTTAACAGAAAGGACCAAAGATATAATGGCACTTATTTTTTTTAATTCTGTGACAATACTCACCAGCTCCCAATTATTTAGAATTTATTAGTTAAATTTTAGGCATTTAGAATATATTAATTAGAATAATAATATATTGTTTATTATAATCTTTAAAAGTTATGTCAATGGGCCTTATAAGCTGTATATATAAGAATTATATTAATTATGTTTAAAGATTATGTGAAATAAGAGTAGATGGATACAGGAGGGGTAAACCAAAGAAAAGATGGATGAATTATGTAAAAGATGATGTGGTTAGAGGTGTGACGACTAATAGTGAAGAGCGGAAGGAGGGAACATGTTGTGCAGCCCCCACATAGTTGGAATAAGGGCAGGAAGAAGAAAGAGATTAAATTAATTAACATTAGTGTTTATATTTGGTTTGTGTGGTCTACTGGATGTGCATCTAATTCCAACTCACAGGTTATGAGTTCGAATCATTAAAGACTGACGCAAGCTTTTGAAAATATTGTGATTGCATTATGTTACATTAATCATATAATCCGAAAAAAAAAATTAGTATTAAAAAATCTGTTAATTTCAATAAATATTTGTTTTATATAAGTGAAAAGTTACTTTTATGTACATTTTGAGATTTAGTTATATAAAATCATTTGCGAAATGGCTGACCTATTTATTTAACGTCCATCACATAATATATATGTATATATATATATATATATATCTATACTACTATTATAAAGAGGAAAGATTTGATTGTTTGTTTGTTTGTTTGTTTGTTTGCTTTGAATAGGCTCCGAAACTACTGACCCGATTTAAAAAATTCTTTCATTGTTGGGAAGCTACACTATCCCCGGGTGACATAGGCTATATTATATTTTCAAAAAAATTAGGGATCCTTACTAAAACTCTAATAATGTAACCCAAGGTGTAAAAAAATTACCTAAAATATTATTTAAATCGCGTGCGTTGCGAAAACTATTGATGATAGAATAAAATAATGTACTACAACTTTGCAGAATACATAATTATTTACAAAAAGTGTCGCGACAGCATATGTCTAACTATTATAGTTATGCCACAATAGGTGTTCTTTTATTTTAAAAATTTAATTGATATGCCGCCCCTAGAAAAGGCTCTTTATTTGTATCTTGGTATTAATCCATATCAAAATAAATTACTTCATATTCAAAACTGCTTCAATACCTTTATATAACTTTTTGAATTATTCAATTCGGATATTCCATTCGAAAGATATCACGAGTTTAAAAATGTAAGTATTAGAAAAATGTTGCGTGGTAGCCGCTCACCCTGTTCGGCTAGCTAGGCAGCACCTTATGCAATATAGGCGTGCGTCACTGGGGTTTTTACAAAAATTAGAATACTTATTAAAAAATAACGAAAAATAAATAAAAAGTAATAGCAAAAAAAATCATTAAAATAAAAGCTCATAGAAATAATAATATTCAAACTTTCTTTATAATTTTATTTTTTTAGTAACCTGACGCAAATAGAAGGGTTTGCCCCCAGGGGCGCTCCTCTGTCCGAGGAGTGTACGGGTATGCGTATCCGAGGTGCCCGAGCATCCGTCGCTTCACTCCCCTCTCCGTTCGAGGCGACAGAGTCCTACCTTTCTTTCCGTCTACCTTTTACATCCTTTCCAACTTAGCTCTCTGTTCGTGGCGTGGTCCCCGGTGGGATGGTTGCGAATACTGATTGGGGTCCCGGGTTCTACCCTGGGACCTGATTTGGTAGTCGAAACCATGCCTATTTCGACTGCGCCTGCACAGAGAGTGTTCCCGGGGCGGGAATTGCATCCTCGCTGTCGGTTGGTCTTGCTGGGCCGACTACGACGTCAGGCGACTCTGCTTTTTCTGGAGTGTCGTCTGGTAGTCGTACCCACGCCTGACTAGCACGCGACGGGGATGCGAGTCCCGTCCGGAATTGGCCACGGACCTGTCGCTCCCGGCCCTGGTTCTGTCCATGGTCGGGGGCGATCCTGGATGGACGGCCGTCGCCTCCTTTTGCGAGGCAGTAGTGTCTGCAAGGGAGGCGGTGGAACGGGAGCGGGAGTCCGCCACCGCACTCCCCTGCCGTCAACGTAGGCCGCGTCGTCGGCGCCGGAGGGCGGGTAACGATCTCCGGCCGCCGTAGAAAGCGGCCGCGGGCGGCCCCTCGGGGGAGGATCCGCCGCCCGCACTATTGCCGTGAGGGAGAAGGCCGCGTGCTGTTCCGCAGCCCCCCTCAACTCTTAGAGTTGTTACAAGAGAGCGCCGAGGGACGAAACCCTGACCCCCTGGCGCCAGCAATTTAGTAGGGGCCCGATTTAAGACAAAGCGTGGGCCGGCGCCGGCCCGGGCCACGAGATCGGCAGGCCATATATCCGTGGGCCCGGGCGTAGGCGATAGGAGAACAGCTGGGTTTTTTAGTGGGTAGTCGGATGGTCGAACATTTTTTCCGGAGTCCCTTATATCCCTCGGTCCCCCCGGGCCGGGGGAACCCGTCAAGAGAGGTTTTTCCCCGAGACCGAAAAAAATAGAAGGGTTTAATTTTTAATTTTTTGTTAAATACCCGTGCGAAGCTGGGACGGGCTGCTAGTATATATATATATATATATATATATATATATATATATATATATATATATATATATATATATATATATATATATATATATATATATATATATATATATATATATATATATATACACACACACAACAATAAAACTATGTTTATGTTGGTATCGTAAGTACACATATTTATGCATACAATGATTTATATATATATAGTTAAACATCTTAAACAATAAACGATGGATACGACGCATTATAAATATAAATGAAGATTGTGTAAATAACTGTAAATGCCTATTTGTAATAGTTTAAATCCTGTAAAGAGAAGCATTGAAAAAGTATCTACATGAAACATATCTTGGGATGGTTGGAATAAATATAGATAACGTAGCTAGTGAGTTTGTGTCATGCCTTGTCAATAGTTATAAGAATAAGCTATAAGAACATGTCTGAGACTATGAATTTTAAATTAAATGATTTACGTTTATATAATAATTATTGTACGTATTAAGCAAAAAACAATCGCCCAAGCACTCATTTCTGTAATAGCAACAGCATTACGAAAACAAATATTCCATTTATCTTATTTACTTTCTTGGAAATTAACTCTAGATATAATTACAAAAATATTTAGAAATAAATTACGCCTTTTTTAAATGAGATATTCTCCGAAATCAACAACGTATCGGATAGTATAAGTCTTTTGTAATTAATTTACTGCCTATACTAGTCCTTTCGTTATGGAAACAAAGAAAAATACTTACTTACGACATACGCATTAATACCACAAAAACAGAAGTTTTAAGGATACACTTCCTAAATGGGGCGTATTAATTGCTACGAGTTTTCACTCATTGTCTACCTGGAGATGTAACCGCGAAAACTTTTTTGCCCTACCGTCATTAAAAATATACAACTGTAATCCTCGCGTGATAATCATAGGGTCATGGACGTAAACCATGTGCTAAACAGTAAACATAAACTGTGATGTCATGGTTTTTGTTCACGGCTTACACGCCACCTCCACGAATACTGGTAGAGTTCAGAAGTGCTGTAAAGGACGTGAGTTCCAATCCATCAGGATTAAATGTTGGAAAGCTTCCATCAGAAGAATTTCTTCGTGATGATGATGGAGTAAAAATTATTTAAAAAAACGTTTTAAACCACTTTAGAGGCTGTATCTTTGTACTTGTACGCGGAAATCATCACCGGGTACTCTCCCTATACAAGTACAGGGAGTATCACTGAGTAATTAAAATCAACCCTGCGGTATTCCTGCATAAGTTTCAGAGTGGCGATCGTTTTGATGGGTATACCAGCTACCACTAGCTAGCTATATTAGCTAAGTACTACTAGGTTTTTCCCGGAAGGTAACTTAGTTTCCCCGAGATAAGGACAAAATTGGTTTCCTCTTTATGAAATTATCTATTTATTCAAATTAAACATTCCATTTACTGCTTAAGTATATTATAGTTATTAAATAATTAATAGAAAGACTGACGGTAAATCTTTTGATCTAACAGTCCTAATTTGCCTAAATCCTATACCTTTCCTGCTCGGGTTCCGCTTTCAGAAATAATACCCAGAAATGAATTTCGGATTTCGTTTAAAATGAAATTTTGGGATGTAATTTTGATAATACAACGTTAAAAAGGAGAAGGCAAAAAATAATAATAATGCTTTATGGAGTAGCACTTTGTTCGAGACTGATGAAAAAACGTGAATGAGATTGACGTTTTATATCTGAAATAAAAAAAAAATTGTTTATATTTGCATATCCAAAATCGTCCATTGCAAAAAATATGCCTCAATTATAAATGAAGATTGTGTAAATAACTGTAAATGCCTATTTGTAATAGTTTAAATCCTGTAAAGAGAACCATTGAAAAAGTATCTACATGAAACATATCTTGGGATGGTTGGAATAAATATAGATATATATGATATATATATATAGATACGACAACTTAAAAACATGTATTTTTACTTAACGATGTTTTGATTTGATTTGACTGTTTAAGGTTTTTAAGTACTTCGTTGGTAGCAAAAATATTCCCAAAAATATAGGCAAAGGACTTAAACCACATAGCTTTGTCAGCTGTGAGATACACTTAAACAGCCAACCATGTAAGTGATTCTTATATGATACTAAATTTCTTCAGGGAATTTTAAGTGGGAATCCGTAGCATATCTCGCCCTTACGTTAATCGATAACATTTTGTATTTTTTTTTATTTTACTTTATACCTATTTTATTTGTGAGAAATGTTTATCCAAAGACATCCTTCTAAATAGGTAATCCTTAATCTTTGATCAAGTATGTATATAAGGTTTGTTACTTTAGTATAGTAATAGTATTTTAAATAATTGTTACAGCAAATTAAAATGTTATTTGGCTGTGAGGTGATGGAATCAAGAGTACGAAGAAAGAAATGGTTTTTGTACCAGTGTCTAGTTATTGTGTGAATATATTTTCTAAATAAAATATTTGAAAACTTTTTTGTAATTTATTTTTACCATTCATCATTGCTTTCGTTAACTGTACTTAATCTGCCGACAGTTTTTATATTGAAGTTATACTCCTTTTGGAGCGTTTAGAAAAGAATTGAGTAAAATTGCTACGATGCAATATGATGAAGTTAGCTTAAAAACTCGTAACTATGTTCACAATGGTTTCAAAAACATTCATGAATGTTTTATCAGTAGAGATAAAAAAAGGTATATTTATTTTTATTATAGTATTCGTTTGTTATTTTATATACAGTAGAACCAACTTAATACGATTATACTTAATACGATTTCTCGCATAATACGCCATACACCAGTCCCTGTAACTTAAACATGTTTTCATATATTTCTTAACGCTTAATATGATTCGTCATCCCATTTAATACGCCTAATAAGCCAACAACAAATTACAACCGATGGATCAGGGAATCATAAAGGTCAAGAAATGGAAGACCCTGATAGCAAACGACCCTTGATTGTGCATGATGCGATTCTAAACATTGCAGCGGCATGGAAAGCAAGTAAGCCTGAAATCATTCAAAATTGTATTAAAAAGGCTGGTTTCAGAAATAACGAGGTTGACGTCGTGTTGGAAGAAGAAGAACCAGTGATACTGCAGGGTTTTTCTGGATATTCTTCAATTAATGACAATGAGACACCGTACGAAATTCAATCAATTGAATATCATATTGAGAATGTGAATAACACACAAAAATAAAGCCTAAGTGATAATGATGAAGACGAAGGTGAGTCAACTCCGATTTTGTTAAACGCCCAGGCGTTATCAGCAGTTAATAATTTAAGACGATATGTAGCTTCTTTGATTCAAAGCATAGACGCACTGCAAAAGTTAAATTATGTTGAAAATCTTGTAATTGCTAACGCATCAAAATCTTTCTATCAAACCAAAATAAGTGATTATGTACTTGAAATAACGTAATTATAATTACAAAATGTATTTAATGTAATTTATAATTGTATAATTTAATACCACATTTACGAAATTAGAACATAATAATAGTACGTTTTATTTTCCCTATCCCGCATAATACGCTTTCTCGCTTAAGACGCGTTCTTGGTTGGGTCCCTGTGAAATCGTCATAGACGGGTTTTTCTGTACTTGAATTATACATTGGGATAACATCTGTCTACGTTTGCCTAGCAATTATATATTACAAATAATGGGGCCGTTACTAGTCGATCGGAAGATTTTCCTTACGCTGCGTGGTATGTATGCTGTATCGTAATTTTGTACATGATGTACACATTGAAATTTTTTTGCCATAATTAAACAAACTCATAGACTACAATACTACCAGCTATTTACGTGGAGAACAAATGTCTAGCCATGCCACCTCAGCCAGGCCCCGGCAGGAGGGGGGTAGACCCAAAAAGTGTTAGTTTGACGTCGTAACAGGTGATATCCGTGCCAATGGATTCACTACCAAGGATGCCGAAGACCGTGCAAAATGTAGAAGAAAAAGTCGCAAAACCCCGGGCAGTGAAGCGGAAATTCGGATTGCAATCGGGATGTAACGCTAAGATGATGACGGTGAGAGAGAGACACGTGAGCAAATCAGGCGTGTTATCAATTTAAAATACACAAACATATTTCGACAAAATTTTATTAAAATAACTTCCAAACAATATTTTATAATCTAAGGATATTATACTTTTCACACAAATATCTATTATACCTACTACACCTTACATTTAAATACTTTGTTTCTGATACTTGGTTTTTTAAAACGATTTTGAAAAATTAAAATAAGAGATTATTCATTCGAAGTAATCGTACAAATTCCGTTTATATGAGCTTGGCTACTATACTAAGTACCGTAGATTTGACATGCTAAGTTGGTAAATAATCTACTAAAATGTGATAACGGGAAAACAAAAGTTGTAGATCTCTGTGCATCCACGAATTTTGTTGTCATCCAGTGGTAAATAATTTAATATTCTCCCCAAATTTCTAGCACGGTCATGTTGTACATGTTATAGCTGTCATACTCTTTTATACAAACATTTGAAGCTAGGTATTTAAATGTATGCAAGGTAAGGTACCTTTAAACGTAAACCTTTTCCTTATACCAACCCTTCCATATAATATACGCACGTCCAGGAAAATTGGATAAATAGAGAAAAGTAAATAGACTAGGTATAAATATTTATAAATAAGTTTAAAATTGCTAATTTCCTAAAATAAGTATGTATTAAACAATATTTGGGAAAATATCATATTTCTATAATTAATTAATATAATAATATTGGATGACTTTCCTTACACTGTGATTATTTTAACTAAATTATATTTTAATAAAACTTATAAGTAGTCGCAACACAGTTAATTCTATCATCATACCAACAAATTAAATATTTCATAAATAAACATTTCATTAAAATCGTTCTGAACGATTTATTCTTTCAAGATTTAACAACTGGAATGCACTTTATATATCAATATTTTATAAAAATTTACTGAAATATAACACGTTAGAAACAAATCTGTTCAATCCATAAAATTTTTGTTATTTAAGAGAAATAAATAAAGTTAGAAAAAAGAAACCATAATCCAAAATACAGTTTTTCACAATAAGCTTTTACTTTCGGCCTGGACCATAGACGAATAGAATGGCACTGACCGCCCGAGTCACGTAATTGGCACCCCAATTTATTCGTGGGCGTAGGCGATAGGCGATTAGACAGCAACGGGGTGTTTTAGTGGGTAGTAGGGTGTGACTATCTTTCCCGAATCCTAGATACCCTCCGATCCCCCGGGCCAAAGACAGTCGTCAATCGAAATTTTTCCTCGAAATACAAATGGTTGACCATTGCTAATTGTCCATTAGCCCAGGCACTAAGCGGTAGGAGAACACAGCAGGCTTTTTTAGCCGTGTAGAGTCCCACAAACCTTCCGACTTCCCGATTACGAGGGACTCGTAAAAAGGTTATCCTCAAAAAAAGCTTTACTTTATAAATATGTAATAAAAACGTAACATTATTGATTTATTATACAATTTCAAGAGTTTAACTTTATTATTTTATTAGTTTTGAAATCGCACAGGATTTAAACATGTTTTACAAATAAATACTCTATTGGAGAGTTCGTTTTAACATATTTCGTAATTGAAAAACTCCTATATATTGGAATTCGATATATATTCCGAATACTTGAAAGAAAATAATTATTTTTTACTTACGTCGCTATAAACATTGAGTTGAATATACATTTTATTCTTGTAACACCACATTCAAAATACAAGCTACAAACATTTATAAAATATTAAACATTTACTACACAATATGTATTTATAAAAATATGTTGAGAGCCATTGGCAATTTCCTAATAATATCTTGTATTGTACAAGAAAATTTTTCCTATTGACTGAATATGGATAATGTAGAAATTGTAGTTATAGTAACAATAGTTATCAAAAAATGTATAACAATTATTAAAATCAATAATATTGTTCAAATATTAGAACTATCATTTATTTTTTAAATATATGGCACATAGAGAACACGGACACAAGCTCTTCCTACATCAACATTTCTCAATACAACAACGAAAATACATTGATAGCAAACATTTAAACTCCTTTTTACTAAAATATATATACCGAAGCTTATCAAATTTATGTTTTAAACATGTTCTATAATATCCTTTTAGAATTTTCGTGAACTTATGTGAGCTGTTTTTTTTATTGTTAAAAAACAGCAGACAGGCTAGTTTCCCACTTAATATGTAGTAAGCAGTTACCGTCGCCTATGGATGTTTGCAATGCAAGGGGTACCGCAAACATGCTACCCTTCATAGGGGTAATAACAAACTAATAAAAATAAAATGATATGATTATTCTTCCATTTACATCCAAAACTATAATCAAATAATGTTGCTTATAATTTTTTTAATAATGTATCGATTGATCAACAAACGGTGTACCGTTTTTTGCAACGGTTTTAAACACAGTATGGATTCAATGATCGCCCTTTTCCACTTCAGTGAGTTCGTGTAAAGCTACCTCCCTTTCATTTTGTATTTCACGCGTTTTATCGATATCGTCTTGGGATAAAGCTGTCACTATAATTGCACCGAGCGCGTCGCATACCACGTTAATCGTTGTGCGGAAACGGTCACTGAAAAAAAACCAGAACCTTTAATTATCTTTGTACCAAGTTTAGTGCTAAAACAATTCCTACAAATGCATTGTGCAAGCAAGACAATCCAAGCGGGTAAATTATTAAAATCAATAGATTTATAGAATTTATACTCTCATATGATAGAACAGAGTTTAAGGTCCGATTGTGAGTTCTATCATAGGAGAAATAGAGTGAACATTGTTTGAAGCCAATCAGTAATATCCGTTTAATAAATAAATAAATAAATAGCAACAATTCACACAGCACCAGTTCTAATCCCAAAACAGCAAAGCGCTTGTATTAAGAATACTAGTTGACCCGGGAAACGTTGTTCTGCCGTATAAAATAAAATAAAAAAAGTAGTATATGTCCTTCTCCAAGGTACCAATCTATGACTATACCGAAATTCATCAAAACTGATTCAGCGATTTAGAAGTGAAAGCGTATCAAACATACAAACTCACTTTCGCATTTGTAAGATTAGTAAGGATAATACATAAAAACAATTATATTTGGAACAAGAATCGACCGTGATCCTCATAAGTATTCCGAATGTCCAAAGCCGTTGCGCCAGGGAGGTCGTCTGATACTCCATCCTTGCAAGGAATATCAAGGAAGGTTGGGTCTTGAAGATCTTTATCCCTTTTACTCCATCAAGCAAGTATGGTGGTCTTTCAATGTTTATAAATATATTAACGACCTCCATGGCGCAATGGTTTTCGCACATTGGTGTACCTGCAAGGGTCACCGATTCGATTCCCCTCCCGAGTCTGGATGTTGAATATGTTTTTATTTACAAAATAAAAGTATATAGTAGCATACAAGTTATCTAGTACCCATAACAAGTGCTCTGGTGCTTACTTTGTAACTAGAGGGCGACGCATGAATTATCATGATATATTTATTTATTAACTATGCTAAATATCAATTATTGAACAGGTTAATATTTTTATCCGTGCAGAATACTGACCTCTGCGGCCGGGGTCGGCTTGTCGTAAAAGCGAATAACTACGTGGTAGGACTCCAAACCCGTTTGGATGGCGACCACCTTTGATACCGCCATAATAACTTTGTGTTGTGTTCCGGCATTAGTGACTCAAATTCCTGTACCGTTATGGGACAGAAGCGTGTTCGCGATGCCACTGGCGTTACACCCATAGGTGACGGTAACTTATAAATTCTAAGTGGGCCGTCAGCCTGTTTGCTGTCCTACAGTATTGAAAAAAATTTATAAAAACAGAATTGATTAGATTGCAATATTGAAAAAAAAACTTACAGCAGCCAATCAACGGCGAGAATGATTGAGACGTCTTCAGCGGGTAGGTTAACAGTGTCGAGAACCATTACCATGGTGACCAAACCAGCCTGCGGGATACCTGCTGCTCCAATACTAGCCGCAGTCGCTGTTACACTGAAATAAACAGTTACCTTCTAAATATATGTTTTTTTTTATATATAATACAATGTAATATATACGGAGGAGTGTAGTTTTATAATAATTTGTCAAATAACATAAAAGATTGTGTTTTACAATATACAAATTTAATTTACGAAATCTTCTTTTTGTATGTAGATAATAATCTAATTACTAACAATATTATTTGAAGACCAAGTTCTGTTCAGTTGCTATAACTTATTTACTAAATATTAGTAATATTTAAGTTGATATGTATAGTGAAATATGTTTTTATGATCAATAAAACTCTATAAATCTGTGAAGAGTGTGTCATGTGTCAAAATTGAATTCAACCAGAAGATTATAAGAGACACTGCTCAAGGGGAATGACTAATAATTTAAAAAAAATATATTCCTTTAAGTACCCTTTAATAGCATAAAAATAGAATGTGCATCAAATTGGAAACAAAAATAATATACCGATTTTTATGAGTACTTATGACAAATGAATCACTACTTTTATAAACATATTTCATAAATAAATACATGTTATACGTAAGCATTCACGCTTAAAATGAACCGCTTAAAGTGATCCCTGAATGTGTTCCGCGTGTAACAACTGCGCCAAGGCAGTCGTCTAGTTAGTTTTCTGTTTTTAATTGATGAAAAGATATTGACGCTTCAAAGAAAACCTTTACTAAACGACATTGATCTTTCCAGGAAAGTGACAAAGTTCAACTAATTAGAAAAAAATATATTATAACAGTATATAATGATCCAACAGAAAATGAATAATCATTTTAATAAACAATTAGGTGAATTATAATTCTTTTTTTCTAAATATTTGAATTTTAAATCACTTTCCTGGAAAATCCACTCAATGTCGCTTATATAGATTGAATAAATTTTTACTCAACATTAAACCATAACATATTTTAAACGACAAAGAAAAAAACATTACCTAACAGCGACGATCTTTCCAAACGACATGTCGATCTTCCTCAGCTGCGCAATGAATATAGCTGCCACGGCCTCGTACAGTGCAGTGCCGTCCATGTTGATGGTGGCCCCGATGGGGATGACGAAGCGAGTGATGCGAGGGTCCAAGCCCATGTCGTCGCAGCAACCTATCGTGATTGGCATCGTTGCTGAACTGGAAATAAAAAAAGGATAGAACTGTTTCCATTATAGGACTTTTAAGCTACATGTGCATAGTTTTCGACGTAATTTTATTGACGTTGCGACGAACGGCAATTACAAGAATAGTAAGATTTAAATTACGATAACACAAAAGCAAATTAAATCAAGTCTAAATCATATATTTCAATATAACATCTTACAGGTCATTTATTGAATGGCAAGCATTTACTACCGTTTCCAATATAAAATGCTGCCTAGAGAAGAAACAGCGAAACAAACTCCATAACGAGTGTTTTAACAAAAGTGTTATAACAAGTTTTTTTTTATTGATGTAGGAAAGCAGACAGGCTAACGGCCCGCCTAGAATTTAGCAGTTACCGTCGCCTATGGGTGTTTGCAACACCAGTGGCGACACGAACACGCTGCAGTTGCATAAGGGTACAGGAACTTGGGTCACTAATGCCTGAACACAACACAAGGTTATTATGGCAGCATACTTAAAACCAAAGGTGGTCGCCATCCAGACGGGCTCTAAGCCCTACCACGTAGCTAGAGTGGGTTGTTTTGTCGCCTTTTAGCACAGGCCGACCCCGGCCGCAGAGGTTAGTATTCTTTCTCCACCTCAGCACGGATTTATTCTCTGTAACAAATTCGAATTTTAAATAATTTCCTGAATTTGTAGTTTTCTTCTTAGGATTTTTGCAACCAGACAATAAAGCATTAATCTTTTCAAACTATATATTACACGTGCAGGGGCATAAGAATACTGAACATTGCGGCCGAGGTCCGCCTGTCGTAAAAAGCGACAGGCTAAACAATCGAAACTCCAATCCCGTCTGGATGGCAACCAATTGCTGGTTTTATATGCCACCATAATAACGTCGTGTTGTGTTCTGGTATAAGGGATTAAGTTCCAGTACCACTACGCAGATGCCTATGACGTCACAAACATCCATAGATGACGGTAACTGCTAACTACTAAGTGGGCCCTCGGCCTGCCTGCAGGCCAAACCTCAGCCAGTCTTACTACAGCAATAAAAAAATTACATTATAGAATAAGCCATTATTAATAAGGTTGGTATTACTGGAGCAAAAAACGATGCTAAAGAAGTTTTTCACTTCAAAAACAAATAAATATACAAAGAGCTTTCTTACCTGGAAGCAGTACCGAAAGCAGTGGCCATAACCTGTCCCATCTTAGCCAAATATTTGCAAGGCAATTTCTTCGTGGCCAGTATGAACAGAAGACTCAATGTTCCGAAACCATGAAGGAACAGCCCAAGTATCACAGTCACAAAGTAAAGACCTAATCGTCCCATCAATTCTGCAAATGACTCGATTTCCATAATCTTCGCTGTTACTAAGAAGAAAACACCGAATGGTGAAAGCCTGGAATGTAAATTAGTATCAATTATTTTCTATATTTAATATTTTCCCAGTTACTCATTACCGCCATCTTTGTGGCATATATCTCCTAGACTAACTTTGTTTTCGTAAAAGCTCTGAATAATATTCCCTAAATACAATTTTTTACTTTAAAAACCGCACAAAAATAAAAAAGTCATAAAATTATCACGGTTAATATTTTCCTGGAATTTCATATTTAGCTAGCCCCTAGTTTTCATATTTCCTACTCTAGGTGCTATTGGTGTCATGTTTTGTTCTCCGTATGGAGCTATCGCACAACGACGACCTTATAAGACAGCGTAATAAGTACCGCGACGTCATTTATAACAACCACTTCAACAGGTTTATAGCACGTGAATTTACTGTTCGTTGTTTTTAGCAACGTTATGAATGTGGCTTCTAACGTTCAGTGATTCTATTCTATTATTCAGTGAAAAGTTTTAATTTTAATGAAGCGTTATTGCTTTACGTTTGTAACAGATTTAGCACGGCCAAAATTAGGGATCTAACGTAAAAAATCAGACATCGTAAAATATGATGGGAATGTTTTTGTTTAAGTTAGTCACAATTATTAAATTATCTTGTATCTCTATGCTAAAATAAACAGTCAAAGAAGAGCACAGACGCAAAGGCGTGCGAAAGTTTTGTCCTACGAAGAAAAACTCTCTTTCTTAAAAGGAGAGATAAAGATGAAGTTAGCGATAGATATAAAATGATTTATAGCCAAAGTAATACCAACTGGTATCAGAGTCGGAGAGCAATGTAGAGGTGACGGGTTCGATTCCTGTCTCGCGTCTGGCGTGTATAATATGTAATTTTTACCAAAAAAAAAGTATATAAGTAGTATATCAGTTATTTAGTACCCATAATACAAGTGCTATGCTAATTAGTTTGGGACTAGATGGCGCTGTGTGAATTGACACAAAAATTGTACATAAACTTGTATATCCAGATCACCAAACGCTCGGGTATATTACCCGTTTTCTCCACACGGAGAGCCAAGTCCAGCAGTGGGACGATACGAGCTCTTATTAGTTTACCATTCAAAACTATTAAAAAAATTCTTATAGTTACCATATAACCCATCCAGTAATTATCATCATGGCTTCAGATAACGAATGGAAGAAGTTCTGCAGTGGTCTACTCTGCTCACCCATTTTCCCGAGGGTTATACCCAGAACAATACTGAAGAAGACCAAACCCAAAACATTGCTGCCGCTTTGGTAATCACCCTCAATCTTGTAGGTTTCCAGTTTACCTAGAAACCAATTAAAATTTGATTAAATCTATAGCGCTTTTTTACTTTGAAACTTGAAGGCGACGTATTTGTCACTCATATTTATTCATTTTAAAATTTTACGCCTTTTAAGTGCATAGTTTTGTTCTATTAATACTACAGCAGTTTTTTAAGTTTTCACGGCGATTTTTCGTTATTCATCTGTTTTCAATCGCTTGATTGCACGATAAAAGGTCGCAGTAATGTGTAGCATCACTCAAGAGCAAAGACTTCTTGGCTATGATAATGCCTTCGAGAGAAGTGGAAGTAAGATCAAGACTTCTTAATAATAATAATAATTTTATTTGCTAAACATGTTTACAATACAATGACTACATTTGATATACTACATTGCATTTGGTTAGAAAATTATAGTAATTAGCCGACATGTTATGCCAAGTTTGGCGTGCAAAATTTAAATGAGTAGGCCTTTTCTGCTGCCCTATGTATGTCTTAAAAAGACAATTGTTAAAAAGTAATATATGATAATGATATGATGTATATATACATGTATACAAATGATGTAATGTGATACGCAACTTGCTAGAGCTAAAAAAGAAATGAGTCAAATATAGATTCACGACAAAAAGGCGAAGATATGGTGATGACGATAAATTAAGAATACTGGAAATAGAACATATGTGCAGACTTCATACAACATATGGTAAGAAGAGTTACACTAAGTAATCATATGTACCTTTAATAATAGATGGATCATCTGCCTTGTAAACAAGCCTTGTTCTGTACGAAGCAATGGTAGCTTGAGCGATGTTTTCAGGGAATACATTTCTAAAAAAACAAACAATATTTAATAACTTACACGCAACAAACTTTACCAATATTACTCAAGGTGCTTCTGGATCACGTACAGGACGTTCGAGTGTGGTTTCTTGGATAAAATGCACCTCTAAGTCAAATAGACGCCTATTGTGTATATTAGAACATCACTATTGGCTCCAAACTGAACATCCTGAGGAAACCTGTACACCAAGTTCACCAGTAATAACTGCTACGTCTTGGACCAAAATTCCTTCAACATAAATGCTAGTAAATTACACACACGTGCTCTTAAACGACCTATAAGATGAATATACAGTAAGAACGGAAGCGCTCTGACCCTACAGTATTCAAGAGAGGCAGTGCCTTGAGATAAAAGATTTATCCTTGACCTTGAGGAAATTGCTTGTGATTTGAATGTGCTTGTTCAAGAATTTAATGTATTTGCAAGTACTATCGAGTTTACTGTGGTGTACATGGGAAATGTTCATTATATACAGTTTACCCTGCAAACGTTGTTCTGCCATATGAATAATAATAATAAAATATATAATTACGTTCACCCCTATTTCATTCCATTCAAGTTTCATTTTAGCAACAAAAAGTAGAATATTTCCTTTTCTAAGGGGCCGTCCATAAATTACGTCACACGAATTTTAGGAATTTTTAGCCCCTTCTCCAGTCCTTGTCACAGGTTGTCACATTTTTAGAACCCCCCCCCCCCCCCTCCTGGTTTGCAAATTAAATTAAACAACGCTTGTTTTTTAATATAACAGTATAATAGTAGATGGTAAATGGATTGTTTGCTTATTTCAAAAGTATTATAAGTAAATACATATGCGCTAAAAATGCAAGAAGAAGCCAGGAGTATCAATTGTCCATGGTAGTTAGAGGATTTTCTCCTCCCGATTGGTGTGTTTCGCGCCCTTTTGAGGTAGTTGTGGGCAGTTAACGCTACTTCCCATCATCAAGGACATAAGGAAAACTAAGTTGAAGCTTGGAGGATGTTTTAAGTGGAAATCTGGAATGAAACTTGTAAATGTGGATGGAGGTTTCGTGCGTTTCCAGCTGCTAGACCCACACAAAACTGCCGTGATCTTGCGCGGTAGGTCTTTTGTATGAAAAGAAAAGTTTTGTTTTTACTATTCCACGCAATTTTTAGTTTTTAATTTAATTTTTATTATTAAAACCTTCCGTGTGCCTTAAGGAACATACGAAAAAAAATTAGCCGAATTGGTCGAGCCATTCTCGAGTTTTGCGCTTAGCAACATTCATTTTTATTTAATCATGATTCTTATTTCAAAAATATCACACAAATGGGAGAACGCCAAACGAATTCTCGAATATAATTTATTTTTGCTTACCCCTAGATGTAATCAATTCATTTAAGGCAGAAAATGAGAGAGCTAAATTATATTACCGACATTTCCGCTTGATCCGGAAGGTGCTCCCGTAATCAAATATTAAGAAATGTACGCAATCATTTGAATTCATCATTTATTAGTACTTTGTTGTATAATGAATATGCTACGAATATGTCCTCTCTCGGCTATATTTTAGTGTATTATAAGTAAATTAATTAGCATATCGACGTTATCAAACCAATAACTGGTACCTAGTCAGGTCATAAGTATTGTCACACAGTAAAAACTTTTCTTTTAGAATGCTGGCCACAAAAAAGTTTATTGAATTCGAATTTCGAATTGTTCATGAAAATAAAAATGTATAACTTTTAGAATTTTACTCATTTTTAAATATGGAGTGGACGCTTAAAGAAGACCGTGTTGCAGTTATTGCGTTGCATCGTTGCGGTTACGCGCCAATTCAAATTTTTAACATACTGAAAAATTTGAATATTACCAAAAGATTCGTTTATCGTATCATCAAACGATACAATGAAGACTCTAGTGTAGATGACAGGTCAAGAAGTGGTCGCCCTCGGTCTGTTAGGACTCCAGCAGTGATAAAAGCTGTGAAGGCACGAATTCAAAGAAATCCCAAACGTAAGCAGAAACTGTTGGCCCTTCAGATGGGGTTAAGCAGAACCACGGTGAAAAGGGTGTTAAATGAAGACTTAGGGCTTCGGGCATATCGAAGAAAAAGAGGACATCGTTTGAATGCTCGTCTAATGGACCTGAGACTGAAGAGATGCCGCGCTTTGTTGAAGCGGTACGCGGGAAAAAAATATCGGGAAATTCTTTTTTCGGATGAAAAAATGTTTACCGTAGAAGAGAGCTACAACAAACAGTAGTGAAGAAGCGAGCAACCGTATTCCGCGTGTCCAACGAGGTCATTTTCCATCCTCGCTCATGGTATGGTTGGGAGTTTCTTATTGGGGCTTAACAGAGGTACATTTTTGTGAGAAAGGTGTAAAAACGAATGCTGTTGTGTATCAAAATACAGTCCTGACGAACCTTGTGGAACCTGTTTCTCATACCATGTTCAATAACAGGCACTGGGTATTCCAACAAGATTCGGCGCCAGCTCATAGAGCGAAGAGCACACAAGACTGGCTGGCGGCGCGTGAAATCGACTTCATCCGGCACGAAGACTGGCCCTCCTCCAGTCCAGATTTGAATCCGTTAGATTACAAGATATGGCAACACTTGGAGGAAAAGGCGTGCTCAAAGCCTCATCCCAATTTGGAGTCACTCAAGACATCCTTGATTAAGGCAGCCGCCGATATTGACATGGACCTCGTTCGTGCTGCGATAGACAACTGGCCGCGCAGATTGAAGGCTTGTATTCAAAATCACGGAGGTCATTTTGAATAAACTTTAATGTCATAAGAATCTATGTTTTGTTAAGTTCATTTTGGTATATGAATGGTTACATAATTAATAAACTTGTTACAATTATTTTACATTAAACATGTGACAGAATTTATGACCTGACTAGGTATGTGAACTTTTTTGAGATTAAAACATTTTATTTTAACTATTATGACTAGTTTGGCACCCAAACTTTGATATATAAAAACCGCTCTGTGATTATAATCAATACATTACTTTAATATAAATCACTTAAAAATGAATTGTTTCCCATAAAATTTTACATGAGAATGTAATGTATAATAATAAAAAAACAATTCCATATCTCAAAATTTAACTCTTTGCACATAGCAGATATTGGTTTGACAACAACGATATGTAAACTATATTAAAAGTTCTGAGCTAAGTAATCTAATATTTCCATCCAATACCAAATAAATATTCATAATTCTAAATGATGGTAGAAATCTTTAAATTAAATCATATCACGCTTCTTTATGTCCGTGAAATAAAATTACACGACAAAATGAAGATGTATTCACCGATTGGAGTTTAGCAAAACGGCAATTTGTATCTCGTAGTCACTATTGTCTTGTTTGATTGATCGTCTTCAGGGCTGGCAACGGCCTTAATCGTGAAATATACTATCTTCAATAATCCATCAGATCTATTTTAATTCTTTATTAAGGATAGACCCTATAAATTATGGCTTCATGCTTGTAAATCACTAATTTTTTAAGAGTTTATTTCTGACAACTTTTTAAGGAAGACCTTGGGAAATTGAGGTGAGGGTATAGGAAAGTAGGTCAACTCTAGCATGAATGCTTCATTGTAATCAGAATTCGGACCCAAAATTATCCTGATTCATTCTAGATTAGTTGCTTGTTGGACACTGCATATCATCTGAAGTTGATACCTAGCGTCAAATCCCGCTCCCCTCATAATAACCAAATAACCAAATATTGGTGGACTTTGGAACTTGGATGTTATAACAGTGCAACTTAGTCTTTGCATTAAGAATATCAGTAAAATTATGTTAATGTATTATTAATGTGTCTGTCAGCCCTATCACTATGTAGGGCATATCTAGTGATGAAGAGTGACGACTGGGGAACCAACCGGTGGTCCATTTCGCTTCGACGCTGCAATTGTCAATTACACAGAGTAGTAATTTTGATATTTCACACATGCGTTGTCGTTTATTACATTGTTTGATTGTAGTTGTAACTATTTTCATTTTTGCTTATTATGTAATGTGTTCCATTTGTGTTTTATTTACTTCAAATGTATGGTATTTGTCAGAAAAATTAATAAAATTTTCTATAATCAGTATTTATATTAAATCTAATTATTGCGAACCAAGGCTTATAGAAACTACTATTTTATATACTATAAGAAAGATATAGACTGCTATCTAAACAAATTCAAAACGCATTTACTAACTTTTAATTGTAGTTTTACTGAATACTTTTCACATATTTTTTTCGTTACTATTACAAATTCAGCAATTGAGGACAAACAACTGGAAAAAATAATCTTACAATGAAGCAACAAATATAGTATATCAAAACCTACCTACAAACTCAAATAATCAGACGTCAAAATACTTCAACATACAGTTATTTTTTCAGTTACATTTGCATGTAATGTAATAACAGCTGATAACGTCCAACTGCTGGGCTTGAGTCTCACCCTAGGGGAAACAATATACCCGCCACGCTTGTCCAAGGCGGAGTGATGGATTACACATACCCTTGACAATGTTTTCCCCAACGATGTATTCCTTTACTAACGTGGCAATTGTGTTATAATATTAAGGTGACCATTTACTGAGTTTTGTACTCTTTTCTCGCAAACCGTACTCTTAACTAAAAATAGTTGGTCACCTCAATAATATGCACATTAACCTACCTAAACAGTGCTATCATAGTATTCGAACCCGTGATCTTTATGCTGGTCTCCGAGTGTGAGTCTATTTGGCTATATTTTTCTATTGCTGAAGAACAGCAGTCAGTCGGCACACTTAACAGTAAACAGTTACCGTCGCCTATGGATGTTTGCGACGCTAGGGGCACCGAGAGCACGCTGCTGCCCCATAGGGGTACAGGAACCAGGGCCACTAATACCGGAACTCAACACAGGGTTGTTATGGCGGCATACTTAAGTAGGTGGGTGGGTTGTTTTGTCGCCTTTTATGACAGGTCCAAAGGTTAGTATTCCTCCGCCAAAAATACTACTTTGAACACATGTTCACATATATAAATAACGAGCAGTTTTCGAGGTATTTAAATAAAAAGTAAAATTCAACGTTGAAAAATCGATATTCCAATTGCTTAAAGTGCAAATCAAATGGACCTTAATAAGTATGGGCGATCTCTTGACCCGTGAGGCCGCTCTTAACTTCTCGAACGCCGAATTGAATCACTGATTGGGGTCTATATTGAATATGTATAATTCCTTGGTGCGTAGTCTTCTTGAATATGCTTCTCAGATATGGAATCCTATGTATGATGTATATATTAATCGAATAGAATCTATTCAACGTAGATTTTTAAGACTTTTGGAGTATAAATGTAATGGTACTGAATCCAATTATGAAGCTAGATGTATCAAGCATCACTTGATGCCACTGTGTGAAAGGCGTAACATAGCTGACGTAGTTAATGATCAGTAAAATAGCCCAATCAAAAGTAGACTCGCCTTATCTTTTGTCTAAAATCAATATAAAAGTACCAAATAAAGCTCTTAGAAATCCCTTGCAATTCTTGACACCGCGCTTATTCTGTAACTATAGGGTAAATTATTATTATTAGAGTATCTAAGAAAGTAAATGAACTGGTTATTTGTCGAGAATTAGATCTATTTAATGACACACCTAATCAAATAAAAAATATTTTTGCGAAATGTTGGTTTGAAGCTTATGTCTAAATATTTGGCTTGATTATGCTGTTTAAGCATAAAAAAAAAACTGTTAGTGTTTAACTAACAGTTTTTTTTTATCAGTTGTATATATGTGAAAACATATAATCGGTTATAGATATATATTTAGCTATTTATGTAATTGTCAACTGTTTGTTTTCCGAATAAATAAAATGAAATAAAAATAAAATATATCACAACAATTTGCATTAACTCGATATGAAACTAATTAGAACATAAGAAAAATGAGGTCGGCATAGAACTCTATAACTCTAAAATGGTTCAGCTTTGGCGATTAATCCTGTCCTTCTTAGCGTACATAAAGAGTGGTCGTTGCAGGAGCGACACAGAGCTGTAGCAGAAATATGCCGTAGAGATGGTGTAGTAGAATAGGAAACAGTCAAACCGTATTAAATAAAGCCGTAGTAAAAAACCACGCTAAAAACGTAGACCCCAATAGTGGTGGATTCTTATAGATGATATGCATAAAATCAAATATAATTTGATTATTAAACAAAAACTTGGCATAACCTGTATTTTGGAAACTGGTAAACATTGTAGCATCATATATTACAACTGAATTGAGTACATCCTAACTAATTTGATAAATGCGAAAGTGAGTTTCTTTGTATGTTACGCTTTCACGCCCAAACCTGAACCAATTTTAATGAATTTTTGTATAGTCATAGCTTGTATCTTGGAGAAGGACATAGGCTACGTTTTTAAATTTATATGGCAGAACAACGTTTGCCGGGTCAACTAGATTAAAATAAATACTCAACCAAATTTATATATATAAAAATAACAGCTCATAACGTAACTCTGAGCTTTTGACTGACTTATGTTACTAATAATATAACTAAATTGAAAACTGGAACTTTATAAGATTCTAAAAACTGTACATATTGGATAACGGATTTAAAACTAAGGTCATTATGACGATGACACAATTAAAACCTGGAGTTAAATTATTACAGAACTAAATTGTCATAGTGTGAGCGGAAGGCAAAAATTATCCCGACATGTAACACCTATTAAAATTATTAAGCCAATGAATGAAAGCGTCATGTGACATTTCTACTCTACCCAAATACCTGTGTTAGATTTTATATACGGTAACTTCCCGGAATTGAAATTTGGTAATTTCGAAAAACAGTTTTACATATTTTGTCCGTCAATTCAGAGAAAAATTGTACGATTAATTTGCACCATAGATTTGTAGACGAAAAATATTTATTTATTTACGTTATTATATATTTTTAATATGTAGGGAAGTAAGGAGAATCATCTAAACATGATGTGTTTAAAAGTCTCGATCAAAATGCGTAAAAAGTAAAAAGTCGCCACAATCGCGTCAGTGTAAATTTTAGAGGAAAACGCCTATAGATATATTAGAGTGGAATATAGAATTTTTAACTCAGTTCAATTCGTATTCTATAGCTATATTCATAGCATCCACCGTAGCTGCACCAGCGCCGCACTCTAGCGGTTTTTTGAACTAAAATTCCCCGTTTATGATGTTTCTCTTTACTTTTGCCCTCCATAAGTTTTAATATTTGTTTACTTATCAATACATATGAAATGTCATATATATAAGTGAACAAATATTAAAAATTATAAATATAAATACTGCTACTAACGTAATGGGTTTAGTATTACTTTTATATTCTTTATTAATACCAGTCATGAACAAATAATTTTATTATGTGAAAATTGAAGGAGTGTAAGTGTACATGCGTCATAGAATTCTTTTATTTTTCAAATGAAATACAATTAAAATTCAAAAAACGAAATGCGATAGTTTGTTTATCGAAATAAACTATTTGGCATTAATTTAAAAATAATTAGACGAACTCTTTTGCTTATATCTTATTCGAGTTCAAAAAAATGTTTAACAATTAAAAATAAATAGGTATCAAATTAATTCATTAGATTTCTATTGCTATTTAAGTTCTTACCTGCATTAAAATAAAAAGTAGTAAACACAAACTCCCTCTTTATTTTGATACTAGACGAACTATTAAGCATTGGGGCTCGTATATAGATTCAAACTAATGAAAGTAACATGTTCATCAAAAATTGGCAATATTTTTTTTAAATTAAGAATTATTACGAGATAATGGTTGCTGGAATTAATTATAGAGAAAGAAGACGTAAATAACACAAAGTGAGTTGTCTCGAAAGAGGAAATTAATATTTAACAGTATAATATATGTATTTGTGAATATATGTATAATCCTTGTAGTGTAATATTGTCACGATCTTTATTTTGCCTCTTGAACTTACCGTATCAAATCTAACAACGTGTCGGATGTGAGAGTATCTTTACTGACAACTTTAGTCGTGTTCGGCTGCTTATAGTTCGATGAGTTGATACCAGGCTTGATGGTTGTCACCAGAGCTATACCCAACATCACAGCACACACAGTTGTTGTCATGTAGTAGATAATTGCGCGAAGACCAACCCTGAAGATACAAATTTTATAAATATTTTTCCTTTTAAGCGTTTTTTATGCTGTAGGACAACAGACAGGCTGACGACCCGCTTAGAATTCAGCGGTTACTGTCGCCTATGGGTGTTTGCAACGCCAGTGGTATCGTAAACACGCTGCTGTTCCATAAGGGTAAGGGTACAGGAACTTGGTTAGTAATGTCGCAACACAACACAAAGTTACTATGGCGGCATACTTAAGACCAAAGGGTGTCGTCATCTAGACGGACTGAAGGGTTTGTAGTATCCGTAACACAAGTGCTCACGCTACTTAGTTTGGGACTAGAGGGCACTCTGTGAATTGTGCCAGTATATTTATTATAATTATTATTAATTATAAATCCTAACTGTTTTATATTACTGTAGACAGCAGACAGGCTGAGGGTCCATTAATAACAAGCGTTAAGCTCGCTATGGATGTTTGCGACGCCAAGGCACCAGTAATACCCTGCCATCCGTCTAGGGGTACTACAACCTAGGTCACTGATGCCGGAACACAACACAAGATTATTATGACAACATATTTAAAGACCAGACGTGGTTGCCATTCAGACAGGCTTGAAGTCCTACCATCGAGATAGGGTGGTTTTGTCACTTTTTACGGCAGGCCGCTCTAGGCTGCAGGGGTCAGTATCCTTCTACAAGACAAGGTAAAAGATTACTCGCTCTTTACATAAAGTGTGAATTTATGTGAAGAATGTTGATTTGTAAGGAATTCCACAATTTTTTTGGAGTCCAAGTCTACTTCATCTGCTAGTGGTGCAGTGCTATGATGCATAATGCATTGCCTGCCATCTTCAATTAGACTAACGATGTATCTCAGCACCGAATATAACGTATTATATTAAACCTAAAAAAATCCACTCACTTGCCCGATAAACCTAAATCCAGAGATCCAATAGCAGACACAATAGAAGAAACCAGAAGTGGCACGATCAGGCATTTCAACATCCTCAGAAACAGTTCTCCCGGATATTGGAAGTACATGACCTCTCTCTTCGACCATTCATGTCCAGACGCCCGTAAACTCCATCCTAGTGCTGTCCCAGCCACAACGCCTATGACTGTCATCAAGGTCAAGAGGTTCTCCCTGACAAAACCAGTGCACCCATTGCGTCTAATTTGAAGCGGCATTTTGGTTGTCGATGTTTCTAAAACATAACAATATAATTTTTATTACTATTTTAAACATAGTTGAATCTTCAAAGACTATATAGCACAATTTTGAGCTCATGATAAAATTAATATAGCAATTTAATTTGCACACGAAAGCTTTACATATGTATATTCTAACTTATTGTTACAAATATGAATGAAATCATTGGCTTGTTATTGAAGGCTTATATTTTAACTGAAATTGTAAAGTTTATATACATTTTTGTTGAGAAAAACAAAGTAATTAATCACATTTTTTTTACATAGGTTAAAAGGTATTAATGTTTTGGAATCTCATTATGTTAAAAAGTAGGTTGTTTTAATTAAAATTTAAAATTAATCTCAGTTCATTATAATTTATTTCATAATTTAATTCAGTATAAGTATAATTTAAGTGTCTATTAATTGAGCCCAGTTTAGGGATATACTTCCCAGTGTTGTTATGCGCCATTAATTTTTTTATTATTGAGAAATAGCAGACAAGCTGTGTCTCACTTAACATTAAACAGGTACCGTTGCCTGTGGATATTTGCATCGCTAGGGATACCGCGAACATACTGTGTACTGTCAATATGAGAATACTGGAACCTAGGTCCCTAATGCCGGAACACAAGGTTATTATGGCGATATACTTACAAACCCAGTGTGGTTGCCATCCAGACGAGCTTGGGACCCTACTACGTATTTAGGGTTGTTTTGTCGCCTTTCAAGACAGACTGACCCCAGCTGCAAGGGTTAGTATTTTTACTACGCCCCTGCATGGAGAAATAAAGAGAAATTAGTTTAAATACAAAAATAAATACAATTAAAAAAAGGAAGAATAAACTATAATACACAATTTACTTTTCCCAACAAGTATTCGTCATTCAACACAAGTTAGAAATGATCCTGATAAACCTCGATGGAAATAAAGTTTTAATTAGTAATAACACGAATGCTTGCGTTTTATAGCATTTAAATTACTTCATATCTAACTTGTGGTTATTTAAATCGTTCAAAATTTAGACTTGTAGTTGTATAGTTTCCGTTTCGATACAATATAGTCTATTAAAATCTAATTGACAAACTGTCGTCAAATGACTGAAAGGTGAAATATTCGAACACTATAATGAATTAAATAGTGTAACAAGCTGACCCGGCAAACGCTGTTCTGCCATAATACATTACAACCCTATCGGTTTTCCTAAAATCCGTCCTTAGTGAGCATCTACTAATGACATCAGTATCTTATATCTTTAAACGAGCAATTCTTGTATATATATATATATATATATATATATATATATATATATATATATATATATATATATATATATATATATATATATATATATATATATATATATATATATATATATATATATATATATATATATAATATATATATATATACAATTGGAATCTCGGAATCGGTTCCAAGAATTTTCATGAAATTTAGTATACGGGGGGTTTCGGGGGCGATAAATCGATCTAGCTAGGAATCATTTCTAGAAAATGTCAAAAGGTGGCATTTGAGTAGTCCCAATTTAAACTGAAAAATGACTCTTCCTGACATCTATCGGCGAATAATAATACTATTTTTTTTTAAATTGCTTTAACGACACAACAACACTAAAGCTATTCCAGCAGATGGCGTTATTAAGTAACACGAAGTCAATGAGTGTTTGCTTTGAGGTTAGACTAAGAAAATCAATTGTTAATTTCCAAAAAAAAAAAAATACCGAGCAAAGCTCGGTCATCCGGATATTGATAAATAAAGTCAAACGAGTGTATAATTTTAAAGATCTCATGATGAATGGTATTTCGCTTATATTAATTTATATATATAAAGATTAATTTGGATTTTTACCGGACGACTGCCGTGATTCTCAGCTCCAATTAAGGCTTGGGTCCCAAAGATCTTGGTAGGATCCCTCACACCCTAATATAGTTCACAATTCAATTTAAATTGTATCTCAATCGGTACGGATGTCACAGACGCTCATCTGCTCAGTTTAAATTAGCCCAGGAACTTGGCAACTATTATCAGCTATTATTATAATCAATTGTAATTACACGTGGATATTTATTTATGAAGGCCTACGTTTGGTACCCGTTAAGAATCAAGCTGTTTATTTATTTACAAAATGAAAAGTATAGAATATATCAGTTATCTAGTATCTATAATACAAGCGCTCTACAACTTGGGACTAAATGGGGCTTCCCCGGAGGCCGGTGGAAGCGTCAACAATTTTCCCCGGTATACAAAAATTGGACTTTATGACGCTGTGTAAATTGTTACACTATATGTGTTTATTATTATTTATATATAAAAAGATCGATTTACAAATCATTTCAAATACAAAGATAGGTAAATTATTATTTATAAATTTATAGACGTTAATTAATGACAATAATGTCAAAAATAAATGACAATGATAAAAAATACGTTATAATTAATAGACGTAATCTCATTATGAAAACGTTAAAGCAATAATGTTTAATTCATGATTTTTTTTCTGGAAGAGTAAAATGTTTTCACCTGCCACGCGAAGTCGTAAAGTATTACGTACGTCTATTCCTATAAAACTTAAAATTCTTATAAAATCTATAAATCTCTTTTGTCCAAAGTGCTGAGACTTACTCTATTTCAAAAAGCATCCAACTTAATAGTAAGCAGTTCCCGTCGCCTATAGATGTTTGCGACGCTAGGGGCGCCGCGAACACGTTGCTGTCCCATAAGGGTAAAGGAACGTTGGTCACTAATACCAGAACACAACACAATGTTATTATGGCGGCATACTTATGGCAAACGGGCTTGAGGCCCTACCACGCAGCTAGGGTTGTTTTGTCGCCAATTACGACAGGCCGCAGGGGTCAGTATTCTTACTCCGCCCCTGCACAGACAGATTTACAATAAAACAAATAATAATACATAACAAACAAAGATATAAAATACTAGCTGACAAACTTTGTACTGCCATATAAATATAAAAAACAGAACTTAATTACGTTCACCCCTATTTCACGCTCTTAAGATTTTCGTAAAAAAAGTAGACTATGTCGTTCTCCAAGCTCCACTATATTTATCCGTGCGGGGGCGGAGAAAGAATACTGACCTCTGCGGCCATAGTAATTTTGTGTTGTGTTCCGACATTAGTGACCCAAGTTCCTGTACCCTTATGGGAGAGCAGGGTGTTTGTGATACCACTAGCGTTGCAAACACCCATAGGCAACAGTAACTGCTAAATTCTAAGTGGACCGTTAGCCTGTCTGCTGTCCTACAGCAAAAAAAAATATCTCTGCACCAAATTAATCAAAATTGGTTCAGCGGCTTAGACGTGAACACGTAACAGACAGTCACTTTCACATTTATAATATTAGTATGGATGGTGTAATTCGTGCTAATTATTGTTATTTCGTATTCAGATACTTCGAAATATTTGTAACAAAAATAAGAAATAATAATTAGTTATTACTTCGTATCTCTTTCACGTCTCTATCACAAAAAATAACTGAATAGATATGATTAACGTGATCTCGAAGCGACGGACAAACATTGCAATCATGGCATTGCTAACAATCTCTATTAGGCAAACAAATTATGGTACATGAAGACTATAAATATAAATGTCATAAACTGAACATCCTGTACCTACAGCACCATAACATGTCCACAAAGATCCTATAAAGAAATATTTCTCTCACTTTTTTTACTAAGCATTAAATTGAAGCACTGGTCATTGCTAAGTGTTAGAGCTCCAATCCGATCAGGATGGCAAGCATCTCTTCTTCTTCTTGGTCTCTAAATATGCCGATATAATAACCTTGTGTCATGTTCCGGTATAAGTGACCTAGGTTTCAGTTTCGCTATGCAAAGAACAGTGTGATAAGGGTGCCCCTGGTATCACGAACATCAATAGGCGGCAATAACTGTTTACTACTAAGCTAATACTTATTTATTTATCTCTCAGTGATATAACCGAATAGGGTACTAGAAAATATCGAAATTTGGTTTTTGTGAAAGCGACTGCCGTTTGAATCCCAATCTGCAGGAAACACTGAACAGTCCCCCTTTTTACTATCTGTAAACTATCAATAGGAGTAATCCATCGGGAGCATATTATGAATCCCTAAATGGGGACCTTATTCTTATCTATAGCCCAAACTGTATACAAAAACCGTATATTGAATAAAGTAATCCAAATATCACGTATCTCTAGTCTGTTATACAATACTTAGTATATCATTCTAATTAAGTATCTTATTAACAATCAAAGGAATTCGTCTATTTTTTGGCAGGTGGAAATGCCTAACACATCCAGCCGCGTGGGCATTCCCATTGGCGCCCATTGGCGGTGGGATAGTGCGGGACTCCCCATTCAATGCTCCCGTACGTTCCCTTCACTAAGTTAGAGAATGCACGTTGCTGGTAAGCCCACTAAAACCACCCTGGTGTACCTTCGCATGCCTTGAGTGCCGAAGCCGCGGGACACGACAAACTAGTCGGCTATGATCAAGCCTACTCAAACATACAAAAATACTGGAACACGCTTTTTTTTACAATTTTTTAACGATTTTCACTGTAGTTGTTGAAAATGTTTCGAACTGCGAGCATTCGCTATTCGCGAATGCACGTGGGACCAGCCAGCGAATCCCCCGCGCGGATGTCGCCGCGGAAATCTTTATTTAGTAGTATCAATCGCACACTCCCCTCGCTCACACGATACACGTACCTGTGATAGTTAACTGGTGCAATGTATGTACTCATCACTCAGGCCACTACACACGCCGGTGTCGAGAAGGATGTACGCCTTGTTTCATTTATTAGGCACATTTGTTTCACTGCCGAATCTATTTAGTTTTGCACATTATATTTAAGCTATTTACTATTGTATTTAAAACAACTTTATAATAAATAAACTAATATTTATTAAGTTTTTTAAGATTAGATTTTTTAGAAAATAGATTACGATAAATATCAATATCAATTATTTCAAAACTAAACATTTTTGTTTATATTTTTTATGTAACTAAACATCTCGTAAACGAAGGAACGACATATTATTTTTTGTGTTTGATGGTCTCTTTACAATAAAGATTTTGAATTGATGCTTGATTGATTGAGATTGATGACATGTTTTTTTAATTTGAATCACTTGATAAATTTTAATTTGCATGCATATGGGGGTTAAAATTATCGTAAATAGTCACCCCTATCACCTCCTAACGGGAATACGTCGAATTACCAATAACCCTGTATAATCTTTAAAATAAATAAATAATAGAAAAACGAATATTTTTTTGTAACAACATTAATTTAATAAAATTGTATTTTGCTATTTTATTATTTAAATTAAAATTTATTTTATTTTGTGTATTCAGGGTAGCAAAATTTATTATAACAAAACACAATACCTAAAAATTAACCGCATAACAATCAGAGTATTTTATTTCAATTTTAATGTATCACAGTATTATATCGTCGTAGTCGTAGAATAGTGACGGATCTGACATATATTAAACTTTACAGGACAGCCATTTTAAAAATACACAAGCGTCATTTTACTATGAGAATCTATCATATGCGTAACTTTACCGACTGCTTGATTTGAAATATAAAATACATGTAATTTTTTTTTAATGTAGCAATAATATTTAGACAATGTAGTGTCCAAATATGGTAAAAAGTGAATTTTGGATTTTTTCAAATCCGACGTTATTCTACGATCACGACGATATTTATACAGTATTAAAAAAACGTCATAATATATTTTATTGACTCTCACCGTAATATTACAAAATTATATTATTAACGTCTATATTCACAAAATTGATTTTATAAAAACAAAAATTTTATTATAAATATTTTTTTAAAATTTTAATTTATATATTAAATAGACAGTTACATAATTACATTGGCTTAATAAAAATAACAGCATAAAAAACCACTAAGGTTTGTACAATGCCTTTTTTTTGTCTCGGGGAAAACCTCTCTTGACGGGTTCCCCCGGCCCGGGGGGGACCGAGGGATATGTGGGACTCCGGGGAAGATGTTCAGCCATCCGACTACCCACTAAAAAACCCCAGGGGAGTGTGGTGGTGGACTCCCGCTCCCGCTCCGCCGCCTCCTTTGCGGACATGACTGCCTCGCAAAAGGAGGCGACGGCCGTCCATTCAGAAGGTTTGTACAATGCCATCGAAACTTAAGTCTACGCACGTTCAAATGAATAATTAAAATTAGGTAACGAATTTTCTAAAAAGTATTTTTAAGTGAGGTTTTAATATTTTTTTTTTTTTGGTTATATTATTTCTTATATTTTTTGGTAAATCGTTTGATAATCTTGGAACTAAGTAGATAGTTGTGCACTTGCCGTACATACTCTTCGCGCCGCTATGCTAGTAGCAAATCGATTAAGAGTAACGGCCCTAGTATATACAGCGTGCTTCATTTTAGTTTGTATTTTTTTATTAAAAAAGTTTTCCTTGAGTATCATTTTTTAAATTGGATTCCTACAGGTAAAATATTGTAGTATTTAAAAAGACCACATTCATCATCAATAAATTTGTTTGATATTTAGGGAAAGCATATTTTTAAAAATTTTATTTTACAGTCTATGTATTGTATTTATGTAATATTTAAAGGTGCGATCATAACTCGTTCATCCATACTGGATATAAGATTCCTTTTAGCCTTTTTACCCATTTATATAAACTCACTGACGTATTAAACTAACCTTATTAAGTAGGGAGGTTGTCAACAGGTTGTAGAGCGACTTACAAACTCGTAAGCACTCTTAAAGTATGTATAATATAGCAAATTGTACATTTTGTATTACATAACATACTCATAACAACATTGTTAGGAAGCTCAAATTTTCTGTAGTTTTATTCATACTTAATGACAATCTCCATTTTTCAACTATATACTTTTTTACACTTAAAAAAGTAAATAGTGTGTATACTTTACATCTTTTATTTAATTCTATTTTGAATACAGTAATTGATCCGTTTATATATTTGAGCGATATTATAATACTTTTTCTTATCTATTTATTATGTAAATAAAATATAATTATTATTTATTGCCATACCTCCCTCCACATCAATATAAAACCAATAATGTTCTATAGCCCGGGTTGCCTGGAAGAGATCGCTCTGTAGCGATAAGGCCGCCCATTGTAAGTCAAGTAAATATTGATTGTGTAAATAAGTTTAATTGTTTTTGTAAGATTGGTTTATAAGTGTTATCTATCTATCTATCTATAATACTTTTTCTCAAAGAAAACAAATGGAGCAGATTAGTAATAGATTTTACCGGAGTAGTAGTTACTTCTGATTAAAAAGAAAAACTCAATAGTTCCTTAGACTTCCTTGTCGGTTTGAAAACTAGTTAAATAGAAATAAGTTCATGTTTTGAATAAGTTTTGAAAATATAAATTAATAAGAGAATCATTTACATAAATATGTTCATTATTTACATATATACTTGATCTGTCCAAATACCTGGCAGAAATCACTCTAAACGATTAGATCTTCTATTGTACTTACTCATTTTGCATATATAGATGCACAATTTTAATTCTAAGAAATTGTACATATGCATTAAATTATATATATATGTTCTTTTCATAAATTAATTTTACTATTACTAAAGCAAATATAAAGTAAATAAAATGTCGTTTTTCAGTTCTATTCTGAAGCACACGCCATTTTTATTTGTATCTAAGCATGTATATAGATTTAATAAAAATTTGTTTTCAGGTTTAAACTTATTGTTGGTAGATTAATATTTCAATTATTAAACTATGTTTTGTATATTATACAGTCTAAGCTTCGTTCGTTTTAAATCATTTATTAGTTTTGATTTTCTATTACTTTAACTGATAAATAATAAAGTTTCATTAATTTATTCAAAAATTAATTACAACTTTTATCTTCCATATAAATAAAAAAATTCAGTTACATGATACAGGTCAATATAAAACGTATAATGATAGAGGTCTGTAGTTGTGCGCGCATCACAGCAAAACTACTGGATAGATTTCAATTAAATTTTCTAAGTTATTTCGCAGACACTTGGCCCTTATCTAAAAAAATATTGCGATATCTTCATTTAATATAGTTATTGAAGTTTTAAGAAACATGTGTTTTCTTGCCGTAAACAAGTGGGGCAAGCGGTGTACGCGCATGCGTACTCTATTAATAGTTCTCATATTTTTCCGATTAACTTTTTTCTGTTATTCGACTAGCGAAGCAGGCGAGAACGGCTGGTCAGAAATATAATGGAATATTCCCAGGCCAATCAAGTAGGATTATCCCGTTCCGTGGGCATCGAACAAAGCTACATCACGGCAACGTCAGCAACAAGCTATGGCGAATGTAATTTGCGCCAACTAGCGAATGACTTCCGTTCAATGCGCACGCCCAAGGCGAAGTAACTGACTCGTGTAATATGGATATTCTTCTAACGATTTAAATTATATACAATAAAAATACCTACCTATCTCTAGGCCTGTTATTTTTTTTTTGTATCGGGGGCTATTATTCATATAGAAATGGCTTTTTTTATTGCTGAGTAACAGCAAAAAGGCTGACGGGCTACTTAATAGTAAGCAGTTACCGTTGCTTATGGATGTTTGCGACGCCAGTAGCACCACGAATAAGCTGCTGTCCGCATATAGGTGCAGGAACCTGGGCCACTAATCCAGGACCACAACGCAAAGTTATGGTGGCGGCATCATACTTATACACCAGGGGTGGTTGCCATCCAGGCGGGCTTGGACCCTACCACGTAGTTGTTTTGTCGCCTTTTGCGACAGGCTGATCCCGACTGCGGAGGTTATTATTCTTACTCCGCCCCTGCACGGCTTGTATAAAAATAAGAAAAAAATGTTAGAACACTCATTTTATCCATTCTCTTAATCTGTCAAAAAATGTCAGGTAAAGAAACAAAAAACGAGCAGTAATGCTCTAATTCATTCAAGCTAATATTTCTCGTATATATCGCGATACCAGGATCTACGAATATAAAGAATATTTTTCGTTGTGGTTTCTATAGCAGACAGACAAACGGTCCACCCTGGCAAGTGGTCACCGTCACCTCGTCGAACGTTTGCAACACCAGAGCCGTTACGAAGGCGAAATTTTATAACACCTTTTTGAAGAAAGGCATAACGTGCCACGCTAAGAAAACCTCAGCCAGAAGCTCATATCAAATCCTGAGAGTACGCAACATGAACGTTCTTGAGAACCGTTTCGTAAAAGAAAGAAGAAGCTCCAAGAAATGGGGATGAACAGCCAGCCGATGGCGGGCAGTGCGGTAGTAGAAAGACGACCAGGGCACCATTCTAAATAGCTCCTCAGAACACTCCCCCTTGTAGACGGTAGAATACTAAAGAGACGCAGTCTCTCCGAAGTCCAACCGTGTCTAGACTGCCTGTGAGTCTAGGGGATTGAGCTGACAGGCAGGTGCTCCAGTCCATAAATGTAAGCAGTACTTCATATGCGGTCTGACCTGTGCTTTGTATAGCACAAGCCGTTGCCTTGGACTAAAATACTGCTTGGATAATAAAGAAAATGCTTAGATAAAATTATAACCTGTAAGAGATACCAAAGTTGTGTTAAGCCTAATTATGGTTTATAAAAAATAAAATATCATAAAATCATGTCAATATTATGTTTAATTGTTTTATCGCATTATAAGGAAAATGTTTTCATTAATTATTATAAATGTAGATTTTAATTACTACTATTCATTAATACATAACAGCGTTATCAAACTTTTACTAGAAATATATGACAACCGTATGACAGTCGTGTCGCAAAAAAAAGCAAATGTATACATATTTGATGTTATAAATTTTTAGACTAATAGTTTCAACATTTATCCATTTATTTGAAATTATAATTGCAAATAAATGAATATGTTACTATTATATTCTAATAATTTAAAGCATAAAAATAACTTTATAAATATTGTACGCCTTAAAAAGGCAAACTGTTGATCTAAAATGTACTTACCAACATTATAATGTACACAGTTCTAACAATAAATAAATAAATAAATTTTGATATGGCTCTGCTGAATCTTACATCTTTTATTTTAGACGATTTTATAAATCTAGGAAGCTATGACTCATAATCTATGTTAAATCCGTCACAGAGTTAGAATCTGATAATTATTTCTTCATATTATGCAATTAAGGTAGAGCCCCAAGTCCGTCTGGATTGGCAACCACTCCTGGGGTATGAGTATGCCGCCATAATAACCATATGTTTTGTTCCGGCATTAGTGACCCAGGTTCCTGTACCTCTATGGGACAGCAGCGCGTTCGCGATGCCCCTAATATCGCAAACATTCGTAAGCAACGGTAACTGCTTACTATTAAGTGAGCCGTCAGCCTGTCTGCTGTTCCCTAGCAATAAAAAAATTAAGACTCCTTTGAACATTTTAAATATTATTTCCTTGAAATTAAACGTTGTCGGTTGAAATAATAACGCATATTCCTTACTAACAAAACAATGTATGTCTGCGAATTTTCTTTAAAAAGTATTAAACCTCGGCCGTAAAAAGTAGTGCGAAAAGCTTTTATAAAATAAGGTTCATACTATGCTTTCACTATTTTAAAATTAAGTTATCTAGCAATGGATAGGTCTCATTTGCATTTGCAAAATTGATATAAATAATTACTCATAAAGGAACATTTTTTATTGCTGTAGGACAGCAAACAGGCTGACGGCCCGCTTAGAATTTAGCAGTTACTGTCGCCTATGAATGTTTGCAACGCCAGTGGCATCGCGAACACTCTGTTGTTCCATGAGGGTACAGGAACTTGGGTCACTAATGCCGGAACACAACACAAAGTTATTATGGCAGCATACTTAAGACCAAAGGTGGTCGTCATCCAGACGGGCTTGCGGCCCTACCGCGTAGCTAGGGTGGGTTGTTTTGTCGCCTTTTACGACAGGCCGACCCCGGCCGTAGAGGTTAGTATTCTTTCTCCGCCCCTACACGGATAAAAATTATATTGAGACACTTATTTTGCTTTGTAATTTATTTACATGTATTTATGCTATATTTCCAGGTTATTCTGCATAAAAGCATGAAATAATTTAATGTTAATTACCACTATAGTAAATATAATATTGATTAAATATCGCATACAATTATTATGTGGCATAATAATTAATCTATTTATAAACAATTACAAAGTTTGACATATAAGGAAGTGGTTATATTAAAATTTATTGTAACTCACCGATACAAAGAAAACAATATATCAAACACTCGGTATTTTATTACAAACACCGCATCACTGGTATCGTGGTCGTTGGTCAACACGACACGTCCACCTCGGTCGGTAGCCGGGACCTGACTACCGATATCAACGGTATCCTCGATCCTAGATAGATGGGACAGGGGGGTGAGTCGATTGATCTGCGACACGACTTCCGGCTCTTCGCGTCCTGACTCAGTGGAGACCCTATAGGACCTCTGCTTCAACACAATACGTAATGACGCTTAATTTTGTAATTAAACATAATAGAAAGTATATTATTATATAAAAATCGTTTTTCTTTAATTTTAATGACGGCGAATAAGCTAAAATTCTGGAAATGTCAGAGTTTAAGAGATATGCTCCATTAAAAACCATAGCACTAAAGTTTAATTATGTATGAAAGGCCATAAAAACAAAGTCAATAATTTAGATAATATATTATTTATTAATCTTATTCTAAAAATATTATTATGACTAAATTAATCGTTGCTTTTTCCTGTTCAAAACGCATATAACAGTCTCAGTTTAACACGTTGTATACCATGACTGATACCATGTGTCCGACACCATACTTTCCCCAGGACGGCATCAATATATTAAGAATCGTCCAGGAATCGTTGTGGTGTTATTTTGCAAATATTTTCAGGAAATACCTCAAAAATCAAGGGTGACCTACGTAAATACGTTGTACGTTATTTTCCCAGATATCAAATTGCAGACATTTTTGATAACAACTTGTTGAAATAAAATAAACAAAAAAACCGTCTGCCTGTTTACTGAACTCTAGCTATAAAAAAAGGCAATAAATTCTAATATTTTTTGTGCCAATTGACCAGGCTGTACTATAAGACCGCGTAGGTCCCTTCCTTTAGTAAAAAGAGTCAAATCGGTGTCCATCGGTCCAAAGAGACTTATTTAGTGATCGAGGGCATGCGGACTCACAATGTCCGACGCGGGCCCTTGGAGTAAACATTTATCTAGTACGGCATTCAACGTGTTAATGACATGGCTATCTCAGCGACTATACAATAATCTGGTACAGACATATCTGTGGGTTCGATCCCGATGGAGGTCAAAGTATATATATGATTCAAATAGTATGATTTGGGTTTGTGTCCTCCAATAACATGTTTATGAAAAAGCCTCGCAATACAGGGTTTTACATAACTGTCTTTGAAAAGGCATTATGATAAGGTTAAAATTCTTCGTGTCCGTTTGTGACGGTACCCTTTTGTAACGCTACCTTTTACTGAGCAAAGTGTCACAAGAAAACAAATTGAGCACAATTATAATTTGATATTAACATTTTCTTACATAATGAAGCCGATGTGGTTAAGTTAGGCTATTCGAATTAAACTCACTACGAGCAACTGATCTGACTAGCATGTGATAGCCAGTGGGGACTGCACTGACATACTCTAAACTCCGGTTGCTATCCAGAGTTTCTTGTAGAAACATCGCAGGATTGACCTAATCGTTGCTCTGCGACGCCCCTGGTATGTGCCTATCAAACGGGGTGTCCTGAATGACATTTCCCCGACCAAGTGATAAGTTTTTGAACAATCACCTGCATTGTTGTCATATTTGGAACGCCTACCGGGCATTCCGGCTAGAGAAATACCGACAGCATATCGGCGCCAGTCCGCCTCCTGCTGAACGGTGATGCCGCAAAAACTTAAAATTTGATCATAACATTTTTGTATCTGGGGAGAACTGTATTTTCTCTAGCGTTCTCTACCCTGCTACTGCTGCCACTCGTAGCAAAAGCTAGCAAAGGATAGCCAGGGTCACGGTGGAATACCCACTAACAACCCCAGTCGTGAGCTAGAGCCTTGGTGGGGATCGCACAGTTGATTTTTGATCATTGCTCAAGATTTTTTTTAACAAATCCAAACTGTGTTCTAACCTTCCAACTAGAATGAAAAACTGAGTTTTCCTGTCTGAGAACTAGCGAAAGAAATACTATTATTTTATTTGTTACTTTTTACTCTGTTATGGTACTCTATTCATCATAAACATACAAAGATGGTATAACATAAAAGAGTTAATTTTTTTATGCACATATTATTTCCGTTAAAACTTTGCTTCTTCGCTACGTCGTAAATTTGTAGCGTCTACGTCAACATTTAGATATTTAGATAAGAAAACTCGTAGTATAAGATCTACGACACTACGTCATGTCCTAAGCTACAACGCAATTTCGTAGTAAACGATAGTTTCAAGTGACTTACGATTTCGTTTTAATTTTACTTAATTAATATATTAAACTCCTATATTATTTGTAATATTAATAATCGTTATAAATAAATTTCAGTTTAGCCGGTGTCTAAAATGGCTGAATCAATAACATCTTGATAAATTTTCTTCTTTATTAACGGTCCTTTATAATAATAATACATTGGTAAGTTAATAAGTTTACCTATCGAAATTTTACATACATAGTATTAAATTATAGTATTAAACCGAGACGATGGGAATTACGACTGATGCAACGGAAGATTTATATGAAACTCAAAACTCCTGATATGCTTTTCGTACACCCTGCCGCTTGGAAACTTACAGTAGGGTTTTGAAATACACCGCGAGTAGTGCATACGATCCTCTTAGTTAGACGGCTCTTAGTTAGACGCACGTGGCTAGTATATTCACCAAAACCACTGATGGGTCCCCAGATCTTCGTTTTTCGAAGGGTGAGTTGGGCGCGGCATACCGTCGCGACCTCTTCTCGTTAATCGCTACTGGAGATAGAAGTCGTTTGAGAAATGCCAGCGACGAGTGAGCGTCGGTCAATTAGCCTTATTTTTGAAGTGAAAATTTTTTAACACCGTCTTAAAATACTATTCTCTTAAAAGTTTTCGGTAGTTATGGTACTAATTTCTGTTTAATTGTGACCTTGATCCAAATAGCAGTTTGTAAAATAGATGTCTCTATTAATAATAATTAACACTAATTATAGATCCGACCTTAACAATATGCGGCAAATATTATAATTAGTACATCCTACTTTAATCGACGGTCTCGTTATTCGGGAAGGTGATAATTCCATTATGAATGCTTCCTAAATGTGCGTTTTATGACATATGTATTTTAATTCTTTTTAGTTATCGTCGAATATTGATATTAGCGACGCCAGGTAATACGCTGCCGTCTGTATAGAAGAAATGGAACCTCGATCACTTATGCCAGAACACAATACAAGATTATTATAACGGCACTTTTATAGACCAGGGTGGTTGCCATCCAGGCACTTTGGAGGACCTAGCTTGGCTTATTTTACGACAGACCGCCCCTGGCCGTAGAGGTCAGTATTCTTACTCCGCCCCTGCTCAGACGAAATTATATTAAGTTACATTTTTTTATTATTGCTGTAAGACAGGCTGATGGCCCGCTCAGAGTTTAGCAGTTACCATCGCCTATGGGTGTTTGCAACGCCAATGGCATCCCACCATGCCGGAGAAGGAATATATTTTCGGAAAGAGTTTTTAATATGAATGAATTCATCCTCAGCTGAAAGGGATGTATATATAGCTCATATAAAGATAAAATGTGATCGAAATTAATGTTGCAGAGAATTAAGGCGATTCTCAAATATAAAAATAATTTTTTCCCAGTCTGCATGATAAATTTTATATTTTAAAAATGGAATAGGGGTACAAGGTGGTGAGAAGAGTCAGCAAGTGTGCATACTATAGGAATATGATCACTTCAAAATGAAAAAGGAAGGACATTCCAGATAATAAAAGATGTTGTTAAGAATGAGTTGGTAGATATCTAAATAAGTTTTGAAAATAGTGGCTGCCTTATTTCTACCAATCTGTTTGATTTCGTCAATACTTTGACACCTTGCCATTGTAAATCATTTGGGCGATTTTTAATGTACGCATATAGAGGATGAAAATTAATTATCAGAGCGAACAACATGTACCACAACAGGTCCGCTATTAGTCTGGTAGCATGTATATGTGATGGACTGAGGCAGAAGGAGGGGCTTTTCAGGAATAATTGATGAATCCGGAAGCATAGACATAGTACGTTTTGTCGCTGGTTTCGAGGTAGTGTAACTAATAACAGGGATTTCTTCCATAGTAAATTCCAGAGACCTGCCCCTGTCCGGAAGTATTTTATCATCCGGAAACGACATTTGGGTAAAATAGTAATTTTCTTTAATGACGCACATATATAATGCAACACAAATCCTTGAAACTCAGACAAATTCGGAAAAACTGCAAAAAATCATTAAAAGTAAAAAATATGTAGTTGATATGAAGAAATATGGGTCAACTATTATTATAAAGGTGGGCACTGAATAACAGCGCTGTGTTTCCAACACGGCATAATGCTGGAGGCTGGCCTTAATGGTTGCAGAAGCGACAGGTATTTACAAATAATGTTTTATTAAAAAAAATGTTTGTAAAAAAACATGTAAAACGAAAAACATTTTACATGTTTTTAAACTTTTTAAAACATTTTGGACAATAAAATATTATTATACACTTTCTTTCTTTCAAAAAATCTTTCAAATACGCGTTGCCTATTATCACATACAAACTCATTATCACAGAACAATTTTACTCCTAACGGAGCTCAATATTGACGGAGGAGAGCAAACGCTTGCGTAGCCTAAAGTGTCAAACAGCATATGTCACTGTCAAGTTATTTTATGTCAAATGCAGATTACCTAATGCCTTCTGTCAATGCAAACAAACAATAACAATTTGATATTAAATCTTACTTTTCGTTGTTATTATAAAGTAACATAAATTAAGCTCCTCTCAAATGTCTGCAAGAAAATTGTGGGGTGAGCTGGACGAGGAAGCAAGAGACCAAACGCTTTTACAAAATGTGAACTTCAACCCAATAATTGAATTAGGTATGCAAAACATACCTGAAATACCGATCACGGTGAAATCCTCGCCGATAGAATTACCGACACCAAATCTCATTACTCACACGATTCAGCTCCACGCCTATGCGAGACAGTTATCCGCAATATTGGAACAGACGGAAAACGCAATATTCGAAGGTGCCAGGTTAGATCCCTTGAGCTTACCGACAATACCGCCAGAACCGAATTTAAAATTGGAACACGAACCTACGACACCAATAAATTTTCTACCTAAAATTTACTGTGATTTTTCTGTTGGAAAAGGGCCTATTATATTACCATTTACTCCAGAAAGCCACAAACGCGCTCTGAAACAGTGTGCCGCGATAGCAATTGGGCACGTCGGCATCTCAACATGTACGGACACTGCCTTAAACGCTGTAGCAGATGCACTTGACCACTATATGACGAATATGTGTAAATTCATGAGAACAGTCACTGATAAGGAAGCTAGTGGCTTGAAATCTGGATATCCTGATGTCATATCAAAAGTGTTTGCGGAATTAAATATTGGGAATTTGCATGATTTTTATGAAAATAAAGTTGTAAGATATCATGCAAAAATAAAGAATAACTGTGAACAGTTACAATCACAGTTTGAAGTGTTGGCTATAAGGGACATAGCACCACAATTGAAGTTAGAGGAAGAGGTGCCAGAATTGCACTTTCCTGCAGTCCTAGATGGCGCTTTTACTCCTTCCTTGGAACCAGGATTTCAAATGCTGCATAGTTTAGAACAGGAACAATTACAAGGCCTTGATTTACTTGACATAGTCACAGATGATATCAAAATAGAGCCAATGGAATTCGCTCAGTCAGAAATGGCCAAATTACCTTCTCTTTCACCTAGTGCTAAGAAAAAAAAGAAATAAATATTATTTAAATTTTACTTTTTTTACTATTATACATTTTTTCTGCTGCTATCTATACCTTAATAACACACCCATGACTAAGTGGATTTGTTGTACATTTGTAATGTCAGAGGCACAACTAATACTCTGCCAAGAAATTTAATAATGCTATTTTTTAATGGCACTAAGAGTTAGATTTATTAAAAATAATATTTTTAGTTTAGTTACAGAGCATTTTCAGTCGACAAAAATTTCTTTTTTTCTTGCTTACCAGTTACACTGTTAGCAAATGATTTTGTCTGTATAGATTTTATCAATATGGATTTTATCTATAACTAATACTTTAAAATTGAACCAAATATATTTGTGTCTGTTTTTGAAACAAACTCTTATTTACATTCAAAATTAGGTCCTGGCTACCTATTTTTCATAATTATAACTATATACCTAATAATTTCAAGTAGTTTTTACAATAACGATTTTCTTCTAAGTTCTAGTTGTAATACTGTCAGTTCAGTTTCTCTCTATTTTTTTTATTTTTTATTTAAAAAATTCATAAAATTAAAAACAACATATATTTCGCCATTTCTTACATAAAAATTTGTTTAAAAAAGAAAAAATACTTAACATTAATATTATTTTATATATTTTGTGCACTCTAATTACTTTCAATAAATTACATGTCCATAAACTACATCTCTCTTCGAGAGGGTTATCGATTCTCGGATTCGGCAGGAGTGCGGTGTGCACTATCTCGGGATGTCAGTATGGGTTTAGCCCTGGTCATGGGACCATGGATCCTGTTTTTGCCTCCATATGGACTATCGCGGAGAAATACAGGGCAAAGAATATGCCTCTGCATTGACGAGAAACATCTCGACTTGCAGAAGGCCTTCGACTGTGTTCCTCGCGCGGTAATCTGGTGGGCATTGCGATCCAAAAGGGTTCCAGAGGCCTATATATATGATCATTTTCTCCTATACATATAACTAGTTGGTCATTTTTGTTGTTTAATAAATTAATACATGGTCTTTTTCATCTTATTTCATCAGATTTAGTGTCTGCAACATGAAAACTATTAAACATTATTATTTCAGTCAGATATAATAAGGGTGCCTCATCAATTCCCAAAGAAGACAGATGGATTACTCTGATAGCAAACTCACAGAATGCAAAGGGCACTGGCTGGTATTCCTCTCGGGTGGACAGGGCAGATTGCCCTCTTGTAAAAATGAATTACCTAGTCAGGTCATAAGTATTGTCACACAGTAAAAACTTTTCTTTTAGAATGCTGGCCACAAAAAAGTTTATTGAATTCGAATTTCGAATTGTTCATGAAAATAAAAATGTATAACTTTTAGAATTTTACTCATTTTTAAATATGGAGTGGACGCTTAAAGAAGACCGTGTTGCAGTTATTGCGTTGCATCGTTACAGTTACGCGCCAATTCAAATTTTTAACATATTGAAAAATTTGAATATAACCAAAAGATTCGTTTATCGTACCATCAAACGATACAATGAAGACTCTAGTGTAGATGACAGGTCAAGAAGTGGTCGCCCTCGGTCTGTTAGGACTCCAGCAGTGATAAAAGCTGTGAAGGCACGAATTCAAAGAAATCCCAAACGTAAGCAGAAACTGTTGGCCCTTCAGATGGGGTTAAGCAGAACCACGGTGAAAAGGGTGTTAAATGAAGACTTAGGGCTTCGGGCATATCGAAGAAAAACAGGACATCGTTTGAATGCTCGTCTAATGGACCTGAGACTGAAGATATGCCGCGCTTTGTTGAAGCGGTACGCGGGAAAAAAATATCGGGAAATTCTTTTTTCGGATGATAAAATGTTTACCGTAGAAGAGAGCTACAACAAACAAAATGATAAGGTGTACGCACACAGTAGTGAAGAAGCGAGCAACCGTATTCCGCGTGTCCAACGAGGTCATTTTCCATCCTCGCTCATGGTATGGTTGGGAGTTTCTTATTGGGGCTTAACAGAGGTACATTTTTGTGAGAAAGGTGTAAAAACGAATGCTGTTGTGTATCAAAATACAGTCCTGACGAACCTTGTGGAACGTGTTTCTCATACCATGTTCAATAACAGGCACTGGGTATTCCAACAAGATTCGGCGCCAGCTCATAGAGCGAAGAGCACACAAGACTGGCTGGCGGCGCGTGAAATCGACTTCATCCGGCACGAAGACTGGCCCTCCTCCAGTCCAGATTTGAATCCGTTAGATTACAAGATATGGCAACACTTGGAGGAAAAGGCGTGCTCAAAGCCTCATCCCAATTTGGAGTCACTCAAGACATCCTTGATTAAGGCAGCCGCCGATATTGACATGGACCTCGTTCGTGCTGCGATAGACAACTGGCCGCGCAGATTGAAGGCTTGTATTCAAAATCACGGAGGTCATTTTGAATAAACTTTAATGTCATAAGAATCTATGTTTTGTTAAGTTCATTTTGGTATATGAATGGTTACATAATTAATAAACTTGTTACAATTATTTTACATTAAACATGTGACAGAATTTATGACCTGACTAGGTATATATATCTATAAACACTAGCAGATCTTTTTTCTATACGCCTTTCGTCAAGTAAAGATTTTTCATTTGCCTCTTGGCACTAACTCTTATTAAAGTGAAAGCTGATGGAACAGGAAATAAACTCTTTATAAAAAGAAAACAATTATTCAACATAGCACCAAATAATTTATTTGCATTACCAACAGAATTATTACAATAAAATGAACAATGCTGCCATCAGTGCTAATTAATAAGTGATTTTGTTAAAATGATTTCCTAATTAATATTTACAAATCGTAAGAAAATCACAGGAAAAAAGCGAGAACTCGCAAATGGGGACAATGTTACGCCGATAACTAGTTTCCCAAGACCCAACTTAAATATGGTACTCTCCCCACGTTTGCAAAATTCTTACTTTACATTAATTCGCAAAAAACATGCAAAATCTGAAATAATTCTAATATGTTTCACAAATAAGGCACTACTGACATGATTTCATAATGAGACAATATTATATACTAAACATAATTCTAGAACAAAATCAATAATTTTTATTGACACACAAGCCATTTATTTCTCCTAGACTATCCCCCCATTGATTGAAGGCAAGTCTTCTATGCGTCCTGGCTCTTACTACCTATGATAGCCGAGATGTGGACAGTGATGACGAGTCTGGTCCACAAATTTCAAGTCGCTCAGCGGGCTATGGTACTCTTATGGATAAAATTCGAAACAAAGATATTCATCAGGAAACCAGAGCAACCGGTAAAGCTTGCAACATTTGCAAGTTTAGGTAGCACACTCCCGCCCAATGACTTACAAAAGGTTGCTAATCAAGGCTGGATAGGAAAAGCAGTGGACCGGGACTTGTAACGCAAGCTTGGAGAGGCACTTGTCCAGGTGTGGACAACTATTGGCTGACGGCTTTCCATTTAAAAGTCATTATATTAAGTACAGATATATTTTGATATTTTTAAAACAGTCTATTTGTAACCAGTTGTCTAGAATTCATTTTATGCATGCAAAGATGAAAGTTATAGGTCATTTGATTTTTATTTGATTTAAATTAGAACCTATATAATCTAAATATAAAACTTGTGTTGTAAAGCAAAATATTATTCTGCCTGGACCACACATACAACGTAAACGAGGAATTGCTCAATTTGCTATGTGAATACATACATTAGTTCTAGGTAAAGTTTAGGGTGACACAGGAATCCTATTCAATATACTACATTGAGTTCTCACATTCTCACAATAGTAACGTAAACAGTGTATACTTGATACATTGAAGCAGCCAGGTACCTGGCAGCACATCAGCATGCCAGACACAGCTTTCAGGTAGATGCGAATTTTTTTACTTGCACCAAAATCTGTCTTTACCGAGATTCTAAGATGAGTTGATTGGATGATAGTAATGAATTAAATGAGTTTGTCCGATTCTTCAAATTGACCCTGAAGAGTAAATAAAAATGGAATGTAAAAATTTATATGCGCAAATCCATCACATTACCTAATTCCAATGTCTGGTTCTGGTTTCCTAATTACATGATGAGATACTTGCATTTATCACTATTAATTTACTGTCTATTTTTTAAATCTTCAGAAATTATTGAGAAAATTTCATATCTCACTATTAAATATACATATTTTAATATTTTACACATATTTTAATACTCAGATTAGTTAACTAATAGATTTATTTGTAGCTGTCTTTAGGATTATTCCCACTTTAAAAATTATTAAAAAAAACCACTATTACAAATTCTAAGTTTTCCAACATGAAAAAGTGTAAACACAATGTACAAAATATACACATGTATGTGAGAGATCTTTTTTTTGTTATATACTAATATTGAACTTCACAAAGATCCCTGTCCACCACATAAACTATGAGAATGGACCAACTATGCTAAAATGTCACATAGCATAATATGTTAGCCAGTCACTGTACTTTTGTCCACAAATATATACATATATATATCATCCGCTTAATTATCAGAATGCATAACTCCACAAAAGATCTAAATAAGACTTTAACTACATAGACGGGCAGTGGAGTATTTTGAAGCCTATTTGATTACTTTGTATGTCCTACAAAAATATGGCTAATTTGTTATGAGTGACAGTGTTATGAGTAAAATAATTTTTACCTGTAAAGTTTATCCAAATGGAGTTACCCATTCTGATAATTAAGCCCATGATTAAAAAAATTTGATTGTTGTTTTTTAAATGGTAGACTTAAATAAAGAAGAAACAAAATCAGTAATTATTCAAATAATATTTGATTTTTGTAATTTCTGGAAATCACAAACACATTATTAACATGTTGAACACCATAACGGACAAACACCTTATTTATCTGACCTGTACTTTCCCCTATACTATATATCGAGAACCATCTAAAAATTGTTGGAGTGTATGCAATACATGTCAGAAAAAGGATCTTAGTAAAATCAGTAGAAGTTTCCCTTAGCCATCTAGAGGATTTGTAATAGAGGGCATGCCAGCACAAAATATCCATCACGGTCCACTAAGCTAATCATAGTTTCTAGTCTTGCATTCGACGTGTTAAATAGTTCTGTTTGTTTGCTTTATACAAAAGGTACATAATATCGGTGGGATTGATCAGTGTAAAACATACTTCAAAAAAATTCTACCAAATGTTCTAATCAAGGGTACAAATTATGTATTTTGTTTCTTCAATTATTTCTAATTCATTTTAAATTACATGGAAGTAAGTTTTAAGTTTATTATATATAAGCTTCTTAAATGTTAATTGGATCACATGGGAGCTAAACCCTTAGTCATAAGCTCACTTCCTCTCGGGCTCACTTGTTTTCTTTCTCTTGAATAACAGTATATGGGGTTCTGGAAAAAAATATTATGTTACACATAATATTGGCACATGTTACATGTCGTAATAGTTGTGGCTTAGTTCTTACAACTGGCAGCCTGTCTGACATTAACCCCCTTTTTATATTTGATAACCAATATGAGAAATTTATACTTCGTATTAAAAGCAAAAAGGTTTATTATCTGTTTCAGTTTATTCAGGAAAGTAAACTTTGTCATAATATATTATCCAAACTTTTTTTATTTTATTTTAGAATGTATACAATTACATCAACATATTCACCTGTAAAATAGAATTAACATCATATCTACAGTATAGAAAAATTTATAAAAATATTTATATTTATTATATTTTAATCTATATAAGTTCACTGAAGATTACAAAATACAGCATCTCAGACATTTTAAAATTTAACAAATCTCAATAATTTATTTCAATATCAAATCTTACAGATTACTAACTATATATCAAAAAGCTACTACCATTTCCAATACAAAACACTTATGAAGCAAGGCTTAAGAAGAAAGAACAAAGAAGATAAAACTAACTCCCCAGCAATAGTTTTCAGTCTTATATATATGTCTTTCTATGCTGTATAAATTTTACTAAAAATTTTAAATTAAATTAGAAGAAAAATATATGAGATGATAATGGCAATATAATTATGCCCAGTCGGTGAAGTCCTCAATATAATCTTTATTGGTGTAATATCCTTTCCTACTGAGATTTTGCTTATAAGCTTTTTTTAAATTAAATAGACTTTAAATTTAATGAAACAATACAAAATGCAAATAATGATGCTACATAATATCCACACATTTCCTTGACTTTCCTAACTATGAACAGCCACATTGGTCTTTATAATATAATTATTATGCTGGGTAGATTTCACACACCTATTTGCCAGCTATTCCCAAAGCAAGAAGAACACTTGTGTTATGATAACTGTAGGTAAATACATATCATACATAGACACCCATACTTGGGATGAGAAACTAACCTGCGACCTATGCAGGTGTCTACTTGTCAGAAATTTATATTTAACTCACCTGGCTTGTGTGTCATATAATGAACCCAGCCTTGACTTTGTTGCACTCCTATGCTACGCCACTCCTGTTCTGACATTAAATGGTTTTTCGGTACTAATTGCACCAATTCTTTTGGCAACACCACATGTCTGTAATAAATATTTTTAAAGACTGCACAACCTATACATCATATATCTTGTTTTGCAACATCTATGGCATATGTTGCAAGTAAACTAAGAGTTAACAACAAGCAATATAACACACAAATGCTTATAAAATAATAACAGCCTTGTAGGGGCGGAGAAAGAATACCTTTGCGGCCGGGGTCGGCCTGTACTAAAAGGCGACAGAACAACCCGTCATAGCTACATGGTAGGGCCTCAAGCCCATCTGGATGGTGACCACCTTTGATCTTAAGTATGCTGCCATAATAACTTTGTGTTGTGTTCCGGCATTAGTGACCCAATTTACTGTACCCTTATGGGACACCAGCATATTCGTGATGCCACTGGTGTTACAAACACCCATAGGCAACAGTAACTGTTAAATTCTAAGTGGGCCGACAGCCTGTCTGCTGTCCTACAGCAATAAAAAAACAGCACATAGCACCCCTCTGTTGGGGTTGGGCCTCCACCTAAAGGGAACTGACAGTATACCCGCCACACTTGCCCACAGCAGATTTCAAGGTTTTACATAAGTTTCTCTTCACCATGGCTATACTCCGGACACCGAGCAGGAAGAATTTTGTACGTTGACCTGTTATTATCAGTCTCTGTCACTCCCGCGTAAATATAATGTGGCTTCGCTCGCACAGAGCAATGACCGCCGTCCATCATTGCTCTGTGCGAGCGAAGCCACATTATATTTACGCAGAGTTGACAGAGACAGATAATAACAGGTCAACGTACGAAATTCTTCCTGCTCGGCGTCCGTAGTTTACATGATTTACTCTATAAGATGCACAAGATGAGACTGTTGAAGATGTGCATGCCATCATGATATTTGAATATTGGATCTTTAGATTACTCTCTGACAGTGATAAAACTTCTGATAAACAAAACTTGTTAAATATTGCCGCTTTATCTCCACATATACTGCAGGCAATTAGTACAAACTCTTCAATAACAAACAGTTGTTTTCAGCAGACAAATATTTGTATATTTGTATTTATTATTACAGATAAACATAACAAATCTGATCAATTACATTTAAAGAACAAATTAATAGAAAAAAACCCCTGATTCTACAAAATTACAGATTAATTAATAATATGATAAATAATTTGTTAAATTCTTAAGGATTTTTTAGTTTTAGGTAGCTTATAAATGTTTATTAATAATAATTCACTGTATACACTAATTTGCTTGTTTGATCCAAAGAATAGTTCTAGAACATATGGCTCGTTCTTCTACAATAGTGATATTTAATTTTAATAATCCATTGTTATAAACTTTACTTCAAATTAGTCTTAGAACCATGAGAAATAATAATCTTGAAGCAACAGTAGCACAAACATTTAGGTTTGATGGAGAATAATAAGCCTGGAAGGGCTTGTTCCAAAACATCTAAGTAGCAAAATAACCTCTACCTCTGCAGTTTTATGCAAATATGAGGAACACTAGTTAGAAATGAATCACGTTTATTGTTAGCTCGTTTTTTTTACCTGTATTCGTTTTCTTCGTCATAATATTTTTCCGAATAATAGATTTCTCTCGACATATTGTCGGCACTTGGTTTGTATAAAATGAGGAAAAATAAGAAATCTTAAAGGATCTCCAAGTACTTTTTGATCGCTTTAATAAACACACTTTTTCTTAATACATATAACTGCGGTTACTTTTACAGTTTTAATATCAAACAAAGCGAAAACATTAGCGGAGTTGGTTACGACAATGCAATTCGTTAGAGTATTTCAAATTTCGAAAATACTAGCTAACGGTGTTGCAACTTGTCAAATTCAACTTTTTTCGTATCTTTGTGGACATGTCTACTATAGTTTAAAATTTGTGTCATTTATGGCAGTAACCATCAGCAGACCTCGGTCAAAATACACTTATGTATAAATACATTTATATGTTATTTGTACAATAGGATAAGTAGATGAAATTGCAGTCACCCTTGTAAACAATAATTTTAGCCATATCCATGTTTCTGTTGCTCGTTGCAAAAAGATAACACAGAAGGGATCCGACGTAAATATGTGATAAGAAATGTAGCCTTAATAAATTAATAATATATTATTATTATATCCAGCAGAGTTCTTCGAACTCTAAAGTATAACTTTCGTGTACAACCGAAAGAAATTCTTGATAAAAAATATTATTTTGGCCAAGTTGCTGTTGTTTTTACCAATTAGGGATGCACGATTTTTCTCTTGGATCGTAGGCCTCTGAATCGATTCTTGGATCGGATCGTATTCTGATGAATCGATCTCCTAAAAATCGATTCAAAAATCAAATCAAAATTTGCAATAATTTGAACAAATAAAACATTTCTTTTTATTAAATGCAAACTTTAATGAAAATTACTAAAAAAAATAAAGAAACATTGGCATTGAAAATTGACTTTTTAAAAGGAAACAATTTCGAAATTATAAATGCCACTACACGTCCAAACTTTTTAAAAATAATAATTTTGAATGCCTTTCTGGCAGCAGTCTATTGTGACTTTCATTTCATGTTATATTAGCGAATGAGAAAAGGCGTTCTGATGGCGTAGAGGTAGCCACAATCGCCAAATATCTTATGGTCATCGTACCCAACTGTTGTCATACTATTATATAGTACTCATAACACGGTGATGCGTACGGCACAAACGACCAAATCAAAACCACATCAACGAAGACTTTTTAGAGCTACCTGCATCATGTTTCATTAATTTTGCCTATCGACTTACTTCGCTTTGTACCGTCATAAACATAGCAAACTAATAATGTAAATAATTATAGTGCCGGCATTCGTTTGTAATCTATCTTTCTTCTTAACAATGTTTTTATAATGCATACGATCTATAAGAGATTCGATTCACTCAACTTATGAATCGATTTGAATAAAGATCGTATTGAAGTGAATCGATTCAAAAAATCGCTAGATCTTATTCAAATAAATCGATCTTCATAAAAATCGAATCGAAACGTGCATCCCTATTACCAATACACCTGTATTAGAAAATCAATATCCTAAAGCGTTGTAATTGTTTTAAAATGGATAAAAGTCAATGTATTTTGAGTTATTACGAAAAACCTTTTATCTAGCCGTGTTTAATAGTTGTTATAGCTATGTTTGCTACCAATACTTCTTGGTTTGGTACAAGAACATAATTGAAACAATTTTTACGAGCTAAAAATTAAACACGAAATATAATTTTAAACAATTATATTATAACTATATATGAAACAAAAGAGGTAATAAAATATATGTAGTATACTGTTTTAATATTAATTATTAGATTGAATGATAACAAGATATTTATAGGAATAGTTAACATTGATAATCAAAACAAATAAAATCACCACAAAGTATCGCCAGTAGCTGATAACACAAGTCTAAAGTGATTATTCTAATTAGGGAAAGTGTGTACGAAATAAAAGATAATAATAGGTCTTTACCTATGTAATTGCCCTTCTGCAGTACCTACTGGCCATTTCAAATCAAAATAATTTTTGTTTGGCTAAGAATTCTAATTTTAAATTAATTTTATTTTAAAAACATGGAATTCTTTTTTCAAAAGTAGTCATTTGTTTATTGATTAGGGTTACATTTTCATCGCATTTCAATCTTTTTCGTCATCATGGATACGTTAAAAATTCGAGTAATGTTTACCGTCGTGGCAGCAACGCGGCACACAACTGACATCTGACAACATCAACGTCCAACGACGTTTACGGAGCTAAAACATGCTACAGACCTTCCTATCCTATCCGATTTATCGGAAATCCTAAATCGGATACATTCTCTACAGACTTTCCGATCTGTGCTACCTAAATTATTTTTTTTTTGAATTTTTATGGCCTGGTTACTAGACCTTTAAGCCAGTTTCCTAAGCTGTATTTCACATGGCTCCTACCATAGATATAGAATACATAGATTGGTTGTGCATTTCAAGAAACGAGACCAAAAATGAAATGCAAAGGTGTGCAGTAAATGTGCATGTGTGTAACGGTGCTAGTGATGTGCCATGCAAAATTATTTTTTTCGATAACACGTACCAACTGGTATAAATAAATCCACAGGGATTCATAGTTAGGTATTTAGTGCGAATAAGTACAAAAAACTACAAAATTAAAAAGACAAATGTTTATTGATAGAATTTTTAGTGTTTAAATTATTTTGTAGTGATGGCAGACTTTCTAATTTCTTTATGACACTAGTTGATTTAAATACCTTTTCAGTCTCTCTTTTTTTGGGCCCTAATATTTTTCACACTTTTTTTGATTAGAGGTTTTTTCAAGTGATCAATATTCTTCATTTTTTTCTTCCTCGGCGTAATCACTGTCATGTCACTATGTGCGCTCGAACATCCAGGAAGTGGCGATATATCTCTATACACATATGAAGATACTCTACGTGTTGATTTCAATTCAATCTGTTGACAACATGTTTTATAAAAAATATATAAAAAAATAACTTAAAAGCAATATCAAGTACTTCACAACATTATACTAATAAAATTGATCAGTTTCAAAAAAATTAAACATTTATTATATATTTACAAACATTTATTTCAACACAACTATGCCCTATGCCTGTTTACGTCTACGACTTTTAAGGAAATTATGCTTATAAATTATGCAAGGGCTATTACCAACATCATGATATTAGTAATATTATATTGTAAATTATAATTGTAATATGATAATGTATTGTAAAATGTATCATAATATATAGACAAACAGCAATAATAAAAATTATCAATTAATACATATATAAATACACAGGGTTCAAAAAGCTAATAGGACACAGTAGGAAAGTTTATTAAATATGACAAATTTTTTACTCTAACATAATTTTGTTTTCAAAATAAAGAATTCACACACAGGAAAGAAACCATGTACATGCAAAAACATACATTTTTATAATAATTTTAAATTTAAAATAATTATGCTTTTGCCTATAATGTGCATGGTAATATCACAACTATTATAATTCACTCATTAAAGTTGCTGATCAATAATTACTTTTAACAAAAAATTAAAACTGACTTCAATTGAATGGATCGTCAGATGTTCTTTTCTCCTGTCCATTTTTTTCAATCTTTATAGTACTATATTTTCTTACAGTTAAATTTACATGTTACCTTCTTGGACATAATATATTTCTTAAACATATTTTGGTAATGTTCTAATAATGAATACATATCGTTATTAGTATGACAAAATAATCTATAGTCATTTCATTTTATTTAAACTTGATGTAAAATATGCATAACAATAGTGGATACAATTAGTCACTACACAAATCAACTTACCGGCATGAACAGTGTGGGTACTGATCCAGAACAGAGCTTTATTCTTTGTGCACTTCTGTTTACAAAACAGTTTTCTTCAAAATGCCTGCTACAAATGGTTGAATATTATTTTGGGATCCAATCCGGTTTGTTCACCATTTTTAACCATTTTCCTCGAATTTCTGCATTTTGTGGTAATCTGTAACCACATTAATTATCATCATTAAGATGCCAAATAGTCATTATAGAATGGTTTTAATAAAACTAATTGATGATTATTTTTGGATCACTGTGACTATTATCGATATTTTTATCGACATTGTCACTTCACACTTTTAGGTATTTGAGGTTAGAAACAACATAAATTCACGTATTTAATCATTCTTTTTATACGATGCGAAAGCATCTTAATTTATAATGAAACTAAACTAGATAATATTCCCTACCGTTTGATATATAAAATATACGATATCGCATTGGAACAAAGCTTATTTAGAGGCAAATATGGCATTGTTTACTTACGTGTAAAATGAAAGATTTTGTGGATTTCTTTCTTGGAAGCGATACATCCAGGTATTGCACACGTCACCATGATAAAAACCCACTTAATAAATAATAAACCACAACAAAATACTCAAGATTTCGATAAAATAACAACAATAATGTTTCGACCTCGACGGGCGCTAGGCCGCTACAGGCCGCTAGCGTATCAGTCGGTGTTTGGTCTCGTTTATCTGTCGCGCTCTAACACACGTATACTCGTATTCTCTCTTTTCCGCATAACCAATCTATAGTATTCTATATCTATGGCTCCTACTTTCTCTCGGTTTTTCCTTTTGGGGTTGGGAGGTCGGACGGCAGTCGCTCCCGTAAAAACCAAAACCAGCCAATAATTACAATGGTCAGAACAAGGAAAGGTCCAGTCATGGATAGGGCGTCGCCGCAAAACGACGCGCAGAAGCTTCGCCCGACTTCTGTGACAAGTGGACAAGGGCTGCCGTGCCGTGGGCGAGCACGGCTAAAGACGTTAGCCCAATCGAAACTCCGCTTCGCAACATGGAACATTGGCACGCTAACCGGACGCGCGAGGGAATTGGCCGATGTACTCTCCAGGCGGAGGGTGGCCGTGGCGTTCCTGCAGGAGACTCGGTGGAAGGCCAGCAGATCCCGGTTCATTGGGAATGGCTACAAGCTGATCTACACGGGTGCATCTGGTGGGGAAAATGGGGTCGCCATAGTACTCTCGGAGGAGCTCCAGGACGACATTTTGGAGGTGAAGCGCTGTAGCGATCGGCTTATGGTTGTGAGGGTGCTTGTTGGTGGGGTAGTTACCCACTTGATAAGCGCCTACGCGCCACAGGCCGGTTGTAGTGACGCCGACAAGATAGCGTTCTGGAACCTACTCGGAGAAGTGCTTCGTGGGATTCCATTGTCACATGGGATCGTTTTGGGCGGTGATCTAAACGGTCATGTGGGTGATGAATGTGGGGAATTTGAGCGTGTTCACGGTGGATTTGGGTATGGTAGCCGCAATGTGGAAGGGGAGGACATCCTCAATGCGTGTGCGGCTGCCGACCTTGCCATCGTGAACACGTATTTCAAAAAGAGACCCGAGCATCTCATCACCTACAAGAGCGGGAGGAATGCTACCCAAATCGACTTCCTACTCACTAGGAGACACCACATCAGCAATGTAGCCAACTGCAAGGTCATACCCGGTGAGAGTCTCACTGCACAACACCGTCTTCTTGTCATGGACCTCTGCGTGAAGCCCAAAGGCAAACGTGTAGATCGCCTTCAACGCCGAATCAGGTGGTGGCTGCTTGATGAAGTCAAATCCCAGGAGTTCGCCTCTGCCATCGGCGACAAGTGCGTCGGTGGTGAGGGCGAACCGGTTCAAGCTTACTGGGACAGGATTCAGGCGGCTATCCTTGGGTCGGCGAGGAAGGTGCTTGGCGAGTCTAAGGGTGGACGCAAATGTGACAAGGAGACTTGGTGGTGGAATGACTCAGTCCAGAGGGAGACCAGGGCGAAAAAAGCCCTCTTTAAGAAGTGGCAAGCGTCCAGATCTCCTGAAGATCGCGACGCATACAGAGCTGCCAAGCGCACCACCAAGAAAGCTGTAGCCAGAGCCAGACGAGACCACTTACAACCACTTTACGATAAGTTGGAATCGTCTGAGGGGCAGAAGCTCATATATAAGTTGGCGCGTTCCAGGGTCAAAGCGGCACAGGATATTTCCAAGTGCCGCTGTGTAAAAGACCCCGGGGGCAACCTGTTATGCGAGGACCTCGCGGTGAAGGAGAGATGGCGCTCGTATTTCCACGAGCTGCTGAACAAGCAGCATAAAGAGGTGCAGCCGCCAGATCTTCCTCCAAATCAAGGACTAGTGCCACCGGTAACGCCTGCAGAAGTCCAGAATTGTCTTCGCCGCATGGAAAATCGGAAAGCTGTCGGAGCCGATGGAGTCCCCATCGAAGCCTGGAAGGCGATGGGCTCTCGTGGTGTGGGCATCTTAACAAACCTTTTCAACCAGACACTCCTCACCGGTACGATCCCGAACCAATGGAGGCTGAGTATCATTACTCCAGTCTTCAAAGGCAAGGGATCGGTGCAGGAGTGCGGTAACTACCGTGGAATAAAGGTCATGTCCCACACCATGAAGCTCTTCGAGAGGGTTATCGACTCTCGGATTCGGCAGGAGTGCACTGTCTCGGGGTGTCAGTATGGGTTTCGCCCTGGACATGGGACCATGGACCCAGTTTTTGCCCTAAGGACTGTCGCGGAGAAATACAGGACGAAGAATACGCCTCTGCACTGCCTGTTTCTGGACTTGCAGAAGGCCTTCGACTGTATTCCTCGTGCGATAATCTGGTGGGCATTGCGATTCAAAAGGGTTCCAGAGGCCTATATTGACATCATCCAAGACATGTACCATGACTCCGATTCCGTAGTTCGGACCGCTGTTGGCGACACAAAACCTTTCCCCATCACCGTTGGGGTGCACCAAGGATCCGTCCTTAGTCCGTTTCTGTTCAGCGTGGTATTAGACGTATTGTCAGACAGCATCAGAAACTCACATGAGCAGCCCCCGTGGTTGCTCATGTATGCTGATGATATCGCGCTGACAGATTCAGACAGGGGTAGGCTGGTGCAACGCGTGAAGGCGTGGAAGGAGTCGCTTGAGAACGGTGGTCTGAAGCTCAATGTGGCGAAGACCGAGTACTTGGCCTGTAACTCCACAGATCCCACACCCGTACGCATAGGCGGTGACACGGTCGAGCGCACGGACCGAGTAAAATACTTGGGATCTGTATTTCACGCGTCTGGTGACATCGATTACGACGTCAAGGCACGCATTGCTGCCGCGTGGGCCAAATGGCGTGAGGTAACTGGTGTCATTTGTGACCCCAAGATGCCGGTAAAATTGAAGGGACAGGTCTATAAGACCATCATTAGGCCTGTCCTTTTATACGGCTGTGAAGTGTGGCCGGTGTTAGAGAGACACAAGCAAGAACTGCGTGTCACGGAGATGAATATGCTGCGGTGGATGTGTGGAGTGACGCGGAAGGACCGCGTTAGGAACTCCCGCATTCGCGGCAGTCTTCATGTCCGTGACATTGCGGATAAATTGCAGGAGTGTCGGCTCCGTTGGTACGGCCACGTTTTGCGGCAACCGGATGATTACGTGGGAAACAAATGTCTGGCCATGCCGCCTCCGCCGGGCCCCGGCAGGAGGGGTAGACCCAAAAAGTGCTGGCTTGACGTCGTAAGGGGTGACATGCGTGCTAATGGGCTCACTACCAGGGATGCTGAAGACCGTGCGAAGTGGAGTAGAAAAAGTCGGAAAGCGGACCCCGGGCACCGAAGCGGAAGTTTGGGTTGCAACCGGGATGAACGCTGAGATGATGATGATGATCTATGGCTCCTACTTTGTCTAAACTACAGAATATAGCAATAGGAGTAGCAATATCAAATATCGTCGTGGAGACACGAAAACTGAGTAAAAAGAGAAGCTGATGGGCTGAAGAAATTTTTTTACAACTTTTTTTCATCTCATCTAATGTTGAAATTTTGCGAATCTTTTTTTAGATTTTTAAAAGTCTTTCTTATAACTTATTTCTCAAATCTCTGTTCGAGTAATCTGGTGCCGAAGTGTCCCATAAGCAAACACATGGCATACAACAAATGACATGACGGTACAAATAGGCGACGGTAACTGCTAAATTCTAAGCAGATCAGCCTGTCTGCATTCCTATAGCAATAAAAAATATTTAAATACTATTCCTTTGTAAATGAACACCCAGACGCGTCTGTAGCGTGTTTTAAACACGCTACAGACCTTCCTATCCGATCCTAATTATCGGATGAAATTGGACAATGTGTAGGGCAACAGGTCCTAACTTTATTGTTATTATTACAAAATCGGAAGATCGGATGATCCGACCGTCCTTTTCCTAAAATAGTATCCTAAATCGGAAGGTGTGTAGGGCATTCGTCCGATTTTAAACGTCCTCATCCTCACTTCCTCAGCAGTGTGACCGTTTTTAGTATATTCAGTACCAAATTGGTATAATTTGGGCTCCGTAAAACTAATTTAGTATTTTTTTGGTATCCTTTCATATTATGGTATTTTTTGGTACATTTTAAAACTTTTAACATTTTTTAACACATTATTGATATATTTTTGGATTAGGCGGGCAACAATAATTTCCATTCGTTCGTATTTCGTTCACATAATTTTGTCTTTGATGTTTACCGCAACTGTATCATTTTGTCTCTTTCGAACGGGAAAAACCGCGTATCGTGCTTTAGCTACTTAAATACGTTACATGCTTTACGTCGCGGGGAATTACTGAAACTTAAAAAATGATTACTAGTAATAAGTATAAAAGGGACCACGGATTTTTTGTTCTTTATTTATGCCTCTGTGTTATCGTGCGTGTGTAGTGAAGATAATGAAGCGCAATTCCGATCAGAAATATAGATCTGAGTGGGAACAAAGTTTTTTGAAAAGTTTGTTATGTACTCAATTTAAATGTCGATTTCCCATTAATGAAAAAATATTTTCCGAGTTACGTTTCATAGACCCACAAGTTATGGCGGCTAATGAAAATTTTACATCTCATATCAGCGTTTGGGCAGGTTTCCGAACATTACTACAAATGATATAAGTAGTAAGACAATTAATTGACGATGACTATCGTCAAATTAAGTATGATTCAGAGGTACAAAGCCTGATGTGTGGTTCTAGTAGTAGTGCTAGTGCTGTAAATGTTGAACAGTTTTGGAGCAAATTGAGTTTTATTGTTAACAGTATCTTATCTTATTTTTGGGGCCGAGAAATATCTCGGACACTTCGACCCAATGGGATCTTTTGTGTTAACAGTAAAAATGTTCCTAAGTACAAAAATTTGACTAATTTTGTAAAATGTCTAATGTGCATATCCATTTCAAACGCTGAATGCGAAAGAATTTTTTCTAGTTAATCATATAAAAACTAAATACAGAAACAGGTTTATAGCTAAACATATTGCGTGCCTGTTGCATGTGCAAGGTCTAAGTGAAGGAAGTGTATGTTGTGTCTTATTTGACCCATCGAAAGATATGGTAAAAAATAATCCATCGAATACTGACTATTTGGAATAAAACTTATTGTATTTATTATTATTTTAATATGTATGCATAATGAACGTATCTAATTGGTAAAATTAAAAAGTAACTGATAATAAGTGTTATAATTAAATTTTTCCTCTTCTACTTTTTATTTTAGTATATTTTTAGTATAATTCAGCATGTGTTTTGGTATTATTTAGTACCGGCACCGTGTAGTTTTAGTAGATCACAATTTTTTAAAACGGTCACACTGTTCCTCAGTGCCTCAGTCACACCTCTCGTAAGAGAGTAGTATATTCTTTGGTCACACACGATCAGCGTCCCAGTTCAGACGTGTACTTACTTGCGCGCTTTAAAATGTCGAACGAAGAAAGCGATTTTTCATTGATTTCCTATTAAATAAATGGCCCACTTTGTTTACATTGACGGCTTCCATGGCGTAGCGGCTAACATATATCGCTACGCTTGCGGAGGCCACGGGCTCGATTCCCCTCCTGCGTCTGGGTGTTTATTTACAAAGGAATAGTATTTAAATATTTTTTATTGCTATAGGAATGCAGACAGGCTGATCTGCTGCCAGTGAAAGTCCCGTCAAAATCGGTGCAGCCATTTCAGAGATTAGCCGGAACAAACAGACAGACAAAAATTGTAAAAAATGTTGTGTTGGTATATGTACTGTGTATACATCCAAATGCACTTAGTAAAAAGCGGTTATTTTAATATTACAAACAGACCCTTCAATTTTATTTATTTGTATAGATATGTATATTTCATATTTCAAAATTAAATAGAACATTGCAAGAGAATGAGGTTTCTCCACGATATACTTCAGAAATTGTGCTTTTTTTTCAATAATAAAACCAGACTCGCGATGTGAATATATCTTCTTTTGGAATCACATCCTTGTTAGTTAATACTATCCGGTGTTCTGTTGATACAAGCATCACCTTCATATTTGATTTTGGCTGAACATGTATTACCACCAAATAATAGTTTTAATATTTCTTCAGAGCCTGGTTCAAAATTTGGTTTGTTTCAAAGTAGTATACGTCGCTGTAGTGCGTCTTGCAATGGAAATCTGTCCTATTTGATATAATTACCAATTTGACCGTAATTAATACAATTATGTATTACACAGTCAAAGAAGTAATTTTTACCGGAACAACTAGGACCGACTATACACAGGCAATTCTTTTTAGGTACTTTTTTATCTACTTAATAATATACATTTTTTAAGAAGTTAAATACTTCATCTGGATTATGATTAAATTGCTCATCAAGTAATTCTTCGGTTTGAAAAAAGGCCAGGTCAAGAGTACCCTAAACCGAAGGGCATGTATGAAGGGAATAATGAAAGTGGACGAAGAGAAACAAGTATGTAAGGATCGTAGCAAGTGGAAAGAAGTGGTCTCTGCCTACCCCTACGGGAAAGAGGCGTGATTATATGTATGTATGTATGTATGTAGTAATTCTTCGAGCACTCTTACACTATCTGTTATATCTAAATAATAAGTAGACACCTTATTCCATGGTGCTAACTGCTACATATATCAGTTTATTCATGGATATCATGCTAGTAAGAAACAACTCTATATGACATATCCACTATACATTGTTGGATGTTATGAAAACAAGTGGTTAGAGTTTGCTTGTTCTTTGGCATCATATTGTATGGACCATCTACCTCTACCCAGTAGCCAGTATACAATATATTTCGAACAGCCGTAATTATGAATGACTCTAACCACTTTTCCAAACCGATAATTTTTTCTTTCTGACTTGACGCCTTTTATTTTCATAACATCCTTTGTTATCTGTTTGCGTAGATTCATGACCATCTTGTATGCAGGGGATTCCTCGCCAGAGATCACTGTCAACGAGCTGAACGTTTTCTTGGTCCAGTACTGATTTTTGGGCAAACGTGAGCAGTCTTTGAATGGGTAAAGCTCTAACTTCATAAGCATACACCCACGCTCGCCCGGCGACGTTATATTGATATAACCTTCGCTGTCCTTTATTAAGATAGCCTGCGAGATTTTCTCAGTACTTTGTCCCAATGAATGAGCTCGAGCAAGATTGGCGACCATAGAGACGTAGTCCTCTTACGGGTCTGAACCCTCCGATACCTCTGGTGTCTCTACTACTACTTAGCTGACCTTCTTCTTCTTTTTCATTATTGGTGGTGGCATTATATGCACATTTGGCTCCGATTCGTCTTCCACGCTGTTTTGTGTTTGTGGCTGAAACATTTGACCCTTCCTGTAGAAGTCCTCGTCGTCGGAGCTCATTAGCCTCAGCTTCTCGAACAGAGACTTCTCCTTCTGGAATAGTACTCGCTTGTGTGTTTTCCCAATACTTGTTTCTTCACACTCTTCGGCGTATGTAATGTATTCTCGCAGTCTCTGGATTTGGAGGCAACAGTAGGTGCATCCACTGTAGGCACAATCGTGGATGACGTGCAAGTGCCTTTCGTGTTCTCCGATGATGAATATCCCTCTTCGTCTCCTTTCCTTGTCGCTTGCCAGCTCCATCAACGCCTCCGAATAGTGGTCGAAGAATTTTTCGCTCAAATCTTCGGTCCAGACCATTGCTTGGAGCTTCCCATACATCATGGATACCGTCGCTTGAGTACCACTCCTCGAAGTTCGCATAACCACAATTCGTCAAGCTTTGCCTGTTCTCTTTAAGATGACAGGAATTCTTTCATGATCTTCGTCAACACTTGACCCATCTGATAGAGTATCCAATCCTTCATTTCCTACGACTTCTATTGGATCATTGTTAATCACGGCTTCATTACTCGTAGAGTTTCCTTGCTTTGCCATGAATTCTCTAACCAAACGATAAAAGAATTTTCCTTGATCACTTGAATCTGTTTCTTGCGAAGACTCATCGGATTTTTAACTTTTCCTTTTCTTTCCTTGGCAGGCTCCACTTCCAGGACATACTCCGTGTTCTTCATATTGTCCATCGATTCCTCCCGATTTTTGTTTAAGGCCACAATCTTGGCAACATGGTCGTCAACGTTCAATATAGTCGAACATTGGCTTCTGTCCATCTTTGAAAATCAAAAATACAAGGTTATTTGTAATAATTTTAACCCCCATATACATTATGCAAAAGTGGACCATTTATGAGTTGTTATGTTTTTTAGCTTTTTTTCAAAATAAGTCAAAAATGCAACATCGAAAATTTATTTAAAAAGAGTATCAATTGAAATCTCATTTTTTCTTCTAATTTATAAAAAACGATTAAACACTGGTTATTTATCAAAATTAAATATCAACAATATAATTTCAATATTTTTTTAAGTTTTTTTTCCACTAAAATACTAAAGACAAAAAATCCGTGGCCTGTGAGGAGTCCGGACTGAACGCCGGTTGATTTCTATGTCTAAGGTCACATAAAATCCCTAGTTTACGACGTCTCGCCTGTCATCCGCGGAAGAACTCAAAACAAGAATTATGAACGCAGCAAATGCGATGCGGAATAATTTGACTACTTCGCTAGTTAAGTTACAACACTGAAAAAGAATGCGACTTTGCGTATGCAATGGGGGAAGTCACTTCCAGCAATTAGGCTAAATTACAAAGGGGGATGCCCATTTTTGGCCAAGAAACGTCCAACAATATGGTTTTGTTAAAAAAAACATCATGTTTTATGATAATAAATCACGATGTTCATTTATCCAAAAAAGATTGCAACATATTATGTGCAAAAAAAGTACTGAATGATATTCATTTTTATTTTTTCTCTATTGGTATAGAGATACGTCGAATTGTCAATAACCCTGTTTAACAAATGTTTAGAAATTGGATGTAAAAATTATTTGAAAATACCGCTAGCTGTCATGATCTGTAGTCACATTCCGTTTCGCCTTTTTATTTTTGCTAACTTTTTTATTTACTTTTACTTTAACAAGAGCATCTTGATTAGCGTGCATACGCTGTACGTGTCGTTTTAAATGTGTGGCTCTGGTGAATCTGCCTCCACATTCTGAACATACATGGGGCCTGTCACCAGTGTGTGTCATAAAATGATGTTTGAGTCCATATCGTGTGACGAATGCACGGCCACAAGTGTCACATTCGAATTTTTTCTCACCCGTATGACATCTGAAAAACAATTATATTAACTATAATTCATTCTTTTTAATTTTATGACTAGTGCCGTAGGTTGTGAAATCAAAATCTTCTAAAGGAAATCGCGCGCTTTTCGAGCTACTTAAGCTCAAATACCATGTGCAGTATTTACCGCTGTATTAATACAGACAATTTTTTTTAAACTCTGCAGAAAATTATTGAAAAGCATATTTATGGATTCTTACGTGAAAATTAGAAGGGACGAGATGTAGGGTTCTTTACATGTACTACAAAGGGAGGGGGGGCTAAAAATTGACAAAAAACGGTCATGCGGCATGGGTACATTCCCATAACTGATTGCATTCTTCAAATAGCATTTCTGATAACCCCAGTTAAACCTAAACATTTATTCCTGGTTCCTGAAACCAGCTATATATTCTTTTCCCTTGCATCTCAATGTTCTATAGCATTTCTAATAATGGTTTATTTCAAATGCATATCACCGTATAGAGCTACAATTGTAGAGTTAAAATTACAATTGTCAATGTTATATTATTTATTATCTCTTTATTAATATTTTCTCATTTTTTTTAAATATAATTACATATATTTTAGTAATATATTAATATAAAAAAAATATTATTTTATAAAAGGACATATAAATACTTAAATAAATTACATTAAAAATATAAAAACTGAATTGCTGGAAGCGAAGCCAAGGGCCCAAGCTATCGGCAGTTAGGGCTCCAGACAGGAATCTTCTGACTATATGTGTCATGTTCAGATAAATCACATGAGCCTGGCAGTTTATTATATTATTATTTTTAAGATGAATATAAATAATGAAGCAAACCTGACATGATATTGATGGTGACTAAATGTCCTGAAGCTTTTAGGGCATAATGTGCAGTTGTAAGGTTTTTGTCCAGTGTGCTTCAGTTTATGGGCTGCAAGTCCTGCTGTTTGTGCAAATTTTTCTCCACATATTGTACAATGAAGAGGCTTTTCTCCCTATGAAAATCACACAACAGTGTTAGAAGTTTTGAGAAATGATATGGCAACAGTCGTTATTTGTTAATTTAAATAAAAATATTTCTTTATCAACCATCTCTTTCAAAAACTCAATAATAAAGCAAAAAATATATTTACTGTATGAGTCCTTAAATGAACTTTCAAATTTTGGTTCAATGCAAATTTCTTTGTACAATGTGGACACGAGAATGGACGTTCACCGCTGTGTGTTCTCAAATGGCTTTTTAACCTGAAACTAAACATAACATTTACATAATATGTTGTAACATGACTGATACAAAAGAGGGGAACACCAAAGAAAAGCTGTATGGATTGCATAAAAAATGGTATAGCGAGAAAATATGTGAATGTTAAGATGACAGCTAACAAAGTGAACATGCTGTGCTGACTCCACATAATTTTGGATAAGGGCAGAAAGAAGATTATAACATGACTGAAAAAAATGTTACAATCATCAGAACAATAATAACAACTTACCTACAAGACAAAACTTTGCCACAAACAGAGCATTGCTGTTTATCTGCCTTTCTTAATTTTACATTCCCTTTCTTGTCTTTACTTAAGAATCTATGTTTAGTATCTTCATGTTTGTTAGTTCCTTCACAGGGAATATAAGGTTTAACAAACTCATTATCAATTTCACTCTTTGGGGAATTATTACTATTTAAAAAATTATCATCATCAGTCTCTGAGTTATTTTTCAGAATTGTTTTTCTTAGTTCCGTATCTGATGTTTTGCACAAATTAATAAATTCTATACAATCATCAAGTTTTTTTAAACAACCTGTGCAAATGGTTTCAGGCAATCCATCATTGGAAGATATCTAAATATAAAAGTTGATATAACTTTAAAATTCTTATATTAAAATATAAATATGTGGACAAAAATAAAAAATATTACACTTACATCGATTTTCACTACAGACATTATATTAGTTGAAATATAATTTTGTTCAAAAATGTTTATTAGCGAACTTTGGCCAAGACATAACCTGCATAGATTTTTAATGTTCATTTTAGGTAAATAAACCAAAATTTGTTTTGTTTACAATTTACATTTCTTCTTCTTTCTTTGTACTTATGGCTCCAATGCATTTGGCATTGATTTTGCCAATGTCTATGTTATTAAAAAAAAAAAGTGACAGGTTAAATGTAGCAATAGTATTTATTAGATAAATATGGTCGGTAAATTGAATTCTGAGATCCTGAGGACAACACAAGAAGCAAGTTAGTATTAAATGTATATATGAAGCCTTATAAGTAAATACTGTTAGTAATTAAAAAGTTAGAGAGTGTATATATTAGCTTAGAGTGCACAAGTGTTAAAAGGAAATTTAAATTAATGGGGCGTGGGATTTGTTTTGGCAATAGGTCATATATAGGGGTCGATATCTTTGGACAGTGGAAGAATATATGTTCAAGGTTTCCTTCATCAAGTCCGCACTCACACAGAGAATGATCACGAATTCTAATTTTAGCTAAAAAGACAGGGGAAGATACCTGTCCAAGGCGAAGACGTATAATTGTGGATGTAACCTTTTTTGGGAGGGACTGGTGGCGTGCAAACCATGGTTTGCTAAAGTTTATATTAGGTTGCAGAGAACCATAATGCTGACCGACAGTTGTTCTACTTTTTTGCCATATCTTATCCCAACTTTTGATCATATTTGACGTTGTTAGCGTTTTTAAGTCTCTGGGAAAGTATTTGTTGTGAGTGGTTGATCCAATTGTAGTAGCCTGCTTAGCACATCTATCAGCGGTTTCGTTTCCGGCAATCCCGCAATGGCTTGGAATCCAAGCAAGGACAATGTCAAGGTTAGAAGAGTGGCATTTATATAGGATATCTTTAATCTTTAATGAAATAGGAGACAATTCTTTGCAACGGAAGGGGGATTTTTGAAGGTCAAGGAGGCAGCTTAAAGAGTCAGTGAATATGACCGATTTATATATGAGGTGGGATTCTATATATTTTATTGCCTCAAGAATGGCAATTGATTCTCCAGAGAAGACTGAATTGTGAGGAGGAAGTTGAAAATTTAAAATAATACGGTATTTTGGGATTCAAACTGCTGCTCCAATTGGGCCATTATCTGTTAGTTTAGATGCATCCGTAAAAAAATAGATGTAGTCAGGCCATTTCTCAGCTAATAATTTTGAAAAGGTGCTATTTGCGTTAATGGAGTTTTTATCTAAACCAAGATTCAGAATAATATTAGGGTTAAATAGAAGACTATCATAGTTGATTTCATATAAAGGGTGTAAACTAGATTTATAAATGTAATTGAGGTAATTTGAAAATTTATTGAAAGATTTTATTAATGTAGGGGGTGATTTATGGGACCAGAAAGGGGAGGAGGTAATTAAAGGTGACAGTTGTTCAATAATTTCAAGTAGAGGATGGTCAGAGAAAGATACAACTATAAGAAAAAATCGGTCTGCAAGTAACTGACGGCGTAAGAAGAGGGGGGGATTCAAAACATTCCACTTGTAAAGCATTTGTTGGTGAACATTTCATGGAATCTGTAATGATTCTTAAACACTTGGCTTGGATACGGTCTAATTTAGCCAATGCTAATTTATTACAGGGTTCTAAAAGAAAGGATCCATAATCAAAATGGCTTCTGATAATGGCTTGATATAAAAGTCTTTGATTGTATGGATGGGAACCCCAACCAACCCCTGATAAAGTTCGAAGAATGTTTATGTTTTTTTCAACTTTATTGCAGATGTAATCTAGGTGCCGAGTTCCTGACAATTTTGAATCAAGAGTCAAGCCTAAAAATTTGACATGATCCTGAAAATTAATTTGATCACCGTTAACTAAGATATCAGTGAGGGGAGGAGACCTTTTTCTTGTAAAAATGACAGCAGTGCTTTTAGGTGTTGAAATAGAAAGACTGTGGTCTGAGAGCCAAGAATGAAGGTAGAACAAAGCCTGATTTAAGCGGGAGCAAGCATCAATAGGAGAAGGGGATGTGGAATATAAGACAATATCATCTGTGTTAAAATAATTAGGCCCGTTCATGGTTTTATACTTTTATTCTTTAATCTTAACATTATCACAAGTAAAACGCAACTATCCTTTCGCCATCTTGATTGGAAGAGGAAGAGATTACAATCAGTGTTGCCAATATAAATGTATATAAATCAACACGCCTCCTTACATTTATATTGTAAAACACTGTTACAACAATCATTATTTTATTTCAAATTTAACATTTCTCTAAATTTTATGAATTTAACATTTCCCAAAGCTTTTGTAAATATATCTGCAATATTATTTTCTGACTCTATTTTTACAACTTCAATATTTCCTAGCTTAACATTTTCATGTATAAAATGATAGTGAACTTCAATATGCTTAGAATTCTTAGTAAAGTTTCCATATTTAGAAATAGCTACGGCTCCTGAATTATCTTCATAAATTTTAACTGGTTTACAAACTTTATTGAATACATCATCCATTAGACACATAAGAAAATTTAACTCTGTTACTGCTTCTGATAAAGCTACATATTCAGCAAATGTTGAGGACTTTGTTACACTACTTTGTTTCTTTGATTTCCAGTAAATAATATTTCCAAACAATCTAATGACAAATCCTGTAGTAGATTTCCTATCTAAAATATCTCCTGCCCAATCAGCATCCACAAAACAATCTAGAATATCAGCGTTACTATTATTACAATATGTTAATTTAAGATCTTTTGTCAAATACAAATACTTTAAAACTCTCAATGCATACTTAAAATGTGTCTCATTATAACAGTTTTGAAATCTACTTAAGTAATTTACACTGTAAGATATATCAGGTCTAGTACCTGAACTAATATACAAAAGAGCACCAATCAAATTTCTATATTTTACATCCTCATTAATATCAGATTGTTCCAATTTTAAATTTATTTCCATAGGAGTCTTATACATTTTTGCATTCTCAATATTATACCTTTTAGCTAAAGACTCAATATAAGATTTCTGACTCAAAGTTAAGACATTGTTTTGATTATACATATATTCAATCTCAATACCAATATAATTTTTTACTTTACCAATATCTTTCATTTTAAACCTTTCAGACAATTTAGTTTTTATATCACCAATAACTTCTACATTTTCACAACAAATTAATAAGTCATCCACAAATAAAAGAATATAAACAATTAAGCTGTTCTCTTTTCTAACATATAAACAATAGTCATATTTACTCCTGCGAAAACCAAAATTAATCAAAAAATCATTAAAACATTCATACCATGCCCTGGGGCTTTCTTTTAGACCATACAATGATTTATTTAATTTATAAACTTTATCAGTTCCATTTTCATAACCGATTGGTTGCTTTACATAAACTTCAGATAATACTCTACCATTTAGAAATGCTGTTTCAACATCCATTTGATGAATAGCTAAATTATTTTGACAACAATAAGATAATAGTAGCTTAAGTGTAGGCATTTTAGCAACAGGTGAGTAAGTATCATCAATACAATTTGTTTGCTGAAAACCTCTTACTACTAACCTTGCTTTGTATTCATTTTCACTCTTCCTTTTATACACCCATTTCACATCAATTACCTTTTTTTCCTTGGAGGGTCTGTCAACTAAAGTCCAGGTATTATTTTTTATTAAACTTTCCATCTCACTATTCATTGCTCTTTTCCATTTCATTGCCTCATCACATGTAATCGCCTCCTGAAAATCAATTGGAGCTGACGCATCACAGTAGTTACAGTATATGCAATAATAACCAAATTCTTCATCAAAACGAAGTGGAGGTTTGATTTGTTTTCTTAATTTTCTATTTAGATTCTCATCTTCACTTTCTCCTACATTCTCTTTATCATTTTCTGAGTATTTTAACATATTTCTTTCCTCTTGGATCCTTTTATCTTCCTTTTCCTTTTCTTTTATTTTATATTCACTATCTTCTTCCTCATCTTTAAAACCACATAATTTAACATCTTCCTCAATTATATCACAATTTCTAGCAATAACAACTCTGTTGTTAATTAATACTCTGTATCCAATATCAGTATAACCAAGCAAAATTCCAGCTTCTGCTTTCTTATCCCATTTAGACCTTCTTCGTTCTTCAGGAATTCTTACAAAAACTCTACTTCCATATAATTTTAGATTTTGCATAGATGGCTTCCTTTTAAAAAATATTTCATACGGGGTTTTCCTCTCAATAGTATTAGTTAAGGTTCTGTTTTTAAGATATGCAGCTGTTTTAGTTGCCTCAGGCCAAAATCTTCTTTCTACCTTTGCTTCTGATAAAAGACATCTACCCATATCCATCAACGTACGATTATATCTCTCTGCTGTTCCATTTAATTGATGAACATATGCTGGACAGGGTTTTATCACTATTCCTTTCTCTTTTGCAAACTGAAATACTCTTGCATTCATATATTCCTTCCCATTGTCACATCGCAGTTCCTTTATCATTTTCCCTGTCAAGTTCTGTACTTCATTAACATACTGCACCAAGTAATCATATACCTCATCCTTTGATCTGATACAATAAACTTTGACTAATTTGCTGTAGTCATCAATAAAACTCAAAAAAATTTTTTCTCCATTATATCCTGTAGTCTGATGTGGCCCATTTAAATCTGTATGAACAATCTCTAATATCTCTTTTGCTTTTCTTCGATTATTAGCAAATGGTAAGTTATGCATTTTATTTTCAATACATATTGCACACTTTAAATATTCATATTCAATATCTTTAGGTAATCCTTCTAATGATTCATTTTTACACATTAAATCCAATTTTTTAAAGTTAATATGGCCCAGAGTACGATGTAGTTTTTCCTTTACAGTCATATTTGTTTTACTAATATTTGCTTCCAATATTTCTTCACACATGTAACTTTTCATCTTATACAATCTTTCATCCTTAATTGCAATTGCTATAATCTTTCTATATTCATTGTAAATTTTTGCAAATTTCCCTTTTGAGACAATTGAACAATTATCAGTAATTTTCGAATAACTTAATAAATTTGCTTTCATTTCTTTTACAAAGAAAACATTTTTTAATGTGACTTCAGATTTTTGTCCATAGACTAAGAAATAAGCTTTTATATTACCAATTTTTGTAGCTTCTAATATTGTTCCATTACCAATTTTGACTTTAATAGGTTTTTCCAATATCTCATAAGTATTGAAGTATTTATCAGTGTTAATAATGTGGTCAGTACATCCACTATCTAGTAACCAATTTATTTGACCCTTTGGCTTATCATTCTCTTGCGTTGTGTATGTATTGTTTGCAATAGTAATATGATAACTGTTACCTTGACTCCCTTGATTATTATGGTAGTAATTTTTTGAACCTTGTCCTCTGTTATTGTATGAACCACGTCCTCGTCTTGGCAAACTATGTCCTCTATAACTTGGTAAACTATTTCCTCTATAATTTTGTATACTATTTCCTCTATAATTTTGTATACTATTTCCTCTATAATTTGAAAGACCATGTCCTCGACCACGGTTTACATTTTCTGCCTTACAATCTCTTCTTAGGTGACCAGGTTTACCACAACCAAAACAATTATATGATCGGTTAGTATCTGCTTTAAAAACATTTGATGTGTCTTCTGACATTTCACTCATATTTCCTGTACTTTTCAATTTTATTTTGCTTTTTAAATAGTCCACTGTCCTTTCACCCTCTGGTAAGACATCTATTAAATCACCTATGTAGTTGTAACTCACTGGTAGTGCTTTCAACATGTAGTTTAGTTTTTCTGTTTCTGATACCGTTGCACCGGCTTGTTTCAACTCATTTACAGCTTTTTCAAAGTCATCGAAAAATAAAGACACTTCAGAATAATTTTTCAATTTGACACTTTCGAGTTTATGTCGACATACTATTTGCAACGCCGTTGATTTCTTTAGGTACATCTCATCAAATTTATGTATTATTTCGTATGCTGTATTTAATTCACTTATATATTCCAACTGCTTGTTTGTTATAGCACTGTAAATATAGTTTGTTGCTTGTATATCTCTATCGTCCCATTCATCTTTGTCGGTTTCAATTTTCGCTCTCATTACTACATCCTTGCACTTTTTGAACTGTAGAAACTTAATTATCCGTATTTTCCAATTACTGTAATCTGTGCCATCGAAAATTGGAATATTTATATTATCACTATTTTTTGACGCCATTTTTTTTCTTCTTTTTTCTATCACATTTATTCTTTAAAGCATTGTACCAACTAAACATTAAACCACTGTTCTGCTACCATGTTAAAATAATTAGGCCCGTTCATGGTTTTATACTTTTATTCTTTAATCTTAACATTATCACAAGTAAAACGCAACTATCCTTTCGCCATCTTGATTGGAAGAGGAAGAGATTACAATCAGTGTTGCCAATATAAATGTATATAAATCAACAATCTGCATATTGTAGTATTTTACAGAAGCTGTTAACTGAATACTCCAAGTCTCTTGTATAAATACTATATAGGATAGGACTTAAGACAGACCCTTGTGGGAGACCCTTCCAGACAAGTCTTGATGAGGAAGGAATACCAGGAGAATGGATAGTTATAGAGCGTTCCATGAGCATATTACATATCAGGGTTGTGATTCTCACCGGGATACTCAGCTGGTACAGTTTCTGTCTGAGTAGGGGAAGATCAACATTATCGTATGCTGCTGTAATGTCTAAGAAAACACCAACAACATGATCACCTTTGGAAATTACATTTCAATACAAGTACAAACTCAAATGTCACCGCTTTTGTATTTTCTTATGACATTGACAATTTATCAAACTTGCATCGTACCCGTGCAGGGGCGGAGAAAGAATACTAACCAAGACAAAACAACCCACCCTAGCTACGTGGTAGGGCCCCAAGCCCGTCTGGATAGCGACCACCTTTGGTCATAAGTATGCCGCCATAATAACCTTGTGTTGTATTCCGGCATTCGTGACCCAAGTTCCTGTACCCATAAGGGACAGCAGCGTGTTCGCGATGCCACGCGTTGCAAACATCCCTAAGCGAGCGTAACTGCAAAATCCTAAGCGGGTCGTCAGCCTGTCTGCTGTCCTATAACAATAAAAAAAATTTACTTGTGATGGAAATAAGCTACATTTATCTACCTCATCTCACCTTGCTGCAATTATACCAATCATAGAGATGGGTGCCAACTCTGCCAACTATAGTAAGGTACATACTATAAAATACTGACGATTTTAGCTCAATACATGTAATTAACATGAGAAGTTAAAAATTAGAATAAATTAGTGGTCAATTAATTAATTTATTATTATTAATTGCAGCAGACTTATGGCGGCAGAGATTGTTTTCATAAATTCATAATATTGATATCAGCCTATAAAAGACTGTTTCATCTAAGATAGATAGATAGATAGATAACACTTTATTGTAAACCAATTATATAAACACAATGAAACTTATTTACACAATCAATGAGTACTTGACTTACAATGGGCGGCCTTATCGCTACAGATACAGAGCGATCTCTTCCAGGCAACCCGGGCTATAGAACATTATTGGTGTTACATTGATGTGGAAGGGAGGTATGGTAATAAATAATAATTATATTTTATTTACATAATAAATAGATAATATACATAAAATTCAATAATATATATAAAATATAATAAATAAATAGATAAACATACTTAAATATCTATATTTGTAGAATACATAAATAAATATATGTTTTGTTGTTACACTAAAGATAGGTAGTGATTTTTAACCAATTTTTTAAAAGTTGGTAGTGACTTAGCTTGTCTTATAGCAATAGGCAGTGCATTCCAGAGTTTGATAGCATGAACAATGAAGGAGTTATTATAAAAAGAAGAAGTATGAACAGGAGTTTTAAGCGATAGTTCAGTAGATGTACGCAAATTTCGGAGGCCAGACGAGTTAAGAAACTCGAATTGATTCCTGAGGTAAATAGGGGCGTTTGGATAAAAGATAAATTTGTAAACGAGTGAAAGGATATGAGTTTTCCGGCGAAGATGGATAGGTAACCACTTGAGTTTTGTACGAAATTCTGAAACATGGTCATATTTACGCAAACCAAATATGAACCTGATACAAAGATTTTGGAGGCGCTCAAGTTTATTAAGTTGTTCTTGCGTTATATCTAGATAGCTGGCATCGGCATAATCCAAAATGGGCATGAGCAAAGATTCTGCAAGCCTAACTTTAGTGGCAATCGGTAGGAAATTTCTGAGTCTATTAAGAGACTTAAAAGAGAAGTAAACTCGTCGGCTTAGTTCAGCGATTTGAGGTCGCCAAGACAGCTCCCTGTCAATAATAATACCAAGGTCTTTAACCTTATCACCAATCTGAATATATAATCCATCAAAATTAATTTTCGGCAACTTTTCCCATTCAACTTTAGCTAGCATTCTGGAACTACCGATGACAATAAGCTGCGTTTTTTGTGGATTGACTTTTAACCCAAATGAATCACTCCACAGCATTATTCTGTTTAAATCTGAGTTTATTGTGTGAAATGCTTTAAATAACTCAAACACAGAAGCTTGTGTGTATATCTGCAAGTCGTCTGCATAGAGGTGAAAGGATGAAGTTAACTGGTTGGAGATGGAGTTAATAAAAATTGAGAACAATAATGGAGACAAAACGCCACCCTGAGGAACACCAGCAATCAAGTCACGCCAAGACGAATAAGTTTCATCAAGCCGGACTCGCTGCCGACGACCATAGAGGTAACTTTGAAACCAGCCGATCACTTCAGGAGATATGTTAAGAGTAGAAAGAATCCCTAATAATACATCGAAATCGACGGTATTAAACGCGGTACTAAAGTCAAGTAACGAGAGCACTGTTAGCAGACCATTATCCATACCATACCGGATATCATCAGTTATTTTTACTAATGCTGTAGTTGTGCTATGACCTGGGCGAAAGCCTGATTGAAAAGGGTTCATTAGTAAATTTTTATTTAGGAATGCGCTCAGTTGCTTGTGTACTAATCGCTCCAAGACTTTAGATAAGAACGGTAAAATAGATATAGGTCTAAAATGGGATAAAGAAGTAGGGTTCGATTTTTTAGGTAGCGGGATTACTTGGGCTTCCCTCCAAGCTGAAGGGAATGTACCGGAAGACACAGAGTAATTTAATATGTGAGTAAGAACAGGAGTAATAACATCCAGTATGGGAAGGATCATATTACGACTAACACCATCAATACCAACAGCATTAGAAGCAATAGACCTAACTGCACTCTTAACATCACTATCAGAAAATCGACTTAGAAAGAAAGGAGGATGATTGGGAGTAGGTAGTGAAGATAGTATGTTCAAAGTATTTGATTTTGTCAAAGGATCAAAATCGGAAACAGATGAAAAATGCCGGTTGAGATCATCAACACTGAAATTTTTACACACAGGATGTTCAGGTTGTCGGCCTACTCCCAAAGAACGAAGAAATTTCCAAACTTTTGCTGGATTTTCATTTTGGACTGACTCGTGTATATATCGGCGTTGTGCGTCCCTACACACTCTATTGCAGCGATTACGAGCATTCACATAGGCTAACTTATTGTTATCATTTGGATTTGTCTTAAATTTAGTCCTGGCTTTACATTTTTTATGCATTAAAACTTTGATATCTTCAGTGAGCCACGGCGCTGGTAGATGCTTTATTTTAATTTGACGCAAAGGTGCATGCAAATCATACAACTTCAATATGGCTGTATTAAATGCACACACCTTCTCATCGATAGATTCTGCCTTGACTACCCTGGTCCAATCAACCTCACGAGCATCTTTTAACAGATCATTTAAATTTATACCACTAAAGTTACGCTGCAATATAATCTTAGGCTTGGCTTTTGGTGGACGAAGCCTGTAAGAAAGATAGATAAGGTCGTGGAAAGAGAAAGCATCAGCAGGACATTGACCATGTTTACTTACGTGAGAAAGTGAAGAGACTAGAATAAGATCCAAAAGGGAAGGTGTAGAATTTGGGAAATGGTGAGTTGCTTTTAGTGGAAGTATAGTGAGATTGGTAGATAGAGCCAGGTCTTCTAAAGAGGTAGCACGATTGTCACGTTTTAATAGACAGGTATTGAAGTCACCCATTATAATTGTGTGAGCATAAGACGGAATCAGTTTATGTAGGATAGTTTCAAAATTTGAGAAATAATTAACGTGAAGAGATGGACTATAGAAAACACCAAGTAATACCTTTGTATGCCCTATTAGAACCTCAATAAATAAATGCTCACCTGCGTCAGTATTTGGTGGTTGTGAGGACAAGCTTATAACTGTGTAAGGGAAATGTGACCTCAAATATATCGCAACACCTCCACCCCCTGAGCCGACACGGTCATTCCTTATCAGGTGGAAACCTGGTAAGGAGTATGATATGGAAGGTAAGGACGGTTTAAGCCAAGATTCAGACACGAGTACCGCGTGAACCATTTTCTGATCAAATGATGCCAACATATCCGGGAAATGAGCCGGAATACTTTGCGCATTTATGTGAACTATGTTGAAATTAGAAGAAAAACCTGAGAATTGGGTCTCAAGTTCTTCCCTGAGTTGAGGTGTACTGCAGCTACTACCGGTTGAACTATGAGACGAGCAAGACAGAAATTCGGTTTCACTAGAACTGTCTTCGCAAGACATAATATATACTATAAATTAAATTATATACCAAATAATATTATAATATATAAATATATATGTATAAAATAATTTTTATTATGTTATGTATAAAAATAAAAACTTTTACTACTAAATAAATGTCCATCTGCCTCTGTGTGGATGAGATTGCTATGTAATAACATAACACAGTAAGTAAACAAACAGCTGAGTAATAATATTAAGAATAAAACAAAAAATAAAATTGATAAATAACAAATTGCTAATTCATATTTTCAAGAATATGTTTTATCTTTAATTACTAATTTGTTTATAATTTAATGAAAATTTGATACATTTAAAAGCTAAAATGAACAATAACTAATCTACTATGTATTATATAAATTTATATTAAAATTAGAATAAAATAGGTGTATTTATTTGCAACAATGAAGTACATAGAATAACATTGTTCAAATACACAACAATTTCCCTTGCAAGGTTATCATTCATATTATATCATATATATCATTCACATATCTTAAGTTTAGTTGTGCAAATACTAGAAAATACAATATACATATCTCAGATTACAGAATAAAATTATTCTGTAATCTGAGATACATACATATAGGTCTAAAAGTAAGTGGTAATTATAGGATTAGTTAAGTCTATTAGCAAAACACAAAAAGCATACTTTCAAGTAATTGAACTTAATACAAAATGCTTAGCCGCACACACATAAAACAAATATGTTACATAAAGTTTTATTGCATAATTTTGTCATTTTATCAATATACGCAGTACCAGCTTATTAATAAAATAATTAACAAAGATACTTTATTCTGTATATAACATTAGATATTAGATTCTGTATATAAAATTATTATAAAACAACAGTAGTGATAGGTATATATATCCTATTTATTATACAATAAAACGCAATAGGTAATCATAATAATAATACATCATACCTATATATAAACAATGTAATATGTGTGTAAAAGGAAATCTAATTTTACTCATAATCAAAATTAATAAAAAGAAAAAAATAGTAGAATAATAACATCAGTAAAAACAGAAGTAAATATGAGAATTTAGCATTTTTATGTCTTATAAACATAGTTTAAAGTTAAACATATGATTATCATCTAGAATAAAATGATTATAATTCTAACTGGAATTTGTTTATTTCCGTGCCGTTGAGGTCGCACGGCGTGATTTACTAGGGGCACTGCGTTCTTTAGTTGATGGCTTACTATTCACCTGTTGTTCTGAGCGAGAGGCAGGTACATTCTCCATGTCCGAAAGACGGGTGATGCGATGCCGCTTGCCGTCACTGTCAATCACAAATATGTTGCCGTCTCGGGTCCAGGTCCCTGTCACACCAAATCTTTGCCTGGCCATTATAAAAAGACTGTGTCGTTTCCTAGTCATAAATTCAGATAAAATTATCCCAGTTCCTTTCAGCTGTGTCTTAGCAAACCACACCTTATTACGTAAAGCGGTGTCGCAGAACTTGATTAAAATGGGTCTGGGACGGGTGGATATCGACGACAGAGCCTTACCCATTCTGTGTGAACGCCGTATACTCATGCTGTTGAAATCGGTAAATTTTAGTTTATCTTTGAGAACCTTAGTCACTAGGGCATTGGAATCTTCTTGCTTCTGTTCTGGTATTCCATGAAGGAGTAATATTTTTCTTCTAGTGCGCATCTCAATTTGATCAGTAGCTATTTGAATCAACTCGATTTGCTCTTGAAGGGTTTTCAGCGATTCAAAAACAAAGCTCTTGAAATTAACGAACTCGGTCGCTAGTGAAGAAATGGAAGTAGACGGAAGTGAGCTTTTACCAAGTTCACTTTCGAATGTGTCCATGCGTTCAGCAAAAACTTTTAACAAATTAGCTTGGGCCTCTTGAACGGCTTCCATGTTTGAACAAAGAAATGATCAGATTGTAAATAAAAATCTGTGTTGCGGATGGAAAAATAAAAACACAAGGCAGATGTCTCGTTACACTGGGAATGTGAACATATTACTATCACTTGATATCAATAACTTAATTAATTAATAACTTTAAAATAGCTGAGCAAAAATTTTCAACAATGTTGACAATAGTTGACAATTCGATTTGTAATTAACAGATGAGGGTATATTTTCTAATCCCGGATCTTAGACTATTACTAGTAACGGGGATTCCCTGTGTATGTAGGTAGGGTTACCATAACTTAAATGATTTTCGCCCAATAATTAATTCTATGAAAGAAAATCGATGGCAAATGATTATCGTGATAATTGATTAATTGATAATCGATTCGCACACCACTACCCACCGCTAGCAATAGCTAATATAGCCAAGGCCAAGTGTTACATACTCTTTGATTATAGCATCCAGAATTGTAGTTGGAAGTTGGAATAAAATATTTCTATAGTTGAGCGAAGTCTATAAATCTTGTTTTTCTAAAATAAAAGTTAACCGATAAATATATTGTAACGGTTGTATAGTAACAAAGTATTGACTCCGTGGATTTCAATAATAATTAAGAGTGTTGAAGTATTCACCGTGCAATTGTATATTTGTTTACTTCTCACTTGTTTCCAGTGATCATTATGCCTGTTAAACTTTATCACTTCAACTATAGTGCACCTTCACGGGGAGCTTTACTCAGCGCAAGAGCTCTAGGGGTACCCGTCGCAGTGGAAATAGTGAATCTCCTTAAAAAAGAACAATTAAAGGAAAGCTTTTTAAACATAAATCCACAACACTGTGTGCCGACGTTAGACGATGATGGGTATATTTTATGGGAAAGTCGAGCTATATCCTGTTATCTGGCCGATAAGTACGGTAAAGATGATCAATGGTATCCAAAAGATCTAGAGCGCAGGGGTTTGGTGAATCAGCGATTGTATTTTGATAGTTCGACTTTATATGTGAGAATTAGAGCTATTATGGTAAGATTTTCCGTTTATTTACTACTATATATTAATAAAGTAATAATAGCTCACAACATCCCACTGCTGGGAATAGTCCTTCTAGGGAATAGAGTGTACCTAGACTAGATTACAGTTTGGAGGTTTTCTCATGATGTTTCCCTTCATCATCAGCTAGTGAAAAAAAATTGCCTAAGTTGTGCATGCTATTGTGGGTTTTGACCCTGGGTTTATTTTTACGTGTGAAAAGGTGGGCTCTAGGTATGAGGCTACCACATACCAATTAGCCTTTGACTGCAAATAAAGGTGACTAAATATGTGGATAGAGAATTAAATTTTGTAGATTTATATTAAATGACTACATAGACTTCTGTTTATCATATTTGTAACTAACATTACTGTAAACAAATTTTAAAATATATGCTGTTTTATAATATATGGCCGTTTTGATGTTTGTCCACTCATGAAGTTTCATATTAATTACATTTGAAGGAGCAAATTGCTGTTTTTTATTGTCAATTACTGCACGTCGCTATTGACAAGAAAGAACAGCAATTTGCTTCTTTAAATGTTATTACTAAGTAACTTCATGAGTGGACAAACTTCAAAACGGCCATCATAGCGTGCAGGTATAGTAGTGACAGTAAACTATTTGCCATTTTTCTTCCAATGGTTGATACCATTGACATATGATAAAAAATGTGATTGAACCAAATGGTTATGATAGTGATAATTTATATTTATTAACTTGAAAGTCATGCCACATATCTTTATAAGTTTTTTTTTTTTGTAAATATAAACAGTAATTTTTGTTTTGAAATTATTATCAGTTTATAAGTGTGATGTTTCAGTGTGACCTAAGATAAAATTATTTATTTACTAATGATGAATATTCAATTTTCACTACTGTTAAGGTTGATGAGTGCTCTTGAGGTTTTTGGAACTCAAATCAATATCAGTGCCAGTTGTGAGGGACTGATCTACAATCTATATAGTATGGATGGAGGCCTCCCTAGATGAAGCAGAAGGCATCCACAGTACATCTCAATCCCAAACAACCCTGAATACTTTTTTGATCTCACTCTAGGTTCCGATGGCCTTTACTTTGTCAGTGAGTATGCACTACCAAAATTGTTATGGATGGCCACATTTGAATTATCCTTTGAGGTTTCAGTGGAGGGCTTGCCATGGTTCTATTGGGTCTGATGGTCAATTGAACCCTGCTGCAGCATTCTCATACAGAACTATTGTAAAATCCTCAATTAATAACTTCAATATCCCAGATTTTTCTGAATTTAGGATGTAACATGTAATCAGTACTACAACGATGATAACACTGTATTTTTTAGTTTCCAGTATTATTCCTTGGAGAGCCTGAGGTAAAGCTACAATTTAAAAATGACATGAACATTGCTCTCGGTTTCTTGGACAAGTTTTTGGAAAATGGTGAATGGGTGGCTGGTGATAATCCAACTATTGCTGATACATCCATTTATGCATCTATGTCTAATTTAGTGGTAAGCATATATTTGTCACATATATGTGAAATCTCAAGGGAACTTATTTTATATGCAAGCTATATAGTGAATTATACTCGTGCTGGCTGATCCGACAAACATTATTCTGCTATATAAATAAAATAAAGATTTTGAATAGCATTTCCATAAAATCCATTTTTAGTGAGCAGGTCTACATCGTGAAATGAGTGACTATGCTAAATTTCAAGTTAATCTGGTGTGTAGTCTTAGAGATCTCATGATGAGTGGTATAATCACTTATATAGCTTATATCCAAAGGCTAGTTTTAAGAAGTGGCTTCACATTGGTAACCATTCGCCAAGACTTAATTTACAGTTATATGTAAGACTATTTTAGATTGCCTTACAAAAAGAAAAAATGGTTTGTACATAGAGCAGCATGGATTTTTTGATAAAATTGGATTAAGTTGGTTAATTTACAGTTCTCTTTGAATCGTAGACAAATAAACTTTCCAGTGAGAAATAACAAGTAAAAAAGTTCCACTTTTTAAAACAGTCTTAAGTCTCACTTTTTAAGCTGTCTTTTAGCATAATTGCAAAACAGAGAATAACTAGGCTCTTTTACTAACACACAATGTGTTACACCAGAACAAACTACAGTAAGTCCCCCTATAGCATGGTAGATTGATTCCATGTCATAGGTGTATTCTTATATAACATGCTTGTATGACCCCATATTCTCCTTAAAGGGGATTTAAATCGACTATTAGGAAAAAATTGTTATGAACGAAATATGTGCATGTGTGTTTTATCAAAATCAAACTAAGAACATTTTAAGCTAGGTACACGAAATGAATTATGAACTGTACAAATTATAAATTTCACAGTACATATGGAAATATAATGTGTGAAACCACCACATTGTATGGGGGAATATCGTGTTATAACGAGGGACTGAAATCACATAATATGAAAATGCGTTTTAAGAGTTATGTATAAATAAATCTGAGTAAGCTGTGTTATAAATGATGGCATCAATGTTACATTCATGACAATATGACATTTTTTTGTTAGCATAGTCAATCAGCTAGACAGCTCACAAAAGCTGGGTATAATCAGATTTTACACCGTAGATATTACTTTGTTTTGTTAATCTAATACAAAGTTATGCAATCCTAAACTTATTTGTATTTCCAGGCCATAGATTGGGATTTATTGAGCTTCCCAAATATCCTACGATGGTTAAAAAATTGTGCCACACTCCCTGGTGTTGCTGAAAATGATGAAGGTGCCAAAGCTATTGCACAAGCTTTCAAGAAAAATCTAAAACATAAAAGACTCTTTTTATAAACAGTTTATTTTACTTATTATATATAATGTACCACATTAATTTTAATAAACTTTAACACTAATTGTTGCTCATTTCTTACTCTTCTTTCTATAATCTTTTCAGATTTGTATCCATGACTGGACATAATTTGAACAACTTCTTCTGGAATGTTCTCTTTTATGAGTAGAAGATAAAAAGCACCATTTGGGGCAAGTTTCTTTGGTATCATGCCAAGTAATCTGTCAGTTATTTCTCTTCCTTTCATACCACCGGCCCAACTAGCTGTAATATCATTACCTCCACATTCTTTAGATTCCGTTACTACATATGGTGGGTTGAACAAAATTATGTCAAAAATATTATTGTTAAATGCATTAACAAGATCCATATTGACAGTATCAAACATAACCTTATTTTTCTCAGCAGTCGCTCTTGACATAAGACAAGCTTTGAAATTAATATCAGTACTTAAGCAAAGACATTTGGGAAATGCCATACCAAAAGCTGTAATCACAACACCACTTCCAGACCCAACTTCTAAACAAAATGTTGGGTTCAATTGTCTTAAGTACTTTATGTCCTTTTCTAAAGCATCGATGAGTAGGAAACTGTCCTCAGATGGTTCATAAACATGGTCAAAGTCAACCTTATCAATGTGATTCTGGCATGGAGTCTCCATCGCTAGTTTATACTTCCACGGTCTGATAACAAGCCACTTGTACTCTGTTGGGGTTCCAATGAGTGATCTGCTAACACAGTTGTTCTTACACTTTTTTCTTTGTTGATCATACGTCTAATTTCATTTAACCTATCCTGAAAGTATAAATCATCATCATCATTTCAGCCGGAAGACGCCCACTGCTGGACAAAGGCCTCCCCCAAAGATCTCCACGATGATCGGTCCTGCGCTGTCCTCATCCAACCTATCCCGGCGATCTTGACCATATCATCGGTCCATCTTGTGGGGGGCCTACCAACACTGCGTCTTCCGGTACGCGGTCGCCATTCGAGGACTTTTCTGCCCCAACGGCCATCAGTCCTTCGAGCTATGTGCCCAGCCCACTGCCACTTCAGTTTTGCAATCATCCGGGCTATGTCGGTTACTTTGGTTCTCCTGCGAATCTCCTCATTTCTGATTCGATCTCGCAGGGAAACTCCGAGCATAGCCCTCTCCATTGCTCTCTGAGCGACCATGAGCTTTCTCATAAGGCCCATAGTTAGCGACCAACTTGTCTTATAACGGAAGAATTTTGTGTGACAAGAAAAAAGCTAGGAATTAAAGTGGATAGAAGTACTAAGAGTAGACCAAGGAAAAAATGAATGGATTGTATAAAAAATGGTATAGGAACGATGATGATACGACTAACAGAAGCGAGTGGAAGGAGAGAACATGCTGTGTTGACCTGACCCTACACAATTTTGAAACTTGTACCATGTAAAATGCATGGCCAAAAATTATTTCTATAGAAAACAGGTTCTGAAGGTGTTAAGAGATTGCACAAAAAGATATGTTGCTTGTTTGGCTTACAACTCCCCCTCTTCTTACTTCTTGTAGGGGGATTGAAATCCTGGCCTAGCACAGTGATAAAAATTAAATCTTTAAAATACTATCATAATATAATTTGAAATGAAAATATAAAACCTCTGAACTGTTTATAACAAACCTGTGAAGCTTGCAAAACATTGAGCACAATAGTGACTTTGTGTTTGCAAGCAATCAGCTTCTTAATATATGGGTCCAAGTCTGGATGGTTGTTGAGGGACTCCTTAACTTTTTGAAGCTCTTCATTCAATGAGTCTATCTGCTGTTTTAATTCCAATTGAGAAATCCTAGAAAGAAAATTAACTAATAAGCTGTTTTATTAAATCTTGTTAAATATGTGAACCTCTTAGAAAACCAGGGATGCCAAACACATCCTATTGGACAATATAATTTTAGGAAGTAAGACTAGCAAAATGATCCTGGGAGGCTAGTCAAAGAGCAAAAAGACTGCAACAATACTGACATAAAAATGTATAAATTTGACAATTGTTTTTGTATTGAAAAAAGTTGAGTGTACAATTAACCAATCTATTCTAGTTGTACATGCATCATGGCAAAACTACTGGATAGATATCAATTAAATTTTCTAAGTTTTATTTCATGAACAAAAACTTTACTAAAAAAAAGTATTACAATATCTTCATTTAATACATTTTTATTAATTTTTAAGAAACTTGTATTTTCTTGCTGCGGAGAAGTGGTGCAAGCGGTGTAGAGCGCATGCATACAAAAACTTCTCATATTTTTCGTTTTACTTTTTCCTGTTATTCGACCAACGAAGCGGGCGGGATGGCTAGTTATGAATTCAATCTAGAATTAATTAAAGTGGAAATTAAAGAGCATTATCAAGTAATCAAATGCTGAGCTGAAGTAGCAACTTTATTCCCATAAAGTTATTACTTACTAAAAATTGTGATGACAATAGAAATCAAAATGCTAACTTAGTATTTAAAGTGCTGATGGTACAGGAAATCACTCTGAGTATTCAAGTGTCATTCGACTATAACATGTTAATTCACTTTAGTCAAGCATGGTGGACATCCGGACGCAGTCTTAGGAGGTCCACACAAGCCGAGCGTTAGAAATGAATCATTAAAATTACATTACGTTTTTTGGCTGACTACCTCGCCCCCGGCGCAAAATATGCTTATGATCGCGCTAGTGGATATGTTAATATTTTTCCGAAGAGAAATCAGACCCCAGAAGAAGTATGTAAAAATTCATTCATTCATCTACTCAAAATGACCGAAGATCTACCTTGTAGCTCGTACTCTCTCGTCAAGTTGATCCACAGTTGGTTTCAGCAGCCCTAGTAATCCCTCGGCCAACGTATCCCTAGTTGGGTTATCACATAAGTTTCCAGTATTTTCATCTGCCGATGTTGTCGTACTTTCCGTGTCATCCATCATTTAATAAGAAATAATAATTATAGTACCACCAATACTACTTTCATAATAAAATAATACCTATTTAAACACAGTACTCAAAAATACACCTACCCATCATTACGTTTACGATGACATTCTAATTTTGACGTACAACAATACAAATTTGACAGCAGGCAATGACATAAATATCGAGATTATATTTTTTTATTTTTTCTTGAAATTCGAAAAATCTGGATTACCTTGTAATATGCTAGTACATACCGTTATAATTAGGGACCCAACTTCTACCAGCTTTGGCCCCTTTTACACCTATACAGATGTCAAACGATACTAAATACTAATTACTAAGTGATGGAATAATTTGCATTCACATTCATGTTTAACATGTGAATGTTTATTTAGCATTTAGCAAATAAAATGTAGTTGCGAAATTTTGTGAAATGAAAAATAAATTCATTGCTTTAGAGGTGGGGAAAATCGTTATTTTGGTATCACCGTGACTGTCGTTCCAGTTCCAAAAAAATCACGGTGATAAATCATCGTGATTTTGTCACGTCAATCACTGGCGTCACAAAAAACGATATGGTTACAAATGTTTCAATGGTTTCGTAATTCGAATGATCCGAAATAATCTTCACACTTTCAAACATGCTTGATAATAAAGAAAAATATTAGATTAGGTAAACATTTAAAACGTAAATACAGTAGGTAAACAATTATTAACATAGCATTTTAGGTTGTTTCATAATTGCAATTTAAAAATAAAAGTTGTTTCACTTTTTATGTATTACACTTTATAGGTATTACTCATACATATCAAAATCGTTATTTTCGTAGTAAACACTTAAGTATGAAAATGAAATAATTCCATACATAGGTACCTACATTCCCTCTCAGTCCGTGAATACCTAACCTAGTACATAAACATCGTTAATGATTATATTATAATGTAATAATTATCTCAACTAAGTATCAAATAGCAGAGAGCATAGCATAGAAAAAAAGTTTGACTTTAGATTGTTCTCTTCAGTCATTTCTAGAAAATAGTATCATTTTAACTCTGTGTAGACAACGTACAAACGAAGTTCTTTCAACGAACAATAAACGTACCAACGCCGTCCACCTCCTTACCCGAATCAACCCGATTAGTGCCGATGTTAACTGAACTACGTTCGCGGCTCACGATTATAACGAATGACTGACGTGACGTAAAGGACCAACGTTCCGGGAATCGAAGTGACTTTGTAACGTTGTTCTTTCGTGAAATGTCACGGTGATACTATTTGCCTTCAGATCACGATTTACGTAGTAACTAATACATAATCTGTGATCACGATGATTTTTTCATCGTGACGTTATTTATCAATCACCTGTACATTGCTTCATATCTTCATAATATATCATGCTGTACGATGCACTGGCAACGTGCGCTGTCTTTCGCACTCACGGGAAGACGGGAAGTCGGGAATACTAAATCTATTTGTTTCACATTGCCTATGATTTTCTTAAATTTAGGGGCGTTTATCGAATGAATTGTGAATGTGTAATGTAAGTTAGAATATACTAATAATAATATCGTCGTAGTCGTAGAATAGTGACGGATCTGACATATATTAAACTTTACAGGACAGCCATTTTAAAAATACACAAGCGTCATTTTACTATGAGAATCTATCATATGCGTCACTTTACCGACTGCTTAATTTGAAATCTAAAATACATGTAATTTTTTTTTTAATGTACCAATAATATTTGGACAATGTAGTATCCAAATATGGTAAAAAGTGAATTTTGGATTTTTTTCAAATCCGACGTTATTCTACGATCACGACGATATGTCGTACGTGCGGTGCGTGGCGCGCGACATATTGTGTCAAAGCATCTAACTTTATTAGTGATAGTGAGTTTAGTTTACGTAAATACGTACCTATTCGATATAATAATTACATTCGTTCATCGTATGCTTATTTAATGTAGATACTTTTAATAGTTAATAGCTAATTACTAATCCCAAGCCAAAGATGTTCGTAATAGTTCATAGGTCAGAAATTGACGCCACGCCCCTCCCCCGTGCTCAAAGCGAAACTCAATATGACTCAAAACTATAATGCGATTTACTTGACATCAATTAATTTACCTTGAGATCCCTTTTTGTGTAACCACTCACATGTTGAATTGAAATGCTTTCAAAAAGTAGAAAATCAAAAAATATACATATTCCTGGATGACAATAAATAGGGTTGCGAATTGCGATATATCGTTTATGTAAATAAAGGTAGAGATATTCTATTTCACGAAGTCCGATTGGCTTTGAATGATAAATGGCATGCAATGCAACATACACGTTGTTTTAGTGTGCGTAACCTTGGGAATTACGGGAACGGGGAATGCTCATTGCTCAATTTCGACCGTGACGCGGTCCGGGTTACTAATGTCATAAGTCCGTGTCAGTTTTTTACGCAGTAACGTCAGCATGGCAAGTAAACGTTAAAAGAGATAATACACAGTGAGGTAATATTTTTTCCATAAATCGCATCACACACATTGAAGATAAATAAAATATATGTTATCTTCGTCATATTGCTTATCATGCAATTCAATGGACCACTATATACTGTTAATACAATTTATATTAGATAATAACTCTTTATTGCTTACATTTATAATTAAGCTTATATCTAGGACAGCACAATAAAACGAGACAGTAAAATAAGTAATAACAAAATAATAATAATGTAAGCCAAAAGGGAATCTTATCGCTTATGCGATCTCTTTCAGATAACCCAGCTGGCAGGAATTAAAGGAAGTAACATGGCGGGTGTAGGTGATTTACAATTAATAGAAAAAAAGTGTAGTAATAATAAGTAATATCTTAATTATTAAATTATTTTTAATGTAATAATAATAATAAGTAATATCTAGTGAGAGCAGTTTGTGTGGGGAACATACAGAACGCATGGAACACCTACTGTGTACATGCGATGCATTGGCCAGGAGGCGAATGAATCTTTTGGGGGTGGGATATCCAACACCGGAAGACTACAGGCTCCTATCTTCATAGCTCATTGTTAGGTTCATGAAGCAAATCTTCAATGAGATTGGAGAGGAGTGATTGTTATCTAGGGTAACACAAAAGATCCCATTGGGTCGAAGTGTCCGAGATATCTCTCGGTCCCGAAACAAGATAAGATAGTGAGAGTTTGGGTTGCAACCTCGATTCAACGCAAAGATGATTATGATAATGATGATGAACCAGCGGTGGACGATTCAGAAAAATGGCAAGCAGACCGACAGCTTCCTGGCAGGTAGACCGACAGCTTCAGTTTCTTTCTTCTGTTACGAATAGTAACCAGTGGCGGAATGGCAGGCAGACCGACAGACAGTCTCCGCGACGACGACCGAACGAAAAAGAGGGGGCCTGGCACCTACTTGCGGCGCTTTATATGGAAGCGGTCGGCCTGTTTGATGTCATTGGTAAGCCATGGAATCTGGGAGATGCTTAATTTTGATATTTCTTAAAGGAGCATAGTAATCATAAAGCTTGTAACACGGTGTTTGGCCTAACGCCACCACTAGATGGCGTTAGGCAATGACCAGATTGCGGTGGCAAGTTCCTCCGGCTGCCAAGTAAACTCCCATACCTCGCGACGTCCGTCAAGCTCGCCTACTTGGGCCCTAGAGTGACAAAGATCCCGCTTCCACATATGTTGGGACAGGCATTTTGAAAACACTTAGGACTTCATGGCTAACGGCTCCTCCGAACGACCGCTTCCACACCTGCGAGGACGGTATTGTTATCGGTGTCGTTAGAAGTGTCGCAACGTAACTTAGGCGCCCGCGCCCGTGTCAGGCAGATGATTGCCATAGTCTAGTTACTAGTTTGTATTTGTACTGTATATTGTTGCAATACATTTTGCACTCAAGAACTTCGTGTTTTGAATCTTCGTTCACCACCATATTTATTAAATAGGCACACTTTTTCATCAATAGTGGTCGTGTTGAAGACATAGGACCAATGACAAAAGGCCTAGGCCTTGAGCAAAAGACGTGTGTATTCCACCAAAATTACGCTGCAGTATGACTAGGTTTAGGTCTTGGCGGGCGAACTTTATACGAGAGAAAAATCAAATGATGATACGAAAATGCATCAGCTGGGCACTGATCATGGGAAACGACATGAGAAAGTTAAGAGACCAGAATTATATCTAAGAGCGATGGGGTAGAATTAGGAAAATGATGAGTAGCTTTAAGCCGAAGTATGGTCAAGCCACAAGCTGAGATTAAGGTTTCGTGGGACGTACTACGATGATCTCGTTTAAGAAGACATGTATTGAAATCGTCCATGATAATAGTATTACTATAATCAGAAAAGACGGTTTCGAGAAGGTTTTCAAAGGAGGAAAAAGAATTAATTATAATAGAAGGGCAATAAAAAAACCCAGCAAGACGTTCGTCTGCCGAAGTTGTATCCTCAACAAACAGATATTCGCCTGTATCAGAAGGAGGTGGACGCGAGGAGAGGCTGATTATTAAGTAGGGAATATGGGACTTGAGAGCAACCCTTCCACCGCCACCACCTGAGCGATCGTTATCCAGGTAAATTATACATAGTTGAAGAAAGACTCGGTTTTAGTCAAGATTCAGATACCAATATAGCATGAATATTACATTGACTGAATGACGCCAACATATCAGTGTAGTGAGCTGGCTCATATTAGATCATCATAAGACAAAATATTATTTATTATGTATACTTTAAATTGAATAAATGATTTTCTACTATCATCGATGTGTGCAATGCACTGTATATACACAGTAATCCATAAGTACCAACATTATAAAATGAGTTACTTATTTGGTTTTGTTTTAGCTAAGATAGCTAGCGTTCATCACTTCCTACGAGAAAAGTATTAATTTACAAAATCAGTTATGGAGCCTAAATGTGATTTGTCTCATTTACGAGATATCACACGGCGTGCAGCTGAGGCTACATGTGTTTCTGTGAAAACTGTCCAATGGATATAAAAAGAAGAGAAGTAACTGCCATCCACTTCATCAAAATCCACTTGAAAAGAAAGCGAGATAATAATATATTTTACAGCCGATGTTGTTGGCAGTAAAAAAAACCTGTGCTCCTATCGAAAAAATTTATAAAGCACTTTTTTCATTGTCAGATAAACATTCGAGTTCCGAAGTCAGAGCGCATATTAATAATATAAAATATTAATAATAAACAAAAATGTTTACTTATCTACGACTATTTTATTTCTATTATTTATATAATATGTTGTTTTATTTCTATTTATTGCAACCTATAATTCTATAATATTACTATATATATATATATATATATATATATATATATATATATATATATATATATATATATATATATATATATATATATATATATATATATATATATATATATATATATATATATATATATATATATATATATATATATATATATATATATATATATAATTCTATAATACTTTGCTAGATTTTAACTATTAATTAACATTAAATTTTAAAATTTATAATACGTGCCGGATTTCATTGCTTACGCTCCCTTCGTTTACACACACACAAGCGCGCTTATCGGTACACAAACTACTACAACTAGAGCCAAACGGACTTCGTGAGATAATGAATATCTATACCAATGCTACATAATTTTTAATGAATATTTTTTTTTATATTTTGTTTATTTTATATTTGATTCGCCCAACCTAATATACCGTGTCACATCACATTACCATCAATTATAAAACATTGCACTATCAAATCTTTGATTATATATATTTTTAATAACATTATCCTAAATTTTACACTAGTTATGTTTTAGTGACCTTCTATCAATATTAACATAAATTTAAAATATTTAAATGCTTTCGTTGTTCAATTATAAATAAATGAAGCACCAATATGCTACAAAGTATTTATTAATAAAACTTTTTACAGTCAACAATGCTCACGATATCGCTATTTTAATATTTATTCAGGCATACAAAGAGTTTTGTTATCAAGTAATAGTTTCGTAAAAACGTTAAGCAAATTCCTGTCTCATTCAGTCCCTACATAAAACATACATTGGTGTACTGATTATTTATTTGTGTAACCTTCCAATATAACTACGTCTACTGCTAATTTAAGTACTTATTTTAAAATTTATACTTCTTTGATTTTTGTGTTTCAATTTGAAATAATAATACATTGGCTAATTGATTTATTTTTCCACAATAACATCTCTTTAGGCTGTAGCAGCACCGCGCTTTGTCTTCAATCTTCTGTCTCGCTTATTCATTGCATATTTATTTTTCTATATCTATAGAAATCTATGATTTTTCTTATACACTTCGCATCTTTTTAGACGAGACTTTTATAATTATACATAACAACATTTACTCAAATAAATTCACGGAAAAACAGTATCCGACTTTTATTGTGAACACGACTCCTAAGAAAACTTCCTGGAACTTCACACAACAACTATTCTATTGGAGGCCAGGAACCCCTCCAGGAATCTCTAAAAGATTATTTTGAAAAACTTGTGTTAATTCTACAGGGAATCTACTAACATGCGCATCTGCTCTTTAACATGAGTGTCCATATCTGAGAAATCTTTGAGAATGTCTTCTATCATTTCCACTAAGATGATTGGCCATTGAAGTTCAAGGGAGCGAAGTCTTTGAGCAGCGCCACAAGCCAATTCAATTGCGTGTGATAATTGACCACGACCTCTGACGCGCCAACTCATGTCCTCCTAAAAAGGTTAAATATAATATAACAATATTAGTGACGAAATAAAATTACGGACATAAGTAAGCTCACAATAAAGCATCGTAAAGACGGAAGGAACTCTGTTTGATCTTTTCACAGTTTTAATTAATTATGCGTAGGTATACTTGATACTTAAGGACATATATTCCTGTTTAATTACAAAAACATGTCGAAAATTTACCATAGAACCTTTAAAATATTTCTAATTTTCTCCATGCAGAGGTGGGGTAAGAATTCTAAGCTCTGCAGCCGGGGTCGGCTTGTCATAAAAGACGACAAAACAAGCCACGTTGTAAGGCCCCAAGCCCGTCTGGATGGCGACCACCTTTGGTCTTAAGTATGCCGCCATAATAACCTCGTGTTGTGTAGTGTAGAGTAGTACCTATGGGACAGCAGCGTGTTCGTGGTGTGGTATTAAGTGGCTGCCGTTCCTCAGTAATAAAAAAAATACAGAAAAAGATATGAAACCTGATAATATGAGATAAATAAATATGGAACATCCGGTGCGCATCACTATAATATACATATTATGTTTTTATATATTTAATATTTTACTAGAACTGTATTTTTTTTATTTTTTTTTATTGCTGTAGAACAGCATACAGGCTGACGGCCCGCTTAGGATTTAGCAGTTACCGTCGCCTATAGGTGTATGCAACGCCAGTGGCATCGCGAACACGCTGCTGTCCCATAAGGGTACAGGAACTTGGGTCACTAATGCCGGAACACAACACAAGGTTATTATGGCGGCATACTTAAGACCAAAGGTGGTCGCCATCCAGACGGGCTTGAGGCCCTACCACGTAGCTAGGGTGGGTTGTTTTGTCGCCTTTTACGACAGGCCGACCCCGGTCACAGAGGTTAGTATTCTTTCTCCGCCCCAGCACAAATAAAATGAAAGAAAATGCAAGATTGTCCCGAAAAGTAGAATAAAATGTAAATTGTAATTGCAATGTAAAATGTACATTGCGAAATTGACGAAAAAATAAAATATAATTTTTATCATCATTATCACAATTTTCCATCACCGCGCGGGTGAAACCGCGGGGCACAGCTAGTGGTATATAAGTTTGCATTTTAAAAGAATACTTTCCCGCCATTTATTTGTTTAATATGCGTTTTAGAGCCGATTACGCTGTAGAGGCGTTTGATAAAGAAACAAAACCTTTAAATCATAAAAAATTAGGAACGGACACTTTATTTTATTTTCTAGAATGCGTTATAAAATCATTTTAAAATATAAAACTTGTAGAAAGCGAATTACCTGTGAAACATGCCCTTTCTTATATTGCAACGCTTCTTTGGCTATGACATCTCTCAGAGCTGGATCAGCTGCTCTCAGCCAGGCCTTGGCGCTGACAGAACTGTTACCACTTCTGCCAAGCCGGGACAACAGAGGCTGCAGTGGAGCGTCGGGCAAGGCTCGCAGCACAGTATCACTAAGACCCACATAAGTTCTGTTTGCTGCCTTTATTTCTTCATCCGTCACCTGTTATTGCATTATCACTATTTGCATTGTTTTATTCAAAATAAATATATAAAATACTGAAAGAGGTGACTGGTGTCATTTGTGACCCTAAAATGTCGGTTAAGTTGAAGGGACAAGTCTATATGACCATCTTGCTTGCCTAGAGTGATACAAGCAATAACAGCGTGTCACAGAGATAAATATACTGCGGTGGATGTGTGGAGTGACGAGTAAAGACGGTGTTAGGAATTCCTATATTTCCGGCAGCCTTATGTTCGTTACATTGTGGATAATGCGTATTCGTTAGTATGGCCACGTTTTACGGCAACCGAATATTTACGCGGGGTAAGTATAAATGTTTAGCCATACCGTCTCCTCCTCTTATTCCCAAAAGTGTACCCTTAACCGGGGATACTAATGATCGTAAAATTCTGAAAACGGACCTCTGATACCGAAGCTGAATCTTTGGGTTGTAACCAGAATATATCGTTAAGATGTTGACGAATAAAAAATACTAAAATTGTAACTTAAAAAAATATATAAATTATATTTTTTTTTAAATATTATTGATACCTGTTCACCATTGACTTCTTTTAGGCCCCAATGAGCAAGTCGGTATATGGCGTATTCTCTCCATATTTTTGTATGTATGGGATTGCCTTCAGGCTGGACAGTAAATCCGGTGATCCCTCGCAATTCAGCTAGGGCATGTAACTGTCCGAGCCACTGCAGTCCCGTAGCACGTACTGATATATGTGTAACATTTGGAAACCTAATGTAGAATATAATAAAAAATTACATAAAATCTTTTACAAATTTTTACAATTTTTGTCTGTCTGTCTGTTTGTTTCGGCTAATCTCTGAAATGGCTGGACCGATTTTGATGGGACTTTCACTGGCAGATAGATGATGTAACAAGGAGCTATTCAGGCTACTTTTATTTTAGAAAAAAAAAATGTTTTAGGAAAAAAAATACGTTCTCATGAAAAACATTTTTTTCTGTTATTCGATCAGCAAAGCGGGCGAGAACGGGTTGTATAAAATAAAATCACCATATTTACGCATTCATACGTCCCCTTCTCTAGGCTGGGAGACACACGTCGCTAGTATGTATATATATATATATATATATATATATATATATATATATATATATATATATATATATATATATATATATATATATATATATATATATATATATATATATATATATATATATATATATATATATATATATATATATATATATATATATATATATATATATATATATATATATATATATATATATATATATACCTAGTCAGGTCATAAGTATTGTCACACAGTAAAAACTTTTCTTTTAGAATGCTGGCCACAAAAAAGTTTATTGAATTAGAATTTCGAATTGTTCATGAAAATAAAAATGTATAACTTTTAGAATTTTACTCATTTTTAAATATGGAGTGGACGCTTAAAGAAGACCGTGTTGCAGTTATTGCGTTGCATCGTTGCGGTTACGCGCCAATTCAAATTTTTAACATACTGAAAAATTTGAATATTACCAAAAGATTCGTTTATCGTACCATCAAACGATACAATGAAGACTCTAGTGTAGATGACAGGTCAAGAAGTGGTCGCCCTCGGTCTGTTAGGACTCCAGCAGTGATAAAAGCTGTGAAGGCACGAATTCAAAGAAATTCCAAACGTAAGCAGAAACTGTTGGCCCTTCAGATGGGGTTAAGCAGAACCACGGTGAAAAGGGTGTTAAATGAAGACTTAGGGCTTCGGGCATATCGAAGAAAAACAGGACATCGTTTGAATGCTCGTCTAATGGACCTGAGACTGAAGAAATGCCGCGTTTTGTTGAAGCGGTACGCGGGAAAAAAATATCGGGAAATTCTTTTTTCGGATGAAAAAATGTTTACCGTAGAAGAGAGCTACAACAAACAAAATGATAAGGTGTACGCACACAGTAGTGAAGAAGCGAGCAACCGTATTCCGCGTGTCCAACGAGGTCATTTTCCATCCTCGCTCATGGTATGGTTGGGAGTTTCTTATTGGGGCTTAACAGAGGTACATTTTTGTGAGAAAGGTGTAAAAACGAATGCTGTTGTGTATCAAAATACAGTCCTGACGAACCTTGTGGAACCTGTTTCTCATACCATGTTCAATAACAGGCACTGGGTATTCCAACAAGATTCGGCGCCAGCTCATAGAGCGAAGAGCACACAAGACTGGCTGGCGGCGCGTGAAATCGACTTCATCCGGCACGAAGACTGGCCCTCCTCCAGTCCAGATTTGAATCCGTTAGATTACAAGATATGGCAACACTTGGAGGAAAAGGCGTGCTCAAAGCCTCATCCCAATTTGGAGTCACTCAAGACATCCTTGATTAAGGCAGCCGCCGATATTGACATGGACCTCGTTCGTGCTGCGATAGACGACTGGCCGCGCAGATTGAAGGCTTGTATTCAAAATCACGGAGGTCATTTTGAATAAACTTTAATGTCATAAGAATCTATGTTTTGTTAAGTTCATTTTGGTATATGAATGGTTACATAATTAATAAACTTGTTACAATTATTTTACATTAAACATGTGACAGAATTTATGACCTGACTAGGTATATAAATATAAATATAGTATATCAGTTGTCTAGTACCCATAACACAAGTGCTATGCTACTTTACTTTGGGATTACATGGCGCTGAGTGAATTGTGCCCGTATATTTATATTTATTCTTCATAATTGATTCTACTAGCTCCAGAAATAAATATATAATTTTTATGCTTTAAAAATTATCAATTTAGCCTAGAGAAAGAAGTTATTCGATAGGCTACTTACTTGCTCTTCAATTCAGCTAATGATTGGGCTACAGCATTGAAGTGTACATAATGGAATGCTGCGCGTGTAACCGACCTAGCTTTATCCCAATCCCACTCTCGAGCTAGACGCCGCACCGCCCCCGCTCCCCATGCACTCACCACACCATCGCAAACCTCTACCAAATAATCAACTCCTGTAATAATAATAAAAAACCCCACTATTGCATAATATACCATATCGCTTTATAAATTGCACTAATACGGTATTATAAATAGAATAGCTGACCCGGCAAATGTTGTTCTATTAATAAATAAAAATAATATAAAAAAAAATAATCAAAAATTCGGCCCGCTGCAAAATAAAAATTAAATTGTGAATGTGAACCATTATCAAATTTACTTTAATACATAAAATTGGTCCAGCCATTAAAGGAATCATATACACACGCACATAATAATTATACGAGTATAAATAAAGATAAATAATTGTTCACCGCACAGTTATAACATATACTAAAAGGAAAAATAATACAGAAATAAGAAACAATCGGCTGTCTCATAGTCAGGAAGCGATCTTTTCCAGACAGCTTAACATTTACAAAAGTACATTTGATGGCGGTGTAGAAATAAAAAAGTATAATATATTATTATAGGTACTTTGAAATTGTGTATTAAAAAAGTAATAATCATAGGATTAATCATATTTATATTATTATTATTACCTTGTTCCCGATCCTTAGACATCGGCATAGATTTAGGAACTGGTTCTGACGTTTTAAAGCTTGCTAAGCTTTTCCCAGACTTTGTTCTAGCAGTTGAGGCTCTACACGCTGATGAGGCTCTTTCACTTCTCCTCGAAGTCGTTGCACTTCTTATACTTCTGTTGTTAAGTTTACTGTTAAAAGATCCTTCTCGCCTCAAAACTTTGCTATTTTGATCACTTCCCGATGTTGAGGAATTTGCAACAGATGCTATGTTCGTACTGCCTGACGCATTACTCGCATTTTCGCTATGGTCAGAATTCTTCCCCTTTGGTCTGCGACTCTCGGGATCACATACAGATTTCGAGCGCATTGTACTGAACTTTTCTCTACGCTTAAAAGCAGTCGGCATACGGCGAAGTCTTCTTGGGTTTGATTCATCTTCACTCTCACTCGTTGAAGGGAGTGAACTGAATGAAGAATCTACAATCGGTTCAACACTTGATATGCTTTCCCAACGTTTGAGGATAGGTTCATTACTGTCGGATAATTTTACATTTTCTAATGATGTTATAATGGGAAGCAATATTGGGGGTAATCGTAAGTCGCTACTTGTTGACGTAGAGTAGGAAGCGTCAGTATCCTGTGATGCACTTCTATCAGAAAAGTTAACACGCTTTTCTGAAGGTTTACGTGCAGTGGCGCTTCTTTGTAATTTTTTTATTGGTGATGTTTTAGGCACATCTGCTGCAGTCTTTAAATTTGTATCACTATTATTTCTTACATCAGAATCTTCAGTTTCTACTTGTTGTATAGTCATTACATCAGACAAAGTGGACCCATCTAAAGGTTGTGCATCAATTTGTGTAGGATCTATAGAAACCTGTTTCTGTGGCTCGACATTTTTTGATGGACTTCCAATATTAACAAAACTTCTATTTTCAGTTCTGAAAATAATAGTTTATGTAATGGGATTTAGTGTATTGCTGAGCAATTGCATATTAAATATACTCAAAATTAATGAGATTAATGATAAATTAATTCACATTAATTTTAATCAAACCTCAATAGTTCCCAATTAGTCCTGGCGTTATTTATAATTTGATCTCGCCTGGCTTCTTGATGCGCTGTTCCTCCAAGAGCACAATAAGCTGCGTGTGCTGCTTCTTTATTTATCCTCCAAGCCATAGCTGCTCTACGAACCTTTAAAAATAGTTTATCTTTTTTAATATGAATAATATTCATGTATATTAAAACTGAACCAGTTTCCTTTTGTTTTGTCTAGAGGTTAGTTTCTCTAGTCAGAAGCCTGCGACTGAATTTCTTGAAGTACTTAGCAGAAAATTATTCATAAAGATAAAAAATGAGAACGAAATATTACATACATTTACGTACCTGCTCAGTAACATTCATATTGGTCAATGTTTCTAAATTAGGGAGATAAGATACGAGAAAAGGCGTACAATCACCGCCTAAAGCTACTGGGTTTCCATCTAATGAAACATCAATTAAAGAAACTGCTTCGGCAAGTGACGACATGTCTTCTACACTGAAACAGTTGAAAAGTTGTGCTTTAGAGCATGGTGCGCAAACTAGGGGTCGCGATCTATGTGGGGGCCGCCAATTTTCCCATAAGATTCAAAGTTTTTTCTGAATACGATTTTGATTGGATTCGTTTTCGTCATTTTCCTACTACATGTGTAGTTCAACTGATACATTTGATTAGTGATGGTCCTTTTTGAAATGAATATAAGACTCAGTCTAGTCAAAATTATCGGTTACCCGTGGCAAGGCAATATCCCGTTTTAAGCAAGAATGCCTAATGGCAAACTCTAATGAGTTTAACAATTTGCATCAACATATTTATGTGAAACTGGACTTAGCAAACTAGTTGTAGTAAAAACTAAATACCGCTCGCGTTTCAACCCTGATGATAATATTCGACTTGCAATTACCAACATAAATCCGAACTTTGATGAAATAATTAGAAACTCGTAGCCTCATGCATCTCATTTAAGTTAATTTTACTGTTTTTTTTGTTATATAAAAAATACTTTCTTAAAATTATGAAAAAAATTAATATGTGTTGGAAATAATGATGTTTTTATACAAAGAAATTGAAAAAAAAATCGCGAAATATCTCTCTAAAAATCATCGTATTTATAGAAATGTATCTAGGGGTCGCCTAAAATTTTCGCGCGCTTGTTTGTGTTTTTAAATATCATCTCACCTTTGTAAGTCATTATTTCCTAGGTACAACTTTTGTAATTTGGGCGTATGCTGAAATCCTAATAACTTTCTCAGTCGATTTCTCTTAAGGTTTAACTCTCTGAGCGACGCAAGACCTTGAAGGTCAGTCTGTCCGATAGATTTGATTTGGTTACCGGCCAAATTCAACACTTTCAATTCATTTAAGTTTGATAATCCACACACTTTACCAATACGATTTCCATGCAGATCCAAAACTTCTAACTTTATCAGATTTGTGAGGCCTTCTATTCTTTTAATTCTGTAAAGAAATATCGCGTAATTCAAACAGACTTGACTAAATAAATTAAATCAATATGTAGGTACATATATATTACATAAATTCCCTTACAAAGAGATCTATGTGGTTTCGGTGTAAGACGACGACGGTCAAATTGCGGTTGACCCAGTAGAAACCATACAAAAATCAAATCTAGTCAAGTTTATATAAACACTTTAGTGTTCAATAAAAAGTGATAATGAGTATGACGCAATTATATTATATTAAATATTATTTTATTTTTCGACGTATTCACCTTTCAGGTATACACTTTGTGATATATATTTTTTCTAAAGCTAAAATTCCCTTTTCAAAAAAATGTTCTTCCTGATCCCTTAAAAATCGTGCACCGCGGCGACCACTGCGTCATCATCTTCAAATTTATAGCCCCTGAAATGTTCCTTTAACCGCGGAAATAGATATTTAGTCATCGCAACTCTGGAGTTGTGCGCGGGGGCGTTATCTTGGTGAAACAAAACAACTTTAACGAGTTTGCCACGCCGTTGCTTGCGTATTTGCTCACGCATCTTTGATATTTGTTCTGTGTACAAAGTCCCCGTAATAGTGGCTCCATGATTAAGATCGTTACCACCCTTTGGATGTCCCAGGAAAACAGCCCATGATCTTACCGGTGGATGGAATCGCCTTAAATTTCTTCGGAGTTGGAGATGACGGTCTCTTCCAAGTCATGGACTGTTTTTTTTCGTCCGTGTCATAATGGTGAAGCCATGTTTCGTCCATAGTTATGAATCGAGCCAAAAATCGTCCAAGATCTTATTGTAACAAACCCAAACAGCTTTGTAATATTGTCGGTCTCGTTTGTTTCTGCGCGTCAGAAAGCATTCTGGGTGGGTACCCAGAATGCGCTGGGTAGCGCGCTGACACTTTTCATACCCAAATGGTTGTGTTGAATATCCAATCCAATCCAATATTATGGATACTTCCTATAGAAATCTTCATTTCTTCTGCTATAAAACAAACAGTAAACACGACGATCCGCCAAGATTTGTTTTCAACTTTTTTAATCATTTGTTCAACCACACCGATATAGGGCGTCCCATGCGGAGGTCGTCGTTAATGGAAGGTTTTCCTCGCTTGAACTTAGCACACCAACGCGCAACCGTAGAATATGGAAGAGCATGAACCCTAATGTTGCTCTCAAGTCTTTACCAGCTCCGTAGTAAAAAAATTCAAGCAGTGGTATTTTATTACCGCGCGAACTTCATTTTTATCCATTTTTAAGAACACGTTCCGACACGTCGCTAACAAACGACTTCTTATTTTAAAAACCAAAAGAGGATTCATTGTTTTTTATTATTATTATATTTAATGTCTGGGCTATGCTTGCCAGTATTTATTTTCTTTACAAGGAGAATGTATCGCATTATCACTATTTATTGAACACCCCTAGCAATAATGTGAACTAATTCATTTCAATTTTAGTTAATAATTCCTTGCGTGTTATTTATTATAAAAGACAGATAAATAATTCCAAATTAAAAAGCAATAACTGACAACGATGTCTATGACGTTAGAAGCACCGACAACACGCTTTCATCCGAGTATAGGATGGAACCTGGCTCGCTTATGACGGAAAATAGTACAAGATTATTACGGGGAACATTTAAAGACCAGGGGGATTGTTGCCATCTTGGGCTTGGCACTCTACCACTTAGGGTTTTGACGCTGTTCAGTATTAACACTTCACCATTAACAAAGAGAGATATTTTTGGTACTTTTTAAGTGTGATCGTGAAAAACTAAATTAGAAGAAACTAGTATAAATAAATAGGTAAAATTGTTTTACCTGTTTTTGCCCATCAAAAGAACTCGCAAGCTAAAAAGCCTTTCCAAACAAGTGATTTTATCTATTTGATTATCATAGACGTCTAAGAAGACTAATTTGCCTAAATCAAGATGTGAAAGACCGGACAAACTGTTAATTAAATTGTGTTGCAACGATAGAAGTCGTAATCCAGGTTCACCAACAATATGTGGGATCGATGACAGACCTCTCCTGAAAAATACAAACTTTCATAACGTATCGTTTCTATCCGTGCAGGGGCGGATTAAGAATACTTACCCCGTGGTCCACCAGTCGTAAAAGGCGACAAAATAACCCTAGCTACGTGATAGGGCATCAAGCCCATCTGGATGGTAACCACCCTTGGTCTTAAGTATGCCACCATAATAACCTTGTGTTGTGTTCCGGCATTAGTGACCCAGGTTCCAGTACTCTTATGGGACAGCAGCGTATTCGCAGTGCCCCTAGCGTCGCAAACATCAATAGGCGACGGTAACTGCTTACTATTAAGTGGATCCTTAGCCTGTCTGCTGTTCCACAGTAATAAAAAAAGTAACTATTTTACTTAAAATTCACATTTATCTTGCGCAAATTACCGGAAAGTTGCTAAAATGTTATTGTTATAATCGCATTTTATTCCCTAGTTATTTAAATAAAAAAAAACAATGCGTAACGCGTTGTTGAGACCCCCTACCGCCCTCGTAATGTTTTACAAGACCCCCTTCTCCCAAATTGTGTTCGTAATACTTGAATGCTCCCATATAAATTTAATTATAATCATTATTCCTATATTTTATACCTGTCAAGACTTATACGGTCTGGTAATCTGTCTTTTTCCTGCGGAGTCCTGGATAGTTGAATTTTGCCTTCACCGACTGCTTGCAAATTGACAATATCGTCTTTTCCATCACTTTTATTAGTATAATCGTTTCTAAAACATTGTAATTGGGGATAGAATTATGTGAAGTATGGAAACATTTGGTTATTGGTTTATTAAATTACCCTGAAAGTGTGGTATTCGATCGGTGAACAGAAGCTCTTGTATCTGCGATAGCTGGTTTAATTTGGAGGAATAGTCTTCCATCACCACCCGCGTTTTGGTCTACTTTTGTGTTTACGTCTAAAGATTGTGCTGATCTTCCTCTCGTTCTGAATGCTAACTTTCTGACCTAAACAATAAAATGGATAATTGGAGATTTGAACTTGGAAAATTGAAATGACTGCTCCGATTCGTGCTGTAGTTGTAGTAAAATAATTAAGTTGTAGTAAAATAATATTGCTGCGTTTTCCTCAAGGGTTGCTTAGGGTTTTTTTGCTATAAGCTAGTCATCATGAGATATATACAGCATTAAGATAAAGGATATCGCAGTAATATATGAAAGCAGCTGTGAGTCAGCGGAAGAGCGCGTTCCTTGCACTGGTAAGCGAAATTTTCTATTCTGAAAGTCACAAATATTTTAGTCAAGACTTTATTTTACTGTTATATTTGAAAAATCTAATTTTTATGATAAACATAATAAAGCCTTTGCTAGAAAAAGTGCCACTGTTCTTCTTCTTCTTCTCCGTGCAAGAGTGGAGTAAAAATATTGAGTCCGCGTCCGGGGGCGACCAGTTGTAAAAGGTAACAATACAACCCTATCTAGGCGATATATCGTAACGATTTATCTGTGCAAACCGATTTACGCAGATTTATCGATCGTGTGTATGAAAAATCGTTGTAGGTTATCGTTCATCGATGGCAGTTGCAATTTCTATTAGATAAATCGTTGTCGATTGCGTTTGCAAAGTTTTATCGTCGCGTGTGGATGACGATCGCTCATTTCGGCAGTAATTCACGGAGCTCGCTTGTATGCGTTCGTGCGGATCGCTCTCTTTGCCACATGTCGGAGGAAGAAAGGGGTGGACACCGCGAACAACTGCAACAGTTCATAGAAAGCTACAGTAGCGAAACTTGCCTTTGTTAGACCAAATCTTTAGATTATCATGATCGCGACAAAAACAATTAATGCTGCCTACAATAGGCTAATCGAAAAGTACAAAGCCATCGATCCAAATGCCAAACGGGATATAGTGGTTAAGAAGATAAATAATCTTAGAACTACCTATAAAAAAGAGCTTAATAAAATTAGTTCGTTGAATTAAATTGAAAATTAGTATTTATGTAGTTGGTATGAGAAAATAGCTTCCTTTTCATGAGCCAATTTGATGAGTCTTTACACCACATACTTCACGCCTTTTTTTTTTCTTTAAACACATTACCAGGCCTAATATCGCAACTACGTCATCATTTTCCATCCTGAATGACATGTTTCTTGTGTAAGCTTCTGCGGAGAACTGACAATTGACGCCGATATCGGAGGCGTGTAGTGGCACTAGGAACGATCGATTTATCTGCACAGTTTGAAATCGCTACGATATATCGTTACGTGTGTAGCCGGCATAAGTAAGCACCTTAAGTTTCAGAACATGCCGTCGTAATGACCTTGCGTTGTGTTCCGGCTCTAGTAAACCAGGTACCAGCTCCTTTTCAAGTTCGGCGACGCATTGCAATGCCTCTGGTGTTGCAAACGTCTATAGACGACGGTGACCACCTACTATCGGTTGGGTTGTTTGCCTGTCTGTTGATCTAGAGTGTTCTAAACTGTTGAACTAGAAGCAACATTCCCGGTAAACAAATAAACTATAGTTACAAATTGTTTTGACCAATTATAACATAACTAGAATGCGTTTTAGGGCACTACGTTTACATTAAATGAGATGCCCGTTGTCCACCCAATTTTACTCCCGAGAATCATAAAAACAAGCTGTGACAAAAAACCTCTGAAACCGACCTGGCCAAAATATATCGTCATATGAAAGTTAGTATCAATAAACGTCTAAATATACTCCGTTCATAAAATTATTATATTTATATAATTTAGTCATTCTGCTATAAATGTACATTTCAAAATCTATGGTACTTACATTCCCGCGGTTATACATTACAATATTTTATTACAAAACTTATCTACTGTTGAAAAAAATTTAAGTTTAATATACTATTGGCCCCATTTAGCAACATTTATTTTAGAAAATAAATTCGTTATAAGCAGTATTGGTCCACTTTATAATAATTTACGAAAATCGTTGCTAAGTTACAATCATCAAGAATTATAATTACATAATGGACTCATCATGGCTTACATACAAGCTGACTTGATTTTGATAGCTTATTATGGAAATAATAATAAATATCATTAATTGTTGTCTGAAATACAATAAAACATTACAACAAATTACTCCAAAACTTTAGTTGATTACATTTTTGTTAATAAAATAATTTTAATTTGAACGCATCTCTTAGGCATATGGGAATGAAATATGGACAGTAATGAAAAATAGTCAATAGAAAACAATTTTTTTTAAATAAATATTACTCGCTTTGGTCAGTGATTTGCACTGATTTTCATAGTGAGTATGAAATAAATACCTGAAATTGTATGTATAGTTTATATACATTATCTTTTCTCAAAAATTGGCGGGAATCTTATAAATTCAACTGATATTCCTTTTCATTTTATTGGTCCCTGACGTGTCAAGAGCAATAAATGGCACCATTATTAGAAATATTAAATAATTTTTTATTGCTTCTGTTCAAAATTTGTCCATGACTAATGAAACTTTTTGGGTTAGTTCAAAATCTAAATATAAGTTTAGATTTTTAGTGTTAGGTAAATACATTAATATTGAAATGGAAAATACATAAACATGAAAATTCAAACTGTACCAGTGACCAGTAGTTTGTTTATTTCTCGTGAGAGCACTTTTTCATATAGCGTAACCATAGAGTTAGTATTAAGCGTAACCCTGAGTAACCCAGTAAAAACAGTAGCCAATTAGACATATTATAAAACAAAGAGTAGATAGAGTTTATGAAAATAAAAACAAAAAGTATTGTGTATAGAAATTTGCTTTTATCCGTTCAAAGGTACAAAATCACGTACAATTCAAGTAAAAAGTGCATTATGTGAATAAATTTTTCTTTTCAGGCCTCCATTTCAGTGATATAAGGAAGTTATATTCAGTATTGTTACTATTTAGATCAGAAATGGTGCGATATTTTCCTAATTCGTTTGAGGATTACAAACAAGAAACACGTTTAGTTATCGACAAAGAAGAATTAATAAATCAGATAAACGAGTATTTAAAGAATATTACGAAACGATTACAGCCCAACAAGAAGAACGTCGACGGAGGTTTATATGTTGGTGTATCTGGCGTAGCTTTCATGTTTTATTACCTCTCGAAGAATTCGCTGGTATCCGAAAATAGGGCCTTATATCTAGAAAAAGGGATGGAATACTTGAGGCCAGCACTTGAAACGTCAGCGGGAGATAAAACTTCATTTTTGCTTGGCGATGCCGGCACATATGCCTTGGCAACAGTTTTATTCAAGGATCTAGGAAATGACCATTTTAAGGAAACCCTGAAAATGTATAAGTCACTACACAGCCAGTATTTAAATCCCAAGTTTCTGAAATGTGGAGGGGATGAGTTTTTCGTGGGTAGAGCTGGTTACATTGCAGGAGCATTGTGGTTGTCAAGAGAACTGCAAACTGAGGTGTTTGGCAAGGAAGAATTGTATCAGATATGTGATGTAATGATCACATCTGGCCGTGAATACTCTAAGAGACGCAACAGCCCTTGTCCCTTGATGTATCATTACTACAATACTGAATATTTAGGTGCCGCACACGGTATAAGTTTTATTTTACAGATGCTCTTATCCGTGCCTGGTTACTTGAATAATAATAAAGCTGCAGCCAATGATATTAAGGCAACAGTAGACTTTATACTTTCCTTGCAGACTCCTGAAGGCAATTGGCCTTGTTGTATGGAAGAGGTGGGTCTGGCAGACCATAAGCTTGTTCATTGGTGCCATGGAGCTCCAGGCACAGTGTACCTAATGGCTAAAGCTTATTTGGTTTATGAGGAACAAAAGTATATGAATGCTTGTTTAAAAGCAGCAGAAGTTGTTTGGCAAAAAGGCTTGTTGCGTAAAGGGCCTGGAATATGCCACGGAGTATCCGGTAATGGATACATATTCCTCTTACTCTACAGATTGACTTCTGATGAAAAGTATTTGTACAGAGCAAAGGTGTTTGCGGATTTCTTGAATGCTGAGGATTTTCTTAAAGATGCAAGGCTTCCAGATAATCCTGAAAGCTTATATGAAGGCACAGCAGGCACTGTCTGTTACTTATCCGATTTATTAGTACCTGACAAGGCTGAATTTCCATTCCAAGATGTTTTCTCATCTTATTCATTTTAATTAAGCTGAGGGCTGCTGAAACATCAAACATTTGCTGATCTGATTTCTAGGGTGGCTCTCCAAATGGTACCTTTAGTATATACAGTCAAAACCTGTTGTAACGACATCGAAGGGACCACTTAAATTTAGTCGTAACAACCAGTCAACCGGCGATGTTTTCAAAGTGCACTATCAGCCGGGACCTTAGATGTTAGTCAATATAACCGGTATGTCGTTCTAAACTATGTCGCTATAAACATACTTGATTTTGAGAATCTACAATATAAAGTACTTGTCAAAGATTTTAATTAATGAAGAGTTTAACCTTTAATTGCTTTTATTTTCCTTAGATTTAAATTTTAATTTATTTTTTAAAATAATAATAAGCAGATGTCTATGAAATAAAAAGAAAGGTTCATCTTCTGTCATTTTATTTATTTGAATACACAACTTCCTTGAATAATTTTATGTAAAATTACAATTACTTTAAATGTAAATATTTTTCAATATTGCATACAGCAGGTATTTAAACAGGAATTTATTACTGACAACACTAAGTTGCTTTATCTCTGTGCAGGGACAGTAAGAATACTAACCCCTGCGGCCGGGGTTGGCCTGTCATAAAAGGTGACAAAACAACCCTAGTTATGTGGTAGGACCCCAAACCCGTCTGGATGGCAACTACCCCTGGTGTAAAGTATGCTACCATAATAACCTTATGTTGTATGTATTCCGGCATTAGTGACCCAGGTTCTGTACCCCTATGGGACATCAGCGTGTTTGCGGTGACCCTAGTGGCGCAAACATCCATAGGCGACGGTAACTACTAAGTGGGCCGTCAGACTGTCTGCTGTCCTACAGCAATAAAAACAAAATCAATACCAACAGTTTCTGAGAATATTCTATCTACAAGATTGTTTTAGCCAAAATAGCAGTGCTAAGTGTGATTGTGTTTATTAACGTAATGGATTATGTTGATTCCTGTATATACTAGTTGACCCAGCAAACGTTGTCATATTAATTAAAAAAAAGTAGCATATTATGTCCTTGCCCAAGGTCCAATCTGACTAACTGAAATTCTTCAAAATTGGTTCAGCGGTTTAGGCGTGAAAGCGTAAAAAACAAACTCATTTTCGCATTGATAACACTAGTTAGGCTCCACAATCAGTTACATATATTTGCAAATGTGATTTAAATTTTTTTTGTAAATTAAAACTAATAAACAAGTCTCGCAAGTAATGAAAAGGTCAGTGTGCAATTTGGTTTAAGACTTAGTGGCGTAGCGTAGTGGAGGCGACATGGGCGCCCCGCCCCGGGCGACACTTTTTAGGGGACGGCAAAATTTCACAATAAATAATATTTGAACTATTTCATATTTTTATCGCAACCACAAATTCGGACCGATTGAAGAGAGCACGGAATTTTTCATTGTCTTATTCTGTGACGAATTCGAGGAATCCCTTCTTTGAAGCGACTGCTGGCAACACCGTCTATTCTGACTTGTGGGGATTCCCCACAGTTTATTTTGTGCTTGACCTGTATAATGTAAAATAATGATGACTGTTCTTGCCGAAAAGTTATCTAGAATTAATGTATGTAATAATAGCAGGCAGTTTTTCATAACCGCTTCGCTCTTATTGGTCCTAGCGTGACGCGTTATATAGCCTATAACATTCCTCAATAAAATCACAAAAATAATTTACAAAATCAGTTCAGTAGATCCAGAGATTACCCCCTACAACGTCACAAACATACAAATTTTACTCTTACCCTCTTTATAATATTAGTATAGATATAGTATGCATTAAATTGAAATATCTAAATAAAAGGGCGGCAAAATTGTCTTCCGCCCCGGGCGGCCGTCACCCACACTACGCCGCTGCTTAGTGGCACAACATATTTCGTACATCAACACTACTGCGGGGGTCATGGGTCTTTCCTGCCTTGACTTCTAGTATAAAAATGTGTTGATATGTATTTATGTACAGAAGAAAAGTGAATAATATGTATATCAGTGTAGTAATCATAACACAAGCACTGATGCTTACTGGGATTGGACAACGCTTTGTGAATTATTCCAGAATATATATATTTATACTTAACTTTGGAAATTCTATTAACTCTAATAGGTTAAAATACTATGAATATCTTAGATAACTAATTGTATTAAATATTTATTAATAAAAACTACTGGGAATTAATGTTTCAAATTTTCTCACTATTTATCGATGCCGTGTTTCCACTCAGTTCCAATCTTGTTTATTGGGATTCTTGAATATAAAACATTAATACAATAAGTTAGTAAAATACATAAGTACATTTTTACAAATTTCTGGAAATTTATGATATAAATTTAATTTTTGTTAGAAATTTTTTGGTAATTCAATAAGAGCATTATTCCCAGAACTTTAAAAACTACTCTTAGTCAATTTTATTTTCAAATAAAATTTTTACTGGATAACCTACCATTTGAAATATTAGTTTATTTTTTATCATCCAACTCAATTTGCATATAAATGTAAGAATCAACCGTAATCTGACAGCTTGCAAGCTCTAAACCAGCTCGAGAACTGTGAACGGACTGTCTTGTTTATTATTGTCAAATGTTTACTTTGGGTACATTAACAAGTTTGGCTCATACGGTAACACCATGACTGTGATGACGGTAGACTAATGTATATATTTAGAAGATAATATGGTTTTTTATACATTATAATGGTTCTTAATCTATGGGAGCGTTCAAGTATTACGTAAAGCAATTTTTGACTCTTCTTCTCTGCATGTAACGCGCCGCAACGTTTTTCTGTACACCCCTACCATAAGTAACATATACCTAAGTAACTATTTCTGAAAATGATGTACAAACGAGAAGGCTTGCTAATTTGGCAGATATTAATTCCCTATGTGTATATTTAAATAAAATGTTACGTAACGCTTTGTTTGACACCCCCCCCCCCCCCTCCGCTCTTATAACGCCTCGTAATGTTTTACAAGACCCAAAAATTGTGCTCCTTAATACTTGAACGCCTCCTATGTAACCATAAAATACTCAATTTACTTCCTTGTCGTGTATCACTCACCTCATAAAGAATTTATCAGTATTTACCACTACTTCTCAGAACTAAAATAATATAAACCAATACACAGGAAGTTTATATATTTGCATCAAATAGACCTTAACCAGTTCTAGCATCTATTTTGATATATTTATATGGTTAATCCCGGTTTTATCCTAGCTTTAATTTCACTGTATACTGCAATATCGACACAACAGCAGCATGAATTGTAGTTACCAAGTAACCCTTATTTTTAGCAGCTGATAACTTCGTCATGTATACGTCACTTTACGTCGGCTGTCAGCAAGTTATCCATAATATACTGATGTAAAAAAAAACTAGTTCAGCCCTATGATGGCATTCAGTGAAATTTGGAGTTAAAAAGCTTTGGATGCCAACGGGACTAACCACTTAATGATATATATCAACGATTGAACACTGAGTGAACTTTTCAGGAAAGTGATTTGAAGTTCAAATATTTAGAGGAATGATCCAACAGAAAATAAATAATCATTTATCCAACAATTAGGTGAGTAAATAAATTATTTTTTTCTGATCTTTTATAACTTCTGGAAAGTTCACTCAACATCCTTAGTAAAGGTTGCCTTTCAATCGATTTGAGCATATGTGCCATTAGTATTTAATTATTTCAATTGAAAGATGGCGCTAGTAGTCTGTATTAGTATCATCAACCATGTTAAATATTGTTGGCCATAGACAATTCTGTAAATAAAAAAACAGTGCATGTTTATGTTCGATTTGTCTATTATGTATTAAAACGGACATAGTTTGTGATGCTAGCCACTAGGCCGACGGACATTTCACCGCTCCTCCAGCATTACTGTCTCTTGCGGATACAGTTTTAAATCTTTCAATGTACTGCTTTGAGATTCCATCGTTAACTAGAATGAAAAATTGTTAATTAAAAAAAACCTTACCTGGAGGTGCCAGTTAAGTTTAAGGGACATGTGTATATGCTGAGATGATTAGTCTATACTAGAGCGACTTAAAAGTTGTATGGAGCAACCAAAGGCGAAGTAGAGAAGGAAAAAGTCTAAAAGAAGACCAAAAAGTATTGCGATGACTTATCCAGTTTAGGTTGTAACGACCATTGCAAACTGTGATAATAATAATTTGTCAACAAGCCCACCACATTGTGATTATCAAATTAAGTAAATTTTGCTTATTATAGTAACATATGTGGTACCTCATTGGTAATAAGACTAATCTAGAGGTCCCGGGTAATTTTACTCGCCTTATGTGCATATAATTGTTGTGTACCAACGGTGATGGAAAATACTGTAAATGCCTGGGTACCGAGATTTATTTGTAACCTGTCAATTCGCCTTGGACATGCATGGCTGGTATACAGTCCTCTAAGGTGAAGCCTGAACAATGGTACATTATGGGTTGTTTTCATTATTATGGTAACATACAACAGAATATCTATGAAGGGAAATATACTGAAGATAATTTTGAAACCTACTTTGCTTGGAATAGAGTACATATTCAAACAGAGATATCACCTTTAGTAATGTAACTAGAAAGTACTCACGTCTCTCCTAGGCCAGCTCGAGATCACTTTATAGTTTTCTTGTGGATAACCTTTGGACGCAAGATAATCCAATAATCCCTGAAAATAATAAATAATCCTCTCAAACAGAAACATGGATGTACAGTACACTAATTGGTCGGTTGGAAATTTCTTATCTACAGAAATACTACTATGATCAAAGGAAATTACATTCTTCTTATAATAGCTTTTATTATTGCTGAGGATCAGCAGTCTGACGGCTCACTTAACTGTAAGCAGATCCCGTTTCCTACGGGAGTTTGCGATGTTAGCGGCACCGCAACATGCTGCTGTCCGCATAGGGGTATAAGAACTTGGGTCACTAATGCCGGAATACCACGGTTGATTGCCATCCAGACGGGCTTGGGGCCCTACCACCTAGTTAGGATTGTTTTGTCGTATTTAACACAGACCGACCCTGTAAGTATTCCACCCCTGCACGGAGAAGAGCCATCTTTAATCCCATTTCTTCACCATTGAAATGGTTCAGACAGCACCATCTAATTCCAAAGTAAATAGCATATCACTTGTTTTGTATATATTAGACAACTAATATACTAAAAACTTATTTGGTAAATAAATAAATAAAACACTCAGATATGGGACCGGAATTTAACCCATGACAGCAAGCATACAGATATGAGTTGGTCACTAAGATACGTTAAGGTCGTCAAGTGAATAAGCTCTTGGGGTGCTGGACAATTGATATATTAATTAAATACTTTTGCAAATAAATACATACAATAAATAAAAATCTTATACTTAACGGGAATTGTATCCATGTCTTCGGACTGGAACCAAATATCAACAACTACTCCGTTAGTGAACAGTTTAAACACTTAGAAAATTACTCACTGCGAGCGTATCTTCCGCGCGGAATCTTCTTTCTATACAACTATTGTCCGGTGGGGGCAACCGGATTCGAATCCGGGACACTTCTGAGGGCGACGCTGTAGGTGAAGGTTCCGCTGGCACTCGCGACTCTGCCAATGCCCGCATTGCCTATAATAACAGTTAAATATTTAAAAAAATTACACATAATATGCTATTTCGTAGACTCGTAGCATATTACAATAAACAAATGTACGATAGCAGCTTTTACTCATGCAGAATTAGTAGATAGACTAATGGTTTGAATTTAATTCCAAACAAACAATTAGCTCGACCTTGTTTAATTTCTCAGCCCTTAGATAAAAAAAAAGTTTAAACTACTAACCTCCTTTTTCGCCTCTTCCATTTGCCTTTCTGACTCAGCTCTTTCTAATTCTTGATTCCTCTCTAACTCTTGCTGTTTCTTTATTTCTTCCTTTGCCCTGGGAACAGGTTATTACAAGCTTAAACCCCAAAAATCTTTTCAATTTCTATTTTGCTGCTTGGGAACAGCAGACAAGATGACGGCCCACTTGATAGATAGCAGTTAACACCACCCTATGGTTATTTGGATTTCGGATATAAGAGATTTCCACCTATCTCTGGAACCAAAAGGCATAGAGACTTGAAATTTGGTAGGAATATTCCTTTCGCCGAGTAGTTTCACTCAAATCAAGCTTACTTTTTGTCAGTGTATTATTAATAACAAAATAAATTTATTCGCACAGTCTGATATAGTGCATTGTCATATTTCGCAAGTTTAACACCTTCCAACAATGCATGATGACACCAACCATCTAAACTTCGAAACGTTTTATCCGTGCAGGGACGGAGTAAGAATAATGACCTCAGCGGCCGGGGTCGGCCTTTCGTAAATAGTGGTAAGGCTCCAACCAAGCCTGTCTGGATGGCAATCATTCCTGGTCTAAGTATGCCACCATAATAATCTTGTGTTGTGTGTATGCGTTGCAAACGCCTATAGGCGACGGTGACTGTTAAACTCTAAGTGGTCCGTCTGCCTGTCTGCTGTTCTACAGCAATAAAAAAAAAAACAACAAAATGAATAAATATACTGGAACAATTCATACATCGCCATCTAATTCCAAAGCACTTGTGTTGTGGGTAATAGTCAACTAATATACTACTTATATCCCTGCATCGTAAGAATTAGGTTGGTCCAAATCTAATGCTGAAAGTGTTTATAATCACCTGTCAGCCTCAAGACTCCTCTGATACGCCTCATCCTGCTCCCTCTTGACACGTTGCCTTGCATCCCTTTCCCTCTCCATCTTGGTGTCTTCCTCTCTTTGGACTGCAAACCGCTCTATTGCTTCAACTAGACCACCGACTAACTCTGATACTCCCACGTTACCTGTAAAATATTTAAACGATTTTAAAACAATCTAAAATGCGTAATCATTAAATAAATAAGGATTATGTATTTTATGGTTCAGTACAGTTATACAGCCAAATTTTTTGTGTCAAGCCTATGGATAATTTTGTTTTCTTGGTCTAAAAGGCACAAGAAAAAGACAATTTAGACATATAAAGGCTGAACTTAACCTCTTTACAAAGAGCTAGTTGATTTCGATCAGAAAAGGAAAACTGAATTTACTATCTATAAACAAGATAATCGATAGAGTTATAAGAAGTAATCCTGACACCTTGGCGCAAACTGTAGAAAAGATTGACCCTGAGGTAGGCCAGCGTTGGCCTAGGTCCCGAGATAGGCAGCTTAGTCATCCGTCGGCCAGTACTAAATATTTACGGAGGTCTAAATTCCCCCTAACACCTACGCGGTTCGGGGACCGACCGCGGGGTGTCTGAAGGATTTAAAAAAAGAGTTTTCCCCAATATAGAAAAATAACACTAAAATTAAAATTACATTGTACATACTGAAACAAAGTACGGTCGTTTTGTGAGTTCGCTCCCCATATAGACCAAAATATTTTTATGATACAAATATTCTGGTGTGGGTCCATCAATTGTATTTTTCCAAAAAAGTCCTGTGGTGCATGTTCAGTTGCCTATTGCAGACAACAGCTTTTATGAAAAAATATCGTTTACGATTTCTAAGTAAATAATAGGGATATCTATATATCCTTATCTATGGTCCCGTCACAGACAATTTATATATACAGTACATACCATTAATAACTGAATATATTTCAGTATTTGATCTGACTCTCATAATAATGACCAGCGCTGGCAGCCGTTCTACTGGGATGCTGCGGATCGTCATACTCGCCACTGGGCCCAGCGCGTAACCAAATGATGACAAAAGTCTGAATAAAATAACAACAAGATTAAAGGGTTTGTTCATAAAATTTGACATCTTCTTACACGCTTCATATTAACTTGACCTGTACACATATATATCTATGTAATGGAATTTTCGGACACGATTTTTGCCCACTTTGAATGATTAAAAAAATTCAAAATTTTGCACACTTGTCAAGACCTGATGACAATACACAAAGTTTACAATGTTGTCTCATAGTCTTTAACAGGATCATAAGGATTAACGTTCTTTTCCTTCTGCCGAAATAGTATCTGGCGTTAAATTAAAAAAAAAAACAACCGGAAGATGGCGTTAAATTAATAAAAAAACATATGGAAACCGATTGGGAATTGACAGCAAATAAATTACCTTTTATAGTTAATCAAGCTGAAAAGTAAAAAATAATTCTTACCATAAGAATAAAATTACTGGCGAACAAACTAATGTCACTGTTCTAAAAGCGTTTTTGTTTGTTCTGAAAGGTGTTATTGTACAATATTTTTAAACTAACTCTGCATTCTTTCTCTATACAACCAGAGGGACTGATGGCCTACGCAAGAATGGCGGTCAGGGCTGGATGGGCAAGTTTAGTTTAGGGAGTCCTATGTTCAACATTGAATGAAAATTGACTTTATATTTATTGTAGACAGAAACTATACAGAGAGCCAATATTCATTACTTATATGCCAGCATGTTTTACATTAGCCTCCATAACATTTAACATAGAGTGAAATATGATCGTCCAATCCATGAATTTTATGGACGATTTCTGGCATGATGACCTCTTTTGGGCGACCTGAACTTACAGCGTCACTTGTGCTGGTACGACGACAACGGAACTCAGTAAACTACTTCTTAACCATTGAAATTGATGGTACAGAGTTCCCATAGTATTTATCAAGTCTTTTCTGGTTTCAGTGATGGCTTTTTTACGCAAAAAATAATTCTTAAACAACACACGAAATTCACTTTTTTAAATTTTAGTTAAAATTCACGAGTCTGCTTTTAAAAAATGACACAGCTTGCTCAAAATTTGACAGTAGTATATTAAAAGATGGTGGTTGACGGCAGCAGTGTCGCATTTAAAGTTACTGCGCGGGAAATTGAAAAAGTCACGGAGTTATCAAACAGCCCTCATAAACCCTTCTAAACAAGTGATAGTAGTTTATATTCCCCATAATGGCAATGCCAATTATATTATATTACGAACATTAGGCGATAACAACTATCTGAGAATGGCTAGATTGGTCTCTGTTGTTAATATTATATTAAATATAAATTATAGTCAAACTTACATATTACTATTGTTGGGATGTGTCATATCCCAGCCATAGACAATGAAGTTTGCCGATAAAGTTTGCAAAACTGCATCGCTTCCCAATAGTTGTGTGCAGAATACATTCGATAAAACAGACTGTTCATGATGTAGATACACACCTAGTAGTTTTCTCTGAAACGAGTAACAACAATTTAAAGACATGATATTTTTGATGAAATCTCAGTGCATTATAGTAACTATTGTAAAATTATGATAAAGTTTTTGGAAAATTGCATATTTTACGTGATTACATCTTTCATTCAGTGAAGAAAATATGAACTGTCAATGAAATAAATTCATATAATTATGTAATGTATATATAATTCTATTGAACAATGAATAATTATTCATATAATAAAAAAAATTACTGAAGTAATTTTCGAAATGCATGTTTGTATGTGTGTGTTAAATATCCTTTTCACTAAAATAACTTGGTGGCTAATATGTCAACGTCAGCAAATTCTAACGTGCATCATCAGTTCGCCTGCGAAAACTCCATCTCATGCCAACTCGCGTCGCGAATACTCATTCAAAATAAGAATAATTCGCTAAATACTTTCAAATTCATCTTTGTATTACTTTTAGTTTTTTTTAATGCCTAGAAATAGTAAACAGGTTGGCGGCCCACTTAATAATAAGTAGTTACCATCGCCTATGGATGATTGTGACGCTAGGGGCACCGCGAACATGCTGCTGTGTGTTGTGTTTAAATTTTATGTAAAAAAAATGTAATATTTTAAATATAATCTCCAGAATCCTATGTTACAGTGCGTTTATATTTTGATAATTTACTTTATATTTTATGATCTATAAAATAAACATCGCAAAAGGATTGATGCCCATGAGATTTGGTGCTGGCAGCATTTGCTGAGGATAGTGAACAGTTCACTGCACTAAAGTTTTCATCTTGAAGGAGCTTCGCTTCAAACAAATGCTTTCGTCGATTGTGCAAACACGAATCCTTAAAATGTTTGCACATAACACGAAACGAAAGCTCATTTGAACGGTCGGTGGTACAGGGAATAGTAGAAGGTCAACGTTCTCGCGGCCGATCATCCACAAGATAGACAGACCTCATTAAATCATCTATGAAGAGTTCCCTCACTGAATGTACACACAGTGCCACAAATAGGTAGAGATGGAGAAGCATTGCAGAAGCCGCAACCAACCTAGTAGATGATCCATGACCACGACCACTTCGCCAGTAGTGTACAACTAAGAAGAAGAAAATAAATACCTCTTTGGCAGGCTTCAGACAGGACTCTTTTATGGCGTCTAGGAGCGTACCCTCGAAGAAGTTGGGGGTGTTGGGTCCGTACCGCGCTCGGAAACGTTGAGCGAACTCTATACAACCGAGGGCTTCGTCTTCTATATCTCGTGACACTAAAAATAATAAAAAAAAAAAATAGTTTGATGAACCAGATTTATCCGTGTAGTCGGAGAAAGAATACTAACCTCTGCGGCTGGGGTCGGCCTGTCGTAAAAGGCGACAAAACAACTCACCCCAGCTACGTGGTAGGGACTCAATCCCGTCTGGATGGCGACCACCTTTGGTCTTAAGTATGCCGCCATAATAACCTTGTGTTGTGTTCCGGCATTAGTGACCCAAGTTCCTGTACCCTTATGGGACAGCAGCGTGTTCGCGATGCCACGGGCGTTGCAAACACCCACAGGCGACGGTAACTACTAAATTCTAAGCGGACCGTCAGCCTGTCTGCTGTCCTACAGCAATAAGAAAAAAACAACAAGTAATTTGTTTGTACAGTGTTACATATAAAGACAATGACTCACTGAGCGGCTGCAGTCTCTCCGAACGGGCCAAGTCAACAAACATGTCGTCCTCGGCCGTGAACCCATCTGTGGGGTCTTCTATTTCTTCCACAGAACTGGTCTCACTGTCTGAACTTTCCACAATTATCTGTGGGGGTGAAAAAAAATTATATAAAATCCTGTATTTGATTTTTGTTTTAGTACTTAAAACGATACGATAAAACACAAAATCACGAAACAGCTAGAGTTCGTAAGACACTTCCCTCGCATCCGAGCAAGAAGGGTGAGTCGTGGTGGCGAGTCGCGCCGCATACGCAACGACGTTCCTTGTACCTGCTACATCATCGCAACCAGTCAATCCTCGCCCTCTTAGCTGACAAATACTTTCCATAGTTCTGAATTTGCCGCGCTTCTCTTGAGAGGCGCGCGCTCTTTATTTTAAGTAAGTATTTAAGATTTGAACAATCGCTAACGTGCCAAATATAACTGTTAATAACACATAATAGAAAAAAAGTGATAATAGTACTTGTTGGAAGGATGTTGAAGTTGCTGACGCGTTTTTTTTTTGGAACAAACAGGAGGATAAAATGAGTGTGGGAGAAACAACAAAGGGAGATGAGACGTATTGGCCTTTATCTGTGTATAAAACTGTGTATCTCACTCACTCTTTTATATTCCTTTTGCCTGGCGGGCGCTCGGCTGACGGTGAGCTCGTGCTGGGGCAAGTCGAGTCCCACCATCGCCAGCACTGTCTCATCCAGCCCCGACACTGAAGGCCACCCCGTCCATGCCTAAAATATACATACGCAATTTTATGAATCATACAACAAATCACAGTTTTTAAAGTATTTATCTGTATTGAGGCGGAGAAAGAATAGTGACCTCTGCGGCTGGGGTCGGCTTGTCGTAAAAGGTGACAAAACAATCCACCCTAGCTACATGGTAGGGTCCCAAGCCCGTCTGGGTGGCGACTACCTTTGGTCTTAAGTATGCCGCCATAATAACTTTGTGTTATGTTCCGGTATTAGTGACCAAAATTCCTGTACTCTTATGGGAGACAGCAGCGTGTTAGCGATCCCACTGGCGTCGCAAACACGCATAGGCGACGGTAACTGCTAAATTCTAAGTGGACCGTCAGCCTGTCTGCTGTCCTAGAGCAATAAAAAAATAACACATTCATATATAAATGTATATCACACATAAAAATGTGACCCCGCTAGCATAGAGTATATAATTTTTTATTGCTGTAGAACAGCAGACAGGCTGACAGCCCACTTAGAATTTAACAGTTATCGTCGTCTGGATATTTGCGACGTTAGGAGTATCGCGAACACGCTGCTGTCCTATAAGGGTACATGAACTTGGGTCACTAATGCCGCCGGAACACAACACAAGGGCGGCATACTTTACGCTACCACGTAGCCAGTTGTTGGTGTTGGCTAGGTGGGTTGTTTCCTTTTACGACAGGCGGACGGCTATTTCGGTAAGGTAAGCTTCCCACAATATTGGCCTTGGAGGTGAAGGTGAGGTACGTTGGGGCTCCGCGTACCCTAGTGGGAAAAAGAGTCGAGGGGTGTGAACTGCCCCGGCTGCCAAGGGATTCTTCCCTCAGAATGTTGAGGCTCGCGTTTAGCGTGGGACAGCGCTGTTTGGGGTGACGGTCGCCGGCTCGCGCCGGCACCCTGAATATAAGCGACCAGAGAAGGAGCCTGGGGGAGGTTTTTAGTGGGTATAGTGCCCTTGCGACTCCCACACGAGTCTGTCGGGATCACGCGCGATAGTACAGGTAGTGGTAGTGCGTAAGGGCATTTTTCCGCTTTCGGCACAAAAAAAAAATTGAAAAATGTATACTTCAATATAAAAAAGAAAAAACTCATTGAGAGTCCGGATTCGAACTCAAGCGGATCCGATACCCAAAGACCAAGTCTAGGAGCTAGAACCCAAAAATTTATATTAAATTAAAAACATAAACAGAAAAGGAAAAGTTTTTGGAGTTATGCAAGTCAGAATTCGACTCCGGATCGATCCGAATCCGTTCGAAATTTAGGGGTGAAATTATTAGTGTTGAAGTTAACTAAAGTTTACGAATTTCAAATTTTTCCAAAAACTGTTTCAAAATTATATTAAATTATTAAAAGTAGATACTTTGGGGAATAATTTGATATAATTTAAACCCAAAGAATCTTCTTTATAAAGAAAAAGAAAACTCAACTGTATTTCATTGTAATAATGTCGCAATTCGAATAGATATGTATAAGTAATACAATGCAACCATTTAAAAATTACATTATAGAATAAGCCTTAAGCCATTATTAATAAGGTTGGTATAATTGGGACAAAAAATACTGTGACTTTTTTCCGTTTCATCGAGTTTCAGATCACAACAATGCTAAAGAAGTTTTTAACTTCAAAAATTAACAACCCCGGTCGCAAGGGATAGTATCTTTAGTCTGCTCCTGCACGGGGAAAATATGACTAGATGGCGTTTTATAAATTTTTAGTATATTTTTTATTATACACATATATACAAGTATATTTACAGTATTTTCACGGATAACTCACCTGGTGTCTAGCAGGTATGTCCGTTAATGAATATATGTCATTCTTAACCTCTTGCACTGTCTTCGTTCCAGGGTATTTGAGCGTGTAATCCTTGTCATCGTGCTTTACGTGTAACGTGTATGTCATTGTAAGTCTCTCTGCAACTCTAAAAAAAAAAAACAGAAATTTTCCTACACTAGATGAAACCCTGTATTAATTATTTTTCAGAAACATATCATTGACGATTTATGTATCAAGAGCAAAACAAAATATTTGCATCATATAAAATTTTGTTCTCCATGAGGATTGAAACCAGAGACAACACCGTACCTAGACACTGAGCCACCAAATGGCATCACACTCTGGTTAAAGTTGATGTTAAAAATGCTACAATTTCACAATAACTTGTATGCCTTAGGCTGTTCTTCTCATATGTGCATATAATTGCTACGTATCAATTATACGTAACAAGTATTAAAAAGTATGTACTAACAGTGAAGGAAAGTTGTTGTTTGTTGCACAGTTTGTGTTGGACAAGCGTGACCAACATTCGTGCCTATTATCTAAAGACAATATTCCTTTATTCGAGGAGGCCTATAAGCTAAATAATGTAATGAAATTATTTTTTTTAAGATCGAAAGTGAACTCACTCATCATCAGCCAACACTTGATCGGCTGCTTTAACTCTTAGCACTGCATTGACAGGCAATCCTAGACTGCCCAACATCGCGGACGACGTCGCCTTCGAACCCCCCAACCCCGATATCTGTTGCCGACAAACAGGCACGCCGCATACTGATTCTAATCGCTTTTTTAAATCGTCTGAAAAAAAAATTAAGTTTCTACTTAAAAGTAAATACACATAAAAATATTAGGTATATCCTTGGTAAATAAACAATATAAACATAAAAATTAAGAGTGGTAACTTTTTAAATTTGAGAAGGATTTGATTATTTAACAATACAGCACATGAAGTATGTTTAATGAAAATTATAAACTGGTAATTAGCCTAAAAATTATAATGTAAGACATGACAGTGAAAAGCATAAAAATTATTCCATTAAAAATATACATATATTGTATAGAAAGGAGCACAACAAAATAAATAAATATACTTTGACAATTCACACAACACCATCTGGTCTCACGGTGAGCAGCAGAGCACTTGATTTATGGGTACTGTAAAACTGATATACTATTTATATACTTTTGGAAATAAATACGTATTATAAACTCAGACTAAGGATAGGAGTCGATTCGATTCGAGTCGAGGGGATCTTCTGGTCGATGGCTCTTTACGGGACCCCCATATGGGCGAATCACCTGACGGCCAAAACGACAGCGCTGTTACGCAGGCCGTAGCGCGTCTTGGCCGTTAGGGCGATAAGACCACACGATGTCTTTCGAAGCAGCCTCCCTGTTGGCTGGATCGCCACCATGGGACCTTCGGGCTTGTATTCTGACGCAGCTATACCAATGGCGTTGGGATGCGTAGTCCGATGGCCAAACATCGTTCCCAGACTTCCAAATATCCCTCGGTCCCCCCGGGTCTAGGGAACCCATTAAAAATAGGATTTTCCCGAAGAAAAAAAATAAATAGAATTTGAACCAAAACCTTCAGACGTACAGTAAAAATTAAAGATGAAGCTTCAATTTATTAATATTTATGTTAAATATTGTTACTTACTGACTGTAGCCACTCCTGACATTTTAATTTCATGTATCTTATTATTACAGTGAACTAGTAGTTCTACCATATCACTGGAGTTATTCCTAGGCGACGAGGTTGACGCTTCGTTACTGTCTTCCCGGTCTGTAAACCATTTTTGGATACAGTGAATTTACAATTTTTTTTATTGCTGGGGAAAACGCTTGCGGCCCAATTATTAGGGCTGTGTGACGCTAGGGGCGCCGCGATCACGGTGCTGTCTGCATAGGATTACTTTTAGTTCCTCTATTAACATTTTTGTATTTAAATTAATAATTATGACTACCACTATAGGCAAGTGTAAAAGCCAGCCAGTGTGTATACCTATCCACACACGCTTAACGTAGAGTAAATAATAATACTGTCACCTAAACTAGGCCGGGCCTGTATCGTAGGTGAGAGTACCTTCCTTATCATCATCATCAACATCATTTCAGCCGGAAGACACCCACTGCTGGACAAAGACCTCCCCCAAAGATCTCCACGATGATCGGTCCTGCGCTGTCCTCATCCAACCTATTCCGGCGATCTTGACCAGATCATCGGTCCATCTTGTGGGGGGCCTACCAACATTGCGTCTTCCGGTACGCGGTCGCCATTCGAGGACTTTTCTGCCCCAACGGCCATCAGTCCTTCGAGCTATGTGCCCAGCCCACTGCCACTTCAGTTTTGCAATCATCCGGGCTATGTCGGTTACTTTGGTTCTCCTGCGAATCTCCTCATTTCTGATTCGATCTCGCAGATGTGGTCGCTAACTATGGGCCTTATGAGAAAGCTCATGGTCGCTCAGAGGGCAATGGAGAGGGCTATGCTCGGAGTTTCCCTGCGAGACCTTCCTTATGTGATGAAGAAATTTTTTTGTGTAACTCGTTACTTCTGCAAGTGTACCGATGACGTGCGTTATCAGTCGTTGGCAGAGAATAGTGACTAAACCACACTAACTGCTTACGAACGTAACTACTCACAGTCACTTTTTTCAACTTCCTAGTTGACTATTGAGAAAGACTCATATTATTTTTGTCTCATACTACACAATCAAAAATAAACAATATAGATAACAATTCCCATTTGGCTTTTCCTACATGTATAAGTTAAAAAACTGAATCATTCATCAATCAAATATCTAATATAAACAAAGTAATATCATAGAATAGTTCATACATTTGTTATCTTCAAACATCTAGATAATGTGAATATCGATCTCATTCAATTCTCATAATGTTATCAGTAGAATAATGATATCAGGTCCTATGGTTCAAGGTATAAATATAAAGAGGGCTACTCAATTACTTAACTAGTGATTGGCACATGAGGACTAGAGGAATGTAAATATAAAGAAGCATACTATTTATAGTATGTTGTTATTCATTCGTATCATGTGTTGGAGGTTAGACAGGCAGTCACATCAGTAAAAACATTTGTAGCTATTGTTTTTTTTTTGTTATTATGATTGATAATTTATTTTTATTTGCTAGTTGTTAGAGCTCCAAGCCCGTCTGGATGGCAACCACCCTTGGTCTCTAAAGATGCCGCCATAACCTTGTGTTGTGTACCTGGGATTAGTGATCCAACTTGGCGTTGTAAAGATCCATATGCGACAAATTGTAATGTGTGTATGGAGTGACAAGAATAGTAGGCGAGATACGAATATATAAGGGGATCTCTGAAAGTAGCACTTATAAATGATAAATTGAGAAAAAAAAGGCTTGATTGGTATGGGCTAGTAAAGAGAAGGGATGTCGATAGTGTTGCCAGAAGAATGTTGAACCTGGAAGTAGATAGGAACAAGGCCTTGGGTAGAATTATTAGCAAGGTTGAGGGGTTGTCAAGGGACAAATGAAGGATGCCAGGATAGAATAAAATAGAAGAAAAATACATACTGTGAACCGGATGATAGGCATTAAGGATGACGATTAATACAGCCCATATTAATTTGGATTTAATTTAGTTCCAAATTTCAAGTCAGATATTGGATTTACACTTACCAGGTGGGTGCGTTTTTGGAGTTATCACAGATATATCCTCATCTATCATTTCAATGTCTTGATCATTAGTGTCACTGAGCCGATGCCTTGAGCTGTTGCCCTCCTGTGGCATCACGCGGTTGATGGCCGCCTAGTAAACACGAAATATACTTTATTTAATTTATTCATACACTTTACTCAGTCTGTGACATAGCGAACTAACTGCGGGAGAAACGTGTTGTATATGGCCATATTTATACATGAAACCCCACTATCTATGCTGTTTTCACCAGTTCACAAATGTGTTTGTTCGTAATACGTGATATGGGTGCTAATTATTATGTAATTAATAATTTTGCAGAGTGCAACGGCAGACAAACATAGCTTGAGAAATCGAAACTTGTCTCGCCTGGTTATTAAAAAAATAATAATATGCAGATTTTAATTTAATATGATGATGATGTGCTTTAAGACTTAACATTCATAATAATTTATATAATTATTGTACATTAAGAACAAAATAAAGTGTTACATATTGTATGGAAAAAATAATTGATATATGAAAAGGGCTTCGAAAAATACTGGCCTTTTAAAGAAATATGTAAGAACAAGCAAAAATGATATGCAGAGATATATTATTATAATTACTGCAATCAGGGATAAAACTATATTGGATATGTGGCACAGATGTTAAAAGACAAGTTTTTGGATTACAGAATACAAAATAAATTTTATGACAAATAGATAGACATAGAAAATATTGTACTGGCGCCAGGCAGAGAAGATTGCCAATGTAATTTTAAAGAATTACACATAACGTATTACATATCTCAGTAATATCTAAAGGTATGATTCCGAACTACGGCAGTGCTGCCGCGGCACTACCGGTCCCCATACAAACTCTATAAGCTTATATGAGAGTACATTCCGAGCTAGGCAGCAGTGCTGCGCGTCATTGTTTGTATGGGCACTGGTAGTGCCGCGGCAGAAGGGTCGCGGCAGAAGGGTCGCGGCAGCACTGCTGCGTGCAGCGTAGTTCGGAATGTATGATTCCGAACATTTCCGAACTTTAACATCATAGAAATGATTAAACACAGTTGTGTTCAAAGCTTGCTTTTATCCGTGCAGGGGCGGAGAAAGAATACTAACCTCTGCGGCTGGGGTCGGCCTGTCGTAAAAGCCGACAAAACAACCCACCCTAGCTACATGGTAGGGCCTCAAGCCCGTCTGGATGGCGACCACCTTCGGTCTTAAGTATGCCGCCATAATAACCTTGTGTTGTGTTCCGGCATTAGTGACCCAAGTTCCTGTACCCTTATGGGACAGCAGCGTGTTTGCGATGCCACTGGCGTTGCAGGCACCCATAGGCGACGGTAACTGCTAAATTCTAAGCGGGCCGTCAGCCTGTCTGCTGTTGTACAGCAATAAAAAAAAAAAAAAAAACATTGTACCACTAATGAAGGCCCTAAATCATGTAATTTCATCACTGCCTATGACATTTCCTATTCTTAAAGCAAGACTAGTAAAAATAGGAAATGAAATGCAATGCAATGCAGCCGCCAGACCTTCCTCCGAATCAAGGACTAGTCCCACTCATAACACCTGCAGAAGTCCCGAATTGTCTTTGCCGCATGAAGAATCGGAAAGCTGTTGGATCCGATGGAGTCCCCATCGAAGCCTGGAAGGCGATGGGCTCTCGTGATGTGGGCGTCTTAACTGACCTTTTCAACTGGACACTCCTCACCGGTACGATCCTGAGCCAAGCCAATGGAGACTGAGTATCATTACTCCAGTCTTCAAAGGCAAGGGGTCGGTGCAGGAGTGCGGTAGTTACTGAGGGGTTAAGGTCATGTCCCATATCATGAAGCTCTTCGAAAGGGTTATTGACTCTCGGATTCGACAGGAGTGCACTGTCTCGGAATGTCAATATGGGTTTCGCCCTGGTCACGGGACAATGTACCCTATTTTTGCCCTAATTACTGTCGCGGAGAAATACGCCTCTGCATTGCCTGCTTTTTGACTTGCAGAAGGCTTTCGACTGTATTCCTCGCGCGATAATCTGGTGGGCATTGAGGTTCAAAGGGATTCCAGAGGCCGCGTGGGCCAAATGGCCTGAGGTAACTGGTGTCATTTGTGACCCCAAGATGCCGGTAAAGTTGAAGGGACAGGTCTATAAGACCATCATTAGGTCTGTTCTTTTATACGGCTGTGAAGCGTGGCCGGTGTTAGAGCGACACAAGCAAGAACTGCGTGTCACTGAGATGAATATGCTGCGGTGAATGTGTGGAGTGACGCGTGAGGAACTCCCGCATTCGCGGCGGTCATGTCCGTGACATTGCGGATAAATTACAAGAGTGTCGGCTCCATTGGTATGACCACGTTTTACGGCAACCGGATGCTTATGTGGGAATCAAATGTCTGGCTATGCCGCCTCCACCGGGCCCCGGCAGGAGGGGTAGACCCAAAAAGTGCTGGCTTGACGTCGTAAAGGGTGATATGCGTGCCAATGGTCTCACTACCAAGGATGCTGGACCGTGCGAAGTGGAGAAGAAAAAATCGGAAAGCGGACCCCGGGCGCCGAAGCGAGATTTTGGGCTGCAAGCGCGATTCATCGGATTTGGTTAAAATTGATTTTCACAGGGGCGGGCTACTTTCCATCTGATGGAAGAAAACTTGCACCAGTCTATTCACTGCTTAACAGTGGTACCAACTTTGTCTCTGTTGGGTCTTCTTCACCTTAACACAACTCAGACCTTATTTCCATAATGTATCTTATCTTATTTTTGGGGCCGAGAAACATCTCGGACACTTCGACCCAATGGGATCTTTTGTGTTCCCCTAGATAGCAATCACTCCTCTCCAATCTCATTGAAAATTTGCCTCATGAGCCTAACAATGAGGTATGGAGATAGGAGCCTATAGTCTTCCGGTGTTGGATATCCTACCCCCAAAAGATTCATTCGCCTCCTGGCCAATGCATCACATGTACACAGTAGGTGTTCCATGCGTTCTGTATGTTCCCCACACAACCTGCACATGGGTGTCGTGGTTAGACCCATCTTCATGAGCATGTTGTTGGTTCCAAAGTGCCCAGTAAAGGCTCCAAGCAAGTAGCGTATTTGCCCCCTGCTCATGTTCCAGATGGATCCTCGTGCTTTGTACGTGGATCCCAAAAAATTTTTTCCATAACGTAAGTAATACTATTATATACTGCATGTGACATAAATAAATAAAAAATAACAGTATTTACAATATGTGGTGTATTTCTGCTGGTTGCACCTAAAATGAAGTCTGAGCCCAATTTCTTAACAATTCATGAATAGAAAGCAAGCATTGATGCTTTAGAATTGGACTCCAAAGAAAGATCATACCCCAGATTAACCATACACTTAGTAATAAACTGAAACCATTTAACCTGGTAGTTACTTAAAATAAATTCTTTAGTGTTTTGTAGTCCCTCTATGTCGTAGTAAAATAAAACACAATACATCCCATTGCTATATAAAATATCCATTACACACGTGTAGCACAAGGAGTAGATTATTATTAGATCTATCCGTGCAGGGGCTGAGAAAGAATATTGACCTCTGCGGCCGGCTTGTCATAAAAGGGACTACACAACCCACCATAGTTACATGGTAGGGCCCCAAGCCATCTAGATGGTGACCACCTTTGGCCTTAAGTACGCCGCCATAATAACCCTGTGTTGTGTATCCGGCATTGGTGACCCAAGTTCCTGTACCCTTATGGGACAGCAGCGTGTTTGCAATGCCACTGGCGTTGCAAACACCCATAGGCGATGGTTACTGCTAAATTCTAAGCGGGCTATCAGCCTGTATGCTGTCCTACAGCAATAAAAAAATATATATTGGCAGAGGACTGGATGGTTTGTATGGGTAGTTTTGGTAGTTGTCTCAAGTACATATTGTATCTGCCGGTCGCTCTCTTGTAAGAGCGGCCAGCCGGGAGTTCCGGGGGAAGCTCCCGGCGAAGGCAATGAGACGGAGGGTGCCCTACCCCGACTGGACACTCTGTGTCTGGTCACCGGCAGGTCTAGTGTGACCGCCGGCAGCGGGAACTGTCACTCGGGGTACCCTCATTGGAGACGTCTGGCTGGGGGCCTAGCAGAGTAATGCCAAAAGGCGATCTTGCGAAGCCCCCTCTAAGGCCAAGAGTGGCGACCGGGGTTTTTAGTGGGGAGGACCGGCGGCCTTGGCCCCCGGTCCGCCCGAGGGGAGTAGGCAGCCCCCTCGGGAGGTAATCTCACATACCCCACCGGCCTTCCCCCGGAGGCTGGTGGAAACTGTAACAGTTTTCCTCGGTATAAAAAAAAAAAAGTACATATTGTATTAAGTTTTTCATTGTTTACTACACAGAAAAATAAATATTTCTTTGTGATTTATATTATGTTTAACAACTCTTTATTTTATTCTGGTATAATTATAGATTTACTGTACTGTAATTGCAGCCTGAGAAAGGAATAGGGTAGTACAAATTAGTTTCTAGTGTTGGAAGAGATAACAATAACTTTGTTTTTACTAGCTATCAACATTTTGATCATTACATTCAGATCATCAAAACACTAAAGAACATTTGAGTTTAACATATTGATCTTAAGAAGTATAATGAGTTACCTCTGTAATAAAAAATAAATCTTTATCTAATTCCCTATGTTCCTTCACTAAAGTAAACAAAGGCTGTTGATTGTGTATGATAATGTATTGTTTGCTGATTGTGACTACATGCAAATTTCTAACTAAATATATACTTACAAGTAAATCCCAATTAGCTTCTTCCAAGTGGTATATTGCCTCAGCTACATCTTCAATAGCTGTTATACCCTAGAACATTTATAAAAAAAACTATATTTCGTAGATAACAAAGCTTCATTTTATTTAAACAAATAATACCCACAATTATCTGTCACATGTAGCAATTACTTGTAATAAACGCCTAATATTACGTTTACCTTGTAAATTTAACTTCCAGGTAGCTCTGACGAAACACAAAGGGACAATGAAAATATAAAAAATAACAAAGTTTTCATCACTATTTCATTACAGGTATAGTAGTGATGAGAACATAGGGATAATATTAACAAATACATACAAAACAAAACTATAAAATCATGATAAGCCAAAATAATAAGCGATAATGAAGAATCGAAATCCAGTTGTTTTTCTATACATAACCTTTACATCATGACAAACGATATTCGATGTATTTGTTACAAAATGATTTTTCTTGTGTATTAGTTAAAATAAATACCTGAAAATTTGCTAAGATTTCTTCACGATTTTCTGCCATCCTGATATTATTCTGCTCAAAAATTACTATGACATTTGTGAATGCGACAAATCACTCAAACACTGATCATAGAGCTATATGTATATCTTTTATTAAATTGTTTATGTTACCAGCAGTAAAAAAATAGTTAAAAAAGGGTATATTGTCATTGAGAAATTATTTCCGTATCCACAATTTATTGATTTGAATTTTAAAACTAAAACGATTAACGATCTTAGTCGGTAATAAATTTTATTTAAGTTGCAATTATGGTTGCAATAATTTTTAACATTATAATTGAGATGTTGTTTTGATAAATGCCGTTATACGCAAACCGATATTTAAGTGGTAGACTTTGCCGCATTGTCAGAGAAGAGTCTATTATTAAATATTCAAAGGCCCATAAATGTTGTAAATCGGTAAAAATAAATTGATTTATGAGGTAAATAGTTACAGTTTCTGGCCACCGAGATACAGTGTTCAGGGGCCTGGAGATTTAAACTAGAGATATTTTTTAGAAATAAATTTATTATTATTACTAAAGATTAAATTTATAAACGAAGTTGATTAGCGATTCTAGACCCTATTTAAAGTTTATAAATTAATATGTCTTGATGGCATTTATATTTGTAAAAATATACATTAAATGTACTCGTATCTTATATTGTTGAATCTCAATTCTGATTTTAGTTATTACGTAATATTTCGTTTAACTGATATGTATAAAATAATAAAAGAATTAATTTCTTTAAATATTTAATACATATTAATGGCATAATTAGCCGTAATATATTAATAAAACAAGTACTTAGCAGGTAATACCAGTAGGGAGGCTAGTTTCAGTAACAGTTTACTTGGAACATTCAAGTTTGTGGTCACTCCAAGACAGTCCAATCCAAGAGTTTATTTATAGTTGCGAAGTATACTCGACAGTCAGTTGTTAAGCGCGTTCCCGGTACGCGCACGCGCATATGTTAATAAATACGTGAAGTTTAAACTGTTCGAGGTCGAGGAATCTGTGAAAAAAAATTATAAACCGCGGTAAAGAAAATTTTATGATATTTTGTTTTAAAGAATTGCAATCTAATTACGTTAACCTTTTTTTAATCGTGAATCGGTTTTAATTTTTAATTGTAGATTAAAAAGAATACATATGTGACCCTTGGGCCATAATAATGAGGACACGATAGGTGAAGAGGGCATTGAGCATTGTTATGATATAAATCCATTGATAACAGCATTTTAATATTAAGACATTATTAAAAGTTTAAAGTGACAAGACAAAGCGAGAAAATATTACACTTTGGCACATAATATTATATTAAAAATTATTTTGGATAAATAGAGGGGCTCGTGTTGTGAAAGGATTGAGTGGGAGAAGTCCAATGATCAAGATTTGAATCTACAACGTCTGGTTTGGAAGAATGAATAGCGAAGCCACTGGGATTACTAGAACAATTAATAAATCATTTTTAATTATATTTAAATAAAAAATAAAAAAACTTTTGTTTAAAAAAACATTCAGGTTGTCTGTTCAGCACTAATTAGCAAAAACGCTAAAGGCTTTTTTATGAAGGGAATGAGAGTAGATTTAGTTTAATTCAATAATTGAGTAGTGAATTAAATCATTAATATAAAAGTAACTTAGTACCTATATATAATAATACTCATTTAAAATCATATATTTTTTATTTTTTTTTTCATTAAATTAGCCGTTGTCGAAAGCTCAACAAAGGCCAAGTCAGCCTGAGATCCGAAACCTCGGCGGGTGTATACGCTTCTACATTCTAGTGACAGCGTCGGGACAATCTTTCTATCGGCTTGGTAATTAACCGCCTCCACCTCCAGGGTATTGGGGCGTTAAAAAGCTTTCATGATAGAGTGATTACATACTCCTTTAAAAAGAGAAGTTCGAGGTCGTAGACATTCATATTGCGCACAAAACGTAGCCATTGCTATGCTCAAGAATTTGTTTTACAGATTTTGCAACGATGTGGATTTTGCCAACATCGGCGAAAACCACGCTCCCGTAGCTCAATATAGGAAAACGATATTAAAAGACCATACATCATCTTATTATCATCATCTGGGTTGTCTGGAAGGGATCGCTATTAGCGATAAGGCCGCACTTTGTGCAATATTGTTAACCACAAAATTTCAATGTAAATTACTTATATACAATGTACATTAAAGTGTTATCTATCTTATAAATACCGGTTGCATTTAAAGCTTTCAATTAGACTGTCGTGTCGTAATATCGTCAGAGGGCAGTAGTACGCTTAGTGCATTAGTATCATTTCGTAACCCTTCCTTTATTGTGTTGAGTTATCACAAGAAAAAGAAAAACCCCGCATCATGACCGCATCCCTTGTCTAACAGTGTGAACTTGTAAACGAGTCCTTTGGTCTTAAGTATGCCGCCATAATAACCTTGTGTTATGTTCCCGCATTAGTGATCCAAGCTCCTGTACTCTTATGGGACAGCAGCGTGTTCGCGATGCCACTGGCGTTGCAAACACCCATAGGCGACGGTAACTGATAAATTCTAAGCGGGCCGTCAGCCTGTATGCTGTCCTAAAGCAATAAAAAAAACGAGTCTGACTGGAATTCCAAAGGTCTCGGAGGAACCTCTTACACCCTCTAATAAATACATCATAAAACACGTTAGTTTGTCAGTGAAGTAGTCATTCATGTTCAAAGTTTAAAATAGAGTATATATTAATAGATATGTCAAGTTTCTCCTGTTTGTTTTTGCTGTAAGTTGAAAGCAAACTGTTATTTGAGACGTCGCGTTACGAAGGAACGGTTAATTTGACAACAGGATGTTGAGAAATAATTTTGAAATTTACAAAAGTTATTTCAACGCTAAATATATCGAAAATGATTATGCTTGCTTTAAAAGAACGTGTCATATCAAGTATTGTTATCAATAGAAATTTAAAAATATTCCATTTAGATGTTTATTGCTGAGGAACAGCAGATAGGCTGACGGCACACTTAATAGGGTTCAGAAACCTGGGTCACTAATGCCGGAACACAATAAAAGGTATTATGGCGACATATTTTTACACCAAGGGTGGTTGCCATCCAGACGGGTTTGAGGCCCTACCACGCAGCTAGAGTTGTTTTGTTCCCTTTTACGACAGGCTGACCCCAGCCGTTTTAGGGGTTAGTATATTTACTCTTCCTCTGCACGGAGATTTATAATCGTTCCGTTATATGAAGCTGTAACAATGGTAAATAATTAATTTTAATTGTACGAGGTGCCTATTAAAAATTACAGTTACATAAATTATACAGAGATCTGGAATTTTAAGATTCAGTTAGCTTTCAGAAGAACATTTTTTTGGTGTCATACCGACAGAGCGTATGGTACAACAATGGCAGCAGTTACAAATCCTCCAAAGTTGGTGAAAAGCATGAGTTATAATTCAATACTTTCAGGTCTTTAAAATTATGAATTACATTATTATACGTTAAAACAATATAATACCAGGTGTACCGGAAAACTATTACCGTTTTTTCGGAAAAAAAAACTACATAATTTTCAAGTAAATGGAAAAAAATATTTATTCAAAGTATCATTTAAGTCTACATCTTGCCCATCTTTCAAGCAATTTATGGATGCCATCCCAAAAAACTGTTTATCATTTGAGAAAAACAATCCATCAAGCCATTTTCTAACTTCTTTGAAAGTGGCGAAGTGCTGTTCTGCAAGCGCGTGTCCCATTGATGCGAAATGTTGATAATTGGACGAGGCAAGGTCTGGAGAGTACGGCAGCCACTAAGATAATAGTCCCACCTAAGTGCTTTCAACGCTTCCTTCACCGGGTTTTGCTTTATGAGACGGCGTTTTGTGCCCATTCTGGACGTTTTTCTATCAATGCATGGTTCAAATTGATCATTTATTTTCACTGTTAACTAACTATTTCACCAAGTTTCAACAGTTCGTAATACACCACGTCACTCTAGTCCCACCAAACACAGATTTTGCGACCAAAACGATCTGGCCTTGGGGTAAATGGGCTGGCTTCGCCAGGTGATAACCATGATATTTTGTGCTTAGGGTTTTCTATATAAATCCACTTGTCATCACCCGTCACTATTCGATGTAGAAATGACTTCCGATCATACTTTTGAAGCAGCAATTCACAGATGATTTTTCGATTTTCCATTTGCCTATCATTTAATTGGTGTGGCAGCCATCTTCCCATTTTTTGGATTTTTCCTATTGCTTGTAATCGGTCGCTAATCATTTCTTCTGCTACATTTAACGCCTCTGCCAATTGATTTTGAGTTTGGGTTGGGTTTCATCTAATATTCTTCTGCAGTTTCGCATCTTCAAACTTTTTCGGTCTATCAGAACATTCTTTAACTTGCACATCTAAATTATCAGATCTCTAAATTATCAGAGCATGCTTATCGTAAGATTTTACCAGCAAACGATGACTTTCAGCGGCTTTTTTCTTTTGACTAAATAACGAAAGCAATGCGTGCAAATGCACGTTTTCAGGCACGAAAATTGACATTTTCAAAGAGGTATAAATCTATTGCGGTGTTACTTAACCAAAATATAACATGTAGCAGTATCAGTAACAGTTGAAGCTTGATGCTAGTAGAATAAAATGACATACGTGTCAAATCATAACATTGCATACTTAAGGCTGGCGACATCTGAGAAAAACCGGTACTGATTTTCCGGTACACATAGTAAAAGGAAAAAATATTTGTTGCCGACGAGTTATATGAGTATATACTCGAATAATACCCTAATAATAATACTCGAAAGAAAGATGAAAATAAGAAAAGTTTATTTATTTATTTATATAAATGTTTTAATAAATGCCTTAATGTGTGAGCTAGGCCAGCGAGAAGCTTAAACCAACCTTATTCCTAAGGCGCCTAAAAATATCACAAACGGATTCCTTATTTTCTAATTTATAAAAGAAAACATCCATAGGCGACGGCTAACTATTAAGTAAGCCGTAAAAGTCTGTTTGCTGTACCTCAAGCAATAAAAAATAAAAACTTTCCTCACCCACTTTTTGATAGGTGTACTACGTAGTCTGAATTCCTTTATTGGAGACTTTAACCGCTTAGAAATATATTATAGTTATAATGTTACGGTGGTCTAATTTATTGCTTTTATTTACAGCAAACATGGCTATCCGGGCCGTGTGCGCAGGTGCTTTGGCGCTACTCTTCGCGGTTGTTGCTGTGGAATCGTTGACATTTGATAAAGGTTAGTGCAAAGTGTTCCACTAATAAGAGTTAGTTATTAATTCATGTTTATTTCTAAAATTCCGAGACAAAATGTATCTAAGGCTGGCTTCACAGCTATCCAGGAGACCCGTACGGGCTGTTCGTATGCGGAAGACCCGTACGGATCACGCCCACAGTGCTCTGAAACGTGAGTTCAGTACGATACGGTTGTGTGTACGATATGGTGTCGTTATACGGGCTCTAACCGGAGTGGGTCGCGTGCGCACCAATCCGCGTCGCTGTGAAACAATGCATCTAGCGCCTCACATGTGACATAAGAAGACGAAATTACTTTCGAGCTTTAAAAACATTTGGACATAAACATGGATATTAACGGAAATATCCAGTTTTAACATATTACATATTCTGTACAGTTCTTGGACTTAACCGCAGCGATGGTTGATATGGCATAATGTTCATAACATTCTTGGATAATATACTACTTAAATTTAAATTAAATGACGATCGATATATTTTGCCGTCTAAAACGTATTATTCGCGAAACCATTTGCAGAATTCCTTGCTGCTAGCAGCTAGGTCGCTCAGCAATTATTAATAGCCTTACTTCAAAGAAAGTTCACTCATGCAAATATCCTGTGGAAACTTGGTATATCGTCTCTCAGTATAACTATTTCAATGGAATCCTTTAGTGGATGGAATCCTTTTAGTAATAATCGATATAACTATTATTTTCTCTAAGCTCACCATCGTATGGTCAAATCCAATCAAAATTATTCATATAAAATCTTACAGTGTACTTATTAAAGTCAAGAAGCTAACACCTTTTTTGCTACGATGAGAAAATCTTCGGTCGGCGGGGCTTTCTTATACAATAAGAGGAATGACTATTTTTTCGAATATTTCTTCTTTTCTGTTACAAATTTAAAAAGGTCAAAGCTAAACGCTTTCAATAACAATATGCTGCAAAAATACTAATGTTAGAATATGTTTTATCCTATAAAAGTCAGAAGCTTAGCCATTACTACTAATATCTGTGTATTTGTAGTAATATGGCTAAGCCGTAAGACGAACATTTTCTCAATCTACCTAAATTTCATAAGTTTCTGAATCGTTGACATTCTGGTTGCAACCGCAACCCTGAGCCAGGAAAATTTAATAATAAATATATCTATAATTAAATTTCAAGCGAACTAAACAACAATTCGGCAACCCTGTCGGAACTAGTATGACCTTGCCGTCATAGTTGTATACCATCTTAATTTTCTAAGCATTTTTTCCTTTAGTTCGGAAGATTTCTATTCGGATTTCGGGATCTGCTTTCGAGTGTAGCAGGACAATAAGTGCGCGCCATTTTGCATCATATAGCTTAACAAAATAGAGTTTAAGCTAAATTTGATTGTTACACTTGATTGTTATCGTTGAAATCTAAATTTAGAATAGCTAAATCGGTTGTATCATACATGACGCCATACTGTAAGTTAGGTAATGCCTTGAAATCAGAACATTAATTAATAATGCAAAACATTTCCTCCTGTACTTGCGCTTGAAATTTTCCGGCGTGTTGTGGGGTATTTCTGCGTCTTCGTCTTTTGTGGCCGCAACAACAGATGTTAATGTCTTGTATTTGTTCACAGAAACTTAATTATTACATTATAAGGGTTCGTTAAATAAGGCTGCCTCGCTGGTTATATTCATGTATTTCTTAGGATCATGTATTTTGCATTGAACACTTTAGCTTTATTTGACGGCTGAACATCTTTACTGGAGTCCCACATATACCTCGGCCCCCCCGGGCCGGGGGAACCCGTCAAGAGAGGTTTTTCCCCGAGACAAAAAAAAGAAAAGATGGATGGATTGCATAAAATATATAGGGAAAAATGGGGTATGACGTCTTACAGAGGAGAGTGGATATGGCCAAACATATCGCGCTAATTCCATATTTTATAATACGGGATAAGGATATCATCAAATTGATCGGGGTCTATTTTCCAAGTTTTGTTCTCCGATTCAGTCTATGCCATCCAAATCAGTACTTCTTGGATCTTTTCTGGCCAAAATTGTGTTACAATTTGCAGAATTTTATTGATATGCTGAACTCCTCTATATTCTCCGTCCACGAATTCTGCTACAGGATCTGTTTAAGTAGAAGCGTTATCTAAAATTAAGTTGACGTCAATTAACGCTAGCAAATATGGTGACGTGTAATTTGTTTTGTCACAGTTCGTTAGGGCCTTAGAATGTAACTTGTTTATGGTCAGGACTGCTCTCGTTACGCTTTATGGAAGCGAACCGTATTGAGTCGTTTACGAATGATATTAATTTATACATGAGTTATGGTGTAATCAAGTGGATGATAGTAGATAATGATGAAATGTGCTAGTTTATATTGAATAGTAGTCAATGGCAGCCACCAGTGAGAGAACCAAATTTAGGCACATCTGTTTTCTTGTACGTAGTGGTACGTGGTAGGTAGGTATTACCCTCAGAGACCGTCCTAGTTGACCCCGGCAAACGTTATTCTACTATATGAATTATAAAAAGTAGCCTATGTCCTTCTCCAAGTTCCAGTCTATGACTGTATCGAAATGCATCAAAATTGATTTAGCGGTTTAGGCGTGAAAGTGTAACAAACAAACAAACAGACTCACTTTCGCATTTATAATATTAGATAGGATTGCCTCGTACAGATGGATAAGGAAACTTGCATACATGCATACGACGAAATACTATTTATGGATATATATATGATACTATCTCTCCCTTTTATGAGAAGGCTGGAGTCCAGTAGTGGAACGTTAAGGGGCTATTATAATATCTGATTATAGTTTATTGCGCCGAATTTTGATATTTTGACTCAACAACGCAAGCAGGTTCGTTTAACCTCGTATGAATTAACAAACAACATACGAAAACACGTGTATAAAAACGGCGTGAAATACTCTACAAGGGTTTGTATAGTACATTATCAAGTTCTTAATTTGAAATCTCAGAGCTATAACATAGAGCGTTATGACTGCGTTCGCTTGGTAAAGTAAAAAAAAGTATGAATGTATTGCCAAATTATAGCTTAAATTTACGTAAATCAGGTTCGCCCAATCGGCTACACGTTTTGTGAATACGCTGAAGTAAACGTCTTATACACGTCTACCAGTAGCTTAAAATAGTCTCTTGAGAATAAACTAAATTTATAGTAAGCTCTAAGTGAAACATCTATATTTTACTATTTGGTTTAACCTCTCAGGAATATAAGTTAAACAAAGCTTCAGACAATGAGTATCGTGTATACAAAGTGAAATAGCGCCGTCCTCATGATTTGACGCCAGGGAATCGCGTGACGTTAAAGGATCTCAATGAGTCTCATTTAACCAACATTACCTCAAAGGAATTCAAGCCAGACCGTATTTGCAGTTAGTTGGCTTATATTCTTAACTTATTATAGATTTTTATTTTATTTTATTTTATTTATGTTTATAATATTTCATTACTAACGGCAACGGTTAACGCTGTAACGCCTGCGGAGTTAACGGGTTCGATCCTGTCGCTAGTCTGAGTGTTTATATAAACATGACATGACATGACTATCTGATCTGGCAAATGTTGTTTTGCGATAAAAAAAAACAGATCTTAATTATGTTCACCCCTATTTAGATAGATAGATAATTCTTTATTGTCCACCACACAATTTTACAGAAAAAAAAGACAAAAAAAGTAATAGTACAACATAGTGAACAAACGGCGGTCTTATCACTAAATAGCGATTTCTTCCAGACAACCTATCAGAAATATGTAAAGTAATAATACAAGGCGGTGCACAACAGACATAAAAATCAAAATCAGTAAATATTATACAAAAAAGAACTAAATTAATCTAACATAATAATATAATAGCAATTCAATGAAGCATACACGTGACAATAGTGTTTATGACTTTAGGTAATAATGGTCATTAACCAAGTTTTTAAAAATGGCAAGCGATTTTGCTTTTCTAATATCCAGAGGGAGGGAGTTCCAAATTTGGACAGCCTATACAATATTTCACCCTTTCAAGTTTCATTTTCGCGACAAAAAGTAGCCTCCTCCTTTTCCAAGGTTCAACCTATCTCTATACTGAAATTCATAATAATTGGTTCAGTAGTTTAAATGTGAAAACGTAACAGACAGACAGAGATATTTTCACATTTATAATATTAAATAAATAAATATACTGGAACAATTCACCCAAAGCCTTCTAGTCCCAAACTAAGTAGCATAGCACTTGTGATATGGGCACCAGATAACTAATATACTACATATATACCTATTTTTTTAAATACTTTTTATACATAAATACCCAGATGCGAGGCGGGAATCGAACCTACGTATGACCTCCGCAAGCGCACCAAAGTGCGTTAACTGTTACGCCATAGAGATCGTCAAATATATTAGTATATATCTATTTACAAAAAATATATAAGTTGTTACTGAGATTTAGTCACGTCACTACGACAATAGAACTTTACTTGGCTGTGCCGCCATCTTGTCGATCCACTAAGCCTGCATTTTAACAAATAAAGATTATGATCAAGCGTTCTTCTTTTCACAAACATTTAATTGTATTAAATAATTATAAAAGTATGTTTACTATAATATAAACAAGAAAATAAATATAAGTCAAATAATTTGTCACTCAAAGCACAAGAGCTTTGATGCTTACTCCGAGACCAGATAGGCATTGTGTCATTTCTCTCAGTATATTTAATATATTTTACTATTTTTTTAACGTCATAAATAAACACATTTGTGATCCTTCCTTTATTATTGCTAGTTTTGTCTATGGGCTAACATGAAGAGTACTCTTCAAAAGTGGGCAGGTTTTGAGTGCACACAACGTGTTACATTACATAACAGAAGTAAAATAAAACAATACTTATATTAAGATACATTATCTGTGCAGGGGCGGAGAAAGAATACTAACTTCTGTGGCCGGGGTCGGCCTGTCGTAAAAGGCGACAAAACAACCCACCTTAGCTACGTGGTAGGGCCTCAAGCCCGTTTGGATGGCGACCACTTTCAGTCTTAAGTATGTCGCCATGATAACTTTGTGTTGTGTTCCGGCATTAGTGACCCAAGTTCCTGTACCCTTATGGGCCAGCAGCGTGTTCGCGATGCCACTGGCGTTGCAAACACCCATAGGCGACGGTAACTGCTAAATTCTAAGCGGGTCGTCAGCCTGTCTGCTGTCCAACAGCAATTTAAAAAAACATTAAAACATACTTACAAATACAAATACACACATATATGTACATACATACACATATTATACACTTATTGTAATTTAATAATAATAATAATTTTTTATTGACTTATAAATCAGCTCTTTATATTCTATAGTCTTATTTACATTATATATTACGTAATATTCTTCAAGTTTGTATCTTTAGATAACATGACATGTATGTAAATAAATTTCCCAGTAAGATATCATTTGCAGGAAAATGGAGTGTCTTCCAGGAAATCCCTAGTTGAGATAATTGTCGTGGCAACCTTATAATATACGAGGAAACTGCTTGTATTCCACCAATATACGGGAAATTGATACAAAATGATCTCGATGAAGATAACTGATAGTACAGAAAATCATTTTTACGTGAAAATCGTTTTTACGCACGTCGGTACGCTTGAGAAGATATATATTATGTAGTATATCAGTTGTTTAGTACCCATAAGACCAGAAGAGATTGGTCTTCGTTTCTCTCCGCGGTTTTCATCACGTAGTTCATATTCTGTAAAGGATTTTTATCCGTGCTGGGGCGGAGAAAGAATACTAACCTCTGTGGCCGGGGTCGGACTGTCGTAAAAGGTGACAAAACAACCCACCCTAGCTACGTGGTAGGTCCTCAAGCCCGTCTGGATGGCAACTTTTGGTCTTAAGACCATACTTAAGTATGCCGCCATAATAACCTTGTGTTGTGTTCCGTCATTAGTGACCCAAGTTCTTGTACCCTTATGGGTCAGCAGCGTGTTCGCGATGCCACTGGCGTTGCAAACACCTATAGGCGACGGTAACTGTTAAATCCTAAGCAAGCCGTTAGCCTGTCTGCTGTCCTACAGCAATAAAAAAAAGGAAATCTCTCGCTTTTCGAGCTATACTCAAATATGGCGCCTAGTGTTTATTTTTTACTTGTAACTATAGGTATGCATGCACTTTTAGTGTCACGCGGCAAGCGCTGTATGATTAAAGGCAAATATGTGCCAAATAATTTTTTTTTACTTTCTGTTTGCAAAAAATTATTGAAAACCGTATTTACGATTTACTACGTGAATATTAGAGGGACGGGGTACGGCTGGTCACTAAAGGGAGGGAGGAGGGTATAAATTTGACAAAAATATATCACGTAGGTACATTCCCTTATGATATTATAAAAACAAAAATCTCAACATCTGTTAAACTAATTTGTTTTCAATTAACCATACAATGTGTTAAGGAATAATTAATGTTGTGAGAATGTTTACTGATTAAGCAAACAGATGTTTGGATGGAAATGATAGCAGTGTATTTGTACAATGGTACTTGTGTTACAAGAATACTTTATCAAAAATACTTGGCACGGATGGAATGTTATTACACATTCACTGTTTTAAGATAGATACAGTTTAAATGAAAAAGGCTTAAAAAGTAATGCCTTAGTTGTTATGTATATTTTGGGACACATATAAGGAAAATATGCATCAGTGTTTCAATTTAAATATATGCTAGGACAGTTACCAACATATTATAGCGCCATTTTACCTTTGTAAATATTTATTTACACATTATACTTAAACACCAAGACTTGGGACGGATAATGGAATTGCTCCGCGAATATTCCGACTTGCAAAAACGATCAAGATTGGTTGTTACTATTATAAAAAGTCTTATAAACCTAAAAGCGCTAAGCGGTAGGGCTCTCAGCTCGTCTGGAGCCAAGCAACCCTGGTTTTTAAATATGCTGTCATAGTAACTTTGTGATGTGTTCCAGCAAAGTGATACAGATTCCATTTCCCTTACTCGGATCGTAGCGTGTTAGCGGTGTCCTCGTGGGTGTGGTAGCATTGCAGACATTAATCCAGTACGGTCACTGTTTACTATTAAGTCGACCGTCACCCTGCCTGCTGTTCCTCAGCAATTCAAGCTATAGCTTGCAAAGCAATTACGTAAAGGTTACGAATCTTTGTCCAGTCTTATTAATAGGATAAATTCTGACTTCCGAACAATTATAAAAGTATATTATATCAATTTCAAATGATCACTCTCCTTCTTCCTCCTGTCTGCACTACACGTTCTTCTGTCATCTCAACTTCCACACACTTTTTTAACATATCATCTTTTACGCAGTCCATCCATTTTTTTGGTCTACCTCTTCTTCTGTATCCACTCTCATTCCTATCCTTAAATGAGATTCGTTTCTTCGCATTATATGATGCATTCAAATATCTGTAATAATATTCTCATAAATACTGCACCGCAACAGGTTACAGGGTCTGACATCACCGCAGACAGCGACCGTGTCGACAGTCCGACCGAACACCCACGCACACGAGTCCTATAATTTAATTCGATGATTGTTCGGGGAATCGTTTTGAACGAAAATTATAAGTAAACAAATGATAAAGGTGTCCGTGACATAATTATGTTAAAAAGTTGCGGTCAGTTGCTACATTTGAACATATTGATGCGGTCATCTTGATTTGGTAAACTTATTGGATGGTTACTGATTACAAATATTGTGATATAAATAATTTGTGAAAATTGGAGGCGACAGGAATGGCGCTAAAATATGAATTTATTAGTAAAATTCTAAATATATATATATATAATATATATATATATATATATATATATATATATATATATATATATATATATATATATATATATATATATATATATATATATATATATATATATATTATTAATTAAGTTCTGTTTTTTTTAAATAATTTGTATGGCAGAACAACGTTTGCCGGGCCAGCTGGTAAACATATAAGTTAACTTTATATCGTGTGACACGAGATAGGACGTTTCGGATAATATTTCCCTTTCCAGAGAGCTTTTGGGTACGGTTTATAATAATACCCAAAGGCGTAATACAAATTGTTATATTGGAAACGATTTCCTAATTTATCCGCAGTGTGTAGGAAATACGTATTGCAGTAAGTACCGTTTACAATTACGTGAATGTGAACTATTTACACACACTGGACAGCCATAGTGAGAGAAACTTGTACATATTATATATATCTTGGTTTTTGTAATATTATTACACAATTCTTTTATTCAAGTATTACAAACATATTTTTTAGTCCTTCGAGCTGGATAGTGAATAATTTTACAATTATATGTCAGAACAATTTGTTTGTATTTTTAGCTTGCTAAAGATGTATTTGAGGTAGATGATCACATTTTAAAATAAAACCAAGCAGGAAAAATAACAAAAACATAGTAAAGCAGTTTTTCATTTATTTAAACGCAATTGTAACGAAATTATAAAGAAATATTTCAATATCAATATTACAAAAGTTGTTAATTTATTGATTAACTTGGAATTATAAGCTGGCAAAATTGCTTTTAAAACAACATTATTTCTACGTCCGCGTTTGAACGGTAGCCTTTCAGTCGATTGAGAGTGGCCTAAGCACCAATTAGCGTTCGGCACTGAACATCAACAAATAAATAGAAAGTGTAGCATTTGCTTCGAATTTTACGATTGCTAGAAGCTGCCATCGCTTCAATGAAGAGCACATTCTGAAAGAAATAAAAACTCATTTTAAGGCTACAAGTGAAGTATGAAAGTTTTTATACCGCCAAAAACACAAATTATATGGCAATTTATCCCAATTTTATATGTGGTTAGCATTATTGCGCGCGCCGGCACAGGGCCCCAACAAAGCCTTTTTCATATAGTTGGAAAACGCATTACCGCGTGTCGCGCGTACCACTTCTGAACAGCTATTTAGAACTTTCCGGACTGTCGTGATAAATGTCCACCCGTCCTATCCATTGCGTCACCCTTTGCACTTAAGCGGGCATATAAAATACAAGCTGAACGGCGGCATATTCTGCCCTATAAATTAAAAATAAAGTACCCTATGTCCTTCTCCAAGGTACAATCATCTGTATTACGAAATTAATCAAAATTGGTTCAGTGGTTTAGGCGTTAAAACATTCAATGCACAGCTTCAGAGTAAAATTAAAAGCATTCCTGTATGACCATCAGGGGAGACAGGCAGATTTTGCGTTGGATACAAGTTCTCTTTAGAAATTTTGTAACTGCCACCTTTCAGTTAATTTTGTTTTTATCTTATTGTTATATAATACTGTCCCTACAACACTAATGCTTGCAAATTACGGAAGAGATACGATCTTTTACAGATTTTTTAGTAATGTAATTCTCTAATTGTTCGGTACATAAAGGCGGATGTGTTGGCTTTGTCAACTTACAATGTGTGGTCATATTGCTATTATTACATAGATATATGGTATAAATGTCACTCCGTGGGCCTAGCGGAAGACCAGCGCTGGTTTTAAAAACCAGCATATGCTGAGCTAGGACCCATTTAGGACTGCATCAACTATTACTATTTTTTTATGTCATTTAACATTTGTGTATTTTATATGATGATGTGTCCTAAATAAAAATATTTTTATTCTAACAGAAAGAGCTATTTCACATTTATGACATTAGTATGGATTTAACCCATAGATTATCAAACCAAGTTTATCCCTGCCTTAGTAAGCTAGATCACAATTGATGTTATTAAATAACATGCAACCGTGATTTGTGAGTTACGCAGAACTTCAGTCTTCAAGTACTGATTCTCGCCGTCATGGCCTCGATCGTAAAAAACAACGAAACAACCCTAGTTAGGTGGTAGGGCTCTAAACCCCTGGTTTGTAAATATGCCGCCATATCAATCTTGTGTTACATTCCGGCATAAGTGACTCAAGTTCCACTTCCCTTACGCAGACGGTAGCGTGTTAGCGGTGCCGCTGGCCTCTCAAACATCCATAGACGATGGTAATTGCTTATTATTAAGTGGGCCGTCAGCACGGCTGAGCTACAGCAATAAAAAATTTACGTGACCGTCAATTATGTTTAAAAAAATAGATACTAGTGGAAGTAACTGTCTTATGCAACAGTACAAATATCCGAAAGAAAAACAAACAACATTATAGATCTGTCTTGAATATCAATTGCCTAGTTATCGGTTAAAAGCACCCTTTTATTGTGATCTTATCCAGTAATGTACTCCAAACGCCCTCCCGAAAAATATCCCTTCGGATTTTATCGTTATTTCAAAATTTATTGCACATAATTTACTTTCAGAAACAAGTGTTGCAGGAGCTAGAATACCCTGCATCTTCAAGCCGTTTTGATGAACAATGTACTTTATACATTAGTATATTATGTACATAAATAACTTATGTTATTTACAATCTAATATACACTCTGTTTAATACTATCGGGTGCAAAATTCAGTAAGCAATTTTAAAACTCAATCGGTTGCCGTTTGTTTATCTTACAACTTTAATGTTGGATAACTTTATGTATTGACGGAGTTGTAGCGACTTTTTAATATTTTATTATTGTATTTAAATTTTTGATTACATATTATTTTCTATATTTTGACTTATACGTCAAGACATATTGGCATTATTCCTTTCAAATATCACTGCGTGTAAGTTTTTGATTATTTAACAAATAGTTTTTACTCTCTATAGTCATGGCTGATGAGTCTGCGAAATTATATTCTAAATTCCGCGTCGTCAACATCTCAGATTTTTGTAATTCTTTAACGTGTTCATCATTGTAATTTTTGTTAATACTTATATAATATAGAAGATCCTTTTAAAACAAGAAATATTAAAGTGTGACAATATACAAGTGAAGTTTGTCGGAAAAGTGGAGTGGACTAATGATGTCGACGTTGTGACCGGCTAGCCAAAACTCAGCGTCCGATTACATTAAAACACGACATCTATGCTACGGACACGATATGATGGCCATTTTGACGTTTGTCAACTCCATGAAGTTTCGTATTAATTAGTAATTACATTTGAAGGAGAAAATTGCTGTTCTTTATTGTCAATAACTGCACGTCGCTATTGACAATAAAGAACAGCAATTTGCTCCTTCAAATGTAATTACTAATTAATACGAAACATCATGAGTGGACAAACGTCAAAACGGCCATCATAGTGTGCCGGTATATTAATAAATAGAGGATCGACACCAACCGGATTCCTTAAAAAGTCACCTTGAGAAAACACTGATAATATGGCTGTCAAGTCACCCTCGAAGATGTTAGTGTTTGTTTCCGTTAGGGGAATCACCAACAGTGTTATGGGCAATAAAGTTTAGTAAAGGTAGTTAAGCCACTGGAATCCCTATAAAATCTTTACCACAAATTTATAAACTCAACAACAAAGTTTCTTTACTTTAAAACCTTCAAAACAATTTCAACTAATCGGATATTATGAATTTGTTGATTATCTTATAATAACTTACAAGATGGCGTACCAAAATTACGTTACTATGGCTTCTTAAACTGTAACTTATAAAATTATACGAGGGTTTCCAATATTGTTTTCTTATTTATATGTCTATAATACTTAAATAATCCTAATTCCAGAATATAATAAAAACAACTTAAAAAGTGAAGTGGCGAAATAATAACGTATTAAGATATAAATAAAATAAATAAATATACTGTGGTCCCAAAGTAGGCAGCAGTGTTCGTTACGAGTACTAGACAACTGATATATTACTTATATTTTTACCTTTGTACATAAACATCATACACCCATACTCGGCAGAGGAATTGAACCTGTGACCATCACAGGAGTTCCGATATGCGAAATCCCAAAAAAAATACTAAAATTATTTTGCAGAACGGTAATACATTTTTACTTTGATTATCTTTTAAAAATAGTTATTTTTTGTTTTCTAGCAAACTTAGCAGTTTTATCAATTATGGTAAATCCACCCACGCAGTACTTAAGTTTAATTTAAATACGCGAATGGTTAATTCATTGACCCAAATATTTTGAAATTGAATTGGCCATTCTTTGACACCCCCGCGTTAACTTAATTTTATATTATTGACACGTAAATAACACCAGAACACAAAAAACCGTAAAAAATAGGTAAAATTGAGTGGTCTTGTTGTGAAATTTTTTGTGGAACTAGACCAACCATGATTTTCATGGATTTCGATTCGCTGAATTCGAATCTGAAGTTCATTAGGACCATAAGCTGTTTTAGATATAGGTAAGTAAATGGCGAAAAAATCATTGAAAATTGCTAAAAACTTCAAAAACTGCAATTTATGTTATTTTTTTTTACTGTTTTTTTGTAATTTACTCGAAATTTTGAGGGTGTACGGTCCAAACTGACTCCAGATTATTTGTACCGGTGTAATTAAATCGAATCGAATATATCGAGTATTCTTACTCCGTCCCTGCACGGAAAAAAGAGCATTTATAACATATCAAAGTAAAAAAATGTATTTAGTAGTATAAAATCTCGTAAATGGATACTTCAAAATATTAATAAAGAGCCAGAAAGCATATTCCGTACCTAAATGCGATCTTGCGACAAATTCATTAAAGTATTTTAAAGTATTTTAAATGTTAACGCTTTATGATAGGTCTATGTAACAAGAAACTATTGAAATCACGTAGGGTTGGATAATTTGAATCGAAATGCCTTTGTGTTATACATTTACCATTACCATTTATGTGATAATACATTTACCGAGATAAATATATTAGTTTATATCGAATTTCAGTTGATTATGTTCAGGTAGCTTAGTGGTATCGGAGACCAATATCAGGTTCGAACAATTCAATCCAACGCAACGGTAGCATGCTTAGGTAGTTTTTCTTTTCATGTGTATATGGTAATTGCCGTATATCGACAGTGAAGGAATGACAATAATAATCTTAAGCGGCTCACTACTGAGCCCGGTATATCTAGAGAGAATGGGCAATATATCTGTGTTGGACTAATTGGTAATCTTGGTATATACCAATATAAACCCATATGGGTTTCGTCATGGTGTTTCCTTCATCAGCGGTACGTGGTGATTAATGTCACATGGATTAATGTCATAATGCTTGATATCATCATTTTACCCACTTTTTTGCTGTAGGACAGAAGACAGGCTGACGGATCGCTTATAATTTAGCAGTTACCGTCGCCTATAGGTGTTTGCAACACCATTGGCATCGCGAACACGCTGCTGTCCCATAAGGGTACAGGAACTTGTGTCACTAATGCCGGAACACAACACAAGGTTATTATGGCGACATACTTAACGACGGGCCTGGCACCCTACCACGTAACTAGGGTTGTTTTGTCGCCTTTTACGACAGGCCAACCCCGGACGCACAGGTCAGTATTCTTTCTCCACCCCTGCACTGATAAAAACTTTTATTAGGTTGCTAATTTAGTTCTGCGAGACATTGTGAAACAATCGCTTATATTAATTGCTTACTTGACTTGACTTATATTAATTGCTATTGATCAATCATTGTTAATCAATGTAAAAAAATTAGGCTTAGTTGTAAAACGTGGCCTCTTTAATGTAAACCAGGGATTCCCAAAGTGGTCGATATCCGCTGCTCAGGGGTAGACAAAAACGAAATTTGGGGATCGACGAGGTCTAAAATTACACCCCATTACGTGTACCAACTTGTTATAAGAATGAAAAATATTTTAATAGGTAGGGACATATGCATCAATAGGAAATAAAATAGATATAGGACTTTTAAAGTAATTTGGCTTTATGGCTCTGAGGTATTGTTGAGGTATAGTTCATTTTGGAAAAGGGGTCTCTTGCCCTAAATAGTTAGGTCTGCTGCAAGAGTTCTTAATGCTCCTTAAAGAGTTACTAGACCTAAATTAGAATCTTCATTGACTAAATTAGCGCGTAGATATTTAAGAGATTTAACAAGCTTGGGAGTTATTAATTAAAATTTTTAAAGCCTCCATAGTGTCATAAAATAAAACTTTCACTTCCCTAGCCAAACCTTAATCAGACTTTATGATTACGTGTTAGTACTGTATGGTAGTTCAACTTGTTACTCCGAGGAATTTCCTTTAACTTTAATTAAAAAAAGTAACCACTGATTTCATAGTTAATTAATATTTATAGTTAATTAATTAATATAAAAATTGTCCTGTCAAGTAGAGTTGATAAAGGCTATTGGATTACTTATTTTACTATTTTCCCGATAAAAAATACAGTATGGACATATGATGAAGAGAAGAATGCCATATGGCAAGGAGAATTCCAGGAATTAATGTGAGCGGTTACATAAGAAAAATATATTTATTTAGGGCATAACGAACATAACAGGTAGGTAAAATAGATGAAAGAAAAGGTGTGTGGAATACGTGAAAGACTATATGGTGAAAAAAGATGTGAATTTTGAGATGGCAGTTAATATTGGAGAATGAGCCCGTCTCCCTTAATGTAAGGGTGATAATAAGAAGAAGATAGCAAAGGTAACGTTCAAAACGTTACTTTCTGTGTTGCGCAGTAGACGGTGTGTATTCTTAATTTAGCCACTTATATTTACGTTTATAAACAGATGCGCAGGAGTTTAGCTTTGTGATACTTATCAGGATATCCTGATAAGTATTTATATATTTCCGAGCTCAATATATATTTAACTCAATATATATTAAGTTTGCACTTCGGAGATGTAACCGCTTGCAAGAAGAAAAAGGAAACGTTGTAAATTAATCCTATAAACTCGATGCTTTTTTCGCTTGCGCTAAAAAGCAACTGCCAAATAAGGAAAACGTTTTATAAGTACTATAAAATCATTTACAAACCATCACGTTAAAATAATAAAATTTCAAGCAATTTATGAGTATATGAGACATATAGGGTCTGCTTATTTAGTACTGTATGTGAGATCACTACACAAATTGAGACTTCAAATCAGATGGACGCCATTTTGGCGCCGCACGAGTGTTAAGGGTTAAGGAAAATTGCTATGAGTCCCTCGTAAGAAATAACTTGACAATTTTAATTCGAGTTTGAAAATTTCGATCTGGCACTCTTTGTTTCTCTTTATAAATATAATTGAATTCAGTACCGCACTTATAAAACCAGTGTTTAAAAAAAAGGTTAGTATTTTGATCTCAGTGTTATTTTTAATGAGTCTCCCGATCACATTGAGCCATTGCAGTGCGTTCATTACGCATATTTACTCATTTGTATTATTATATACAAAATTCACAGTACTTATTCATGAAAGTTATTGTTAAACCTGTTTTCGAACAGCTGATTACGCATGGGCGACACCTAGGGCCTCGTTACCTAATAAAGCAATGGTCTGCCCACGTTCGCCATAATGTCATGTCATTTGGACTGCTTGAGAGCAGTCGTTTATCCATCGGTTTGTGACGAATATTTGTCATTCAAACTTTGAAAAGAAATACGTATCACATGCTTTCATTAGAAAAATATACATTACACACAATAGTATCATCATAAATAATGGAAAACGTGATAGTTATAAAATTCCTTTATATTAATACTAGTTGCCCCGGCAAACGTTCTGCCATATGAATTTAAATAAAAAAGTAGTGGCCTACGTCCTTCTCCAAGGTCCAATTTATGACTATAACGAAATTCATCAAAATTAATTCAGCGGTTTAGGCGTGAAAGCGTAACAAACAAACTCTCAAATAACAAACAACTTTCGCATTTATAATATTAGTTAGGATACGATATCTTAGAAAGTAATATTGTAAAATTTGACTTTTAATACTCTGAAACCTTGAGCATTTGTGATGTGCTTTCTTCAGAGGATGTCAAATACCTTCTGCTTCCTGCCCTTTTCTCACATTATATGGGGTCAGCACAATATGTTCCCTTCTTCTACTTTTTTTTGTTAACTGTCATCTCATCATTCACATCCTTTTATACCATATCATATTTTACGCAGTTCATCCATCATGCAAAATATGTGGTTGTTTATGAAAACCGTCACAAGTAGACTATCCTGTTTGTTTTTATCCAGAAATAAAAATGGTATATGTCTGTAAAGAGTTATATAACGTACGGGTCAGGATTGCGATGCGTTAAACGGGAATACCATAAAAGGCTTCGACATGTTTCTTTTTGTTGCATACCGTTAGCCGATCGGTGTGTCACAACTGTTGCCGACACATTCCTCTTACGGGACATTAGATGGTTAAAATAATTATACCTAATATGATCTGTTAAGAATATGTTGTAAACGTGACTCTTTAATCGGGTTTTGATGTATTTACGTTGGTGGCACTAACAAATGGTGAACATCATGAACAAATGGTGCGTTTAAAAAAATTACTGAGTTCAGTAGCAAATCAAGTTTAAATCGTTTATTTCAATATAAAACCTTATATATAGATCAATAGCCCATAAACGTTGTACTGCCATAAATTAAAAAAAATAGCCTATATATATCCTTCTCCAAAGTCAGATATATTTTTGAACTTCATTTTTATTAGAAATTCATCAACATTGGTTTAGCGGTTTAGGCGTGAAAACATAACAGACAGATAGACAAAGTTACTTTCATATAATTATAGACGACTTCTTGGCTTAACGGCTAACACACGTTGGTACGCTTGCGGAGGTCACGTGTTCGATTCCCATCAAGCGTCTGGGTGTTTATGTATAATATGTATTTATTTAGAAAAGAAAAGTATACATTATGTAGTATATCAATCAATTGTTTAGTACCCAAACACAAGTGCCATGCAACTAAGTTTGGGACTAGATGGCGTTGTGTGAAATATCCTAATATATTTATTTATTTATTTACATTTATAATATTAGCATGGATTAATTTAATGTGAAGATACTATATTGCAAACACTGTTTGCAATATAAAATGCTGGTTAAAAAGGTGAAACAAATTCCGTTAGAAAGTGTTGTTTGCCTTATGCCCAATGTCCTTGGTGTTGTCAAAGTCCCTAGGCAATATAGGCAATATTGAACATATCATCAGTTTAAAAAAACCAAGATGTATACTCGTTTTGAAGAAACCCGCGAAATAGTCTAATCTCCAGTTAGGACCATGGTCCGATGACCAGTCCTGCGGACCCGGCGCATTAGAACATACAGAAAAACACCAGGGTGAAATACGCGTTTAGTGTACAGGAGTCTCATACTATCCCCCTGCATGTTTTCTATACGAAAATGCGAACGATAACGATATGCAAAAATCATTTCCATTAAAAACGGATGTATATTCACCACGCTTGGTCTCAGTGCGTTCGTTTTAAATTGAAGAAAACCTGAAGAAAACTGTCCCAAATCTTTGTTACTTATTAATGCTGAGTTTTTTTTATTGCTGTAGGACAGCAGACAGGCTGACGGCACGCTTAGAATTTAACAGTTACCGTCGCCTATGGGTGTTTGCAATGCCAGTGGCATCGTGAACCCGCTGCTGTCTCATAAGAGTACAGGAACTTTGGTCACTAATGCCGGAACATAAGGTTATTATGGCGGCATACTAAGACCAAAGGTGGTCGCCATCCAGACGGGCTTGATGCCCTACCACGTAGCTAGGGTGGGTTATTTTGACGCCTTTTACGACAGGCCGACCCCGGCCTGAGAGGTTAGTATTCTTTCTCCGCCGCTGCACGGTAATAATTGTACGGTAATAATGAGTGGGAATTTTGCAGAAAAACCGATTCGGGTATGTTGGATTCTCCGCACGACTACGACCAGCTATAAGGCAAATGATAGCCAGTATGTGATAGTATATCCACTGATAACCTCCGCCGTCTGTGTCATTTATTACAATGCAACAACTACAACTAAACAATTCAGTATTGTATATTTTCTGTGAAGCACAGTTATCAAAATAGAAGTTCTGGAAAATACATATATCAGTTGGGTTAAGAATAACACCCATGACAAAACTGCGGTTGAGTCACAAGCTCGTTAAACTTGTTTCGTTTACTTTATGTTACGCTTGATTACTCCTCACTATTTTCACCCAAATGTTTAATTTTATTTGTATTGGGACTAGGGTCCTACCTCTACAATCAGTTTGCTCTACATAGTGAGTTGGTTTGTTACGCTTTTACATCTAAGCCGCTGAACCAATTTTGATGAATTTCGGTATAGTCATAGATTGGACCTTGGTGACCTTTAAAATTTATATGGCAGAACAACGTTTGCCGGGTCAACTAGTATTAATTTAAAAATTAGCCCATAAATAATCCTGCTGTGCTCGGACCTTCTCCTAGACAGGTCAGTATACCAGCCACGCTTTTCCAAGGCGGATTAGCGGGTCACACACCTATGATCTCGATATGTACTTATCCGTGCAGAGGTGAAGAAAGAATATTGACCGCTGCGGCCGGGGTCGGCCTGTCGTAAATGGCGATAAAACAACCCTAGCTTTTTTTTATTGCTGTAGGACAGCAGACAGGTTGACGGCTTAGAATTTAGTAGTTACCGTCGTCGCCTATGGGTGTTTGTAATGCCAGTGGCATCGCGAACACGCTGCTGTCCCTTAAGAGTACAGGAACTTGGGTCACTAATGCCGGAACACAATACAAGGTTATTATGGCGACATACTTAAGACCAGGACCAGGTAGGGCCCCAAGCCCGTCTGGAGGGCGACCACCTTCAGTCTTAAGTCATCATCATCTCAGCGTTCATCCCGGTTGCAACCCAAACTTCCGTTTCGGTGCCCGGGGTCCGCTTTCCGACTTTTTCTACTCCACTTCGCACGGTCTTCAGCATTCCTGGTAGTGATCCCATTAGCACGCATGTCACCCCTTACGACGTCAAGCCAGCACTTTTTGGGTCTACCCCTCCTGCCAGGGCCCGGCGGAGGCGGCATGGCCAGACATTTGTTTTCCACGTAATCATCCGGTTGCCGCAAAACGTGGCCGTACCAACGGAGCCGACACTCCTGCAATTTATCCGCAATGTCACGGACATGAAGACTGCCGCGAATGCGGGAGTTCCTAACGTGGTCCTTCCGCGTCACTCCACTTCCGCTTCGTTTTGCTATTGGAAGGGCACTAGTTAGTATTTTCGTTGGAATTAATCGTTAGACGACCGTCGCCGCCTGTACTATTCTAAATTTAGCTCTTTGTTAATTGCTATGTTTTTATCTGTGCAGGGGCGGAGAAAGAATACTAACTTCTGCGGCCGGGGTAAGCCTGTCGTAAAAGGCGACAAAACAACCCACCCCAGCTACGTGGTAGGCCTCAAGGCGGTCTGGATGGCGACCACCTTCAGTCTTAAGTATGTCACCATAATAACCATGTGTTGTGTTCCGGCATTAGTGACCCAAGTTCCTGTACCCGAAAGCCGCGTGTTCGCGATGCCACTGACGTTGCATACCACAGGCGATGGTAACTGCTAAATTCTAAGCGGGCCGTCAGCCTGTCTGTTGTCCTACAGCAATAGAAAAAAATGTATCCTCACAATGTTTTGCTTCACCGTCATGGTAAAGGTGTGGTCATGGTAATTGTTCTACAATATGCACATTAGGCGATAAGAACTGCCTAAGGGGTGCATGCGACCGTGGGATTCGAACCCAGGATCTCTAGATTGGTCTTCGAGAATACCACTGAGCTACCAGATACCTTATGATAGTAATTGACTTTTGAATTTAAAATATACGCAGTGTGTGTCAGCCGGGGTAGGCGTGGCTTATACTGTCTCTGGTCTCTCACAGAGTTGAGAGGGGCGCACGGAAATGCGCGCGTCGTCTCCGGCCAAATTACCGCGTAATTTGACTCTCCATACTTAAAATCCGTGTAGCTAGGAGTATCATCTACACAGTTATATCGAGTTGAACCCCGTTGATCTTGATAAAACTTTTTTTATATTCTACAAACTGTAAGCTAATGAACGAACGAAATTAACACAAGGAAACAAAGAGAACTTTATAAAAGCTTTGATTATGCAAAGTGCTAAAGTTCCTCAATCTAATAACTCATTTGATTAGCATCATTCGCTCGGCAATTAGTGCTCGCAGCTCCGCTGTGCTCATTCGGACCGCTTTTGAAGTGGAAGCGACTCTTTCAAGATTTATGCAGTAACAGATTTATCTATTTTTTTAACCTGTTAACCGGGTATGGCGAAATATTTCGTCATACAGGAAATACTACTGCAATGAGCGTAACTACATTTATCGTCATGGAAATTTGGCATATCATGCTACGAAATACGACGTAATTAATAAAGTTTAATCAATTATCTAAAAGCTTCCATTTCCCTCTATAAAGCGCCTTTTTCGTGACTTCTTGATACGAAACGACATCCGGTGTTTCGTTATCATATTGCAATAAAATTTTAATCGAAAATCGATCTAGTTCAATTTATCTTGCACATCGTTGTTCGCACCTGTCAAATTGACAGCTATCAAGTAGAGAGTGGAATTCAGACTGTCGAGCGAGGCATACCGCGCTGCCGCTTTCCCGCCATAAATCAAAATTCAATACCGTTAAAATCCGTCGACGTCAACTCGTGACCCCAACGAGGTGGAATCAAATCGGCAAATGGACACCAGACTGCAAGGCAAGGTATGTGCTTAGCTTGTAACTTGATATATTGTCCGTTTGATTTGTGGAACAACGATTGCATCGACAGAGCCTAGTTCTGTTATCCAAATGTATGCAGAAATCCAGACAAATAGCATGCGTATGCTACATCCGGTTTTTCCTTTACTTGCTCCATAAATGTCCTTTTTGGTCTCCCTCTCTTCCGATTTCCTTCAATTATATCTTCTATGATGGTTTTGATTCAATTGTCGTGTCGTATCAAGTGTCCCAGTATATGTGTTAGGAAACTCTGTATTAAATAAATAAATATGTGATAATTCATGACTGGGATTAAATACTTCAACGATGGTGATTTCGAATAAATGTATAACCATAATTGATCATCGGGTTCAAGTATAGGTACAATCGGTGGGTGCAATTTTATGTCAAATACTGTTTACTTTGAGAATGACGCTCTAGGAATTGTTACAGTAATTTATTTTTATTGTAACATAATTACCACGTATCGACAGCGAAACGTAAGAAATCGTATACACCGAGCTAGTGACTATGTGTTGCCTGCCAATTGGCCTTGTACAAGCATGATCCCAACTATGAGAACTTATAGGCAGTTATGAGTAAATTAGTTAAATTTAGTAGTTTGCTACTTCGCTCTGTAGGTCTTCTATCCAATGGTGCACAGAAGAGTGTTACTATACATACAATTGGATATTATTTATCAGCTCACGTTCTTATTTTAGAAAACCATACTCACGTATGTAATTAGTTAGGCTTTCTCTTTCTTTTTCAACCTATTCATATAATTTTGTAATCAGTTTTTCTTCTTTCTAACCACTTATTTTCAGATTAACTTATTATTGCCAAACTTGAAATTATATTGTTTAATTTACTTTTAGCTGATTAAAGATGTCGATAGACGACGCCACTATTATTTTACATCGCGGTATAATTTATTGCAATAAAAGTCGTGTAGGTACAACTACTGTACATGTTTAGGGCCGTTTTATAGTCGTTGTTAGGTGGATGTTATGGTATTTTAGTCGTATTCAAGTCTTGGTGGTTCGTTGTCATTGCATTCAAGTTGGTTGGTTCATTTGGGAAACGTACGTACTGTTACACAATATTAGGTGTTGACATTTAAAACTACAGTAATTATACTTAAAGCGTATAAATTACTGCTGTTGTTATCAGTATGTACTATGGTACTGGAAACCCATATCAACTAACACTTATACTGATACTTACTACATGGCCTGGGGCCTAGGGCGGCCAAGACTGCAAATCCGCCACTGTCTCTACCATAATACAAAGCTGCAGACCATAGGCTCCAGAAACTTTTATATGCCTGTGAAACGTGGCCGGTGCTAGAGTGACACAAACAGGAACTGCGTGTCATGAAGATGAATATGCTGCGGTAGATGTGTGGAGTGACGCGGAAGGACCGCGTTAGAAACACTCGCATTCGCGGCAGCCTTCATGTCCGTGACATTGCGGATAAATTGCAGGAGTGTCGCCTTCGCTGGCATGGCCACGTTTTACGGCAACCGGCTATCGTGGGAAACAAATATTTACCCATGCCGCCTCCGCCAGGCCCCGGCAGGATGGGTATATCCAAAAAGTGTTGGCTTGACGTCGTAAAGAGCGATATACGTGTCAATGGAGACTACCAAGGATGCTGAAGACCCTCGAAAAGAAAAAAGTCGGAAACCAGACGCCGAGCACTGAAGCAGAAGTTTCTGTTGTAATTGGGATTGATAATGCTAGAGTGATGATGATAGGCTCCAGAAACTAAGATTCGTATTTTAAGCCTACTAGGTTTAAAACATGAAGAAGTCTTGTAGCTCGAAAACAGTTGTCTGAAAAATTCGTAATCTTTATTATTACAATATAAGTGCTATATGTTATACGCATTGTAAAATTCGAATAAATCACGGCAAATTATCTTATGAATCTTTGAATTGTAAGTCGTTGGTCTGTTATCAATGGCCACGATTCACGGATTCAATATCATACTAGTAATATCAATTGTGAACTTATGATCTTTGTTACTAGCTCTCATTATAATATATCGTTTATTTTGTAGAACAGTAAAATTTTATATACCATTTATTTAGAGAAAACCATGCAGCTCTTGGTTTTTATTAAAAGTTTTTAATAATTGAAGTTCGAAGTAAAACTAAACGATACCTGAATTGGGCCCCACGGGGCCCAATTCCATTCCCCGCAGGATGTATAAGTATAAAATGTACTTATTAACAAATAAAAAAAGTATTTAAGTAGTAACAAGATATAGTTTGACCTAGTTTGGGGACCAAATATTTTATGTGATAACCTTATGTAATTTTCATAATAAACGTTTTTGTATTTTTTGTATTAAGTAGTCAGTTGTCTAGAATCCATAAAACATGCGCTCTGCTGCGTACTTTGTGATTCAATGGTGATGTGTGGACTGTAATAATATATTTCTTTCAAAAAGTTAATCTATTCAGTAATTATCTTATAAAAACAAAAAGATAAGGGTAAAAACAATCAAATGAGTAGATTCAAAGATTTGAATAATACAAGCTAGAAAATAATATTTTAGAGCAAATACAAAAACTGTTTTTAACTAAGGTAAACAGCTAATTTTTTATTGTTGTGGAGGAGGAAAATGCCCTTACGCACTACATGGCGCGCGGGGCCGCGGCATGTGCGTGTTTTTGGATATCAACTATCAAAAACAATACATATCAAGTGATTGTAAGAGTGCTTGTGGATTGATATAATTGTTGATTTACTGCGCTTGTTTCTCCATTTTTTAGTTTTTAGAATCCTTAACATTGAAACAGTTTTCAGTTATTTTAACACTTTTCATAAGTAACTTCAGTTATTTCTTTTACAGAGGTGACAAGTGAAGTAATAGCTGCAGCAAGTTCTGCTCGAGATGGCGGCGAGATGGCAATTCTTATACGAGGTCCGCACGGAAGGAGCGCTCGAAGAGAAGAGTTACTCCATGCCAAGAGTTCTGAAGACCATTCCATGTCTTTGTATTACAACCATAAGACATACTTAGGTATTTTGCATTCTCATGCTACACTTGTTACTTTTTTTGTCATTCCACATCGTGCACTCGAAACGCCATACTCTACTTTCTTCATTGATGTTTATTTCAACGTTGACTCCATTCTTAGTCATACTTCCATCCTTTAATGTCGAATTAATCTGATCATATTACGTTTCCACATCATTCTATTATAATATATTGTATTAATTTGCTTACAAGTTTGTGTTATCTTACGAATTATAAATTTAAAGTACCCATTGTGAAAGAATTTATGATTTTTAAATACTAGTCTAAAAACAAGTGACTGCTAGATAGAGCTACTAAGGTTTGTATTAAGGATGAGAATCCGTGAAGGATTATTGTCAGTATTAGGACGAAATTGTGATTAGAACACAACGTGACCACTCTATTGTTAGGGTTCGTCAACTTACTAATATAATAATTGATAATTCACGAATAAATTTACTTAATTTTTTTAATTTGTATATCATTGTTAAAAATTATTTTTTAATAAAAATAATATTTTAAAATTTAAATTTAAAATTAAATGTATGATGACACTGTTTTCTCCATTTTGAATTCATAATATTAAAAGAGTTATTTAAAGATGTTTTATATTTAGGTTTATTATTTTTTACTATTTCTAGTGTCGTTGGAAAGCCTTCGAGGATCATACATGAAGTCGGTATCTTGGAATTTGGGATCTCATACGTCTGCAGCTCTGTTGTTAGTGATATCTTCCAACAGAATACGACTGTATGCAGGCTGCAAGTCCCTTTCAGCTCATTCTATGTCTGAAAAATATGATGTACTAGAAACTCTAAGAAACCAGAAACTGAAATTGGTAAGATATTGTTAGTTTACGGAAAATGTTTTCTTTGCTCACCAGTTTAAAGTTGTTATTGTTGAATTTTTGATATAAAGCTCTATCGTCTAAACTAATTTATTCAAATATAATAAATTGTTTTCATTTCTGAAATTTATGAATTTAAATTGTAAATATTTGTAATTATATTGCACGTTTCTACAGTTACTTTTATTTTTAAACAGTATCATGAAGAAAATGCCCCAGTAGAAGTATACAGTAGTGAGAAATCAGCTTTGGATTCTCTGAACTGTGGCAGACATGAATCTTCAATCAGACCACCAACACTTCTCACAGTGGACCAAGAAGAATCGGACGTAGAAGAAGTAAAAGATTTCATAGCTAAAGATGCAAGAAGAAAACGTGAGCAAATGCTAGCAGATGATGCGACGAATTTTATCGATTCAAACGGAGTACTACCTACACCTTCTAGAGGGGACATTCCTTCTAGTGGCATCGAATCTTGTGATGGTGAGTAGTCTCTGGTGATATTGATTCTTATTTTCATGGAAAAAATATATATTGATCGGTAGTACCAGAAGTAGCTTATAACTTGAAATTGTGCTTACTTCTTCTTACTTACACTTGAATAGTTACGAGAGTAATCAATTAAATTTATTATTAACTTAAAAATTATAGATTTTATATTTATAATTGTGTAAAAATTTCCACTTTTCAGATGAAGTGATTCGTCAATTGCAAATGCTTCGGGTGACTATAGAGCAACTCCGCCGGGAGGTGGTTGATCAGAAGGGTCTCATAGATCGCCTTCGTGGGCAGCTTTCGCAGTGCTGCAACAGACAACCAACTCCTCCACCGGTCGAACGATGCACCTCCAGCTCTTGCTATCCTGGTTATTAAAACATTCATAACTTACCAATATTGTCTTGCTGTTTCTTATTCGTTAAATTTGCACAGAACTCGATTCGAATATTAGTGAACTAAATGGTTAAAATTAAGAGGGCATCTTGACACATCAATGTAACTTCTGATCTTTAATACGCTGATTTTATACAGCTAAATAAATTTTGCGTTAGCCAAGTAAATTCTGCTAGAAATTGGTCCTCTTTTTCGTCAATAATTGAATGATTCAAGAATAAGTATGACTGACCTCGTAGCTTGAGTATAATGTTACAAACATTGACCACTTCTTTTACGATAGTTAGATAAAACACTTTTAATTCAATTTAAAATAATTCTGAACGTTATGGTAAGAAAAATTAAGATAGTTCTTAATAATAATCACATATGGACGTGTTTGTATGATCATTATAACATAATTTTAAGTAATTATGCCAGTACTAATATTAAGGATATTTACTCGTACTAGTTTATACATTTTGATAGTGTACTGATTGTCATATAGGTGACTAAATGGATTTCTCCTTCTGCTAGTTCATAGACACAAAGGATTTCCTTTTACGGTTATTGAGTCATACTCCTGCTTACTGTCTTACGGTATTCGTTTTCTTAAAAGTCATAATTAGCTGCATTGTTTGTGCTTTTGTGCATGTAATCAGTTGTAATTAAAGACGGGTAACCAAATAGGCGCAATAAAATTACCGACAGCGATGTGAAAAAAAGTGGAAGATGAAGAAAATGTATGCTGCGTCGTTTGTTGGATCTATCACGTTTTTATTTTAAATTCACCATAAGAGCACCGAGTATACTAGTCAAATAGTGTTTCTTGACAAATTATTAATTGCGTGTCTAACACAATTATGAATACTACACGAAAACTTGAACATGAAAACTTCTCTCAATACAATTGTGAAATACTACACGCATTGCAAATAGTCAATAAATAGCAATTGCGGAATAATTTTTCTATCATCTATAGTAGAATTACATATGATTTGATGGGAAACAATATTTTCTGACATAACTTATTCTTCGTGGTATTTTCACTATAGTTTATCATATCCACTATAGTAATTTCTATTCTTGGCAAGGAATTCTTAGAATCTTAATAACTATTACTAATTGTCACAAACTTTTGAAATTGTTATCTGTGCAGGGGCGGAGAAAGAATACTGACCTCTGCGGCCGGGGTCGGCCTGTCGTAAAAGGCGACAAAACAACTCACCCTAGCTAGGTGGTAGAGCCCCAAGCCCATCTGGATGGCGACCACCTTTGGTCTTAAGTATGCCGCCATAATAGCTTTGTGTTGTGTTCCGGCACTAGTGACCCCAGTTCCTGTACCCTTAGGGGACAGCAGCGTGTTCGCGATACCACTGGCATAGTAAACACCCGTAGGCGACGGTAACTACTAAATTCCAAGTAGACCGTCAGCCTATCTGTCGTTTTCGTGCATGCGGTTGGTCAAATATATCATGAATATATCTTCTTAAGTGTTGAAATTCTTTCCTAAGATGTAGGTAAAATATTGATGAGAATCTTGCCAACTACCATATGTAATTTTCACTATTATAACTATACATTTAAATATTAATAACTAATTTAAGGTAAATCAAGCAACTTTTGTATCAATTGTGGGTTAAATTAAATATTTTAATAGCAAAATAGTATTTTATTTCGCTGCCGCTCCTGTTGACGTCACTGTATCTGCCTAAAGAGTTGCTAGCACCCACGTCTTCGTGAATTGAAAGTCAAGTTGCTTGATTAACCTATTTTGGTCATAAATTGTGATTCATATTATATTGAGACATCAGTGGGCACTAGTAACTCTGTGGATAAATCACTACGAATATAGATATATTTAATGAGTAGTATTTCAAAGATATAAGAAAATAATACTTTATTTGACACTAGTCTTTTGTGACCCCCCTAAATGTTTTTTTATTTATTAAGGACAGCAGACAGGCTGACGGCCCGCTTAGGATTTAGCAGTTACCGTCGCCTATAGGTGTTTGCAATGCCAGTGGCATCGCGAACACGCTGCTGTCCCATAAGGGTACAGGAACTTGGGTCACTAATGCCGGAACACAACACAAGGTTATTATGGCGGCATACTTAAGACCAAAGGTGGTCGCCATCCAGACGGGCTTGAGGCCCTACCACGTAGCTAGGGTGGATTGTTTTGTCGCCTTTTACGACAGGCCGACCCCGGCCGCAGAGGTTAGTATTCTTTCTCCGCCCCTGCACGGTTATTTACATTAACATAGATCTGTAAGATCATAATTAAGAACCTGTAAGATTTCCGATGTATCCGAAGCGCGTAAAATATAGTTCACACAACGCCGTCTAGTCTCAAAGTAAATTATAGAGCGCTTGTGTTATGGGTACAAGGCAACATATATATTTTTCTATAGTAAATAATTACGTGTATATAAAATTAACTTTGACTAGACTCCCAGATGTACTTAAGTTTACAACCAAGTACGGTTTTGGGTATTGTCACCGTCTCTTTTCTGTAACTGACTGACTCTTCTTTATTCTTTGAATAACAGAACAAAAAAGGTAAAATAGATGTTGTTTAACTTTGTTTATGGGAGCGATTGCTCTGACCTCGCAAGAAAAAACCGAATAATGTCTTTCTTTTACTGCTAACTGAATAGTTCAAATAGGTATTTTTCTCTTAGGCTTTTCGATTTCAAAGCATTGCTTCTCAATTCTGTATACTGACCAGGACGACATGCCAATATCTCCCTGTTCATTTGACTGCGCCAAAGCCCAGTCTGGATACCGAAGATAAAGATAGGTGTTCAAGATTTCACTAAAATTGCTCTCCGCAAGTAATGTACGTAAAGTTTGCTCATCAGATTAGAACCTGGTTTTTACTATTCAACGTGACTACGACGAGTAATGCAAAAGTATTTATTGTTCTATTATTATATCCCTGTGGAGATAATTGATAAATTTGGTCTATGGGACGACCGTACCCACCAAAAATCGTGTCCTAGACTGTCGCCTCTCTAACTTTAATAGCACCTGGAGCGAGATTTGTAAAATTAGTATTTATTTCCACAATGTTATGAGGTCTTGGTTGTAAGTCGTTCTAATTTTAAACGCAAGTAAATTACATACGAATATTCTATATGATAAAAAGTTTATGTATGAATTTATACAGCAAATTTTCGGAGTATTGTTTTTAGGTAATCGTTATATGGATAAAGGATAAAGGACGTACGTGACAACGCAGTTGCTTTCTTAATTTCTCATAGTACATGAAAGTGGTTTGTAAAATTAAAAATATAATTATCAGCCAGCATGTTTTGTTCTAAGTGATCTCTTATTGTAAATTTCACATATTGACTGTTAAGGACGAAGTTTTATTATTTACCACGTTAGCTGGTTGAACACGTAAAGGCAGTTCCTTAGACGAAATTGGTAAGTCGCCAGAACTTATTCCACGTGGACCTAGCCGGGGGCAACTTATTCGAATTTGTGAAAAATTGGCAAATGTCCTAATAGCAACATCAAATTTTAAATTTTGCTATAGGGTTTAATTACATGTTTTATATTAATAATTCACATTGTAAAAATATCTTCCGATGATGTCAGGCTGTCACATGTATAATAAAATATAATTTAAAATAAAAACTCGCTTGAAGTACATAAAAAGTTAATTATCTTCAGAAAGATAAGAATATAGAGCGAATGGATAAACATAGTAATTAATTTTATTGTAAACAAAGTGGAGTGCTTTTTATGGTTTTGTTATTTATTACAATTTACCTTCTTATAAACTAAAGAAAATATTGTATTATAATCGATCGCTAATAATCGATAATATACGATCGACAAATATGTAAATTAATAAATAAATCTATAAATAATAAAATAATTGATAGGTATGCGAAGTTTCGAAGTTTTATCCGTGCAGGGGCGGATAAAGAATACTGACCTCTGCGGCCGGGTTCGGCCTGTCGTAAAAAGCGACTAAAGAACCCACCCTAGCTATGTGGTAGGGCCCTAAGCCCGTCTGGATGGCGACCACCTTTGGTCTTAAGTATACCGCCATAATAACTTTGTATTGGGTTCCGGCATGATTGACCCAAGTTCCTGTACCCTTATGGGACAGCAGCGTGTTCACGATGCCACTGGCGTTACAAAAACTCATAAGCGACGGTAACTGCTAAATTCTAAGTGGACTGCCAACTGTGAAGTGAAAAGTGGCCTCCAGCCTGTCTACTATCCTACAGCAATAAAAAATGTTTCAAGTTAGTCGATGATTTTAAATGAATAAAAATCATGTTCAAGAAATTTCGTCACTTGGATAGATAAATAAATAGATGTAGAATTGGATATAAAACGGATAAAAACTAAATTAAACCACATGAATTCCATATAATTGCTTGTACCCTTTACAAGGTACGAACACGACACAAAAAAATTCTGAAAATTTCTCTTAGTTCGTAGGTTAGCTTTACCTCAAGGTAAAGGTCCAAAGTGGAAGCTAGGGATGAAACTAAGGTCTTTCAGGTAAAAAGTAGATAGTTTTTTATATAATAGATAATAATAATAATATTTCTTTATTGCACATACAAGGTTCAGGACAATTAATAGGTACATAAATTTGTATGCTAAGTACAATAGGCGGTCTTATCGCTTGTAGCGATTTCTGCCAGACAACCTTTGGATGGACAGGATTTACAAAATTATAAAACGGTATGCGCTATAAAATAATCAACTTAAACTATATATATATATATATATATATATATATATATATATATATATATATATATATATATATATATATATATATATATATATATATATATATATATATATATATATATATATATATATATATATATATATATATATATATATATATATATATATATATAAACAAATATTATAATTATACATACATACATATATTGCAATATATAATTCATGTAATATATAAGAAATAGATATGTAAAATAGTAATAATTTTACTATGACAAGAATAATCACAAGATAAATAAATAATGTAAGTTTTTGTAGTGATAGTATATTAGCTTTTTAAATAATATTCTTTAACAAGTGTATTAAAGGATGATAGATCGCTGAGATTGACTTCAGACCTAAGCAGTAAGCGAACAGCAGCAAAGACGGAGAGAGCTTTTTTTTTGCTTTTAAGCTTTCGAAGTGATTTACAGAGTTCCTAGTATTCTATAACTGTTTAGAATTTTTTTATGAATTCTGGCAAATATAGCAATATATAAAGAAAACTTGATATTTTATTATATAAGTGATTTACCAAATTAGGTGTAGAATGCCGTAACACAGTCGCTGGCATCCAGTGCGGCTCGTGCCCCACCGGCATGGAGGGCAATGGTAAATGGTGTAGACCCATTATGTGTACCAGAGGGATCTGTTCACGAAGTGAGTATCTTTACATATATTATTAGGTTATATTAATTCATCATCATCATCATCATTTCAGCCGGAAGACGCCCACTGCTGGACAAAGGCCTCCCCCAAAGATCTCCACGATGATCGGTCCTGCGCTGCCCTCATCCAACCTATTCCGGCGATCTTGACCAGATCATCGGTCCATCTTGTTAAATATTAATTACTACACTTATATTTACTATTACAAACTTTCACATTAATAATATGAGTTCACATATATACTCTATATCATTCACTGCTAGAAGTATGATATATAAGTAATAGCAGTCCTTAAGCAAATCCGAAACTCCCACTCCAGTATCCGTTATCCACATCACTTTTAGTTTCTCATATTCGCACGATGTTAGCATCCCTTATTCTAAATTTATTGGCATTTAGATCTACTTCTTTATTTTAAGGGTGTACAGTAGTACACGTATACTGTTGGGTATGAATGTATTACATGCACAAGAGAAGGGTATGCGCGTACGTTTTTATCCGTACAGGGGCGGAGAAAGAATACTAACCTCTGTGGCCGGGGTCGGCCTGTCATAAAAGGCGATAAAACAACCCACCCTAGCTGCGTGGTAGGGCCTCAAGTCCGTCTGGATGGGAACCACCTTTGGTCTTAAGTATACCGCCATAATAACCTTATGTTGTGTTCCGGCATTAGTGACCCAAGTTCCAGTACCCGTATGGGACAGCAGCGTGTTCGCGATGCCACTGGTGTTGCAAACACCTGTGGGGGACGGTAACTGCTAAATCCTAAGCGGGCCGTCAGCCTGTCTGCTGTCCTACAGCAATAAAAAAAAAATGCGCGTGTTCTACACGCCCATCTCACCCCTGTGTGAGAAAAAGGATACGGAATATGGGCTAACGCCAGTCGGGGCCGCAGCCTGACTAGTTTGTCGCGTCCCGCGGCCTCGGCTCTTAAGGCATGCGAAGGAACATCGAAGTCCCCCAGCCATACTTAATCGCAACAGAATTTAAATGATGAAGGTTAATTTTGCTTTCTTAATAATTCTAGATGAAAGATGCATTGACACAGAACATGGGTACCACTGTGAGAGATGTCCGGATAGACAAACGAGTGACGGTCACGTTTGCTTGTCCGCCTGTAGCTCAAATCCTTGTTTTGAACGTAAGCTTATAAGAAAATGCATTTTCTTTAAAATCTAACATAAATAAGCGTAAAAGGGTTTCGCATTTACAGCGTAGCTCACACGATCGATTTCCACCACACCATTAATTCATTTATCATCTTTTGTGCCATCATTACCATGTATTGATAAAGTGTTATAACCTGTGGAATACACCGCCAAAACATCAGACAACCATTGAAGGTATAATTTCAATTTCCTTTTGGTGGAAGCCCAAATCCTGCAGACAGATGCAATGAAGTGTTACAAAAATAAAAATAGATTTCTGGAAGACTATTTTGTAAAGTACCTGAAATGCATTCAAGTATATAGTATGCTCTTGTGCTTTCATAATATAACGTATAATGTTATAACGTAGAGCGAAGTTATTAAGCGAGACGGACGTTACGATGATTCATCTCATCTTATTTTATCAAGACGGAAATCTTCCATAGTAATATTTCAGTACATATAACATTTATACATTGAAAGAATGGTTACATTTATTTCGAAGTAATTTCTTATGTTTATTTGTATCACAAAAATAATGATGTGTGATTCAAACTGTATGATTACATTGCTAGTGGTAATTGGCTTTATGAATGTCAGAGCTTACTCGTAAGTAAGATGTCAGATTTGTCTTCTATTTTCTCAAAATAGTTTCTTTAATAATAATCTTATTTTATCAATACCAACAGAGGTTGAATGCCGAAATTTACCGGATGGTCGTCATAGGTGTGGTCCATGTCCTGCTGGCTACACTGGAAATGGTGAACAGTGTTACAGACTCTCCTGCCGCCCAGATTCTTGTTTTCAAGGTAATCCGTGTTGATAACGTAACATTAAATAAACGCTTTCACTGCTTGGTCAATAGTTTTGATAATAAATTATATAAATAAATTTGATTATACTTAGTCAGGTCATAAGTATTGTCACACAGTAAAAACTTTTCTTTTAGAATGCTGGCCACAAAAAAGTTTATTGAATTCGAATTTCGAATTGTTCATGAAAATAAAAATGTATACTTTTAGAATTTTACTCATTTTTAAATATGGAGTGGACGCTTAAAGAAGACCGTGTTGCAGTTATTGCGTTGCATCGTTGCGGTTACGCGCCAATTCAAATTTTTTTCATACTGAAAAATTTGAATATAACCAAAAGATACGATAAACGAGTACCATCAAACGATACAATGAAGACTCTAGTGTAGATGACAGGTCAAGAAGTGGTCACCCTCGGTCTGTTAGGCCTCCAGCAGTGATAAAAGCTGTGAAGGCACGAATTTAAAGAAATCCCAAACGTAAGCAGAAACTGTTGGCCCTTCAGATGGGGTTAAGCAGAACCACGGTGAAAAGGGTGTTAAATGAAGACTTAGGGCTTCGGGCATATCGAAGAAAAACAGGACATCGTTTGAATGCTCGTCTAATGGACCTGAGACTGAAGAGATGCCGCGCTTTGTTGAAGCGGTACGCGGGAAAAAAATATCGGGAAATTCTTTTTTCGGATGAAAAAATGTTTACCGTAGAAGAGAGCTACAACAAACAAAATGATAAGGTGTACGCACACAGTAGTGAAGAAGCGAGCAACCGTATTCCGCGTGTCCAACGAGGTCATTTTCCATCCTCGCTCATGGTATGGTTGGGAGTTTCTTATTGGGGCTTAACAGAGGTACATTTTTGTGAGAAAGGTGTAAAAACGAATGCTGTTGTGTATCAAAATACAGTCCTGACGAACCTTGTGGAACCTGCTTCTCATACCATGTTCAATAACAGGCACTGGGTATTCCAACAAGATTCGGCGCCAGCTCATAGAGCGAAGAGCACACAAGACTGGCTGGCGGCGCGTGAAATCGACTTCACCCGGCACGAAGACTGGCCCTCCTCCAGTCCAGATTTGAATCCGTTAGATTACAAGATATGGCAACACTTGGAGGAAAAGGCGTGCTCAAAGCCTCATCCCAATTTGGAGTCACTCAAGACATCCTTGATTAAGGCAGCCGCCGATATTGACATGGACCTCGTTCGTGCTGCGATAGACGACTGGCCGCGCAGATTGAAGGCTTGTATTCAAAATCACGAGGTCATTTTGAATAAACTTTAATGTCATAAGAATCTATGTTTTGTTAAGTTCATTTTGGTATATGAATGGTTACATAATGAATAAACTTGTTACAATTATTCTACATTAAACATGTGACAGAATTTATGACCTGACTAGGTACAATTATACATACAATACATTTAAATGAAATAAATATTTTAAGCTATTTTTCCGAAACCCCCTTATAATGGGTTATTTGGGTGGGTTATTTTATGGATATTAATAATTTAAATTAAATATGTGATTCCAATCGACAAGTAGAATCATATAGAAACTAGATCATTAAATGAGAAGACTAATGGAATAGAGTTATTAGTACATTTTTATTTTTTCTTGATGCAGGAGTGGAATGCCGTGAATCCGCTTCCGGTCCCCGGTGTGGTTCTTGTCCTGGAGGTTATGTAGGCGACGGACGGACTTGTCGTCATATTTGTGAAACCCCTACAGTGCCTTGCGGTAACAGGCGCTGTAAACCACAAACCACGAGCCCTTATTATGAATGCGAGAGTTGTGATAAAGGATATGAGTGGAATGGTAAATATATGTACATTTTATTTTGATTCAGCGATGTAGCGATATAATTATCATCATGATTGCACTTATATGCTGTAGTAAGTACCATTCCTTCTTATTTTAGCTACAACAACTTTACAGAGGTATGATGATGTTACTAGAGAGGTGGAGGAGGTTGTAAAAGCGACTTATTACTTCTTTCACCATCTCATACCTTATAGACGTCATAAAAAAGAAATTCAACCACATCATCTCCAACTTTTTCTTGTGGTTTCTTGATAAATAAAAAGTTAAGTTACTGAGAAGTATTATTGTAAAAGCGCTGAAGTTTTTCTATATGACTGTAATTAATAGTGAACCAGGGACTCAAAATAGTAAGCTGTAGAATGGGGTAATGATGATGTGCTTTCCTTCACACACGAATTTATAGAACTGCGTACAAATTAAATGCATGTTATATAAATTAGATAGATAACTCTTTATTATTATTATACTAAATTTATCTACAAAAATAGAAGTTCTTACAACTAATAAACAATAGGCGGCCCTTATCGCTTAAAGCGATCTCTTCCAGGCGAGCTTTTACCTAAAGATATTTTATTATTATAAGGAGTCTGGCGATGTAGGTGTAGCGTTTTGAGTTCGAGTATCCATGCTTATTATTTACTTATTCATATACATAATTTTTATTATATACTAAAAATACATATCATTATAATCAATTTAAACACGTAGTTATTGAGCTTGAAGTAATGTTTACGATGTAAGTTCCTGAAACTTGACAGTGTTTAAACTTGCCTAACATCGAGAAGCCAAGCATTCCAAAGTTGGACAGCTTGCACCTAAATAATCAATTATTTATTATTTTCAAAAAATGCTTATTTATTTAAAATATGTTATGTTAAATTCAAATCAATAAATTTTAATCATCAAACAGTAATAAATGTGAAGCATTTATATTATTTATAAAACTTTTTTAAATTTTATTTTTATCCGTGCAGAGGCGGAGAAAGAATACTAACCTCTGCGGCCGGGGTCGGCCTGTCGTAAAAGGCGACAAAACAACTCACCCTAGTTACGTGGTAGGGCCCCAAGCCCGTCTGGATGGCGACCACCTTTGGTCTTAAGTTTGCCGCCATAATAACCTTGTGCCGTGTTCCGGCATTAGTGACTCAAGTTCCTGTACCTTGTACCCGTACACATGATAGCAGCGTGTTCGCGATGCCACTGGTGTTGCAACACCCATAGGCGACGGTAACTGCTAAATTCTAAGCGGGCCGTCAGCCTGTCTGCTGTCCTACATATATTAAAAAAAAAATTAACATAATTTAAATGATTTAAATAAATCATTAAATATTATTTATATAATTTACTTTATTAACATAAATCTATAGAGTTACAAAGAAACCAAACGAGTTTATATTTTAGGGTACACATGCGTAGACATAGACGAGTGTGACTTAATTAGGCCATGCGATGAACTCGTTTCCTGTAAAAACGAAAAGGGTGGTTTTGTTTGTGGCTCTTGTCCTCCGGGATACGAAGGCAGCTCTGGCTGGAGAGGGGCAGGATCAGAGAGGAGAAGGGAACATTGTGTAGATATCGACGAGTGCAGTGGTGGGAGAGTCAACTGTCCAAGGGGAAGACTATGCGTGAACACTCCGGTAAGTAATGGAAATTTATTTTATTTTAACTTACAGAGTATATAGTGAAATTATGAACCAGCGATTATCGTACATTTTCTAGAACGTTCAATTAATCTTAATCCAGGAGAAATTGATGGATTTGATACATACATATAATCACGCCTCTTTCCCGTAGGGGTAGGCAGAGACCACTTCTTTCCACTTACGCCTAGGTCTACCCCTTCCAACACTTCCATTCACACTCGCCTTATACACTTTTTTCGTCAATCGTTCTTCATTTATTCTCTCGACATGACTAAACCATCTCATGGATTTGATTATCTGTCATATACTGATTTGACAATCCAGTATCTATTTAGTTCAAAGCGCGAGTCAATAGTAACATTCTTTGCTATATTTTATAGCGGCTGAAGTGCTAGAATATCAATAATTTTAAATGCTAAAACACTAAAAGAAGTATTTACTATAAAATCTAATAAAGTAAAAACACTTTTCTATAAAAGAAGTTTAATGTTAAGTCTAATCATGCTATTAGCTCAATATTTTTATTACAAAGATAGCTATCAAAATATATCCAGAGATTGTCTCTGAAGCGAGATTAGCATAAAATAAATCAAGCAACAAACTCGTTATATAAAGATGAAAGAAACACTTAAGATGCAAACTTGATTTATTTTGGCATAGTTTTATATTTTTAATATACAGTATGTCCTAGTAATCTTATATTAAATGAATGCAATATAAAACGATATATAAAACTTTAACTATACGAGGACTGAAATGTAAGAGGTCATTTCTAAGCAAGAATTTATATCTGAGAAGCGTCCTCATACAGCTGGCAGCACTGCCATGCTGGATGAAGTACCATAATAGCTATAGCCAGCAAAAGCTTATTCATAATCAATAAGGGATATGAAGAAGATAAACCAGCCACTGGCAGAACTAAGGAGTTTCAAGGAGTAATCTCCTTGAAATTTCTGACTCGGCTTTAGAGCGATTAAAGTTAAAAATTATCTGTAGCTATGTCCAGTATACGTTACTCAACTCAGGTTACTCAAAAATCTAAAAAAATTATGTAAACTTTGACCTTTTATTTTTTTTGCAAATGTCGAATCAATAGGTATTTTTAATATTTAATTTATAATGATCCGAACATTAAAAAATAGTTCTATGGGAGCTTTTGTAACTTTACATTTTTTTTTATTAATTACATCGGACTATTAGGGGATTTCAATAATTAAAATTCTAAATTTTAATATATAGGGATAATAACGATTTAATATTAAATATACCTTTAACAGGGTTCATACATTTGTGTGCCGTGTGGCGGCAATTACTTCGTAAATACAACTAGTCCGTGCTTCGAAGTGGGCGCATTGATCAAGAGATGTGATCCAGCTGAATGTAGACGATACAATGCTGAATGTGGCTTCGGGAACAAGTGTCGCTGCGCTGTAAGTACAACATATGGTATAATTAAAGTCTTTGTTGGCGGGCAATAGATAAATATTATAAATAGCGTAATATATATGTATAAGAAAAATATTGAAAACGTGATTTATTACGAGAAATATATAAAGAGTTAAGGTGGATTTATATTTGTCTGACGTATCGTGTCGTGACACGTCAGAAGCACATGGCTTCATACATTAAGGACAGACGACAGAACGCGTCACGACACACAAATGTGTCTCTAACTTAGAGTATACATAAGCAAGCTATAGAGCGCGCGCATCGCTTGTTGTCCATTATGCCAAGTGTAAGCAGATGTTCTTTAAATACTGATACCTGATGTAGCGGTCGAATAGTGATGTACCACTATTGATGTACTTGTATGTAAGTATTAGGTAAATATATAGTAAAATTTAGGTTTTAGCAGATCAATAAAACACAGTTATGATTTTTTAAAATAATAACAATAAAAGTATATTTCACAAAAGTATGTACTTAAGGGTAATAAGATTTGCATATTATAAATAATTTTAATTTAATAAGGTAAAAAAGGAATGAAAATTGATTTTTATTAATTAAATAACACAAAAAATAAAATTAATCAACTTACTGCCCCTTAAAAAGGGTTACCTTTATAAACTTGTCGTTTTGTTTGCCTAATCGAATGTCTACGAACAAGATATTTTATTCCAATGTCAACATATTTTTGAATGACAGCACGTAACAGATGAACCAAATGGTTGCTGCATGGCGATTGTTGGAATATACACATATTCATACAATATACACACTCATGAAGACACAAAAAATTTCTAGTGATTGACATAAATGTTATTTTTCTAGAAAAAATGATGAAATGTTAGTTTTAAGAAATGTTAATATAATATGAAGGATTATATTTATATTATGTTATAAAGATCATTGGATAAGTAATTACAATTTGAGAAATTCGCGAATATGTAATTATTTGACTATACTATGTATAATTAACGACCGAAAACACAAAATACTTGTTTAATCCCTTAAAAATCAGTATAATCTTACTTTAAGTTTTACCTCTGGTATTGCACCTTCAACCAGCTTGCGCAGTTGACTCTTCGTTTCATAAAAGGATGAATCATTAAAATGCATGGAGCAGATAAAACTCTAGATGTTGGGCTCCCAATTCGGCCTTTTTATTGCTGTCACCCATTTATTTGCCAACTCACGGTTTTTCGGCAATCTAAAATTTAGATAGATAATATAACCTTAAGTATTTAATTTTACCTATTATGTATTACAATTCTAAACATTTATTTTAGACATTGATCTTAAATTCAATATAGAAAGAAAAAAAAAAATAAAGAAATAAAAAAAATCAAATTATTACATAATATTCGAGTACAACGTGGTACAGCACTAGCTCCAATGCTGAGAAGGTCGGAAGCGGGGGGCGCGGGGGGCGTGGGAACGCATGCTGCGTGAACCCACCCGTTAGCCTCCCGCAACACCCTTTCTCGCCATGAGTAATTTTCTTAAAATCTATGTTTTCTGATCAAAACACTACTTACCGATGAAAAGAAATATCATTGTTCTTTTTAGTTTGCTTCCGTGAATCATTCTTACAACTTGTTACTGCACATTTCACCATTTTAACATTAAATTTAAACAAATATGGGCGGGAGAAACAATCAGCGCGTTCGACCCTTCGTGACTAATAGCGTCGCCCTTGCGACATCGATACTGTTCAAACCCGTGCTTACAGTTCATACTTGCTAACGGGTGCTCTATAGCTTGCTTATGTATACTCTATAGTCCCTAACCATATTAAATGTATGAAACCGATATTCTTCTGACACGTCACGACACGACACGTCAGACAAATATAAATTCACCTTTATGAAAGTTAGTTAAAACGATTTAATTAATGTCCTATCAAATTTTGGTCTGAATATCAGTCTATTTAGTGACACCGACATCGTCGACCTCTTTGGCGTAATGGATAACGCACTTCGGTACACTAGCGGCGGTCATGGGTCGATTCCCGTCTCGCGTCTGGGTGTTTATGTATAATATATATTTATTTGCAATAAAAAAGTATACAAGTAGTATATCAGTTGTCTAGTACCCATAACACAAATGCACTACTTAGTTTGGGACTAGACGGCGCTGTGTGAATAGTCACAAAATATTTATTATTATTTATTTATTTATATACCTACATTGATAAATCGATGCAGCTCTGGGGCAGAATTCTCTTCGGAAAGGAAAGCTAACAGCAGTCGAAGTATTATACAATAAATTCCATCTTTAGCAGTTCTTTGCGTAAGAACTTTATCCGTGCAGGGGCGGAGAAAGAATACTAACCTCTGCGGCCGGGATCGGCCTATTGAAAAAGGCGACAAAACAACCCACTCTAGCTACGTGGTAGGGCGTTAAGCCCGTCTGGATGGCAATAATATTGTGTTGTGTTCCGGCATTAGTGACCCAAGTTCCTGTACCCTTATGGGACAGCAGTGTGTTCGCGATGCCACTGGTGTTGCAAATGCCCATAGACGACGGTAACTGCTAAATTCTAAACGGGTTGTCAGCCTGTCTGCTGTCCTACAGCATTAAATGAAGTCTTACGGAAGAGTACTAGTTTGCAAATATATACAAAAGTTTTGTTCTTTGATTGTCACAGCAGTGGCTCCCTGATTTCGAATAGGAAAATATAAATAACATCGGAATGAAACGACTGATAAAAGAAGGATTAATATTGATTTGATTTTTAGAATGGTTGGGCGGGAAATGGAACTGTTTGTGGTCCAGACAAAGATCTTGACGGATATCCAGATCACCAGCTCCCGTGCAATGAACTCCACTGCAAGAAAGATAACTGTCCTGATGTATCCAATTCTGGACAAGAGGACGCCGATAAAGATGGTATGGGAGATTCCTGCGATCCCGATGCGGATGATGATGGAATCCCAAATTTGCCTGTGAGTACTACAAGATGATAACAGTTCTGAATAGGTGTTTGTGAATTTATTAAAAAAAAGAAAAGTTACTGTATCAATTGTCTAGTATCTAGAGAAACACAAGCGCTCTGCTACTTTAAGTGAAATACTTAAGGTCTTCAAATTCTAACTAAAACTTAAAATTCTAAAACAGATAATATTTGGTTATAGGATAATTGTCCGCTAATACCCAATCCGGATCAATTAGATAGAGATGACGATCGTAGTGATAAACGAGGCGATGCTTGTGACAATTGTCCAAGGAGGTACAATCCTGGGCAGGAAGACACAGACGGGGACGGTCATGGAGATGCTTGTGATAATGATATAGACGACGACGGTAAGACATGAAGTATAAAATTACAACCTTCACGTTTCTTGTTTGTATGTAAATCATGTTAAAGAAACTATCAGTTCAGAAAAACAATGTTTAGGCAAAACAAATACTAAAATAAAAACCGTAAATATTGAATATATGAAGCATGTCACAGACATAGCGACACCTGCGACAGACATAAATTTTATTTTTCCATACTTTTCTCTTAACATATATGTTGCTGTTCAACATAACAAAAATATCTCATGAATAAAGCGGCAAATATTTTTTAATACAAATCGAATATTCTGTCAGATTTTTGTAATAAACAATATATTTAAATAGTTATTTGATATTGAGTAAGATGCCTAGTAAATCAATGATATTGCAGTCGGAGACTATTCTATAGGTCCCGGGTTCAAATTCCATGGCATGGCATGCACCGCTTAGGCAGTTTTTCTCACCTACTATGTACATTATAACATAATTGCCATGTACCGACGGTGAAGAAAAATTGTGAGGAAACCTGCACGCTGAAATCATCGCTATGAGTAACCCGCTAATCCGCCCTGGACACCCAGATAGCACTGGTATGCTATGAGCTGTTATTTTGAATATTATTTGAAATTACTTAGCTCCATTGGCTGGATTAGGTTTTTACTAGGCCAGTTAAAGAACCACAATAACGGAAGCAAAATAGCAGGAAAGTGGTAATTTTTATCTGAGATTAATCACATTTTGCTTATTGTGTGGTTTCTTGTTGTCTGAACGCAATTAATACCTACAATAACGTTAAAATTGTCAAAGAAGTAGATAGTTTACAAACAACAAAGAGCCTAGCTAGCGTCACTCGAATATTACATTAGACTTCGGTCAGTGGGAAATTGCTTTTGAATAAACTAAATTAAGCCACATCTATTTCAATCAACTATATCCATACTAATATTATAAATGCGAAAGTAACTCTGTCTGTCTGTCTGTCTGTCTGTTCCTCTTTCACGCCTAAACGGCTGAACGGATTTTGATGAAATTTGGTATGGTGATAGATGATAACCTAGAAATGGTCATAGGCTATAAATAATCACGCCATCGTTCTTAGGGGGTAGGCAGTAGGCAGATAACTAAATTGAGTTAGTGATTTTTTGTGCTTATCCGGTATCTATGAGAATCGGCCAACATCTATTTTTCATCCCCCTAAATGTTAGGGGTGACCCACCCCCAAAAAATTTTTTTTAATTTTTTGACATTTTATTATTTATATGGCAGAACAACGTTTGCCGGGTCAGCTAGTTCTTAAATAAGAATTCAAAATTGAAAGAAAATAGAAAATGGTGGATGGACTTCCAGGCTGAGACTATACTCAACTTACAGTGGACTTCGAACAGCTCAAGAGGCAATTGGGATTAATGCTTGGATGATGATTCATATTCGTTCAATTTCATTCTTTTTTTTTATTGCTGTGGGACAGCGGACAGGCTGACGGCCCGCTTAGAATTTAGCAGTTATCGTCGCCTAAGGTGGTCGCCATCTAGACGGGCTTAGGGCACTACCACATGGCTAGGGTGGATTGTTTTGTCGCCTTTTACGACAGGCCGACCCCAGCCGCAGAGGTTAGTATTTTTTCTGCGTCCCTGCAATCTAACAATAACTCGCTTTATGATGGAAAGTAATTAAAATTTACAATGGACAACATAAAAAATGTCCATAATCATACCAAAAACTAGAAGAAAATATTTATTTATATCTTTATCAATTTAAAATATGTGTTACTCTGTTTATAATAATACTTGCTGATGTTGTTTCACTACTTAATTTAATTATGGTTATAAAAATGTAAAGGAATACCGAATGAGCACGACAACTGTCCGCGCCACTATAATCCCCAACAAGAGGACATGGATGAGGACCATGTAGGAGATGTATGCGACAACTGCCCACGTGTACGTAATGCCGGGCAGGATGACGCCGACACAGACAACGTGGGAGACGCCTGCGACAGCGATGTTGACAAAGACCAGTAAGTAGGCCATATAAGCTTAGTAAAAGAGTGAATGAAGGAAATAAAAAAGACCTTTATTTATCAATTTCGTTCCGCTTGCACTTGCAACTACTTAGTCGTCTCCAAAATAGAAAGACTTTCGTTTTGCCTACCAGTAGGACGAATATTGGTCAACATTTCCCTATGTACCGCATGACGCATGGGAGTAATGTCGTTCGTAACCATGTAGATTTATTTGCTGGTCCATTGCCTCAACAAAGTTCAAAATAAGATCATTTTTTGCTTAGACCAACAATTACATTACAGTGCATTTCTGATCACAGATTTTTTGATAGATAAGCTTTGTGTGTGTTTGTATTTGTGTGCGTTTGTATGTGTTTGTGAGTGCGTAAGTGTGTGTGGTGTAGGATAAATATTTGTAATTTGTCATAGTGTGTTTTCTTCCAGAGGAAAACATTCTCGAAAAGATAGACCAATCTTTGTGAGTCTAATAATGTTTTTGAATGTTTACTGTTTAGAAGACCGACACGAAAAAAAATATTACTGAGGAATTACCGACAGGCTGACGGCTCACTTAGTAGTAAACAGTTACCGTCACCTATGGATGTTTGCGAAGCCAAAGACACCGCTAACACGCGCACATATTTCTAGACCAGGGGTGGTCGCCATTCAGGTTGGCTTGCGATCTTATCACGTTGTTGTTGATCCTAGGGTTGTTTTGTCACCTTCTACGATAGATCGATCCAGACCGCAGGGCCAGTATACTTATTTCGCCCCTACACGGAGAACAATTTCTATTTATTGATTAATCTAATGATTAGCTTTATAGTTTTTTTTAAATATTTTTCTACCTCTTCTTCTAGAGACGGAATCCAAGATGGTCTGGATAACTGTCACTTAGTACCGAACAGTGATCAACGTGACGTTGATGGTGATGGACATGGTGATGCCTGTGACGACGACGATGACGGTGATGGAATTCCTGATATTGATGATAATTGTTCTCTAGTTCCTAATCCAGATCAAAGTGATGTTAATAGTAAGTTTTATTTGAAATCTTGGTTGAAGCCATATATATTTAATTCTAGAATAAATGAAATGGTATTTTACAATAATAGTAGGTTGAAATCATGAATAAAAATATTTATGTTCTAAGAATATGTAAAGTTATAGAGCTATTATATAAATAATAATAAATGTATGGGCGTATAAATACTCTGTCTATGTGCTTAGAATACGTTTTGAAATTACTTAATTTAGTGTATAATAGTAATAAAGTAAGTTACTTAATACATATACTTTGCATGCTGTAATTTATAATATTTTAATAGAATATTTCTATTTTAGATGATGGTATTGGAGACGTTTGCGATGATGATTTCGATGGTGATAAAGTTCTTAATGAACACGACAATTGCCCAAATAACTCTCTTATACACCAAACTGATTTCAGGTATGAAATCAAATTCATTATACTATAGATATAAAAACACATGTTTTATTAAAACTTTTTATTCACAGAGACTTAAATCAGGATTAATCTCAAAATAAAAGTAATAGTTATATCACTGTAATCTAGGTTTTATTAAAACGAACAAGTTAAAGTAATAAATAATAAATAAATAATTCTAGTATTTCATCTTCTCTTATTAGTAAAGTTTATCGCAAGGATCGATTTTTGGTTGCAGTATATATTTATGATATATGTTAGCTGTGAATAAAATTTATATATAACGACTTAGTAGTTTTTTCCTATATTAATCTGCTTCACAATATGATATCAGAATAAAAGACAGAAGTTGCTACTTTCTAGGAATTTTATGAAAGTCCGACTAGACCCTGAGGGTGAGTCTCAGCAAGATCCCAACTGGCAGACGACGAACCAAGGGGCTGAAATTACACAAACCCTTAATTCTGACCCCGGATTAGCCATCGGTATGGAAAAATTCAGTGGAGTCGATTTTGAGGGTACTTTATTCGTTGATACCCAGATTGATGATGATTATGCTGGTTTTATATTTGGGTAAGTAGTCTTAAATAGTGAAATTAAAACAGTGAAACTGCTTTAGAAATATACATATTGTGGTTCACCTGTTAACGTTGAAGACCGGTTGTACAGGGCTGCAGGCAGTTAACTATTTATTGGTAAGAAGTATTCGATCAGAATTATAGACCAGTGTGTTCAATTGTCTTTTGTCTTATTTTCGAAATCTCAAAATTATACAATGAGATATTTTTAAAAGATTTAGTATATTAACTGAATTGAATTTGGTAATATATTAATTAATATATTATTTTGCGTGCCATAATTTATAAGACAAACAGGCGTTCAAGGAAGTTTCAGAAGTGTTCGCGAAAATATGAAAAAATTGAGTATGCTTTTCCCATCCGAACCCACAGGTTGCGGAATGAGTTGGTGCGGGGCACGGAAGGGCCCCGAACAATCCCGGAGAATGTCGCCGAGTCCACGTCCGGTCTCCGTTCCGGCACGACGATACTCTACAAAGACTTTGCATCAGTTTTCGGGACAGCCTCCTACACCGGATAATCTGGGTTCTGGTCATACCGACTGGCAGGTGGCCAGCGGACAGTCGTTTCACTGGGTCTCCCTGAACCTCGCCCCAATACATCACGGCTGTAGGGATATGATGGGATTTTGCACATCTCGGGTTCAAAATATCGTGGGCACTCCAGAACTTCGGGTTAGGGAAGCTAGAACCTGGGTCACCTATGCCGGAACACAACACAGGGTTATTATGACGATATACTTAAGACCAAGGGTGGTTGTCATCTAGACGGGCTTGGGCGACGCTAGGGGCACCACCAACACGCTGCTGTTCCATAGAGGTACTGGAGCCTGCGTCACAAATGCTGTACCAACACGAGGTTATTATAGCGGCATACTTATAGACCAAGGGTGATTGCCATCCAGACAGTCTTTTGGTCCTACCACGTAGCTAGGGTTATTTTGTTGATTTTTACGACAGGCCGATTCCGGTCGCAGGGGTTAGTATTCTTAATCCGCCCCTGTACAGAGAGATAGGAGAGTGGAGATTGAATATTTTTTGATATAATTTGTCAGGTATCAGAACAATAAGCGATTTTACGTGGTGATGTGGAAGAAAAACACACAGACATATTGGCAGACGACGCCTTTTAGAGCTGTAGCTGAACCTGGAATACAGCTCAAGCTGGTCAACTCTAAAACAGGTCCAGGAAAGTTTTTGAGGAACGCTCTTTGGAACACCGAGTCTACTCCTGACCAAGTTAGTTTTTATATTTTACCTTGATATATTACATGAGCCTGATTATTGCTTATATTTAAATTGAGGAGTTATTAAAAATACTTACTATACATACTTTGGGCTTGTTTGTCTGTTTTGCAAAACACGTTTCATGTTTTTCAACTCTCCTCTATCACCTTAACATTAGTTACTATGCTATATTATCTCTGACGCATTTCTTTTGCCTAAAATTCCTTTTTATCTACTTACCTTCATTTCCGATATTTTTCTTATTTTGTACAATGTCGGTCACGGACCTGTGTGAACGTGTGAAAAGTGTACGGCGCAGAGTGGTCTTCAGAGAGATCGAACGTCGCGTCCCGCGCGTTCAGTGGCTCACGCGATACTCTCGTCCGACACTCGCTTTTACTATTTATTTCACTGAGAGTGAGGGTAGATAACAAAATCAGATGGCTAGATCTCAACTACTTTTTATGCAAGGATCGAACAATATCATTTCCATGTCCATATTAGGCTATTATGCCTAAGTCGTCAATCACTGGCGCTAATTTCAGATTTGAATTGAATAACAATTTTAGGCCTTCTTTCCTTCTACATTGATGTCAATAATCTCTTCTGTAACATGCAATCTACTGTTGATTTGGTTCCTAATCACGATCCATACAAGATGAATGGGAGTAACTTCTTGTGAACTACTAAATACTAGAATGTGATTTTTTTTAATGCTGTAGGATAGCAGACAGGCTGACGGCCCGCTTAGAATTTAGCTGTTACCGTCGCCGATGGGTGTTTGTAATGCCAGTGGCATCGCGAACACGCTGCTGTCCCATAAGGGTACAGGAACTTGGGTCTCTAATGCCGGAACACAACACATGGTTATTATGGCGGTATACTTAAGACCAAAGGTGGTCGCACGGGCTTGAGGCCCTACCACGTAGCTATGGGTTATTTTATCGCCTTTTACGACAGGCCGACCCGGCCGCCGAGGTTAGTAAGTATTCTTTCTCCGTCCCTGCACGGATTTCAAGTTCCTTTGTTGCTTTGAATTTTAAACATATTTACGAAAATAGTAGATCAACTATCTTTACGTATATAATTGGTTACAGGTTACACTTCTCTGGAAAGATCCGCGTAATGTAGGTTGGCGTGAAAAAACTGCATACCGCTGGAGACTGCTCCACCGCCCTAAAATCGGCCTGATACGACTTAAAATATACGAAAATAACAGATTGGTGGCCGATTCGGGCAACGTATACGACTTCACACTAAAAGGCGGAAGACTTGGCGTGTTCTGCTTCTCACAAGAGTCGATTATTTGGTCGAATATGGTTTATAGATGTAACGGTGAGTTGTGTATTTACTTATAGAAGGAAAGAAAATTATAGTATCAGTTGTCTAGTACCCATAATACAATCGCTGTGTGAAATAGTGTATTTATTCAACAATTGGTGCCGGTGTTATTCTGTAATAAGATACACGTTGATGGATTGGAGAATTAGTTTCTCACGTAATTTCTGATGTTGATATATTTTATCCAATAAAAATAAACATAGGCGGAATAGATTTGGCTAAAATTAGTTTCTACAATGGCGAATACTGTCTGGCCCATCAGATACTCCGAAAGGAAAAATAATTTAATCTTTAGCACTGTGAACCAGCTGGCAGGTTGTATTGACTGTCCAATTTATAATGTGTTTTTTATGAAATAAAAATATATACAGATAACTGGAAAGATCGTTTTTAAAATAATTGCTTAGATTTGAATTTAGAATTTAAAGGAGAACAGCAATTTTTGACAGCATGGTTTGGGTGCAAAAAGATATACAGACGCTTATATTCTCTACAAATGCTTTATAATATAATTTATTTTCTTTTTCACAGACAAAATTCCTACAAATATAGCTCATGAGCTATCAGCGCGAAATAGTTTTGAAGTAGACCACGATTTCATCTACGCGTAGTTGATCTTAAAATACTTAATAGAAATAACTTTAGTTCTAATTTAAAAGGAGTTGATGAACAGAATTGTTAAATTTTTTTTTTTACTGTGAAATAATTTATCCACAATATTTTGAAAAAAGGTGATTTCATTTTAAAATAATTTGTTATCAAACTAAAAATTAAAAACTAATTTTTTATGATAAAAACAACGACATAATATAGGCATTACCCTAAGTCAATTGCAAATATGAAGAACAAATAGTACGAAGTATTAACGCGTGTTTTTAAACAAGCTGGACATTACTAGAATAAAAAAACGTGGAATTTTTTTTATAAGTTTTATGTAACATCTTCCGGTAGCATGTTTAATATGTAAGTTTTGTTCACCATCTCTCACATTTGAAGTTTAAAGACAAATATTAACATACACTTAAACTTATTGTGATTATTGTTACTATAATTAATATATAAGATTTACTGTTTGTACTATATTTTTAATTAAACAATATATAAATCCAATTTTGTATTTTTTATTTTGTTGGAAAAATAACGAGTCAGTCATTAACACCGATTGAAACCTTCTTGTATCTAAATGGAGTTATTAGCATCTTTCTAAAAAAGTCAAACGTAGTTGTCATAATTGTATAGTTCGACAGTTATTTAATATTCACGAGTATTTTTATTTTTTACATTGCTTTCGATAAATAATTTTATAAATGGAGACTATAGATGAAATAGAAAACACAAATACTGTAGAATCTACCCAAGAAACAGAAGCTGCAGCTTCTTTGAGTAAAGTCGAGACGTCTACGAACATAGATTTATCTACGTCAAGCCAGCACGCCAAGAAAAGACGAAAGAGGTTCCAAAATTTACCTCAAAGGTTAAACCCGCCACGACAATGTAAATTGATAGCTATGCAGATGATATTCCAATCAAAATATCAGACAAAAGCTATTAAGAAGAGAAAAAACTATTTAAAAAGAACACGACTGCAAAACACAAGCTCTATGCCAAATGTAAAGAATATGCAATATTAAAATTCCGGCTCCTCAGACCTTATTTAGTCTCCAATTTCAAATCTATTTTTATATATTTAGATTGTAATTATCTTCTTTATTTGATATTTAATAGCTTTTTTTATTTATTTAATAAAACTTATTATTTCTATTAAGTTTTTTTATAAGGTTCATTTTTATACCTTTGGAACCCATTAAAAATATCATCATGAAGGAAAATGCGCATTACAACTTGACCTTTCAGTCTAGAAAGAATACCAGATTGAAAAGAAATAATTTAATTACATAATAGTAAGACAGCGTAATGAATGAACACACTTTATTGCATACAGACACTAACTTAAAATAGAGACAATATTTTTTGGTAATAGCCACCAGTGACCAACCCACAAATATTAATAATAACGAATTAATTTGTTCATCACTATTATCAAGGATTTTATTATTATGTTTTTGGATATTTAAGATGAGCAATAGTTTTTCATTCACTCATTAATTCATTTTATTGTAAAAAGCTTATTAATTTTTAATGCATAACCTTGAGGGGCTCTGGATAGAGTCCCTGCTAATTTACAGGAGAAATACCCTTTTCACTCCAACTAAACTGTTACCATATATATACAACACGTTGCAATTTACAGCAGTTCGTATATTTGATAACTCATATAATTACAAGAATTATAACACTCATTTATAGAAATATATGACTGAACGCTACACAAACAAAGCCTCTGATAAATCGATAATATTTTAGAATCGGTGGTTCGAGGTAATATCTTTTACTGACAATTGGCGTTGTTGCTTTTTTTGTTTTATTCTTGTCACAAATTATCTCTATGCCAAAATGTCGTGCCGTCTGGATCTCGCATCATAAAAAGAGGTGCGTTATTAAACGCCACACCACCCCCCTACGGAGAAGGAGAAACCGCAGAAAAAGAGAAAAAGAATCATAGGTCGAAAGGTTTGGCGAAGTGGACTCTGCGACCTGACCGGGTGGTATACTGAGGTGTATGCGCAGGAGCAGCAGTTAAAGGTGCCGAAGGCACGAGTGGACATGAAGGGACATCAGTAGCATCCGGTTGCACTGTTTGGGGCACAGAAAGCCGCGGTGCTGGTGCCGGAACAAGATGTGCTAAAGAATGTTCGACGAAGACTGGCTTAATTCTGTCGACACTGACCATCACCTGTTTCCCTTTGATTTCTATCAACAACGTTTTTCCGTCCTCGGCTCTAGATATAACTCTATGAGGACCGGAGTAAGGTGGTTGCATTGAACGTCGAATCATCCCTGAGCATGACATGAGAGGCGGTGGAAAGATTTTTGAATATGAAAGGTGATGGTTTAGTATGTGAGGAAGCCGGAGTGGGACGCAATTTGGACATATGATGTCTTAACTTTACGACGAAATCTGTCGGCTCCTCAAAGCCAGATGGTCCGGGAGATACTAACAGTTCCCCTGGAAGCGTTAACGGTTCTCCGTAGAGCAATTCCGCTACTGTCGCTTGTAGATCTTCTTTAAAAGCAGAACGCATTCCTAATAAAACCAAAGGTAATGCATTCAGCCACGAACCATCGTAGCACATCAAAGAGGCCTTTAATTGTCTATGCATGCGCTCGACAAGCCCATTAGCGCAAGGATGGTAACTAGTAGTGCGTATACGTTTAGTACCACATAAACTAGTAAGGCGTCTGAAAAGGTCCGACTCGAACTGTCGTCCCTGGTCGGTTGTGATGACACCAGGAACTCCGAATCGAGCAATCCAGCCGGAGACAAAGGTGTTCGCCACTTCTTCTGCTGTTATTCCATTCATAGGCCAAACTTCGGGCCACCGAGTGTAGCGATCTACAGCAGTCAGGCAGTATTGGAAGCCAGAACAAGATGGAAGAGGGCCAATGATGTCAACATGGACATGCTTGAGCCGAGATGTAGGACTGGAGATGTGTCCGAGTGGAGATTTTATATGCCGCGTCACTTTACTTCGCTGGCAAGCAACGCAGGTTTGACACCAATAACGGCAATCTTTGGCAATGCCAGGCCACACGAAACGGTCTGAGATCAATCGAATGGTTGATCTAGTACCAGGATGACTAAGATTATGTAACTGACCAAAAATCTTCTTTCGCATAGGTTCCGGTACAAATGGTCGTGGTCGTCCAGTGGACATGTCGCAGACCAAAGTAGTGTTTGTGCCGGGAACTAAGACGTTCTCTAGTTTCAGAGAAGAATTCGCATCGTTACGATACTTTTTCAATTCGTCGTCGAGTTTTTGGCAAGAAGAGAGAGCAGAATGGTCAGTTTCAAAACTAACAGCTTCGATGCGGGACATTGCGTCCGCCACCGTATTATCCACCCCTTTAATATGGACAATGTCCGTGGTAAACTGCGAAATAAAGGACAATTGATTTAACTGTACCGGTGGAAGCTTCTCGCGACGTTGCGAGAACGCGTAAACCAATGGTTTATGGTCTGTATAAATCGTTACGTGCTGTGCGGCTAGGAAATGTCGATAATGCTGTACACTCTCGTATACTGCTAAAAGCTCACGGTAGTATGCTGGCCACTGACACTGACGGGGATTCAGCTTTTTACTAAAGAAACCCAAGGGTTGCCAAGCATCACCAACTTTCTGCTGAAGGCAGGCGCCAACGTGAGAACTGGAAGCGTCGGTGAAAAGCCCTAGTTCAGCGTTTGGCAAAGGGTGTGCTAACAGAGCTGCAGATGACAAGCTATCTTTACAGGCATTAAAACATTCCTCGAGCTCAGGTGTCCAATTGACCGGTGTAAGACCTTTACCTTTGGCGGTCACGATCGCGTTGACTAGCGGTGCTTGTAACTTGGCCGCATTGGGCAAAAATCGGCGATAGTAATTAACCATCCCAATGAAACGGCGGAGTCCTTGTACGGTCTTTGGTAGAGGAAAATCTTTTAGAACCTGAATGCGTTCTGCTGGTGGTTGTGTTCCGTCAGCAGATATGCAGTTTCCGAGAAAGGTAACCTTAGGAACACCAAACACGCATTTTGCGGGGTTGATAACAATTCCGTAATCTTCAAATCGCTTGAAAAGAGTACGGAGGTGTACAGCATGTTGGCGAGCATCACGGGAGTACACTAATATGTCATCAACGTACGCAAAGCAAAAGTAGAGACCTTGGACAACTTCGTCTATAAATCTTTGAAACGTTTGGCCTGCGTTGCGCAAACCAAAAGTCATGTAATTAAATTCATAAAGTCCGAAGGGTGTTATGATGGCAGTTTTACAAATATCCTCGGGCGCAACAGGAATTTGCTGGTATGCCTTAACGAGGTCGATTGTACTAAATATACTACAACCGGATATGTTGTGGCCAACATCACCAATATGGCGGACAGGGTACCTGTCGGGTATTGTACGCGAATTCAACGCACGATAATCGCCGCAGGGTCGCCAAGTGCCGTCGCGTTTAGGGACCATATGAAGTGGGGAAGACCACGAACTTTTCGAAGGTTTGGCTGTCCCGCACTGTACCATATCATCAAAAACCTTTTTAGCCTCTTGAAGCTTTTGAGGCGCCAGACGTCTAGGACGACAAGAGACTGGGGCGCCCTCAGTTGTCAGAATATGATGAACTGTGCTATGCTTTGGCTCGCGAAGAAGTCCTGGTGGCTTCGTAATGGACGGAAATTCCGCAAGAAGTGCACTAAATTGGGATGACGGAGCACAGACAACTTTGACGCTGGTCTGATCTAAAACAGCAACGGCAGCAACGCATGACAAACCGGTACTGCTATCGACGAGTCTCTTACTGGCGCAATCCGGCAACAGCCGATAGTGCGCCAGAAAGTCGGAGCCGATGATGGCGGTGTTGACGTCAGCAATAATAAATTGCCACTGAAATGTGCGACGTAGCCCTAAATTAAGCGTCATTTGTATGTGGCCAAAAGTGCGTATCTCACTACCATTGGCAGCCGCCAATGTATAGTTTGAACGTTTCGGATTGTTTGCTAACCATTGATAAGGGTAACAGGAGAGGTCAGAGCCTGTGTCTATTAAAAAACGGCGCTTGGTTGTGCTTTCGGTGACAAATAATCGGCGACTCTCCTTTAAACAGTCAGACGTCGCCATCATTGACTGTTTTTGTCGTTTTCCGAAGGTGGTGGCGGCATCCAGGTACATGGTTGAATACACTTAATAGCTCTGGTATTAAATTTCCTATGGTAAAAACACATTTTAGGTTTACCAGGCGTTTGTGAGCGTCGTCGCTGATTTGAGAAATCCCGGGTTCTATTTCTACCGCGTTCAGCAATAAGTACAGCAAGCTGACGCGTGACCTCATCCAGGCGCCGTATTATACCTTCTAACCAAGAAGATGAAACGGCAGACGTGCTCGCTGAGAAAACAGCTGATGAATGAGGTGCGGCCATACCAGGCGAAACTTCCAGAATTCTGTCCGCTAACTCAGCGACTTTGTTTGTCTCCATCACTAAACTTTAATATTTACAATTATATAAAAAAAAAATTGTTGGTAAAAAAAATATTAACACAAACTGAGGCAAAATGCTAACAATACGAGACACAGTAAAACAATGTGATAAAATTATAGTAACAAGAAATAAGAAATTAGGTATTCTAATACAAATGTGATGAATGTGATTCACGTAAATAAGACCTAAAATTGTATTATTTAAAAAAAAACACTTCACCGAGTTAATCAGAAAACCCAAAAAAAAGGTTGTATGTTGTGGGATGCTGCACCAACCCCACGGCTTGTACTCGATTACGTCTGGATGCTGCACCAACTGTATATGGCTTGAACTCGATCACGTTTGAATGCTGCACCAGGTTTATGTAGCTTGTATTCGATCACGTCAGGATGCTGCACCAGGTGTATGTAGCTTGTATTCGATCACGTCAGGATGCTGCACCAGGTGTAGCAATAGCAATTGTACTCGATCACGTCGGGGTCACCAATTGAGGGGCTCTGGATAGAGTCCCTGCTAATTTACAGGAGAAATACCCTTTTCACTCCAACTAAACTGTTACCATATACCTATATATACAACACGTTGCAATTTACAGCAGTTCGTATATTTGATAACTCATATAATTACAAGAATTATAACACTTATTTATAGAAATATATGACTGAACGCTACACAAACAAAGCCTCTGATAAATCGATAATATTTTAGAATCGGTGGTTCGAGGTAATATCTTTTACTGACAATTGGCGTTGTTGCTTTTTTTGTTTTATTCTTGTCACAAATTATCTCTATGCCAAAATGTCGTGCCTTCTGGATCTCGCATCATAAAAAGAGGTGCGTTATTAAACGCCACAACCTTAAAAATACTAAGTTATTATTATATTATAATATTTTTAAACTATTGTTTACTTTGTATTCTATAAATATATGGCATAGATATGCGGCGGTTTGTGTACGCCTCGCCCTGCAACAATGGCTTAACAGGCGCCACGGCACTCTGTCATTTCACGTGACACAGATACTCTCGGGGCTCGGCTGCTTCGGGCGGTACCTGTGTCGCATCACTCAGAAAGAGCAAACAATAGAGTTCCACCACTGTGACGGCGGCAACGAGGACATGGCGCTGCACACCCTCCAAATTTGCCCTGCATGGGCATCGGAGCACCGAGACCTTGTCGCCACCACTGGATTTGACCTCTTGCTCCCGGCTATCATTCTAGCGATGGTCGGAAGCTAAGCCGGATGGGACGCTGTCGCCTCATTTTGCGAGATAGTTTTAGACAGGCAGGAGGCGGCGGAAAAGGTGAGGGAGCTCGCCAGGATCCCGTTCACGCAGGACACTTGTCGCCAGAAGTTGGCGATAGACCTTCGGCTACCGTAGAGACTGGTCGCGTGCACGGCCCTCTGGGTAAGGGTTGCAGCCCACGCACAAAGCCGAGAGAGGGGGCACGCGGGTGTTCCGCGCGTCCCGCGGCCTAAGCAATCAAGACGCGCGAATTAACACCGAGGTGGTTTTAGTAGGTGCACCAGAGGTATAGAGAGGAGACGGCGTGTGCGGCAAGTTTCCACCTCCCAAAAAAGGGTTGCTTGGAAGAGATAAGCTATAAGGCCGCCCATTGTTCTAGTTTGTAAGTTTTGTTTTTATCTCTATTATTTTATGTGTTTTTTGAAGAATAATAGTTTTTATTCAACCCCCAAACTCTGGGAATTGATCCCCGTCTCTTGTGTAGCAAGTGCCTAGCTGTCCACAAGATCTTATCTCAAAGTAACGTGATCAATTAAAAAAAAATACTAAGGCGACGTGTTTTTAAGAAATTCGGTTGCCTGTATCAAAATTATTTTTCATACAAGATCCAATATTTGTATTTCATTTACTAGCGCTGGCTTTCTCCTTAATATCGAAGAAGGCGCAAACTTAGTTATAATAAGCTTCTCAACGTGTTACACTTTTCGAATGTTAGTATATTTTATATTCTATTTACCAATTTTCTTTGGGATTTTATGAGCTTTAGGTTCTATTTTCAAAGATTTATCAAGTCGGATACTGTATGTTATGAATAGTTTATATATTATAATTATATTATAAAGTACTAGCTGTGCCCGCGACTCCGACTCCGTCCGCGTGGAATAGTGACTTTGGGCAGCATTTTTTAAAAAATGTTAAGGGTGGACAACTCTTATCACTAAGGGGTATGAAAAATAGATGTTGACCGATTCTCAGACCTACTCAATATGCTCACAAAATTTCATGAGAATCGGTCAAGCCGTTTCGGAGGAGTACGGGAACAATCATTGTGACACGAGAATTTTATATATAAGATTTTCTATATTTGTGGTCTCTTTTTTATACGGTGATATATTGAAGTTTATATTTTTCAAGGTTTCATTTCTGTCAAGGGGTTTTTATTTAATTTAACATTCGTTGAATTAAAAATATCGCTGTCACCTTGTAAATCGCTATATCTATGTATCTATTATAAAATGATAGAAGTAGCAGATGTGCGCGCATCACGGCACTACTGGATAGATTTTAATAAAATTTTCTAAGTTTTATTTCTTAGACACTTGGCCCCTATCTAAAAAAAGTTATTGCGATCTTCATTTAATATAAAGTTTTAAGAAACAACTATTTTTATATGCACTACGTGTTCAGTGATGGCTGTTTTCTTGCCACGGTGAAGTGGGGCAAGCGCTGTAAGCGCGCATGTGTAGAAGAGGGGAAGTCTCTTCTACCCCTGCCTCATGACGAAAACTTTGCTAATATATCAAGCAACACGGACGAAGTCGCGGGTATCCGCTAGTCAACTATAAAATACTGATCTTTACAAAGAACTGTTTATAACGCACATTCTTCTTTTATTATTAGGCTCCAACTTCATATTCTGAAAAGAAGGTATTAAATAAAAATACAGTATATAATATCACAAATATATTTATTGTATTATTGTACAATTTTTACATAACACAGACGAAGTAAACTATCACTCTGAAATTTAGGAAACGCTCTACAATATATATGTATATAAATACAGAATTTCATTCGATTCAATTGTGCTGAAGATAAAAGATGAAATGTATTTTTCAATATTTAAAATGCGCATCTATGAATATAGAATAAAAAGAGTACACAAGTTTAACCTCACGCTTACCGCAGTCCAATAACTACAACTGACTTCATCAGTATAATTATGAAAAGAGCAAAGATATAGATAAATATATAACTAACAAGTATATATAAGATTTTTCTTACGTCATTTCCTTCAACAATATCTGATTGTAACCATTCACTTTTAAGTATTGTATCTATGTAACTGTACTATGGTGATTATATAAAAGATTGCATTTAAAAGAGGCCATTGTCGTCTGATACCTTAGTTTTGAAAGAAAAATCTCTCTTCCTCTTTCAGTGTCAATAATAGATGTTGATATTTTTGTCAACTCACTCCGTTTAAGAGTTAAGGCATTGATGTCAGAATTGCTCAGCGAGATACATGCTTCAGTATGTAAATGTATAGTGGTAAGTCATATTATTTAAATAAATATTTTTAGCTAGTAGCATGTAATGCTTAAAATACCCGCTTATAATATACATCCCGCACTTTCGAAATGCGGCCGTTATTTACTCCACTACCGAGCGTAGGTTCAAAATAATGTTTTTACATCCAGTTTACCTATGTACTCTTTGTTTTCTATGCCCGTGAAGAAGACAGCTGAATCTGTCACACATTTTGGTATAAAACAACTTCACACTATTATATTATAATATTTACATCACTTCATAATTCTCTTCTTCACACTTTTTAATTACGTTCAATACTTCATTTTTTACATTAAATATTATAAACATAATTTCAACTGAAACTAGAGACATGCGTAAATGTGTTTATGCATTCATTTATATGCTAAATAAATAATTTAACAATATATTACTTAGGATTTCATGTAGAAAATTTTGATTACAAAGAAAACATAATTAATATGGTAATAAAAGTGTTTACCGTAGCCCTTTTTAGTTTTAAATGTTTCATTTCATTTAAATACAAAATATAACCAGAGTCTGAGATTTAGTACTGTTATTGTTTCATTCATCCGATACTCTTGCATTTATGATGTATATACATATATAATTATGAAAGAAAAAATATGGAATACAGAATGAATGATAGATACATTTTATTTATGAGCGACCCTGGAAGGAATGGTAGATGACGCTGCCTTTGCCACCTGTCGAACTATAAAAAAATTTAAACGTTATGATCGGAAAGGTGATGAATAGATATGTGCGCAAGTGATTCTGACAAGAAAAACAAAAACAAAACTTACTAAATAGACCACAGCAATGAAAAATAAACACGTCAAGTACTTTCAATTACATCTGACTAGTTTTAGTTGAAAAATATATGATTTCTACATGGTAGTTATTATGCACAAAATATCTACTTATTTCATAAAATAGTATTAATCGGATTACTAAAAACGATTATAAAAACGAATACTAAAATCAAAATTTAAATTGACATTTATTATTTTCTAAATCATTATTGAACGAATAATAAATATTTGTTTAAATTTAAAGTAGATAGTGTATAATAAAATTATAAAACAACGCTTGAACTGTAATAATTTTGATGCATTTTTTGAAAACTTAAGAATTTAAAAAAAACAGATTAAACCAAAATGCAACATATGTACACAACTGTATGACTGTGTTTAGACAAATTATTTGCATTATATACCATTTATTTTGATACCCATTAAAGCTAATTTGTATTTCCTCAGAATGGAATAGGAGTGAATGTTTGTAGCAAATTATACACAGTTTATGTCAGAGTTTAAAAAGTAGGTTAGCTTTCCTGAACCAACTACTATTTAGTCCATTTACATACTTCGGAGCCTTAGAACTAACTTCGAGCGAAAGCGTGTTGCGTGCCTAGTTTGCCTTAAGGATAATCTTGTTTGTAAAAGGTAATTTTGTTTGGGCGCCATATTACAAGGGGTGTGCGCGAACAGAATTTCATGACGAATAAAGTAACTACAAAAAAATGATACCTTCTCTAGAAGACTTTCATTCACACTTCATCACACTTGGCAATTTAATAACATCCATATAACTCAATTCCTGACAAAATTGAAATCGAAAAGAATCAAAAAAGAAATCGTTTAGTAATAGTTCTTGCCGGCGGAGAGGACGGTTTCATACCAAATGTACTGCTGATGTTCAAAGCAAATCAAAAAAGTGGTGATTACCATAACAATATGAATGGAGAAAACTACATGAAATGGTCATCAACGCAATTAATTCCATTTTATTAAATTAAATTTTTTTTTAAGTTTTTTGTCAGACTACTTTTGGTGATCACTCACACAAATGCAAAGCTCAGCTTCATAACACAAATGCAAACCTCATGCACTATATATACTGTGTATTTAAAATACGAACGGTTCATAAACAGGTGAAAGAGGTCCGGAGGATTCCCCTCAATTAAAGCCGTTTCTTCTAGACATTTATAAGAGGTCAGCATTATTAAATTCGCCACTGTGTGTGAGTCTATTTTTATCGGTTTAATTTTCCAGAGAGAAAAAGCTACAGGCAAATAATTAGGACATTATAATAGGACAAATAAATAGGACATAGGAATAGGACTAAGTTTAGTGTTTAATTAGCGACTGCAGTATGATCACTCATGCCAGAAAAAAAAACCGTTGGTAATAATAGTAAATATACACTTAAAAAGTTAATAGCATATTTTCTTGCGAAGGATTTCGATTTTTGAACATAAGTGTAATCTTTATTTATCAGCGAAGAACAAGAAGAGGAAGTCACGTGACACTTGTCTGTCTCATACTGCATTTTTTATACTCTGTACAAAATGATACAAATTTCAATTTCTTTCCATTCCGTTTTGACGTAATTTATAGGAAGCTTTTAAAGTATTAGGGAGAAACGGCTGTTTTTATTTGGCAAAATGTCACCTTGTAGGCATGTTTTTACTTTTTTATTGTATCGTGTAAAATGTTTATAGATAGTAGATAAACTTATATTTCCAGATCTATTTGGGGTCTGATAACTGATTCATTTTATTCTTATTTAAATATAATATTATATAGTTAGATAAATAACATACTATTTTCACAACTTAAAATAACAGTTAAAAATAGCAAAGTAATTTTTATATTGTATACAGTGCCGTCTTTACCCGGGGGTTCAACGGGTGTGGGTAAGCCCGGGCGCAGTCCTGGGGCGCAAGCCGAGCGCTAGAAATGAATCATTAAAATTATATTGCGTTTTTTTGGTTGACAAGAGAGAGGGTGCAGGCTCTCCTCACCCCGGCGCAGAATATGTTTAAGACGGTGCTGATGGTATAGTCTTTTATAATACTGTATATAACAGTTATTGCTTGTTTCTGTAAATACACGTACACGATTGAACCTAATATAAAATTTCGCACAATTTACAACACATTAAAATATATAAATATTAAAAAGAATACATTTTTAATCATAAATTATAATTATTTGATTATGGCCCAATATTTGTTATGAGTGTGCATAAGGTCCGATATATAAAATTCATTAAAATAAATGTAAAATACAGTATAACGAACACCAAAACTTATGATTTAAAAGATCAATAAATACTCATGTCATTTGAATAATGAAACAAATTTAGTTTATTTAAAAATGCAAAGTTAAAATATATTCAATTATAGTAAAATATTAATTCATTTAAAAATATTTTGATATGTACATTGGATTTTATAGAATATTTCATACAAATAGATAATTTGATGGGATAGTTTTGTGCATTACTTAAAAAGTTACATCCTTTAGGATACGTCCTTTTTTATGTATTTCTCCCCAGTTGTATTGCTTTTACTTAGGAGTTTTACTACTGAGTTGTCGTATGACAATAGTTCTGTTCGTGTAGACAGCTTGTCGAGATGCCGCCATCTTATGCAATGAAGGACAAGAACAAAGATGGCGAATTTTCTATCTATGGGCGATAACAACCTGTGTTTTTGGTTTATTTTCTAAGATACCGTAACAACGTAAAAGGATCGTTTTATTCTTCTCCAAAGTCAGGGCTATAAAATTATTTATTTAATGAGTAAATAGTATGTATTATGACCATTAAATTACTATATTTCATAATATACATACTATATTTCATAATGGAAAAACTGACAAGTCGCACGCTTAATCATAAACTGACCTAACTCAAAAAACCTGTTTTTTTGGGAAATCGCAAAAAACGTTTTATCATTTACGACTTATCCCATATATTGACTTATAGCTAAATAGCAGTAACTCAGTGTGGGAAGAGATATAAAAATAAATCTTAGTTTATTGTCTCACTTTAGACCTAAATCGTAATCGGTCAGTTTATGATTAAGTGTGCAAAGTGTAAAATTAAGAAACTTACATTTCTAATCTACTTCAACTCAGTTCGTGTTATTTTATCGATTAAACCCAGAAAACAGTATTTACATCGTGAGCACTAATACATGTATTGTCGTATGTCTTTCCCTTCTTTCTTACTCTTGAAGCACTTATGCTGTACAAGACTATATTAAAATTCACGCTAAAAGCACAGGAAAAGTTCATTTTGCTATGAAAGGTTATATTGTGTATAAATTTTTAATTTGCACAATATATTATATTATAATAATAGTATTATTATATTATTAATTTGCAAAAGATAGTTGGTTGTAAGAAATATTAAATAAATAAATAACTACAAATGTCGGAAATCATTATGAAGTAAATGAACTTTTCCCGTATTGATTTTAAATGCTATTTAAGTTTGAAATGACATACCTTGGACCATTCAGCTTATGATTTAAAAGATTTACCATCATATTTACATGAGATATGATTATTTTGCGAGAATGTTATTATTATAAAAAAAACTGCTATTATTATGACTTTATAAAACTTATAATAGATTTAGTATTTAAGTAAAAATGGATATTCAAAATTATTAAATCAAATAATCCTGTCAAAGATATGTTTGTTTACTTTAGATTTTTCTATATAAAATTTTCTATATATATAAAATTATACAGGGTCAAATTATTTATGTCATAAATATTATTAAGAGTCAAACTCAGCTCAATAATACATAAATATAGAGTATTAAAATATATGACGTTAGCCACTATAGTTGAAAGTAGGCTTGGACAAGTAATTTTTTTTTCTATTTTAGATTGCATATGAAAATAAGTTAGGATCAATAAACGGTTTAGTAAAGAGCACTAATTTTAATAATTATGAAGAGTTTACAACATATTTCATATTTCGTTTATATTTTAAATTTATTAATAGTATTTGGTGTTCAATTCTCTACATAATACTTTACACAATTCAGTCAAATAACACGTATCAAGCTGGATTAATAATCTTCTTTGGATGTTACAGCGAGGTGGTAACCTACGATTGAATTAATTGTAGATTTCATTCATCAACGTCTTAGTAAGTGTTAAAACCTGCGTGTTTTGTATATTTATATAATCAAAGCACTGGCATGTTTTAAAAGTATACTTTAAAAATATTCTAGTGACTTTTACATCGTAACTTGTTTTTTCATTCTACTTCTGTCATGTCTTGTTAAAATAAACTCTTGTTAATCGGCATCTTACAAATTTATTTATTTTAAAGAATTGCTTCATATACAGCAATTCTTTTCGGGACTCTGCCACTACAGGTTATGGGCCCAGGCTTAGCAAGATGAGTGAATCTCCATCGTCTACACCACACTGTTTTCAGACTGCCTCAAGCATGTCTCCACTAGTGGTCAGTAGCAGCACACCTAGTTTCACAAAGCTTCAAGGTAGCAGCAACTACGCAACGTGGAGTTTCGCAATGCAAATGTATTTAATAGATGCAGAGCTTTGGGACTGCGTAATTTCGACCGCTGATGAAGAGTCTGATGAATTTCAACGCAAGGACGCAAAAGCAAGGTCAAAAATCTGTTTAAACCTAAGTGAGCACCTTTACCCCGTAGTCATGGCAGCAAAAACATCAAAAGAAACTTGGAACCGACTCCGGGAGTGCTATGCTGACAGTGGATTAACACGGCGCTTAAAACTCATGAAGAAATTGCTCAATATCCAACTTGAAACCTACTCGAATGTAGAAGCCTACGTAAATGACATACGTCACATTCAGCAGCAGCTGATCGCAATTCATGCCGGCCTCGACGATGAACTTGTTGGTTTGATTATGCTAGCAGGACTTCCTGACACCTACAGCCCGATGGTGATGGCTATAGAACACTCCGGCACTAAAGTGACTATGGACGCAATCGCATCAATCTTGCTTAAAGAAGAATGTCGAGATGCAACAGCCACGTCTAGTTCTTTATTATCTAGTGTATCCGTGTCTAATAATAATGTAGTTAAATGCAATTATTGCAAAAAGATAGGCCATCAAATGTACCAGTGTAGAAAGCTTCTCAACCGAAAAAAGTCACCAGCATCATTATCAGCACCATCAGCGACACCTTCATCATTGTTACCATCTCATTCATGTAATAACATGTCTGATATTACACTTTTATCTGGCTTTAATCATAATCTTCCTACAGGCATCCCTATCCCTTCACCTTGTACCTCAACCGAATGGTACATTGACTCTGGTGCTACAACACATATGAGTAACAAGAGTGATTGGTTCCTGGACATGAAGCAAGAGTCTAAACCAGTCACTATGGCCAATGGTCAGAAAATTCAGAGTGAAGGAAAAGGTACAATTTCTGTAAATGTTTCTGATAGGATTAAGCAAATTACTGATGTATTATACGTTCCAAATTTAGCAACAAATTTGCTTTCAGTACACTGCTTGATTCAAAAAGGATTCATAGTAGTGTTTTCCGAGAAAGGTGCCTCGATTCTTTTGAAGGATAGCTGTAAAATAACTGGCACTGTTGTTGCAACAGCGTCAAATTTTAATAGTCTATACAAATTAGATACGGTAGATTATAAAGCCAATCTGATACAACCAACAGCGTCAAATTTTAATGGTCTATACAAATTAGATACGGTAGATTATAAAGCCAATCTGATACAACCAACAGCGTCTGCTTTACTATGGCATAGACGTCTTGGCCACCTACACCCTAAAGCCCTGAATATTTTAAAAAATAATGCCATTGGTATAGACTATACAAGTTCTTCATTCAGAGAATTGAGTGAAACCTGCTTGCCGTGCCTACAAGGTAAATTGTCAAAGCGACCATTCAAAAAATCACAAAGTAGGTCTAATGCCAAATTGGAACTGGTGCATACAGACCTCTGCGGGCCGATGAGTACTCCTTCGTGGGGTGAAGCGCTTTACCTACTAACTTTTACAGACGATTTTACTCGTAAGACTTTTGGCTACCTGCTAAAATCGAAAAATGAAGTCTTCTGTAAATTTGTTGAATTTAAAAGCTTTGTGGAGAATCAAACGGGTCTAAAAATTAAAACTTTGCGCTCGGACAATGGCAAAGAGTTCTTGAATCATAATATGACTTATTTCCTAAAAAAGAATGGAATTGTTCATCAAACGACAGTGCCTTATACTCCGGAGCAAAACGGAGTATCAGAACGTGTTAACAGAACTGTTGTCGAAAAAGCAAGATCAATGCTCCAAGATTCTGGTCTACCACGTGCATATTGGGGAGAAGCGGTTTCCACAGCGATATATCTCAAGAATCTCTCTCCAACCCAAGCGTTAAACAATAAAATCCCGGAAGAAATGTGGACTGGAAAGAAGGTGGATTTAAGTCACTTGCGAGTTTTCGGCTGTGAAGCGCATGTTTTGGTCCCAAAAGAGAAGCGCAAGAAACTCGACTCCAAGACTCAAGCCTGTATCTTTGTTGGCTACTCAGCAGATACAAAAGGGTATCGTCTTATTAATCCTCAGAATCCAAGGAACGTTGTAATTGCCAGAGACGTTGTCTTTGTCGAAAACAAACAGCCATCTGGCGAATATGGTAAAGAGGAACCAATGAATACTTCAATCCCACAATCTGAATTATTTCAAATTCCTTCACCAGTTACCCAAAATCTTCCGTCTACATCGAACATGCAACTTACTGAAGAACACACAGAATCTTCTACTGAAGGAGATGCAGATCCTCCTTACCAAGTACCACTTGCTTCTCATTCAGAATCCAAAATATTGGTTGACAGTCCTGAAGATCTTACTGCACGAAGATACCCTCTTCGAAACCGCCAAGCTCCAGTTAGATATTCGGACTCAGAATATGCAAACCTAATTAGCGCTGATTGTGAGCCACAGACCTACAAACAAGCTCTGGAAGATTGTTATAGTCAAAACTGGCTGAATGCTATGCAGTGTGAGTATGATTCGCTGCAAAAGCATGGAACGTGGATCCTTGTAGATAGACCTCCAAATAGAAAAGTGATTAAATGTAAATGGGTTTACAAAGTCAAAAGGGATACGAATGGGGATATAGTTAAATATAAGGCAAGGCTTGTTGCTAAGGGATTCACACAAATCTATGGTGTGGATTATGGTGAAACTTTTGCTCCGGTTACTAGACTATCGTCAATCCGGCTTTTAGTAGCTTATGCAGCGAAACTTAATTTAGTTATTGACCACTTAGACGTTGAGACAGCATTCTTGAACGGCGATTTAGAGGAAGAAATATTCATGGAGCAGCCCGAAGGCTTTACCAATAGCAAATCCAAAGTGTGTCTTCTTAAGAAATCCCTCTACGGTCTTAAGCAAGCTCCGCGACAATGGAATAAAAAACTTTGTGAGACTATGGACAAACTTTTATTTAAACGTTCTGAGAAAGAACACTGCATATACTACAAGCACAAAGATACTAAGTTACTTATAGTAGCTGTATTTGTAGATGATTTCTTTATATTCAGCAATGATAGGGACATGAAGGAAGAATTCAAAGTCGAATTAAGAAAATCATTTACAATCAAAGATTTAGGTCCCCTAAAAGACTGTCTGGGCATGAGAGTGACAAGAAAAGGTAATTCTCTGTCGCTTGACCAAACAAGGTATATTGAGAAATTGATCGAAAAATTTGGGATGAGTGATGCTATCCCAATATCCACTCCTATGGAGCCGGGTACAAAACTTGTCTGGCCAAACCCGATTGATGAAAAGCCGGAATTACCATACCAGCAGCTCATTGGGTCTTTAATGTACCTTGCGATTGGTACGAGACCTGATATAGCTCACTCAGTATCTGTTTTGAGCCAATTCAACGTACATTACGGGGAGGTACACTGGAGAGCTGCCAAACGTGTGCTTCGTTATCTGAAAGCCACAAAAGACAAAAAGCTCACATATAATTGCACTGGTGATGGGATTGGATACGCTGATGCCGATTACGCAAGTAATCTGATAGATCGACGATCCTATACAGGGTATGTGTTTCAGATGAGTGGTTCATCAATATCGTGGGAGTCACGCAAACAGAGAACTGTAGCTCAATCTACAACAGAAGCGGAGTACATGGCTCTTGGTGACGCCTGCAAGGAAGCTCTTTACATTCGATCACTGATTAAAGACATATTCAAATCATCGTTACCTTTAACAATAATGTGCGATAATCAAAGTGCCATCTCACTCACTAAAAACAACACACATCACTCTCGCACCAAGCACATTGATATTCGACATCATTTCATTCGTGAGTGCATCTCCACCAATCAAGTCGACATTAAATTCATTCCATCTACTCTTCAAACAGCAGACATTCTCACTAAGCCATTGCCTAAATTGAGACACTATGAATGCCTGGCCTCTTTAGGGATAATATGATGTTACCTTTTTTAAAATGAATTTATTGTTTCTGTAAAATATTTTACTATATATCCTAGAGATAGGAAGAGTGATGTGTTAACTTTTAATTGTTTATATACTTGTGAATGTTAGTGCTTTAATTACGGGGAGGTGTTAAAACCTGCGTGTTTTGTATATTTATATAATCAAAGCACTGGCATGTTTTAAAAGTATACTTTAAAAATATTCTAGTGACTTTTACATCGTAACTTGTTTTTTCATTCTACTTCTGTCATGTCTTGTTAAAATAAACTCTTGTTAATCGGCATCTTACAAATTTATTTATTTTAAAGAATTGCTTCATATACAGCAATTCTTTTCGGGACTCTGCCACTACAGTAAGTATTAAAATAGTAAATTTAAATGGCTTTTATAATATGTAATTCATCCAGATTACTTCTTGTGATCACAGAATGTCGGAGCCAAGTCACTATTGCGTATCTTTAAACCCTGTTTTTATCTTTTCATGTACAAAGAGACACATGTAAATTGGGTAGATTTTTTTTATTGCCGTAGGTCAGCAGACAGGCTGACGGCCCACTTAGAATTTAGCAGTATCGTCGCCTATGGCTGTTCGCAACGCCAGTGGCATCGCCAACATGCTACCGTCCCATAAGGGTACAGAAACTTGGGTCACTACTGCCGGAACACAACACAAGGTTATTCATTATGGCGACATACTTAAGACCGAAGGCGATCGCCATCCAGACGGGCTTGGGGCCCTACCACGTAGCTAGGGGTTGTTTTGTCGCCTTTTACGACAGGCCGACCCCGGCCGCAGAGGTCAGTATTATTTCTCCGTCCCTGCACGGATGTAAGAACTGTCTTTTAGCATTACATCTCCGAAAGGATTATTTGACTTGTAACCATTCCATTACCATTTGGATGAAATAGGGTTATCTTGATCTAGTCTGGGACCACTTTCACTTTATGGCTTACCTTAGAGGACCATAGAGTAAATGTGTAAAAAATATATTTATTTAAAGATGAAGCACAGATGAAGAGATAGTTTGACAGTTGTTGTGAAATATTTTCAGTAATACCTTAGCACATGGTCTCAGGCCGTGCAGGTGTGGGCGGTTGGGGTTGCTGCGGGGGCTGCTCGGCCGAGCGCTGGCGCGGCAGCTGCGACGAGTCCAGCACGATGGAGGGCCGCGGCGGCGGGTTCTCGCTCACCATGTGGGACAGCGATAGATCGCTCGACGCGTTTGTATCACCTATGTGGTATGAATTCGTCACAGTTACGTAAACTAGGCTGAGGTAGCCTATCACGATCTTAAATTTTTATTTTATAACGCAATTCAACTCCTGTCAGCACAACAAATAGGAAAATCGGTTAAGTAGCATTAACATATTAAATTATTTGATTTATTACGTATTACTATTAAAATTGTTAGAAGAATAAAGAAGATATGTAAGTAATACCTGATGGCTGCCTGGGAACTGGTAACAGCACATCCGCACAGGCGTCATCACTCTTGGTGATGAGAGGTTGAAGCGGAGAGGGCAACTCGCGGCTGTCGATGGCTGACGATCTTTGTAGCGAATGCCTACGAACGAAATGTGTCGTCTATTAAGATATATGTAACATAATAATATTTCTGCATTTATTTTAGTTGAATAATCTTCTTATTATTTAACCTTGATTTTCTTTCACATAGGATACATTCAAAACTTTCAGTTTGAAGTGAAGTCCGGGACATGCAACTATAAATAAATAAATAATACACAGCGCCGTCTAGCCCCAAAGTACTCTAATCAATGTTTAACTGAAAACAATCAGTTTCCCTGGTTTCTTTATGAAATTTGAAATAGCATAGTGTTAAAACTTTTTCATAATAAGCATGGGGTTAGTAACATAAAACGAAAATTTCATCAGCTTTTTCATTCAATTAAATCTTAAAAAAATAAAAATGTACACACATACTCACACGCAAACACGTACGCACGCACAAGAATACGCACACATATACACACTTAACTGATATACATGGATATACTTCACTTTCATAAATTAGTATTGTAATATTTGATAACAGGTCCCAACAACTATTTATGTTACAATCGTTTGTATATTACATAAATAAATATTCAAATTCATTTATTTGTTTGAACAAGAGTAAAATAATGCACATATGTTACATATAAATGGTACCTGTTCTGCCCAAAAGGCGTACAAATATTATTCAGATAATTACAATCAATCATCAGTCACTTATCTTTATATATATAGTCCTATCTCCAGTCTTAAAATTATATAAAAAAAATGTCCAGACACATTACCAACAAATACAAATAACAATAATCAAATAAAACAGTCAATAATAATAAAAAAAGCTTGATTCATGACTTTACAATTAAATACAATATTATGGTATACATAGACAACACATAAGCATTTTTATATTTCTCTTTAATATTAATTATTACCTTTGGTGAGGCAGCCTGCGGTCGACAGTAAGCAGCGAGGAGGTCTGTGGCGGCTCAGCCCTGTTCACGCACACGCTGATACTGATGCCACTCACCTCCACCCCCTCGACCTCACCCTCTCCTTCACCTACCTCCTCCTCATCATATCTGTGTAATACAGACCGTATTTTAAGTCTGTAATTGCAATACCAACTTTAACTTAAGAGGTAATAAAGTTTATTATTCAGCTATAGGCCTGTTTGCAGCGATGGATGAAGCACTTCACTCTTCAGTCTTCTTTCAGCATATGTAAGCGTTCAACAGCATTATGTACAACACAGACACAAAACAGTTATATAAATTTTAACATATTAGTTTAAATTGACGCAAGAACTGGTTTAGAGGCCACGAGAGTAGCCTTGGATAATCTGGACATTGTTTTAGTGCAGTGATCGGCAACCCATCATCATTATCATCATACAAAAGAGCCAAATATAGATAATATACAATTGAAATTTATTCAATGCGCCATGTTTTTCACATATGCTTTGCTTTAGTAGGAGACATTATAACAGAAATAATTATAGATAATAAGTAATGTTACATTCTGACAAGAAAATAGAAAATAATTAGTAGATATAATGGGACTGACATGTTAAAAAAAGAACAAAGTCCCTTAAAAAATAAAGAATTAAATATTCTATACCTGGACTAAAGATTTCATGGATGAGCCGTAGTTGAGGATTCAAAAAGCAGCATACGGCTCGCGAGCCGCGGATTGCCGACCACTGGTCTAGTGGACTAACGCGTCTTTCTAATAGTATTTATTAAATAAAACTGTATGTATTTACTATATAAAAACTATTTTACACTTACCGCCGCTGAATCAAGTTCTCCATGATAATATAGTCATCTTCTTCAGCTCCTCGCAAATGCTCCTTCTCCATGAAGAGCGCGAATTCAGGGTTGGACATTTCGCTGGCGTGTCTCCTGCGCACGGAGGGGGAAGCCGCTCGGGCTGGTGACAGCAGGCGTGCCGATGTTATCGGAGTCCTAGACACAAAATGAAATATTTATATTTAAAATGTAATTTTTGTAACACACACACACACACACACAAAACTTAATTAATATAAGACGTTTGTATTATATGTTTTGTTTTTGCTTCAATCTGTGTGGGTTACTTTTGAACGACTAAAAATATAGGTCGGTTCCTAGTTTGAGATTTAGGGATCACTCATACTTTCGTACTCAATTATAGCTAGAAGCATATTTTCTAGTTATATTAGTCATATTACATTTACAAAGATGTCGATTTGAAGCCCGGACTTCCCTCTCTACTAAAGAAAGTTATTGCTAAAGTACGTAGCTAGTACGGGTCTTTTCTACTTTAATAACAAATAATAATTATAATTACACAATAATTAAGAAATAGTAAAAAATATACTTAAAGAAAAGGATATATAAAATTTTAACTAGCGATTACAAATAATATTAAGTTAAGCCTTACCTGGGCGTATGAGGGGGAGAAAAGAGGCCGTAAGCATTTTCGAGCTCATCCGTAATGCTGGTGTACTCGTGCATGGCCAGCAGAAGTGACTTGGGCGCGCCGCCCACGCGCCCTCTCGTTTTCAACGCCGCTGCACCACCAGTGGCTATGCGATACATTTACATTGTAAGTTAATAAGTAAGCTTCATTCTTTAGAGCTTAGTTCATAGAAGCTTTTATGTCTAGTTTTAAGAAGTGCCTTATGTGACTAGGGTCGTAAATGAGTCCTCGCAGTCGAGGTGACACTGAAAAGCCGTGCTGTGTCAATTTACTTTGATGCAGCAATTTAATGAGCTGTTGACCCCTCTTTTGTTACTAATTGCTGCAGTTTACTATAATAATGTTTAAGTCTGTAAACCACATAAATACTTTTTATTTCTTTCTTTTCCTTTCAGTTGTGGCCGAAATTTTAATTTTGGTATTTAAGGCATGCTTGTCATAGATAAGAAACTGGAGGCCATCAAATTGTCAATAAAAAAAGTAACTCTTTGGAATTTAAATTAAAAATCTAGGTTTTTTTATTGCTGTAGGACAGCAGACAGGCTGACGGTCCGCTAGAATTTAGCAGTTACCGTCGCCTATGGGTGTTTGCAACGCCAATGGTATCGCCGGAACACAACACAAGGTTATTATGGCGGCATACTTAAGACCAATGGTGGTCGCCATCCAGACGGGCTTGAGGCCCTACCACGTAGCTGGGGTGGGTTGTTTTGTCGCCTTTTACGACAGGCCGACCCCGGCCGCAGAGGTTAGTATTCTTTCTCCGCCCCTGCACGGATAGAAATGCCATTACGGTATATGCCATTATCGCTAAGCGCATAACAATAATAAAATTTAGAAAACGTTTTATTTTTTTATTGAAGGTCTTACCAGTAATAGAGTTATGAACTGAGCCAGCATCCACAGCAGAATTGTCAGGCTCGGAATGCGTTTGACTGTGTTGCCTTCGGGGCGCCAAATGCTGCGTCGAATGGTGCCCGCCCATTCCACAGTCATTGCCTCCCTCTGAACGCCTGTTTCATACGATAATTATTAAGCATTAGTTTTCTTTTTATTACACTTTTAAATCTTCATATCAGAAAGGCGTCAAGGTTAAAGTTAGGTGTCAAAATGGTGAAAGATTTATAGAATTGCTATAAAATAGTATTAGAATCCGAAAAATGTGTTATCCTTACCATTTTTTAATTGGTTGAAAAGTCAATTTGTTTCTAATATCGTTATTGAATCAACCAATAAACTGCTAACACGGATATTAAAATGACGTTCAAAATTTTCTTAAAGTTATCGAAAACGAACTTGTCATTAATGCTACCAACTTATCATTTTTAATTCGTTCAATTATCAAAATCCTGGCATTTGGCAAATATTACTTTCGTTTTATTGATAACTTTTATAATGATTCAAACACAGAAAGGAGTGTTTCTTATAATTATAAGTGTGAGCGAGCTAGGAGCATTTGTTTAGGTCATTAGTCGGCAACCTTGTCATCCAAAAGGGCCAAATATAGATAATATTTTTTTTACATATGCTTTGCTTTTAGTAAGAGACATTTTTAAGGAAATAATTATAGATAATAACTAAAATTTCGTGTCTGGACTAAATATTTTGCGGAAGAGCCGTAGCCGGGGAGTCAAATAGCTGCATGCGACTCGTAAGCCGCGTTTTGCCGAATCGTAGTCGGTGTGGGCGGGCGATGTTTACGACATTTAACATAAGATAAGAAGGTACACAGTCATTTACTAATCAGCATACGGCTTAATTGCTATACTCGTTAGTGCTCCAAAAGAAAATTTATCGTGAAAAAAATGCAACGCTAATCATAATTGTATATAATGATAAGTTTTTATTTTTATTTTATTTTTAACAAGTGAAGCATATTTCAATATTAAGTGTTGTCAATAAATCAATAGCCTAAAATGTTAGGCTGTTTACTTCTCTTATAATAATAATGTAATAAAAATTATATACGAGTATGTAAATATTAGTATTTTTGAGTAGACTTAAAAGATTACAGTGATTAAAAAGATCGCGGTAAATGCTACGTATTGGAAATAAGTGAAATCCAATTTAAAAAAGAGAAATTCAGATATTATGTGAAGTATAAATATAAATGTTGATAGTAACTATTCAATCTTTTTTTAATTCGCTGAATATAACATTAGTATTCAGTAAACGACTTAAAAAGTATTCAAAGAAAGATTAGTAACAATCAAGATGCATTATGTTTTAGTGATACTCAATTTCAAGGAAGGATAGACGACAGAAGTTGAGTATTATTAAAATTACGAAAAAAATCGTATCTGCTATAGTTCTCATTGATGCATACCAAAACATGTTATCTTTAAGTGCTTGTTAATACTACAGTTATTAAGTGTGTATAAAACTAAATAGTGTGATTTCATAGTGATTATTATCATTAATTAATTATTAACATTTAGCCACTACGTCTAGCTACAATGCTATTTACAAGCTAAGCCAATCGTCAACGAGTCATTTGACTTACTGTTTCCACAACCGTCTTCTAACAGATGCAAGAAGATAACAAAAAATAACAAAATTAAAATTTGACGTGATGACAATTTTTAAAACTAGGATTATGCCGAATTAGTTTTGAATGGATAACATATAACACAATTATGGAAAATTTAAGTGATAATGTATATAAAAATGTCCAAAATAAACCATAACATCACATGCTTCACAAATTGTTTTAAGAATTTATGTTTCAATGATTTAAAGACATTTTTCGAATGGAAACGAGAAACACGTTAATCATAAATAAATCGATTCAACAATTTTTGACATTTAAGACATTATTAAATTACACATTTCATTTAAGTTCAATTTATAATGCATTAGATTTTGCGAATTTTTTTTTACAGTTTAACTATTTGCACTTTGAATATTTATTAAATTAAACTTTAACAATTGTAGCAGCACGTGAAATGCGATAAAACAATAAACTAAAACTATCAACTAAACGATTGGTCGATAGAGAGACTTTTAAGAAATTACCTTCTTGTGTTCGCAGTTCGCCTCGTGGCGCCGGATGTGGTACGCGGACGTAAGTTGTGCAAATCACTTGGCATCTCGCGTACTTCCGGTAAAAAGGCGTCATCTGTTGTTGATGGTACTATATACAAATAATGAGTTACTTGTTTCTTATTCTTCTTCTACTAGTATCTATCAATTTTAACACTGTAATTTAATTTCAGTATACTAACAAAATAATGACTATAAATAATGACTTTAGTTAGTTTTATTAAAATTGAGCTACTAACTGTTCCATATTAACTATTATGGGAAATATCTAAAATAAAATAGACGTATTACTACTAAAGCAGTTCATCTACGTGTAAGGATGGTTTCCAAACAAACCTTTTTTCTCATCACTTGGTTCCGTCCTATTGCTGTCGGAAGACTTCTGCCTCGCAGGCGCAACGGGTGCCTGAGGTCTGATCACGGTCACGTCAAGTCCTGCCACACTTCCCCCTGACGATGTCGACATGGAATCGGCCTCCACCTCTTTCTCCACGGCAACCTCTGGACCTGACTGCGGCATTTCATCCTGTATAATGGGGAAACTTTCTAAGGTTTGCAGTTTTTAATAACACATTTAAGGCTCATATAACTGGTGTGTGCATTGACTATACAGAGTGTTCAAAATATGAAAAGGCATATCAGTATTAAGTTTCTGAAAAATACCACTATTAATATTATACAATTCAATTTACATAATAACGTGCGAACTGAAATAATTTTCAGTTCTATAATTATAAATCTAACTGATGTTAGATTTAAACTTCATAGAAATAATTTGTTAAAAAAACTGATGTTATCATCCATTTTATATAATGGTATTTTAGTTTGAAAGAGCTGTCGTTGTAGTTGATCTACCAATAATTTTATTTCCTTTTTTCCATTCATTCTGTTTATTTAAAAACTAAGGTAATTTTGGTTTTTACTTGGAAAAATTACAACAATGTGAAAAAATTTAGAAAGCGAATATAACACCATAAACCAGATGAAAACGTATATTTTAATTAAAATTTATTTGACGTGCAAACAAAGAGGCTCTAAGGAAAATTAATGTATTGCGATTTTCGCAACATAATAAGTTGCAGTATAGTTTGCTTTATTAATTTAATACCACTAGGCAAGGCTAGAAAAGTAAAACGTCCAGTCGTCCACCAACAAATATTAGCCATAAATAAATATTTATCATCACGAATAGCTAGTTATATAAAGAAAATTAAGAGGTGACGTTATTTTAAATAATAACTCCTCAAAGAAGTTAATTTTGAATAAGCTTTCATATTTTATATAAAAACTGCGGTCCAAGGGGATTCCAGAGGCCTATATTAACATTATCCGAGACATGCACCGCGATTCCGATTCCGTGGTTCGGACCGCTGTTGGTGACACAAAATCCTTCCCCATCACCGTCGGAGTGTACCATGGATCCGTCCTTAGTCCAATTCTATTTAGCGTGGTATTAGACGTATTATCAGACAGCATCAGAAACTCACATGTGCAGCCTCCGTGGCTGCTCATGTATGCTGATGATATCGCGCTGGCTGATTCGGACAGGGGTAGGCTGGTGTGACGCGTGAAGGCGTGGAAGGAATCGCTTGAGAACGGTGGTCTAAAGTTCATTGTGGCGAAGACTGAGTATTTGGCCTGTAACTCCACAGATCCTACACCCGTACGCATAGGCGGCGACACGGTCGAGCGCACGGATCAAGTGAAATACCTGGGATCTGTATTTCACGCGTTTGGTGACATCGATTACGACGTCAAGGCACGCATTGCTGCCGCGTGAACCAAATGGCGTGAGGTAACTGGTGTCATTTGTGACCCCGAGATGCCGGTAAAGTTGGAGGGACAGGTCTATAAGACCATCATTAGGCCTGTCCTCTTATACGGCTGTGAAGTGTGGCCGGTGTTAGAGCGACACAAGCAAGAACTGCATGTCACGGAGATGAATATGTTGCGGTGGATGTGTGGAGTGACGCGGAAGGACCGAGTTAGGAACTCCCGCAATTGCGGCAGTCTTCATGTCCGTGACATTGCGGATAAATTGCAAAAGTGTTACGGCAACCGGATGCTTACGTGGGAAACAAATATCTGACCATGGCGCCTCCACCGAGCCCCGGCAGGAGGGGTAGATCCAAAAAATGCTGGCTTGACGTCATAAGGGGTGATATGCGTGCCAATGCGCTCACTACCAGTGATGCTGAAGACCGTACGAAGTGGATTAGAAAAAGTCGGAAAGATCTCGGGCACCGAAACGGAAGTTTCGGTTGCAACCGGCATACGGCGCTTAGATGATGACGATGATGATTTTATATAAAAACTAGTGTATAAAATTTTTTATACTTAAATGTATAACAAAAGTAAAAACATTAGTTCAGAATTCTTCCTTTAGCGATTATCTTGGAAAGTTTTCTATTAGTTAAAACTTCTCCAATTACATGAGTGTCCATAGTGGTGGACGATTGGAAAACTTTTGCACGGTCTAAGTAAAAGAAACAAAATTTCGGAATGATAAAGATATAACTATCATAAAATATATATAATATATACATACAAATTTTCGTTAAACGGGATTATAGGTAAAACCAAAAACTTTATTATTTAGTTCAAACAGCTCCACTAATTCTAGGTTTGAGGAATCAATATTCCTTGTAAAAATTATGCATAAATTACGTATAGTTTAGAAAAAGTACGGCACTAGTTTTGACCTGTGATAACACTCTTTACTATGCTTCGGGCAATGAGGTTGCTTTGGATTTAACCATTTGGTTGCTAACACGTTTGACATCCTCACTCTCAACTATTTTGCAAATTTAAGTCGTAATTATTAGATCATTGTATAAAAGTATATGAATGTAATAAAAAAATTAATTACATGACGACGCTGTTGACATTTTATCAATAACCCTATATAGCGAATATTAAATTAATGACAAAAATTAAAAGTTAAATTACAAGCAACAATAAAACAAAATAACTAGCGACACTCAATTAAATTTATATGGTGATAACGTGCAATGTACAAAATAGAAGCAGACTTAAAATTGCATTTAACCTGCTGTTGTTCCACACGACACATTTGCTAGAAATAAGAATAATTACTTTAAATATAAATTTATATAATTGCATTAATTTTCCTATAAACTTTATGTAATTGCATTATAATTTAACCTCTTTTTAGTACTGCTCGAACAAGCTTGTGTTATGTAATTGTACATTAAAGCCAAAATTAAAAATGTGTTAATAATTTTAATATCCTGTCTCTAATCTCTAAAAATAGTAAAAGACAGGGAATAGAAGATATTTTTGTTATTTATGATTCTGTATCAAAAATAACATACTGTACATAAACTTTCCAAAACCGAATAATGTGTTTCATAACTGTAAACAAAAAACTTTTTGTAAACAAGTCCGCACCGCACGTATTCCGAAACAAACTTTCGAAGTAAACCTTGCAGTAAAGTTTTGTTTCTAATTATATTATTCAATTTCTATTTCAATTTCTATGTAAGTAATAATATAAGCTTTGAAATTAGTTAATATTTATGATTTAAATTATACAATATAAATTTAAAAGTTTTCTTGTGTTTAGCCTATTAAAATATTAATATATTTTTAAGAAATAATTATTTAAATGTCTAACTGTTTAGAAGAAATTCTAAAAACAAAAAAAATTGCTAATTTTAATTGAATAATATCCGGATGACCGAGCTTTGCTCCGTTTATTTTTTTATAAATTGTGTTTTTTGGAAATTAACAATTGATTTTCTTAGTCTAACCTCCTCAAAGCAAACACTCATTGACTTCTTGTTACTTAACAACGCCATCTGCTGGAATAGCTTTAGTGTTGTGTCGTTAAAGCAATTTAAAAAAAATAGTATTATTATTCGCCGATAGATGTCAGGAAGAGTAATTTTTCAGTTTAAATTATTCGCCGATAGATGTAAGAAAGAGTCACATTTTTGTTATTTTTCTTCCAATAAAAAAAAGCGAATAAAATGACATTTTCTAGAAATGATTCCTAGCTAGATCGATTTATCGCCCCCGAAACCCCCAGTATACTAAACTTCATGAAAATTGTTGGAGCCGATTCCGACATTACAATTATATAAGTATATATATACAAGAATTGCTCGTTTAAAGATATAGGATTAAAATCCGCTGACAATATACTATCTTAATTGGAACGAATTAAAATATTTGACCTAATTTTCGAATAGAGGTATTTAGCGATTAAATTCAGAAATTACTAAAAATTAAAAAATTTAATGTTCTATAGTCCAAAAACACATTTTGATTTTTTTTTATAAAAATATGACAATTTATTTATTGATTCTATTCAAGATTATAAAGGATTTTACTGATCATCGAGAGTTTCTTTTGATCATTGTGATACTTATAGTAATTTTCAAAAAATGGCGCAGTTTCAAAAAGCACTTGTATTACTCTATTATAAATAATTGTATTGTGTAAATTGTTCGAGCAGTACCGCAGATACAAATCAAATAGAAGTGCTTACATCGGAGGGCTGCGAGGCTTGCTCGTCCTCCTCCTGAACCGGGCGCACCGCGAATCGGGCCGCGCCAGTGTCGCTGTCCGACAGCACCTGCCGTGTGGACATGTCAGAGGAATTCACCTTTGTCTATGGCGTAAAACGGATCATCCATAAATCAAAGCTAACAGAATAGCATATTTCTTTCGTAACTAATATTACTTGTCATATTTCAGCGCAGTAAAATTATTTGTGTTAAATAAAAATATTGTTACCAATTAATTTAGGCTATATTATCTGAAAGGTAATTATTGGAAATAACAAACAGTTATTGCAAGGTGAGCCAATATCCAAATCTGTATTCATGACAGTCTAGTAGATATCCACTAATTCGAGTAACAAAGGCATTACTCACATAATTTCCTGTTACACCGTTTACATAGACAAAGGTAAATATAATATAAAGAACACATCTAGTCCGCCGTACTTGGTAATTCTATGTAACATAATTATTCAATTAATTTACCTGTTTTGAAATCAAATTACAAGTGGATTGGAGTAATAATGATAGCAAATTAATTGGAATTAAATATTCAATGTGATCAGTTTACATTAAGTCCTGTAATAATTAGTAGAGCAATCATGTTTCGATACTTTGCTCCTTGCCCATGGAAAATTATGACTGAATTCTATATTGTGTATAGAAATTACTAAATTTAATTATTTTATTTTAATGTTGATATGTGTGCATTTTATTCATACTACTCAAAGTTATTTAAATTACATAACAATTGTAAATTTACATGATTATTTAATTATTTATTACTCCACACATCCCTCTCAGAATTCGTATATCCACAGCAGATAACATCGTTTCATCCCCCCCTCCCATCCCCATCCCCAAAGGGCCCAGCATTCTGATCGATAGAATTCGATGCAATCAACTTTTTTTTATTGCTGTAGGACAGCAGACAGGCTGACGGTCCGCTTAGAATTTAGCAGTTACCGTCGCCTATGAGTGTTTGCAACGCCAGTGGCATCGCGAACACCCTGCTGTCCCATAAGGGTAGAGGAACTTGGGTCACTAATGCCGGAACACAACACAACGTTATTATGGCGGCATACTTAAGACGAAAGGTGGTCGCCATCCAGACGGGATTGAGGCCCTACCACGTAGCTAGGGTGGGTTGTTTTGTCACCTTTTACGACCCCGACCCCGGCCGACCGCAGCCGCAGAGATTAGTATTCTTTCTCCGCCCCTGCACAGATAAAGAAGACTTATGCCTTTTACCTTTCAGTGGCATTCGTGAGTCACAAATTGTCGCCATTTCACCCATCCTGCATTCACTCTACTTCATATTTCATTTTAATATCTCATCTGTGTGGTATGTGTGTAATTTGATTTGTTGCTGTGTAAAGGTGTGGTTCTCTGACCCTATTTACACAGACACACATATATATGTATGTATTATGTATATATATATATATATATATATATATATATATATATATATATATATATATATATATATATATATATATATATATATATATATATATATATATATAATTTTGTAATAATAATTAATTGCGAAATTCCTATTAATATCATGATAATTATACTTCAGTGTTATAACTATCACAATTATTAATAAAGCATATAATAACATTTACCAAGTACGCTGGAGTTTAATAAAGTACCAGAACACATGACACGCTGATTAATTAAATCTTATAATTAAATTTTGTATCGGTAGACCATCAACGTGAAACGGGAACATGAAACATTTAATGGAAAACGTGACGTTATTTATTAGCGATATAGACGGCTTTTAGAAAAAAATATTTTATTATTATATAAACATATTCAGAAAAAATTATTGGAAAATTGTAGATAAATAGAATGAAAACTCTATTGAAAACTTTATTGTATAAAGAAATACAATTATAAAAAATAAAACATAAAAAATAATTGCACAAAGGGCGGTTTTATCGTCAAAAGCGATCTCTTCCAGACAACCCAGACGTTGTAATGCGTTGATAGAAGATTAGCAAGTTATAGGAAAGAGAGAATGGAGAATTAGCTTAATTTTACAAAAGGCTAAAACCAGGTGATAATACGAAGAATTTTCGCATCATTAGTAGAGTACTAGATTAGAATACAATGGGCGATAAAGACGCGGTGTTGAATGGAATAAAATTAAAATAAAATACATTTTTCTAAAAGCCGCAAGATTACATGCTAAAAAACACAATTTATACAGTTAAGTGTTCAAAGCATTCTCGATACATCAAACGAAATTAGTAGGCACGGCACATCAAAGATGTTTTTACAATTCATAATAATATTGAAATTTGGGGACTTTTCAAGTTATCGGTACCAAATAAAGGTAATTGGATGCTCGTTATGTCGAAAATCTATTGAATTATGAATACAGTGTTTTTAAACATTTCAACTAATTTTAAAATTAAGAAATGATTTCGCGAATTCTTATAAAAACATTTTGGCGACTGGAAAAGTGCTTCTTTTATTTATTTTGATATTTTATGGGGAAAACATTTTGTTAATTATCTTGATTCATTTGAGTTACAAATTGGTGTCGACACTTCGATATTTGGATATCAAATGGGTGACACGGAACGTATGGCACAAGAGATTCCAGTATTTTTTTTCGTACTATACTTGAATCTTAAATAAACTGATCAAGAAAAATTGGATATGAAGAAGAATGATTGATTATTTTATATCAACGAGCTATAAGCACCTTATATATTTTTATTTTTACTAAGCCGAATGTAAAATATTAAATAAATCAACCTTTTCTGTATAATATACAGGAACAAACAGGTCGAACATACGTCTATTTTAAAATCCCTCCACCGAGCTTACTTGAGTTTTAAAATAAATTCTCACCTCGGATCTGTCACTAGCAGTCCTAAGCCTCGGCAGTCCTCCTTGGAAGTTGGGGGGAGGCGGTCCTAAAGTGTCGGTTGATCCTCGATTCACGAAAGAAGGATGAGTGGCCATGAACCTGTGTATAACAGCCAAGTGTTGCATCGTCTGTTCAGCGACGTCTTCTAATTTTCTTAACCTAAATTCTACACTCTGCAAAGAAAAGACCCATTTGCAAAACACCACTTAGTAGTTCTGTCCATGGAGGGCAGAGAATAATATGCGATCGGGGTAAGCCTGTCGTAAAAAGCGAACCAACAACCCTAGCTAGCAGGGTTCCAAGCCCACCTGGATGGTAACCACTTCTACTTTCTAAATACGCCAAATTAACCTTGTGTTATGTTATAAGTGAGCCAGATTCCAGTACCTCTATACGGATGGCAGTGTGGTAGTGGTGCCTCTGGCATCGCAAACGTTCAAAGACGACGGTAACGGCTTACTATTAAGTGACCGTTAGCCTCTTTGTTGTCCCACAACAATAAAAAAAGTAAGGCCTCATAAGGAAAGTCAAAATTTTATAGACAACACATGAGATACATGTAAATATTAAACTAAAACTTTACAGTATTTTAATCGGAATAAAAATCTCCAAAATGTGAATACAACCCTTTGAGGAGTTTTTATCTAAAATTAAGGAACCTAAAAAATAACAATTATATTTCCATCACTTTAACAATTGTAATATAAGATAAATGTATTTATAAGATGTTGGAAGATGTCTTCAAGCTTCTGGACTGGAACGGACTGGGCATCAACATTAACGGTGAGTACATCACTCACCTTAGATTCGCAGATGATATCGTAATCATGGCTGAAACCATGGAAGACTTAAGCCATATGCTTGATGGCCTCAATACAGCTTCCCAAGGAGTAGGTCTCAAAATGAACATGGACAAGACGAAGATCATGTCTAATGTCCATGTCGCACCTACCCCCGTAACAGTTGGGAACTGTACTTTCGAAATTGTTGACGAATACGTCTACTTGGGTCAAACGATCCAGTTAGGCAGGTCCAATTTCGCGAAAGAGGTCACTCGTCGAATCCAACTCGGATGGGCAGCGTTCGGGAAGCTCCGTAAAATATTTTCGTCCCAAATACCGCAGTGTCTCAAGACGAAGGTTTTTAACCAATGTGTGTTGCCAGTGATGACATACGGAACGCAGACGTGGTCGCTAACTATGGGCCTTATGAGAAAGCTCATGGTCGCTCAGAGAGCAATGGAGAGGGCTATGCTCGGAGTTTCCCTACGAGATCGAATCAGAAATGAGGAGATTCGCAGGAGAACCAAAGTAACCGACATAGCCCGGATGATTGCAAAACTGAAGTGGCAGTGGGCTGGGCACATAGCTCGAAGGACTGATGGCCGTTGGGGCAGAAAAGTCCTCGAATGGCGACCACGTACCGGAAGACGCAGTGTTGGTAGGCCCCCCACAAGATGGACCGATGATCTGGTCAAGATCGCCGGGATAGGTTGGATGAGGGCAGCGCAGGACCGATCATCGTGGAGATCTTTGGGGGAGGCCTTTGTCCAGCAGTGGGCGTCTTCCGGCTGAAATGATGATGATGATGTATTTATAATTAATAAATTCGGAAAATACCTATATATAATTTGTACAAAACATAGTTCACATTTTAATGAATTTCTTAGTTTTCATTATAAGAATTAAAATATCTTTGATGCAAAATAATACGCCGTCTGTTTGTATTTTTTCTGAAATGCTATTACATAGTCAATAAATTTAGAAGTTATAGATTTGGTATGAGTGCACAAAACAACGGATACTTGACTTACCTGCATCGACTGTATTTGGCAATTAGCTTTCTGATTCAAGTCTTCCATTTTCGTAGTGATATGTTCTACCCTATCAGTTGTGTTTCTCACTCTCTCTTCAATAGAATTAGCTAATTTTACTTCCTAAAAAGAATATCATATCCAATAACCTTATTTTTCGAAAGTAAATTTAATAAAATAAAATAATTTTTTTAGGCATTAGTGATCCTGTTTTCTGTAACCCTAGGGCAACAGTGGTGCCTCTGGTGTCGCAAACATTCAAAGGCAACGGTAATTACTTACTTATGTGGGCCGTCAGCCTGTCTAGTGATTCTCGGCAAAAAAATGATGTCTATAATGATGAGACGAACTAAACAGAATTTGGAAATATAATTGTAGTTGACCCCCATTGTTTCGCTGGCTTTCGCAGTCGGTACGATTGCGGGGGTTACGAGTTTGACTTCCATCCCAAGTTTGCGTCATTATGTACATTTGTATTGTTTAGTTTACTCACAAGTGCTCTGCTACTTTGGCAGTAGATAGCCCTGTGTATATTGTCGTAGTACACTTATACTTACTTGTTCCCTAAAATATCCTTCCACGCATTCCTCCTCAAAATCATAAAGCCTCTCCATGTCCTCTTTCTCTAAGAATAATTTAAGCCCATTATCATACTGGAATCTCTTGTGCGATACGTTCCGTGTCACCCATTTGCAAACTGCGTATATGTGACAGAATATTATCAGGGGCGGTGGAAGCACTGGTTTCTGCTCATATTCCATCACCACTGTGAATCTTTGGAACATCCACACCTAAGAAAGTTTAAATAATGCATTAATAATGTTATATTTTTTATTTTCATGTTATATACGATAAAATTAGGTTAATATTAATTTTCAATTCTTTGAAATTGACCTGCTTTAATTTGCTAGGAAACAGTGGAAACACTTGGATACCAATCTAGAGATCATTTGTTCGAATCCCACGATCAATTGTCATGTACTACCAACGCTGTAGGAAAACATTGAGCTAATCATAACGAGATCACCCGTATGTGTCCCGACAATACGCCTTGGACAAACGTGGCAGATGTTTCTCCCTTTGTGGATAATATACCTCTGTTATTGTATAATAAGCTTTTCCTTAAGTTGTTTTCCCATACATTTTCCTACTAATTGTTATAATCAAACTGTCTGCTCCATCGCTCAAAGAATTTACATCATACAAAATTCTCAATAAAATCTAAATCTTTTGAATGAATCCGATAATATAAAAATTATATTATAACTGTGATGTACGAATAATATTTATAATTATATCTGTAGGTGGTTTATTCAATAATAACAGTTCGATTCTCAACTACGCGTTTAATTGATCGATCCCACAACAAATAAGTAAATATCTAACTATAACAACATACAGTATAAAGCAAACTTAAAAGCGTGCTCAAGCCATACGAAACATCAAATTTATAACGATTTCATAACAATTTGATTTATCATTATAGTAATATATTATGTACAGTTTATTTGTTATGAACCCTACTGCTCAATGACGCGGTATGAAATTTAAACATTGCGCAAAATATCTACGTACCTTTTTTCACAAACAGCAGCCTTAAAAGTATTCTTCTGTCAATTCATTTTGATATTTCAATAATAATTTTAGGTTTGTTACTGCTGTTTGAGAAATTCTAAGCGTACATCCGAAATACATTCATAATCAAAATTTAATTATATATGTTAAGATTTGTTTAAAATCTTTATATGTAGTTTGAAGAGTAATAGAAATTATATGATATTTCGATTTATGTATTACTTTTTTTCTTTGAATTTTATTCGATAATTATGTATGTATTTCAAGCATGTTAAACCACTATGAAAAAATAAAAGCAAAATAAAAATAAAACCTGATGCGAGACTTCATTGACAGCGTTAAATATATTGTTAAAGACGGCTATAAGGAGGTTTATGAGTAAAATGTTGGCGATCAGGAGATACACCGTCATCGCGATGGGCGTGATCCACCTTCCGGTGACGCACTTGCGGTCTGCGACGTTCTTGCCGCACTCTGGCGCGATCTCATTCGCGAACACCTCTCCATACAACATGAAGTACGGTTGGAAGAATACCTACAAATAATTTGTCATGACAGTAAACTAAAACAAAAATTAAGCAGGTTGGAAATGGTGAGGTAGGAATTGAGGATTTTTATAAACGGAAATTCGAGAAAACGCCTACTTGGTAATTAAAATCGCTCAGTAAAAATAAAAAAAACAAAGGCTGCATTGGAACACTGGACATATTCGCAGCATATAGGCGGTCAAAATAATAACAAGCTATGAATTAAAAAAAAAGAGTTGAAACATAGAAAAATTTGGAGTTTGTGCTATACAATTTACTATTACGACAAACTAAAATAAAAATGAAACGATTAAAGTTCTACAATTCAAATTAAAGTCTAATATTATGAGAAATGATAAAACAAAGTACGAGTCTAAATTATCTTGATAAAATTGCTATAGAAAATGTTAACTAACTACTTATTAATAAATTCAATATAATTAGGAATATATTTCTATATAAGAAGGGGAAATATGGAACTACCGCCCTTAAATGTACAAAATCTCGCAACAGGCCGCTATAAAAAATAATAAAACAACATCGAGCTACGACATTAATCTACGAAGGTTTCGCCGCAAACCTGATGCGACACCCCGTTGACTTCAATGAAGATGTTATTGAAGACCGCTATGAGAAGATTAACGAGAAGAATGTTAGCGATGAGCAGATATATGCTCATGACCAAAGGGGGAACCCAGTGGCCTACGCGACACTCCTCGAGCCCTGGGAGCCCGCACGGTGGCGCCATCTGCTCCGCAAATACCTCTCCATATAACATGAAGTAAGGTTGGAAGAACACCTGTAAATTTCTTAGGCTTATTTATTTTGTTTTAAATCCTTTGTCTATTCGTCAAAGAGCGATTCCAGCTCTGTATGTTCAAAATCATCAAATCATTTTAGATATCAGCACCTACATTTTCCTTCATAATGTAGATCTCTTTGGTTCTTTTTAATTTGTTCTTTTCATCTAATTCCTAGATAACACAAGTTCATAACAATACACATGGTAAATTGATGTAAATGATTCACACGAAACTTGTTTAACAAATAAATTAAAAAACGCTTACTTCTCTTATCAAATGCCAGCCTGCTTTTTCTTCTGGATACAATATCGCCTGCCTCGCTACTCCAAATGACATTAATACCACCAACAATAGCACCACGAAGTATATCATATTCTTAACCATCTTACCCATCATTGTGACTAGAGGTCCTGGAATTACAATTTATATTAGAGCCTGTAGATTCCTGAAGGCACAAAATCATCCTGAACTAATAAAACTCTCCTTACTTGACTTCCTGTGCTTTAATATTCAGCATAGGAAAATAAATTTGTTCGTAAAGGCTATTGATGTCGGAGCCCAATTTTAAAAGGGAAACTGAATGGCGCCCGGTAGCTGTTTGCCAATAAGTAATAGGAGCTAACGGAATCTGAATTTTACGAGTCCCAAAGTATTTATTAGGGTAGCCCTATTATAACAACTGGATGTGTCCACGTAACGATGTCTTCATTGTTCCCTCTAGTTCTTAATTTAGACGCTTCAATTTGCTAGCATAAATTAGTAGTTTACTCATATATTAATTAATGGTTCTTAAATAAATTTGTTGTTTTACAAAGAGGACTTTTGTTCACTGAAAACTGTATGTTACGGCATTAGGTTATGATTATTCTTGACTTACTGTTCAGCAGTCATTATCACATCTCTTTTTTATTGTTGTGGGACAGTAGAGAGCCCATTTAATAGTAAGAAGTTACAGTCACCTATGAATGTTAGCGGTACAAGAAGCACGGCTAACACACCCGCGACTCTGACTCCTTTCGCGAAATGTTTAGTACAGACACGGGATATTATCTATAATTATTTCGGTAATAATGTCTCCTATCAAAGCAAAGCATATGTTAACAAATGTCTCTTTGAATAAATTTTAATTGCGTATATATGTGTATTATCTATATTTGCTGTTTTGGATGACAGGCTTGCCGACCACAGTCGCAGAGGAACTGCCATAATATCCTGCCATCGGCATTGTGAACAAGTTAAGGCGGCATATTGAGATACTAGAGGTGGTCTCCATCCACGAGCCCTCTCGGTCGCACTGAAAGTATACTCTTGGAAAACTAAGGGTAAACTTAAGAAAGTACATATTAATTTACTTCTTTACTATTTACTTCTTAAGATGACATAAAACATGTTTATTAATAACTTACCTAAGTACTTATTTACTCCCAATATATTCAGTATCCTTAAGTACCAATATATTATATCGACGCAGTATATAACCCTGCCGACGTCCATGGAACCGGCTTGCAACCTTAACGTCATGCCAGCCAGAAAAAATATAATAAAACCCGCATCGTACGTATTCCACATATTCCACGCCCATACACTGAACTTATGTCTGCAATAGAAAATACTGTTTATAAACTATTTCTACATATTTTTAAGCGTGAACCGCTCGTTTTTCTAAGCTATCATTTTTAGGTCTGCTGTTGAGTGTGGGATATGATGATTTCGCTATTTAACTTTTTGAGAATGTCGCTAAAAAAATTAAAAAAACGCATGAAGGTGCCCAGATGCATGTATTCAGGTATTACTGTCTTATCGTGACAATCTAAATTCTTGTGCAAAGGAACTGAGATTGATATTTGATTACTAGAACGGCGTTTCAACCTCTTACTCTGTTTGGAAAAGTTAAAGTAATCTTTATCATCTTGTTATTTTATTACTTGATATACAAATACTTCGAAAATTTTAAGCTCTCTATGATTAATAACTTACCCTGATAGATGGCCAAGTCTCTGATTAGTACCGTACTAGTTGACACCACCCAGATATTCAGATTACTATTTACGTACATATATAAAATACTTTTTGTCAAAAAATAATTTAAACTTTTGGACTATACAACACTAATTTTGAAAGAGATTATAAAATTTATGTGTGTGTTTGTATGTGTGCGTGCGTGTGTGTTTTATGTAATATAACTAACACTTGAAGTTAAATTTTTACCTAATAGCAACAGGTTCGGACGTAATAATTTGCCTTATTTTCTCACATAAGAATGTTAATATATAACATATCGAATATATTTCCGGCCAAGAAGGCGTTGGCTCCATCTTTACTAATACTGTATATGTAAACATCAATAGGAACAATATATAGGCCATCTGAAAAAAAAATGCAAGCAATATAAATCTATAATAGCCGTAGTCCCATCCTAGGAGGAGTTTGACGCAGGAGAGCGCCGAGGGGACAAAATCTTGATCCAACGTTGGAAGAGGCCTGCCCTAATACAAAGGACGGACCGGCGCCGGCCTAGGCCACGCGATCCGCGGGCCGTGTTTATCCGTGGGCCGGGGCATAGGTGATAGAAGGGCTGCGCGGTTTTTTTAGTGGGTAGTCGGATGTCGAGCATCTTTCCCAGAGTCCCACATACAGCTTGATCTCCCAGGTCGAGGAACTCGTTAAATGCAGATTTTCTTTAAAAATATTCAAAGTTTGTCAAAAAAGGCAATGAATATAATTGCATTTGCAAGTTCTCAGGCAATAAGAAAGAGTGTCAAAACTAGCCATATATCCCATTACCATGTGATATTATCGCATGAAAAGTTAACATTGTAAAAGAGCACTGACGCAAAAACACGAAAAAGATTTGCTCTAACAAAAAGTCGTCGCAGCTCTGACCGGTTCCCATTACAAGCCTTTGATTTTCAACCCATAAATAATTTTTTTATTTTGACAAATAGTTTGACAAGGTGTTGTAATTTTTTATCGATATAGTTGTAATTAAGTTCTTTGTATTATTATGTATTACTTAATATAAGATAATAGTCGCTCTTTAATTACGGATATCTTAGAATATCAAAATTTGCTCCTAAATTTGTTATATTATTCTATTTTTGTTGATTATGGCTTCAAAGCTATGGTCATTGAATTTGCTAATGTAGCTGTAAGAAAAAAATCAACAGGTATATTAAACAGATGAAGTACGAGATGTACGTACGAATAAATTAATTTTGCCGAAAGTAAAGTCGCTCCGAGAAAGTGGTTTTGCTGAAAATAATCTACGTCATTGTTTTTAAATGTTCCAAATTTAAATGAATGAAAAAATTAAAAACTATTACTTACAACTAACTTAAAATATACAGAAATATAATAAATACTGTATGGCAATTGGCATTATAAATGACTGTTTGAAAAAATTATAATACATAAATAAATCTCATATGTTATGTATTTTGTTTAAAGTCTTGGCTTAAATAATAAATAACCTCATCCATGTCACATAAATCATTTTCTATTCTGGATTCTGGCATTTGGTGTTAAGCGATAATCGATATTTGTATCGTCGTCGGCTTTTAATTATTTCCGTGTGACTTAAAAGATAATTGTGAGTCATTTGGAATGAGTACACGATGCGATTTTAATGTCAATATAGGTAGTATATTTTTTATGGTTTTTAAATATGCCATAATAACCAGCCACCATGGTAATCAGGTACTACTACGCGGATAGCAGCGTCTACGCAATGACCCTGGCGTAGCAAATACCCATAGGCGACGGTAACTGCTAAATTCTAAGCGGGCCGTTAGCAAGTCTGCTATCCTAGAGCAATAAAAAAAACATTATGATGGCGATACTGATAACTTAAATCGTCTATAGACGATTTGTCATGACGTACTGTTTATAGAAGTGACAGCCTTTCATCAGGATCTAAGAGGAAACCCCAACTGCAAGCAAGTTTGTACTTTGGATCCAAGTTTAAATATTCACATGCTTTAGTCATTGATAAGGTCACAAAAACAATTTTGAACCAGAAAACCTTTTTCGATCTTCCATGACTTTTCTTTATTTCAAGCACAAAAGCACAAAAAAAAGATAAAACAGTTTTCTTTGTTACAGCTACCGTCTTACCCCACCCCAACACAGAAAAAAAAGCCTTGTACTGGAGCCTGGTCAGATGTTTAGCGTGGATCAACGGATCTTTCTTCAGTAAGATCATTGAAACAAGGAAACTATGTCGAAACACAAATTGAATACCTTATTACTGCCAATTTTCTATTTTTATATAGGGTATGGTGTTTCATGGTCAAATCAGTCAGTAATAATGGAAACTACAACCTCCTAAAGTAACTAGGTCGACTTAACCTGTAACCTTGTATATGTAGTATATCAGTTGTCTAGACCCATTTTTTTTTGTCTCGGGGAAAAACCTCTCTTGACGGATTCCCCCGGCTAGGGGGGACCGAGGGATATGTGGGACTCCGGGAAAGATGTTCGACCATCCGACTACCCACTAAAAACCCCCGCTGTTCTCCTATCGCCTACGCCCGGGCCCACGGATATATGGCCTGCCGATCTCGTGGCCCGGGCCGACGCCGGCCCGCCCTTTGTCTTAAGGCGGGCCGCGGGCCCCTTCTAAATTGTTGGCACCAGGGGTCAGGATTTCGTCCCCCGGCGCTCTCCTGAATCAACAGTTGAGGGGGGCCGCAGAACAGTACGCGGCCCTTTCCCTCGCGGCAATAGTGCGGGCGGCGGATCCTCCCCCGAGGAGCCGCTCGCGGCCGCTTTTTACAGCGGCCGGAGATCATTACTTGCCCTCTGGCGCCGCCGGCGTGGCCTGCGTTGGCGGGAGGGGAGTGTGGTGGTCGACTTCCGCTCCCGCTCCGCCACCTCCTTTGCGGACATGACTGCCTCGCAGAAGGAGGCGACAGCCGTCCATCCAGGAAGTTGTTTAGTACCCATGACACAAGTGCTATGCAACTTAGTTTGGGCCTAGATGACGTTGTGTGAAATGTCGCAATATATTTATATATATATATTTATTATTATTGAACTTATATCAAAGATATATTTTTTTGTTGCTGAGGAACAGCAGAAAGGCTGACGGCCCACTTTATAATAAGCAGTTACCGTCGCCTATGGATGTTTGCGACGCTAGAAGCACCGCGAACACGCTGCTGTTCCATAGTGGTACAGGAACCTGGGTCACTAATGCTGGAACACAACACAACGTAATTATGGCAGCATACTTGTAGACCAAGGGTGGACGCTATTCAGACGGGCTTGGGGCCCTACCACGTAACTAGAGTTGGTTAATCGCCTTTTACGAAAGGCCGACCCCGGCCACATGGGTAAGTATTCTTAATCCGCCTCTGCACGGAGGAAATATATATTGCTAGATTTTAGAAGTAATTACGGCCTTTACAAATATCGATACACAGTCGAGGACACAGATATGTTTTGCATTATTTGTGACAGACTTTCTTAGAAGAAATCGCTTAAAATGATAAGGCTGTCCATTGTTTTCAATGTTTAGAATATTCTCTTTTACTACTTGTATATTATTAGGTCAAGTTGGTGACAGTAAAATATTATCTATCTATGTATCTTCCCTAACTTTTCTTGATGGAGCATTAGGAGTTCCACTACGAAGGCTTATTTTTTATTGCTGTAGGACAGCAGACAGACTGACGGCCAGTTTAGAATTTAGCAGTTACCGTCGCCTATGGATGCTTGCAACACTAGTGGCATTGCGAACACGCTGCTGTCCCATAAGGGTACATGAACTTGGGTCACTAATGCCGGAACACAACACAAAGATATTATGGCGGCATAATTAAGACCAAAGGTGGTCGCCATCCGGACGGGCTTGGGGCCTACTACGTAGAAAAGGCTTTTAAGCTACTGAGTATTATTACAGCGAAAATATTTAATAATTAGTTTATTTGTAGGAACCACGTCGAGTGAGAAACTTTATATACTTTATTAGGCTTTAACGAGATGCCCTTTAAGGATAAATATTTTTATTAGCCGTGTTACAGAATTATTGGGCTATGCTCTTAAAAATTGTTCCGGGGACGTCGCAGAGCAATAATCTAAAGTAAATCCTACGATTCTCCCATAAATAGCTCTGAATGCTGACCGGAGTTTTAGTGGGTATACGGAGGGCACCTATGTCTATCGTATACTAGCCAGACGAGTGCCGCAGAAGGATAGTAACCCCCACATAGCCTCCTCAGTTTCCCCACTGAGTTATTCTGGTACCTATTAGATCGGAAATTGTGTCAAATAAGTTTAAATTACATTACAAGTCAATTGTAAAATTACCCATAACAAAATTGCAAGTTGTTAGAACTAAACTTACCGAATCTGCCCAGAACTTGGTAATTGGTGCCGTGAAGAACTCATAGATTTTCTTCCGCAGTCTCAAGGGTCTCATGCGCTTGTCTTCTGGTGCATGGATCTCCGGTAGTTCCCTGTACGATGCGTCCCATCCTATTTTACCCACTTTTCCGTTCTGGTCCACCCTAGTCTCGCATTCGGCCCCTGACCCAATCAACGCCTGTTTGAGTCCGGACAAAACGGTATAAAACTTTACAATAACTTGTTCACGTGGATATTGTGCACAGAAAACAAGCTTTCATTTAAATATATAAATATATTTATTGTATTATCCTTTTAGAAAAATATGATTTACATACATGTGAATTCTTTTAGGTTTAGAAGTTGTAACTATGAATACGAAAAAAAATTTAAATATTTCTTGTTAGCGATTATTATTTTATTTTATTTGCGTCATATAAATATTTTGTCTTCAACGGATACTGAATTAACAGACACGAGCATATCAAACCACACATGTAGCCATTTCGTCAAAAATTTATTCAGTCAATATAATAAAATTCAGCATGAAATTAATTTAGCGCGCCATTGAATTGCAAAAATACTACTAAACGCAACCTTACGGACTGAAAAGTAGCTGCCATGGAGCCATTAGAATAAGAACGTAATTTCAACATGACTGTACAATAATAAAGGCAGCAGCATTTTTATTGTTTTTGTTGGTAGTATTGACGGTGAATAAATAGCATTATTATTAACTGTAAATAAAAGCTTGTTTATGTTTTATAAACAATGAAAAATCAAGTAAACGAAGCCAGTTTGGGAAGTCGTGGAGAACGCTGCGAAGTGTAAGTGTATGCAACTAGCGAAGTTTACACAGCATTCCAATATTCACAAGTCCAACATGAATACAATGTTATAGAAAACATAATTCTAAAAAAATCTCCGCGAAGACATGCTCTTAATTTAAAATATATAAATTGCAGAACTTGATTTTGTAGAAACATATGAATTCAGAGGTAAGGATGATAACTTGCTCGTAATACGGCTTATATCTATTCTCATTAAACATGTTATTGAAGGTGTGCTTTGAAGAATTCTTAAGAGAAAATTAATGATTTTCATTATGAATGATACTTTATTTAGAACAATGTTTTCTATAATTTTTGATAACAAAACGTGAAATATATTTGCTCATAGTCAATAAGTATTGAGACAGGATCAAAGATTCCAGTTCATAGATAGAAATTAATTCGTGGTCGTAAATTCGGAACGATAGGCCGTACTCTTAGAGAAAGCATTGCTGAAATTCGTATATTATTCGCAGGTTTTTTTTGTTTATATCTAATGCCATTTAATTTTCTTTATCGTTCCTAATTCACGTGAGATTCACCAAAATCAGTTTTATATATATTTAAAATTTTGCCATCGTCATTAAATTGCTAAAACGGATTGCATGTTAAGTCAAATCAAATCATGACTACATCTGATTCTATCCGACTAAACACGCTTTGCATTTCAATAGGGATTTAACTTGTCAACAAACTAATACCATTAGGGCAACCAACCGCTCTTACTAAAATGAGATAAACATTCAAATTTTAGATATTTAATAAAAAATCTAACACGTTGTCCTAGTAGTAATTAATTACATTAAACCTGATTTTGGTCTCAGAGCAATGCAACAGTTCTTCCATAAGAAAGAAATTCTTCTCTGCAATGATGAAGATTCGCATTAACTTTTTGAAGGTATAAAATTTAATAGTCACAATAAAGATAGCGCCACAACAAATAAAACAGTCGTAACAAACTCACTACTGTACAGACGTAAACTTATTTTTTCATTGGTATTATTTGGGACGTTAATGGCACACCTTGGTTCTTGGTTTTATTGAAATTTACTGAACAATTTGAACTAAGACAAGTAAAATTTAGACTTTCCTCGTCCTATTTTAATTCTTATGCGATGAAGACTATTTTACCACTGTATTATTCAAGTATTGAAAATGTGTCTAGTACTCAATGATCAGAATCCAAAATTTTATAGATTATAAAGTAACTACCAACAATATTATCGACTGATAATAATTATTTATGGTCCAGTTTAGTTATTGAATTAAAATTATAAATTATATTCAAAGAGCTTCAACATAATCTATTTAAGACATAATTGATCTATTATGATATATTTTCTTTAAGAGCTTTCATTACTTTTATCAAATGAAATCAGATCAAAATAACTTATTTTAATATGAGTTAATCTCGTCTGAAGAAAAGAGAAGAATGTAGAAACAAATTTCCCAGCGTATACCTTTTTTACTTCTCTTTTTTATTCCGAATTATTCTCTCTCATTACACAATTTAAAAAAATGTGAGTGAACATAATAGCAATATTATTTTTATTCCCAGTCTGTGCGACGTACAATCTTTAAAGGTAGACTTTGCATAATAGCTTTATAAATTGATGTTTGTCTGTATAAACATATGTAAAATGTATGTATTAGATAAAAATCTTTTGTCAGTAAAAGTAACGAACAAATTATAATAACACGTTCTACTAAAACAAGGTAAAGTCTAATACGTGTGCGAGCTGAACGAAAGGTGGGCCATAAACGGGTGAAGTATTCGATAAACTCGAGGGTGTAGACAGTAAAGGGGTGAATGGGTTGAAGTGAGGGAAGTCACGATGCCTACTGCCACGTAAAGCATAGAACGCCGTAATTTCGCGCTGGAGATACGAACACAATGAATTGTTAAAGTTAATATGTTTAGGGAAATATTTTTTGAAATCTCGTAATTCTTTGGCTTGTTTTACATATAAATATTTAAGCAAATTTTAAGTACGAGTTGATATTCTTATTTTCTCTTAAGTCCGTAAATATTCTGTAAGTAGATAGTATTACAAAAATATTAAATAAACACAATCGAAATATCAGAATCTCATTATAAAATCAATATAAAATTTTTCTTCAAAAAGTTCACTTTTAACAAACATATATTTCTATTGAACATAAGCAAATTCTTATTCATTTTTCACCAGTTTAATAAATGTTTCAAATTAGATATTAAAACACAATAGAAGCATATATAAGAAAAAAAATTGACCAAAGTTTGTGAAGTAAATCACTGAAATTGTAGAGTTGTTGCTTTCGTAATAACAATGTACTGTGTTCGTATCATACTGGCAACAGGTAGTGCTCTACCTTGCTTGATTTACTCGCTTGGCTCGGCGGGATAATCTTCTTGATAGAAAGAGTACGCCTTTTCAAAACGCCAACCTATTTGTTGAACATAATCTATATAATCTTCAACCTACATTTATAAAATCTCAAAATAATGTGTACGCAGATTTACTTATAATATTTTCAGTCTGATAAAGCAAATAAGATTTGTATGATGTATCTCTTTGTAGACATTTTCTGGCGGGTTGCGTACCTCACCTTACTACACTTATTCTTTGTAAATAATTCTTAAATAATTATAATTGTGTAAAATGTTATAATTTGAGACATCAAGGTTCTTTTTGTAGTTTTGAAGCGTTTCTAAATTATAATACACCTATGTATTAAAATCTTGAGTGACTATAAGATTTAATCTTTATTTTCAGTTAGCTCAAACATGTTATGTTCTTTATAGCGTAACTTTTATTATTACTGAATTACTAAAAATAAAAATGCTATTATAAATTCAAATTTTGAATCTAAAAGCAGACACAAGGCACACATAAATTACCTCAGCATCGTTAGGGTCCTTCGTGCTTCTATTGTCTTCTATGCTTTCATTTTCTAGATGTTCTTCTTCTGTCTGCGGCATCAACTGCAGTTCTTCCTTCGATTTGAACTCCAGTTGGAGTATGTACGGCGGACACAGCAGACTCAGAATTACCTTGAGACATGACGAAGCCATGGGGCATATGCAACGCTCCGTGCTACGTACTATCTCATTTGACAAGCGGCATGCTATGCTATTCCACTAAGAAACGCCGATTTGCAAGTGAGATAGCCATGATGCGTCTGCCTATGAGTCGTATTCGAGACAGAAATGTGTTTTCAAAGCAGAAGGTGGTGCAAAATTAAGATATGTCATAGAAAGATTCCCTTTCAAGCTTCAGAAAGTACTAGATAATTTAAATGAGAAGACAAGAATTTCAGATTCAAGTATTCTATGGTCTCATAAGTTACTCATAATAGGATTTTTTTATTAAAAAAGTTCAGTATTGTTTTAGGACTCGATCTCAAAAAATATATAAGATTCGATAAAATAGTGATTACCAACGTATAATATATAGTATCAATGGTATTGTTACCTAATGGTAACAACAACTATTTTAGTTAAAATTTAGTAAAATTTAATAAAGTTCTAATACAATTAATTTCACTAACTATACTTATTAAGTAATTTCCAATAGCTAATTGAACAAACATCCACATTTTGCTTTAAATTGTTTAAAAAAATATGCATTGAAAAGAAGATTACTTGCACAATCGGCGTCGAAAGGCGCATGCGAAGATTTGAAAAATAAAGTAGGTACATTTGAAATAAAGCGACTCATTGACACACAGACATCGAAACATGATAATCACATTACGGTCCATCGTCATTATGTTATAACTAAGTTAATATCTAACATTGAAATGTCTACTATCGTGCCTTTGGATTTAGAAACGAGGGAGTTATTTTAGGAAACAGTTGATCGTGTAAGTTTTAGAAGCATATGAGATCCACAGTGATTTTTACCATAAGACATTCAGTGTTTGCAGATTTATGTAATGTTTTGTTTAATGTAATGAAAACATCTTGAGGAAACATAGATACAGGTCACATGAGATAAAGAAATGAAAGGTTATTGATAAAAATAACTTTGCAACTACTATAAACGGTTCAATTTAAGATTTTGAATAAATAAATGTATAAAATTATTATAAATCAAATTTTAATGAAAAGGTATAATGCTTTGATTCGTGTACAAATTGATCACCTATAAATATGCTACATAAATAAATTTTGTATGTTAAATTTTGTCGAAATGTTAATGAGATCTTGACTTTTGATGCTCCCTCGTTTCTTCAACTCTGATAGTGCTAGTGCATAAGTGAAAAAAATAGAAAGAATTTTAATATAACTACGTTTAAAAATGTACCTTTAGATTTGTGTTCTTTCTTGTTCTAAGACCTCCCATCCACAGATCCGCGAGTATTATTTGTGAACATGGATGTGCAAGTAATGCTCTGTGGTTGGCTGTCACAGCCAGACTTAGGCACGTTTGTCCAGACCAGTTCTGTAGTTCGCAGGTTAATAGTTGTTGAGCTTGATCGTCATCTTGGCGGTAGCAGTAATCGAGCAGTTCGAGAGCTACAACAAAATGACACATCAGTTATCATTATTATAGCTTCGGATTTTAGACGCTGTTGGTATGGCCACGTTTTACGGCAACCGGCTACTTTTGTGGGGAACAAATGTCTGGCCATGCCGCCTCCGCCGGGCCCCGGCAGGAGGGGTAGACCCAAAAAGTGCTGGCTTGACGTCGTAAGGGGTGATATGCGTGCCAATGGGCTAACTACCAGGGATGCTGAAGATCGCGCGAAGTGGAGTAGAAAAAGTCGGAAAGCGGACCCCGGGCACCGAAACGAAAGTTTTGGTGGCAACCGGGACTAACGCTAGGATGATGATGATGATTTTAGACGCTGTTGGATTTACAAAGTGTTTTCTTCTATCCCAGTCGCAATCCAAAGTATCCATCAGTAAACCCAAGACATTTATTTTGCCACCAGGTAAATCTTATATAACATATTTTACAATACCCAATTGACTTCCTTCCTTTTTTAATCATACATACATAGTCTTTTACGATTGGAGTAATGAATTGGGATGTATTTATTTTTCTACGGTATTCTGATTATGAAAAGTGTATTCGTAGTACATTATGCGTGTTCAGATAAATCATAAATTTGTAAACATGCACACGCTGTGTAGACTTTTGTAATAGCTGCACTATTCTGCATTTCCTCTTTATATGTCTTGCTTATATTATAGTATTCAATAGCTTATTTTTCGTATTTTTTTTATATTTGTCAGTTAAATTGCAAGCGTCACAAAACAGTACTGAAACAATGCGTAGTTCCTACTCTTATGTGGGTAAATTTTTTCAAGATATGTAATTCAATTTAAACTTTTACAATTATCTCAGTTATTATTCTATCTTAGACAAGTATATTTCCAGTGAATTTTACATACACAGATACTCTCAGTATGAATTATTGTATTGTTTACGAAATTAAATTTCAGTGCTTTTATGCGATTAACAAACTTTTAATTACATCGGTATCGTTAACTGGAGGTCCACGTTAATGTGGTTGCTTCTAGAAGAAACAGGCCTTTATAAGTGGAACATCATTTAGGGAGACGAAAAAAATTCGAGTTATAGAAATAAATATGAATGAATGAATGAAACTCTTTATTGTTCACCAACTAAAGTAATATAGTATCAGCGAGAAAAATAAAATATCTATATACATAATATCATGAACAATAGGCGAAATAAATATGTAATATAATACAAAAATGTTACCAATTTCATAAAAAAAGTTTGTTGTACAAATTGTGAATTGTTTTATTCATCAGAATGCTTCGCGTGTGTATACACTTATACAGGTAATTATAAACTCATATAGTATTGTTGTTACTATTACTTTCATTTACGAAAATATTTTATTTGCCTTTTGAATACAATTTATTTTATTAAGCTGTATGGCTAATGGAAAATGAATACCGTGTGACAAGGAAAATTCTAGAAATTAGAGTGGATAGATACAAAAGGAGAGGTAGACTAAAGAAAAAATGGATGGATGGCGTAAAAGATGATATGGCGAAAAAAGGTGCGGTGAATGTTGAGATGACCACTAAGAGTGGAAGGAGAGAAAATATGCCGACCACATTATATATATTGAGACAGTGCCGTCATTTAATCCAAAAGGAAGGAGGTTCGGAATTGTAAGAGGCGTTCCGATGACTGCATTATAAATCAACCATTTGTCGTCACAACTTATGAACAATTAAAAATATTTACGCTTCATGGACTCTCTCCCATAAAAACTACACTATAAAGCGTAATGTTTAAATATGAATGAAAAACTCTTTAATGCGTACAGTACAAATATTTAAAACTAACTTAAAATACACATACATACATACATATAATCACGCCTCTTTTCCGTAGGGGTAGGCAGAGACCACTTCTTTCCACTTGCTACGATCCTTACATACTTGTTTCGCTTCGTCCACTTTCATTATTCCCTTCATACATGCCCTTCGGTTTAGGGTACTCTTGACCTGGCCTTTTTTCAAGATGTCCCTGATCTGGTCTCGAAACGTCCGCCTAGGTCTATCCCTTCCAACACTTCCATTCATACTCGCCTTATACACTTTTTTCGTCAATCGTTCTTCATTCATTCTCTCGACATGGCCAAACCAACTCAGCATACCTTTCTCAATTTTTGTCAGTACATCTTCTTTCAGACCACAATGTTTCCTTATCTCATTATTTCTTATCCTGTCACTCAGTTTAACTCCTATCATACTTCTTAACGCTCTCATCTCAACAGCATTTATTCTGCTTTCATGTTTCTTCTGCCATACCAAACTTTCACTTCGGTATATGAGTGTCGGAACCAACACCCCCTCATGCACAGCCAGACGAGCCTTGTTAGACACCTTCCGACTGCTCATAAAGGAGTGCAAAGCTCCATTCACCATGTTTCCGGCATTCACTCTTCTTTCAATATCACTCTCACTTAAAATATACACAAATATAATGCTGTATGACAATGGGCAGCCTTATCGCTTAAAGCATCTACATTTGAAATAGTCTCCTACCTTTATTCTCAAACTCCTTGCCGTAATGCCTTAACTCCTCATACACCTCGGTCTCCATATCATCCTCGGCGGCTTCGTGGGCCATCGCTTTGTACAGTTTGCACGCAACCAGCGACTTCGCCAATGCCTCCTCTCCGTGCGTCCACATCAACAATGCCATTTGATGCCTTTTTGTCAGTACTGCCCACATCTGTTTACCAAACAATATTGGTGATGTTTTATTATAACCTTAAACCGCTTGACCAGTAGGAAGTAATATATGTGCTGTTTTTTAATTTAATAATACTATGATCCTAATTTGATTCAATTTCGAAAAGAAAGCTATTCTTTTCCATTGTTCATCATGATAGATCTGTTTGCAGTTATATTGGCTAAGTCTCTATCACCTTAGTAGAGATTCTTATCCGTGCAGAGGCGGAGAAAGAATATTGACCTCTGAGACCAGTATCGGCCTGTCGTAAAAGGCGATAACGCAACCCACCCTAGCTACGTGGTAGGGCCTCAAGCTTGTCTGGATGGGGACCACCTTTGGTCTTAAGTAAGCCGCTATAATAACCTTGTGTTGTATTCCAGCATTAGTGACCCAAGTTCCTGTACCCTTATGGGACAGCAGCGAGTTCGCGATGCCACTGCCGGAACACAAGGTTATTATGGCGGCATACTTATACACTAAGAGTTTTTCACTAGACGGCCTTGGGGCTCTACCACGTAGCTAGGGTTGTTTTGTCGCCTTTTACGATAGGCCGATCTCGGCCGCAGAGGTTTGTATTCCTACTCCGCCCCTGCACGGAGAGAATCATATAGACTTCTTCTACCAGTTGCTTAAAATTCTAGGTGTGTCTCAGAGTTAATAGCTAAGCAGTAACTTGACTACCACGTACTTAGTATACCGGATGATTAAGCATAATTCAAGTTTTGTTCCGATACAAGTATGGACCCCGGCGCATTAATAAACGAACAATAGGCAAAAGGGATCAACCCGCAAGTGACCCGACTAATCCTGATAAATGGTTTTGGATTGGCTACAATGCTATTTAGTTGAACAAGTGTTGTGCATAAATACTTGTAAGGTTGTTTATAATTAGTTCGCGATTTATAATATATTTATAGCGTTAGTTTACGACGTTGGTATAAAAAGTTGTATCTGTAATTTGAATTTGAATAAAAAACGTGTGTGTGTACTTATGTATACATACTGTCATGAGTTTTGAGCGCTTGGTGAAAGTAGTGAGGAGATTTGCGCATGTGTACACTTGCGCTCATAATTATTATGAATCATATTGATACGACGCAGACGTGCGGACGGTACGCGGGAGAGGCAAGCGACTGATTAGATTACCCAATACGAAGCCGGCCATCTCACCCGTCGCACCCCGTTCCTCCCGCCAAACAGACCCAAAAAATTACAACTGCGCATTCAAAGCGAGCGCTCAAAAGTCGTGACGGTATGTATACGCACGTTGAAGTTATATTTATTTCACGTAACAGAACAAAAATTGCTAAAGATTTCATCACGTATGTATAGTCTTTGTTTGTTAAAGAAATGATAAATTCATAATAATACATATTGACAATTGACCTCAAATCTATAAGTGCACATAAAAAGTTTTTTTAAATATAAAAGTCACTTTGAATTTGAATTAAATGAATTTTAAAATCGCATACACACATGTATATTTATGAACATTTGAGAAACTAATATTCACAGTATATATTAAAGTTATACATATAAAAATAGTTACGAGTTTTCACGGAAACTTGAGAGACACTTATTAGCTTCACCACTTCACCAAGTCGGCTGCGCGTTCGTCGTAAAAATTTTGCCATAATCTTTTTGAAACGCGCCGAAATAATTTATACAAATTAAACATTCTTGAGATAAGGTTTTACACAGAAATAAAGATAACAATTTTCTCAACGTAAGGCGTCAACCTTTGTATGACAGATAAATTAATACAAAGTATTTGTATTAATTTATCAGACAACTAACAATTCAGATAGACTATATTATTAATCATCAAGCAGACCACAATCTCAATATAGCCTTCAGAAATCTAAGCCTTAAAACTTATTAAGAATAAAATGATAGGACTGACTTGAATTTCAACTAAAATTATAGTGAACACAGAATTTTTTTTCAAATTTACGTTAATAAGCAGCTTGAACTCACCAACAGTTCATTGAAGGGATAATCGAAAAGCGCCATCTCGCTGGTGACGGGCATGAAGCCAGTGATGAGAGAAAGTCCTCCCGCAGCGTGTCTGGTGAACGACGCGCTGTTGCGATGTACGTTTACACTCTTGTTCATCACCTTCGCGTAGATCGGACGAAACTTGCGTCTTGTGTAGTAACACCTGAACAATTTTCAAATATATTCGAAATGTTAAATAAATCATTACCATTTGTAGTAAGGATTTAAGTCTTTTTTCTTTTCAGAGACGACTTTGCGATGAAGAAAAAGACTTCTACCGCAGGGCTTTTTAAAATCATATATACCCAAATCTGTAGAAATCATTTGGGGACCATACAGATAACTAATCCTCCATGGGAATTGAACCCCTAGACACGAGTGTTTACGCATCGTTTACTTCAATCGTTACATTGATAGACGAAAATTCGATTATAAATATGCTATCATAGCTACACTTTCACCGTTATTTTATAAATTTTGAAAAAGCTTTTATAACTCTAATCAGCTCGCGGTCGCCCGCGTAGTAGTAGTAGTGTTCACTAACCCTTGGAGCCGGGGTCGGCCTGTTGTCACCCTATCTACGTGGGGCCTCAAACCCGTCTGAATGGCCCACCCTTGGTCTATAAGTAAAACGCCATGCCGAACACAACACAAGGTTATGGCGGCATATTTAGAACCAGGGGAGGTCACCATCCAATCGGGCTTTGAACCCTATCACCTAGTTGGAGTTTTTTTTACTACAGGCGGCCTCCAGCCGCCAGGGTAAGTATTTTTATTTCGCCCTTGTACGGAGAAAAATATACAAGGAGTGTTTAGTTACAAATTTTAGTCTCAAAAAATCACCAAGTTTACTTGTGCTAATTTAAATGGAACTCACCTATATGCACCTCCAATCAGCTTATTGATCACTAATCCGATGTCATGGAGAGTATACACGTATCCCCTCGGCAGGTGAGGACGTACATCTCTTAAGATATACCTCAAAGTATTGCTTGGACCGCTCTTGGTGTTATAAAGTTCTTCAAGGCGAGGTATAGTAAGGAATTTGCGCATAGACACGCCATTCTCGAGAAGTAGTTTCACGAAGTCAATTCGATCGTGTTCCAGAGCTTGCATCATTGCTTCGTCTAACGCTCCTGTGAATGATTATTAAGAATTAATGTTGCGAACGCAACTTAATATCATTTGAATATACAGTAGAAGCTCTGTGACTTGACGAGTCTTGAGATGTCTTGAATTTTGACTTCGATGAATTTTGTAAAGAAAGAAAAATATTTATTTAGGACTACGAAACTGAAACAAATATACAAAATCAAAAATATAAACTAAATAAACTTAAAATTAGCCTTAAAAGGATTCCAACTCAGCATAAACTGGTTAGAAAAAACCAGCGCTGGTCTTCCGTTAGAATCCGGTAATGACGCCATTTTCCAAAATTTGGACTTAAAAAGTAAACAAAGACTCTCGGGGCACGGTTGCTTCGGGAGGTACCTGTGTCGCATAGGGCGGGAGATGACGTCGGGGTACCACCACTGTGGCGCGGGCGACGAGGAGGACACGGTGGATCACACTGTCGCCGTGTGCCCTGCGTGGCGCGAGGAGTGCCACGCCCTCGTCGCCCAAATCGGCGTGGCCCTATCGCTCCCGGCCCTGGTTCTGTTCATGGTCGGGGGCGATCCTGAATGGACGGCTGTCGCCTCCTTCTGCGAGGCAGTCCACAAAGGAGGCGGCGGAGCGGGAGCGGGCGTCGACCACCACACTCCCCTCCCGCCAACGCAGGCCACGCCGGTGGCGCCGGAGGGCAAGTAATGACCTCCGGCCGCCGTAAAAAGCGGCCGCGGGCGGCCCCTCGGGGGAGGATCCGCCGCCCGCACTATTGCCGCGAGGGACAGGGCCGCGTGCTGTTCTGCGGCCCCCCTTAACTGTTGATTCAGAAGAGCGCCGGGGGACGAAATCCTGACCCCTGGCGCCTACAATTTAGAAGGGGCCCCGCCTTAAGACAAAGGGCGGGCCGGCGCCGGCCCGGCCCACGAGATCGGCAGGCCATATATATAGATTGTTGAAAGCCTGACCTTAATGCGAAGCTCCAGAATATATTTATTTGCTCTCTTGGCCATCAAAGTTATGTGGAGCATTCGTCTTACTAATTATTTCAACTTCAAGGGTCAAATTTCGAGTAACGGAGGTTTAACGGAGGAGGCGTTAAAAGGAACAAGAACACATTTTTTCTACTTATCGTGATTCGACTTAAATAGATTCTACTATATAGTCCGGAACGCAGCGACGGAACTTAACTTTTCACTTTAAAATATTATGAATATACTGTAAATTTTAATTAATATATCGATTATTATTAAAGAATTAAATTTAAAATTATCATTATAAAAAATCATTCACGTCTTTTATAATATTCTTCTTTTTAGCAGCATTTTATTACGTTATGCTGCAGATTATTGTCAAAGCCTTTGAATTTCATTTTCTGAGAGACAATAGAATATAAAAGTGGCTTAATTTTGACTTTACAGCGGCGAATTCTGCCTGACCCTGTAAATCTGAAACTGATTGAAGCCTTTTCATCGCTACCTATGAATTAGTAAATGAAGTCATCCATTAGCCAACTTTTATTACATAGACAAATAATGTTTCTTGTATTACTATGTTCATGTTTAAAGAAAATGGATTTGTTCTATTTATGTAACATATATAACATATCGAGATGGACTTTTTCGTAGATGGTTATAGGCTATTTATGTTTTGAATTCCATCGACTCTTTCTCATATTTTTTCGATTTAAATTTGCCTGTTAATCGCCCAGTTTCAATATAAAATCAAATCTTACTGTTTTTATACACATACGCTAACGTATTTAACGGTGAGATTAAAGTGTGTTGTGTGTGTGTATCTTCAAGTTCCAAATTTAAACACAAAGAAGCAACTTCATATTAATATTAAAACGATATTTAACCTTTAACCAGTGACACGGAGGCTCACAGGTATTGTGTGTTATTATTTGTCCCGTTTATATCATACCGATGGATGAATATTAAAACAATTTCGATACATCCAAGTTGAGTTTCATAACAAAAATGAATTTCAAAGTAATAAACAGCCTGTAAGGCATCATGTCCTTTATACTGTTATAAATTTGTCATGTCACCAGTTTTTTTTTCTGTTGAGGACCAGCAGACAGCCTGAAGGCCCACTTAATATTAACCAGTTACCGTCGCCTATGGATTTTACGATGCTAGGCGCATCGCAAGCACGCTGCTGTCCCATAAGGGTACAGAAACCTGGGTCACTAATGCCTTAACACAAGGTTATGGCAGCATACTTATAGACCGAGGGTGGTTGAAATGTAGACGGGCTGTGTTTTGTCTCCTTTTACGATAGTTCGACCCCGGCAGGTGTAGGGTTAGTATTCTTACTCCGCCCCTGCATGGAGAAAAAAGTGCAGTTAAGGGTTAAGAATATATATTAAATATAAACAAGAAAACAAACAAACAAACAAGATTTTTATCGTAGATTTGTAGTATATGATTCCAATTACCGACATTGACCCCAATCAAAGCAATTCAATCGAACCTAGCTCGTAACACAATACCCTATTCAATTAGTGATGTCGGTGTTTCCCGGAGTTTGCCGGGCAAACAGGGCCACTGTCACCGACGTCCGGTCTGACCGGGATTGTTTGAACGGCACGTGTTTGCCTCGGCCTTTATACCGATGACATCATTAAATTCTTATAACCTGTTGATCCGTTAAAAATGTTAGCTTCTGTTTGTTTCAGCTGCATAATGTACACCTTACGTATCCTTACTAATATTATAAACGCGAAAGTTTGTATGTATGGACGTATGGATGTTTGTTACGTTTTCACGCCTAAACCGCATAACCAATTTTGATGAATTTTGGTATAGTCATAGATTGGACCTTGGAGAAGGACAAAGGCTAATTTTTTAAAATTCATATGGAAGAACAACGTTTGCCGGGTCAACTAGTAAAATAATAATAAGTTTTTACCAAGAAAGGATTTGATTGGACAATCAATAAAAGTACTAGTATATAGTTTACTTTCAATGTTAATTTTTGCTACCTGTTTAATGTGTTTACGAGTATATCATTTACCATTTATCTTATTTAATACAATAAAATTAACTCACGAAAAAGCGGCTTATAAGTAAATTTTGAAATATTCTACGATAGGAAGATATACATTTGAGTTCTAGTAAAATATTTGTTTTTCCTTGTCATAGTGTCATATTTTTTTAATATCGAGTTTTGCAATGTTCAATTGTACGGTATAGGATGAGGATCAAACAATTGTATTACAAATGAACATTGGAGGATGGACCCCAGACCGATGAACCTGCGCGATTACTGGTCAGTAGTGAATGGGAAAAATACGGAACCAGGCTGTGTGATGCAAACTTGGAAATACCTAGGTTTAGTTTTGCCTAGGTTACATTTGTATTTTACTGTACAATAAATCCGTCAATTGCATGTGCGGTCGGCTGTGTCTCAGCAGTTCGACCAAGTCAATCCTGCGACCCCCAACATATGCCTAGATGTTGAACGGGTTTTAAGTGGGTATGCCGCCGCGACGACCAATATCATTTGCTAGCCAGCTGTTTTTCTCCCGAAGTTCTTTTTTCTTCGCGATAAAAAAGGGGACGACGTGAACTCTGTACGCCACAGTTTGCCTGTTGCTATGTCGATTGAGCGTTGCAAGAGACGAGCTTAAGGAGACTGACTTTGTCTTTATTGCCATTTATTAATTTTTATGTAAATTTTACTAATAAAAAGCTCAAGGAATCTAAGAGTCTATTATTATAATCGTTTAACAATCACGAGCTTTTAATAAAATATTTCATATGAAATATGTCTAATTATAGATTTTTAAATAAATTTCATGATCATTCCTACATAAGAGTTAAATTACAAATAAATCTAACCTGGCGGCCATTCTTGTCCATACACGAATATCTCCGACCTGGCGATATCTACGCGGTTCCACGTCAATGCCAACGAAAGCTGTTCGCTTGGCGTCAGATGCTGGGCCCTGAACAGAGCCGTGAGGATCACTTGATCTAATTCCTGGACCTCGCCACCTTCCGCACGCTCTTGAATCCGGAAGACTGTTATCTACGAAAAAATTTAAGGTTTTAGAGTTTCGTGCTAACGAAATTGACTATCCATACTATTATCCATATTATCTATATAAATGATACAGGTCTGCATTTGTGCGCGCATCACGGTAAAACTACTGGATAAATTTCTAATAAATTTTGTAAGTTTTATTACTTAGACACTACATGGCCCTTATTTAAAAAAAATTGCGACATCTTCATTTAACATAAAGATATTAAAGTTTTAAGAAATAACGATTTTTATAAGCACTACGTGTTCAGGGATGTGTGTTTTCTTGCCGCGGAGAAGTGGGGAAGTGGTGTAGCGCGCATGCGTACGAAAACTTCTCATATTCTTTAGATTTACTTTTTAAAGTGAAACTTCTTTAGAATCGTTGTGATTTCAAACCGGATGCAACGGAAAAACCGACAGGTAAGAGACACAAATACAAAAATGTGTAGGATGAAGCCGGCAAAGAATGAGACAGAAATATGTATATTTCGGTCTCTCCTATTATTAGTCGCCTGTAATTAGTGAGCCAGAGCGAGAGAGTAAATGTCGGTGTGTATGTATATTGCACACTGTTTAATACTTGCTTGTATTTTCGTCGATTTGTTCTGTTATTCGACCAGCAAAGCGGGCGTATATGTATATCTGTATAATTATCTGTGTATGTCTGTTGCATTTTCACGCCTAAGCCACTGAACCAATTTAGATAAATTTCGGTATAGAAATAAATTGGACCTTAGAGAAGGACAAATGTTACTTTTTGCCACGAAAATGAAACTGAAGGGGGTGAATAAAATATAAATAAACAACGCGCCTGTTACGATATTAGGAACAATGCGTTTAAACTGTATCCATACTATAAATATTAAATCTCCAACAAAGGATGAGAATTCGGCCTACTACAAAAACAAATTATATATGTCAGAACAATGTCTGCCGGGTAGAGATCTAGATATTGACGAGGTAATGGTGACTGTAGTTGTAAGGATGGGAGATGGCATTTCTATGAGCGTTGATTACCACCTCCATTTTACTAATCTTCTCGATGAACTGTGGTAGACAAACTGGCTTACCATCATACATACGGAAAAGTTTCGAAGGATAATTACTATGATTCGTTCACTGGAATTCGATTCCTAGGAAGGCACACACTTCTTAAGAATATTTTATCACTTAGTGTGCATAATTAAATATAATTGTCACGTACTCGAGTGAAGCAAGAATATCTCGATTTGTTTGTAAAATATATTTATTTTCTTCTTCTCTATGTGATATGAGCTTAACTTGTACGTTGTTATAAAATAGAAAAAAATAAGAAACAAAAAATGTTTCATTATGGACTAGTGTGGTTTGGCCATGCAATGCGCATGGAAAAATGACATATAACAAGGAAAATTACAGAAATAAGAGTGGATGGATACAGGAGTAAAGGTAGACAAAAAAGATGGATGGATTGCGTAAAATATGATACGGCAAAAAAAGGATGTGAATGTTGGGATTACGGCTAACAGAGGAGAGTGGAAGGAGAGAACATGTTGTGCCGACCCCATATAATGTGGTATAAGGGCAGGACAAAGAAGAAGAAATAAAAAACTAGAAGTGTAGCTGGGGAGTTTCTTGCCGCTTCTTGTCCTTGTAACAGCCAAACACGTTGTGAAGCGGTGGTATTATTATTATTTCAAAAGGTGGCTATGCTAGTTTATTCAACCTAGTATCACTGCGTCCAATTTAATGAACTATTGTCATCGCCACATTTACTATAGTTCATTGGCAAAGCCTGCCTCGTTAATGTAACGAAGCAGTTTTTTGATAGAAGCTGCTCGTATCTCATCTGGTTCTAACATATGCTTCCCTAGGTTACGTTTATGCATCAGAGAACAGCAATGGCACAGCAGGTGCAGAAACGTTTCATCAGCCTCGTTACAAAATCTGCAGGCTTTGCTATCCCTGATCCTTATGATACTGAGATGCTTGTTTAGGCAGCAATGTCCGGTTAGCGCCCTCGGTAAGGTGCATAGCTGATTCCTGTTTAGTGCTAGTGCTTCGACCGCAAGTTTACGATTGTAGGCTTTTACTAGCACTTTGGAATGATTTAAGCCTGGAATTGTATTCCAGGGCTTAATAGATTAATTGGTACATTGATTCCTGAGGGTGAGCCGGTTCCGGCTTTTAGGTACACCGCAACACAGTTCAGGTCCGTGCTGTGCTCCCTTGGCCCCTGTCCGAGCAAGTTCATCGGCCTTTTCATTGCCTATGATACCCGCATGTCCTAGGAACGCTATCCATGCAGAGGCGGAGAAAGAATTCTAACCTCTGCGGTCATCATCATCATCATCTCAGCGTTCATCCCGGTTGCAACCTAAACTTCCGGTTCGGTGCCCGGGGTCTGCTTTCCGACTTTTTTTACTCCACTTCGTACGGTCTTCAGCATCCCTGGTAGTGAGCCCATTGGCACGCATATCACCCTTTACGACGTAAAGCCAGCACTTTTTGGGTCTACCCCTCCTGCCGGCGGAGGTGGCATGGCTAGACATTTGTTTCCCACGTAAGCATCCAGTTGCCGTAAAACATGGCCGTACCAACGGAGCCGACACTCCTGCAATTTATCTGCAATGTCACGAACATGAAGAGTGCTGCGAATGCGGGAGTTCCTAACGCGGTCCTTCCGCGTCACTCCACACATCCACCGCAGTATATTTATCTCCGTGACACGCAGTTCTTGCTTGTGTCGCTCTAACACCGGCCACACTTCACAGCCGTATAAAAGGACAGGCCTAATGATAGTCTTATAGACCTGTCCCTTCAACTTTACCGGCATCTTTGGGTCACAAATGACACCAGTTACCTCACGCCATTTGGCCCACGCGGCAGCAATGCGTGCCTTGACGTAGCAATCGATGTCACTAGACGCACGAAACACAGATCCCAAGTATATAGGTATATGAAGCGTTATATATTTATTTACAAAATTATATAATTAGTGTACAGTTATCTAGTATCTATAACACAAGCGCTCAGCTGCTTACTGTGGGACTAGATGGCGCTGTATAAATTGCCACCGTATATACCGTATTTGTTGTAGTCATGTAATAATTTTTTAAAGTGCATCCTACGCTTCAACCGTATTAAAATAAAAACTTATACTTTCAGAAAAAAGGGTCTCAGGTACACTACGTCTGAATAAAATAGTCTGAAGCCTCTACATTCCTATTTGCTTGATGTTTATTTTTTAAGCAAATACACACAAGAAAATAGTTGAATTTGATTGATCAGAGCCATTACTGTTTTTGATCCTCTCTCCAACCTCGAAATAACCACAGAACGTCTCCGTTCGCCATTCCCTGTTTCCAGTGAACCGGAAATCCACTGTAACTAATTTCTACAAATATCGGCTGATATTAAATTGTTAAATTTAAATTGAATTTCGTTTCAAGAATACTAAAAAGGACGTAAAAATATCATAAAATATTTAATAAGCAAACGCACTTAACTTTGAATACTCCAGCCCTGGTGTTGGAGCGGCCACAAAATTGCCATAAACTGCACTAAGCTGAAACGTGGGCTAGCAGTAAACTTTATAATTTTGAATGAAAATTATAAAGTGGAATAATATTCGATATAACATTTTAGTTTTTTACAACTAATTAGTAGAAAGAAAAAGTAGTATTTTCTCAGAAAAAAGGTTGTGCCGTAATAGATTGCCTAACACAATAAATAGCTCTCAAAGGTTACATACATTACTTGATACATATTTCATAATTGTCTAAACCAAAACATTGTTTGTAAAAGAGTGAACACAACATATCGTCTATTACACATAGACACACTTTGTCTTTGATAATTATTGATAAAAAATGTTTACATATTATAAGATTCCCTACAAAAATATTGCTTATTACTTATTCAGAAAATCTTTGTGTAATAAGAAAAACAAAAACGATTTTTTTACAGGTAATGCAGTAAAAAATAAAGTTGTATACTTCATTTATTAATTTTTTAGAGAATCATATCTCTTTGCATTAAATCGGTGTTAAAATGCGTTTTACCACGAGTCTACGTATTTCAAGTGGAAAATTTTGCCATTGCTTGCTCCAGAGATCTTTCAAAGGATGACGTTTAAATAACGGCATGCCAAGAGGTTCATATTCGGGAGATTATATATTTGAATATGAATAATATTTGGCTTACATCTTTGCTAAACAACTCCGAGTGCTCAGCCGCCCATGCATAATTGTGTAAAGACACAAGTTGATTTAAGCACTTATAAAGTAAATCCCAAGTCAAAATAATATAAAAAGTAAAGCAAATATTTAGGTTGAGAAATATTTAAGTTTTTAATATTTTATGCATTCTCTGTGCAGGGGAAGAAGTGACTGACTATTGCAACCTTAGGCGGCCTGTTTTAAAAGGCGCCAAAATATCCTTAGGTGGCAGGGGCTAAGCCCGTTTGAATGACAACTACCCCTGGTCTGTATATATGTCACCATAATATTCTTGTAACAAAAGTGAACCAGGTTCCAATTGCCCTACGCGAACAGTAGCGTGTTAACTGTACCCCTGGCCTCGCAATCAACCATTGGCAACGGTGACTGCTTACTATTATGTCAGCCGTCAACCTGTTTGTTGTTTCACAGGATTTAAAAAAAACTGCTTCTGTTTTCACCATTTATTAACGGGATGATTAGCCGCTACTATAGTGAATAACTCGTGGTGGAAGACCACAAAATATAAAAGTGTGTTTTGATGAGTCAGAATTTGAATCCAGTAAATATATATATTTTATTGGTTTATAAACCATCACATTTCGATGCAAACAATACTGAAACACAAAGTAGGAAGTTCAATCTCAGAACAATAAAACTATTGAAAAATGTAGGCTTTAATATTCTTGAGAATGCACTCGACAGGCGATTTATTGAAATTTCTAATGCAAGTGCATTCGAGTAAATCCCCAATGTTTGAAAGCGATTTGCACAATGTACGAGCTACTTTAAATAACAAAATAAAAAGAAATAATAAAGTAATCGTTATTATACAAAATCACTTTGTAGTGATTTGGGTAAAAACCTAAAAAGACTATGAGGGGCTTTTTAGAGAATTTCTGGTCAATTTAAGAAAGTGGGAGGGATCTCGGGGCTTTATCGCTGTAGGCGCGGAATTATTAATAAGTTTTAATCGGTGGTTCAAAAGGCCAACAATTCATTTTTAGATACTATTGAAAACGCTGGAAATCTGATTAGATGCAGTTTTCATTATTGCTTAATATTTATATGAATCCTTTCAGTTACTCTACAGTGCCTTTGGTTTTTGTTTGAAAGTTGTTATATACAATAAATAAATAATTTAAATATTTTAAATTAATTGTATGTGTTAGTATAAATCGAATTAATTATTGTGGAAAAGTATTTAAAATTTAAGTAGCTAAAGTAACTCACTATTAAAATAATTATATTTGATTAACAGCCATTTTAAATATAATTGGTTTATATTTTACAACTGTAAGTCATAGGGCTTAGCTTATTGAAGTGAACTTTGTGTTACATTACAATACATGCAGGTCAGATTGGTTGATATTTTTATAATAAACCCACTAATTCAAAATACGAAACGTAGAGTATAAATTATAACACGATAAGTTTTAAATTTAGTAGTTAGCTCAATCTTTAAGAGCTTAGGTCATCATCAACATATTTTAGGCAATTATAGAAACATGTTAGTTTCTTTTTTGGCCCTAATGTAGTTAAACGACCCTTAGATCGAATGACGCTATTCAATTACATAATTAAATTATTCAAATGAACGAAACCAATGTTTAACAGTTTATTTTACTTCGGCACCGCAGCGTTAGTTTCGATTATTAAAGATTTGTCAATATTGAGTTCCTAAAATATGAATGTAACACTTTACAGACGTGAATCGTGGTTTATTTTCTTGTTTTTTCTATTTAAGATGGTAAGTTTTTTAATTCACATAACAGTGTCGCCAGAATGTGAGAAACCAAGAGATTCATTAGAACAATAACGTTCCATCATTCATGATAATGTAACCGCTATCAATGAACATATCATAAAATGACCACTATCATCATAATCATGAAATAACCATAAGTTATCGTTTCAAAGCGCTATTCTATCACGTCACATACCTCAATCACTGAGCTTACAAAACCGAGCGCCGAACAGTTAAATCCGCGTTTGGAATTCATTCCAGCACTCGTATCGGTTGTATAAATCACGTGGAATGGCAAACTTTATACATTTCAATGCACTATGCTTGCTTCTGTTATTGGAATTGTTTTAGATATCGCTATAATTTCCACTTCATCCTCGCCTATTGGTGTTCGTAACGCCAGTAGTATTGCGGGCACGCTGCTGTCCCATAAGTATACAGGAACTTGGGTCACTAATGCCGGAACACAACACAAGGTTATTATGGCGGCATACTTAAGACCAAAGGTGGTTGCCATCCAGACGGGCTTGAGGCCCTACCACGTAGCTAGGGTGGGTTGTTTTGACGCCTTTTACGACAGGCCGACCCCGGCCGCAGAGGTTGGTATTCTTTCTCCGGCCCTGCACGTATAAAACGGATAAACTTATGTTATATTTACAGAATTTAATTATTTTTGTGTATATCTATGTTATGTCTGCACATTGTATAAGATATTATATAAGTATGTTCCTTTTTTTACCAATTTTCAGTTTAATATGTATCAATATGTAAGTTTGACTTACGTGTTGTGAGACTATTGTTCAAATAAATACAGTATTTGTATATTCCCATATTACAGGAAGCTGTCTTAAAAATATCCACGTCTAAAAATTGAGCCTCAAAGGATGATATTTATCTTAAAATATTCATATTCCAACCAAAAATACAGGTTTGTGAAAATAAACGAAAGAAAACGAGGAAAATGATCCGCAGAAATTGAAACGTCAAGTGTTGAGTGAGGTTAAGTCTTCAAGGCGGTGGCTTTTATTTAGGAGAGCTCTATTTGTCTTGCGTTTAGAAAAATAATAACAGCACGAAATGTCGTCCGTGAAATCTATTTATGGCGACAGAGTGAATTTTGTTTTTACATCATGCAAATATTAGGTCCTTACATATGAAATTGGCGTTTTGTACGGGAGGAATATATAGTAAATTTTTTTTTGTAAAATATATTTAATTAATCAAAGTATGCACAAAAGACATTAACTGCTGGTCGACTCTCAACTTCAAATACGATACATATCATCATCTCAGCCGGAAGACGCCCACTGTTGGACAAAGGCTTCCCCCAAAGATCTCCACGACGTTCGGTCCTGAACTGCCCTCATTCAACCTATTCCGGCCATTTTGACCAGATCATCGGTCCATCTTGTGGGGGGCCTACCATCAATGCATCTTCCAGTACGCGGTCGCCATTCGAGGACTTTTCTGCCCCAACGGCTATCTGTCCTTCGCGCTATGTGCCCAGCCCACTGCCACTTCAGTTTTGCAATCATCCGGGCTATATCGGTGACTTTGGTTCTCCTGCGAATCTCCTCATTTCTGATTCGATATCGCAAGGAAACTCCGAGCATAGCCCTCTTCATTGCCCTCTGAGCGACCATGAGCTTTCTCATAAGGCCCATAGTTGCGACATATAATAGTGTTTTATAAATAGGTAAAATTTAACAAAAACAGTTGGTTAGCTGGAAGCTATTAGCTAAGCCCAATATAAGTTTAGACCTAACATCTATTTTCTATCTATTTTTTTCGTAAAAGTGGAAGTTTTACTGAGAAAAATGAGGAGTCTTTAAGTTATATAGAAGCTGAGATACAAATATTTGAAAATTAATGAAATATCGACTTTTTAAAAATTCAAAAAATTCTCCAGCGGCCGGATTTGCACATATCGGGCTCAAATTTTCAGGATCATCTCCTTTTTAAGTATACTTTCGATGAAAAAATCAGCATCAAAATCGCCGACCCTAGTGCGTATATATATATATATATATATATATATATATATATATATATATATATATAATTGGTTTATTATCTTGGTTAAATATATACTTAGAAATATTGAAAAATTTACTACTGTGGAATATGTCTGTGTAGAACACAAATGGAATAAACCGATAATCCATACATCGTTAATATCATTGAGCACCCTTTGGTCACTCGTTACTAATTTGTCAAAGGAGGGGAAATATGGACAATCCCTCAAAGGATAGACTTTTACCCAATACTGTGAGTAGCCGAGAGACATTTATGTATGTACAATTGTATACATAGGTTGTATCACCGTGCCCAATCGATTTCAATATTTTGAATATTAACCTATATGTTAACCGGGGATTAAACATATTTTCAACTCGTTTCAACTCCGCTTTAGACTCAGACGAGATTAAAGACCGAGAAAGAACCACCAACATTATCACTTTATTAACAACTAGCAGCCCGTCCCAGCTTCGCACGGGTATTTAACAAAAAATTAAACCCTTCTATTTTTTTTCGGTCTCGGGGAAAAACCTCTCTTGACGGGTTCCCCCGGCCCGGGGGGACCGAGAGATTTAAGGGACTCCGGAAAAGATGTTCGACCATCCGACTACCCACTAAAAAACCCCGCTGTTCTCCTATCGCCTACGCCCGGGCCCACGGATATATGGCCTGCCGATCTCGTAGCCCGGGCCGGCGCCGGCCCACGCTTTGTCTTAAAGCGGGCCCCTTCTAAAGTGCTGGCGCCAGGGGGTCAGGGTTTCGTCCCCCCGGCGCTCTCTTGTAACAACTCTATGAGTTGAGGGGGGCTGCGGAACAGCACGCGGCCTTTTCCCTCACGGCAATAGTGCGGGCGGCGGATCCTCCCCCGAGGGGCCGCCCGCGGCCGCTTTCTACGGCGGCCGGAGATCGTTGCCCGCCCTCCGGCGCCGACGACGCGGCCTACGTTGGCGGGAGTGCGGTGGCGGACTCCCGCTCCCGTTCCGCCGCCTCCCTTGCAAACACTACTGCCTCGCAAAAGGAGGCGACGGCCGTCCATCCAGGATCGCCCCCGACCATGGACAGAACCAGGGCCCGGAGCGACAGGTCCGCGGCCAATTCCGGACGGGACTCGCATCCCCGTTGCGTGCTAGTCAGGCGTGTGTACGACTACCAGACGACACTCCAGAAAAAGCAGAGTCGCCTGACGTCGTAGCCGGCCCAGCAAGACCAACCGACAGCGAGGATGCAATTCCCGCCCCGGGAACACTCTCTGTGCAGGCGCAGTCGAAATAGGCATGGTTTTGACTACCAAATCAGGTCCCAGGGTAGAACCCGGGACCCCAATCAGTATTCGCAACCATCCCATCGGGGACCATGCCACGAACAGAGAGCTAAGTTGGAAAGGATGTAAGAGGTAGACGGAAAGAAAGGTAGGACTCTGTCGCCTCGAACGGAGAGGGGAGTGAAGCGACGGATGCTCGGGCACCTCGGGTACGCACACCCGTGCACTCCTCGGACAGAGGAGCGCCCCTGGGGGCAAACCCTTCTATTTGCGTCAGGTTACAAAAAAAATTAAAATTATAAAGAAAGTTTGAATATTATTATTTCTATGAGCTTTTATTTTAATGATTTTTTTTGCTATAACTTTTTATTTATTTTTCGTTATTTTTTAATAAGTATTCTAGTTTTTGTAAAAACCCCAGTGACGCACGCCTACATTGCATAAGGTGCTGCCTAGCTAGCCGAACAGGGTGAGCGGCTACCACGCAACATTTTTCTAATACTTACATTTTTAAACTCGTGATATCTTTCGAATGGAATATCCGAATTGGATAATTCAAAAAGTTATATAAAGGTATTGAAACAGTTTTGAATATGAAGTAATTTATTTTGATAAGGATTAATACCAAGATCCAAATAAAGAGCCTTTTCTAGGGGCGGCATTTCAATTAATTTTTTAAAATAAAAGAACACTTATTGTGGCATAACTATAATAGTTAGACATATGCTGTCGCGACACTTTTTGTAAATAATGATGTGTTCTGCAAAGTTGTAGTACATTATTTTATTCTATCATCAATAGTTTTCGCAACGCACGCGATTTAAATAATATTTTAGGTATTTTTTTTACACTTTGGGTTACTTTATTGGAGTTTTAGTAAGGATCCCTAATTTTTTTGAAAATATAATATAGCCTATGTCACCCGGGGATAGTGTAGCTTCCCAACAATGAAAGAATTTTTTAAATCGGGTCAGTAGTTTCGGAGCCTATTCAAAGCAAACAAACAAACAAACAAACAAACAATCAAATCTTTCCTCTTTATAATAGTAGTATAGATATAGATTTCATCCAAATTGTATAAATTCGATTTTCGGTTTATAAATAATTAATGTAAGTTTTAGCAGTCTCATAAGACATTTAGTACCATATGTAACTTCTAAAGTGCAGTTTTGAATATTGCTACAGGACAAAAAAACCTCGTCTACTCTTATATTAAAGCTCTTTTAGGACATTTCCTATCTTTGATCAAAAAGGTAAAAGAAAGTCGATATACCAAATTTGATCTTTGGTGTAACTCGCCGGATATAGTCCCGGAAAGTATTTATTTCTTTTCTGGTATCATTTTCCACGCCCCAAGTTAACCTTGATCACACACATAACCTTGAGCACGTTATCAGTCACATGACAAGTTCCAAATTAGACTTATTATTCTAATTGATTATATATTTAAACGCAAACCCTTATGAACTGGCCATTTTATGAATTTCATGAACCAGCCCCACGAACTTTATGAACCAGCGGTGGACGATTCAGAAAAATGGCAGGCAGACCGACAGCTGCCGTTCTCTCTTCTGTTATGAATAGTGGGAAGAAAACTAAAACCAGTGGTGGGACGGCAGGCAGACCGATGGACAGCCTCCGCACGCGACGACGACTGAACGAAAAAAAGAGGGCCTGGCACCTACTTGCGGCGCTATATATGAAAGCGGTCGGTCTGTCCCTCACTCGTCCCCATTCCACACTTCAGAAGCGACTCTCATTGGTCGCTTATATTCCGGAAGTGACTCTCTTTAGCTGTCCAGACATTAGATTCTCATCGGTCGCTTATACTCCGGAAGTGTTACACTCCGGAAGTGTGATTCTCATTGGTTGTCCAAACATTAGATTCTCATTGATCGTTTATACTCCGGAAGTGTTGCACTTCGGAAGTGATTCTCTTTGGTTGTTTTAAATATTAGTCAGTGTTGTCAATAAGATAATTTTGAGTTCGATATCCATAACATATATATTAGTTTAATTGTTGAGCACCGACGCGACACGACAACGCTGCTATACACAACACAACCATTGCTTAAGATAAAATAATTGAAGACCATTACAACTCAGTGATGGAGACTTCAAGGTCCATTCATAGTCCCTTTATGCCACAGCTTCAATAGTGGTAATACATTTTATCCTTGTTGGGTTCGTGGGGACTTCTCAAACAACCAAAACAAGGCGTTGTGATCGTTCTAAGCCAGTACTTTAAAGACGCGACTGCCTGTCTGTCTCTTCAATTTCGACAGAGAACCGCATTGCCATAACTGCACCCTTTTGTCAAAAGTATTATTTTTAATTTTTACGCCGTCCTAGGAACGTTGGAATCCCTTCTTTTCGTTGGCAGGAACTACACTTCTAGCGAGAAAACCCTAATTACTTATTCCAGGTTTTAACCTTTATACGCAATCGATTGTATCTATGGCTGATCTTTAAAATCCCCGGCAAGACCCTAACGCGTGGCGTTCAAGCAATAATAATAAGAAGCAAAACACATCAAAGCGACATATTGAGCTTCCTTTGTTCCTTTCAATCCAAATACTAATATATAAAGAGAAATAGTCTTATGGTTGCCACATTTAGATCATTACGGTAACACAAGATCTAGAAATTTATTTAAGTTGTCATTCCGATTTACTATGTTGCAGATACATCTGCTGTTTACACTTGAACCCATGATTTCTTTATTGAAGGGAAAACTTCTTTAGCGGTGTTGTGCACTTTTTTTGTGATGGGTAAACAATGTTAAACTCGCGTCAGGTTACGTGTCCTGATCGAAAATTTGTAAGATGGAACAAAAGTTCCTCTATCTAATTTCTATAAAAAACACTCGGCCGAGAAAAAAATTATATTTGCTGTCATTAAAAATTTAAGACAATATCTATCGGCAGTTGTGTGTGTGAACTGCAATTTACCTCTACAAGTCATTAAACAACATCCTAAGTAGGACATGAGAGCTGGGATCGAAGGCTGGGTAAGCCTTAGTTACCAGTCATTTTTGAAGAGGTATACTGCTTATGATATTTGTTTTTCCTGTACAGGAATGAAATACTGTACACTACACGTGTACAAAAAGCAACACAGACATGAAGTCCAAATTTGGCACTATCTAAGTTTAATTTTATTATAATAATAATGTTAATTGTGATAATTCAAACTGCGTCATCAAGTTCCAAAGTAAGCAGAAAAGAACTTGTGTTATAGCTACGAAATACGGATATACTTCATTTAAACTATCTTTTGTAAATAGATATATACTACATGAATACTAAGACTCGTGACGAGAATCGAACCCACAATTCCAGTCAAAACGTAAAAAAACGCTGTTCTCACAATTTTTTTTAATGCTGTAGGACAACAGACAGGCTGACGGCCCGCTTAGAATTTAGCAGTTACCGTCGCCTATAGGTGTTTGCAACGCCAGTGGCATCGCGAACACGCTGCTGTCCCATAAGGGCATAGGAACCTTTTACGACAGGCCGACCCCGGCCGCAGAGGTTAGTATTCTTTCTCCGCCCCTGCACAGATAAAAACATAGCAATTAATATAGAGCTAAATTTAGAATAGTACAGGCGACGACGATTAATTCCAACGAAAATACTAACTAGTGTCCTTCCAATAGCAAAACGAAGCGGAAAATCAAATGACAATTTTATTTCACACCACCAGAAGAAAGAAGAAACAGTTTCATTTTTCTTCTGACCATATATAAACAAACAACCAAAAAAAGAAACTAATTATGATACTTTACAATAAATAGTTAAGTACCAACCCTACATAAAACAATATGAAAAGACAGAAAGCAATTGCGACGGTCGAAAATACCGGAAAGTAAAGAAAAGTTTCTACATGAAACTACAAACATCTTTACTCGGCTAACGAGGGTATTTCTCTCTGTGCTCTTTCATTCGTTATTTTTAACAGTCGATCCAGACAACGTGTTTTTAGAACAGTGACATTAATTTTCTCATTAGTAAATTTATTCTTATGTTAAGAATTAATTTGTAATTTTTAGTTTCATTAATTATAAAAGCGTGTCTTTTAGTTTTTTAAACTATAATCATCTTATCAGTCAATCTTCGCCCATTACTGGACCTAACGGGTTTAAAGGTCGTTCATAATGTTTGCGTTTGTAAGATACGTTTACACAAATCATAGATTTTATACTTATACCTTATCCGTTTTACCAAAAAATAAAATGTAAACAAATCGTAAAAAGGGTTTTTTGGATGTCGATTTTACAATAAACAACATGAAATAAAAATTATAATAGCAACTTTTAATTATTTATTAGAAATATCTCCTATATTCTTATTTTTTATATTACTATTCCTTACTTTAAAAAAAACATAAAATAATTTTATTTTTATGGTTTTATATGCTGGTAATTATAAGTGTACTGTTCAACGTACTATTGTCGACTGGAAGGAGTGTTTTATTATTACAATTGGATTATACCCGCCATGTTGTTTTTATTGTAGCTTTGTTTGAGAAACATTGGTTTGTTTGTTAACATTTTATTTTTTGGTAAAGTGGATAGAGTATAGAGCAGAGGACTGTGTTTATAAAAAAAATATCTGATGATATATGAACGAAATAGAATGGTATTTTTTACATGTATGTATTTAGTATCACGGGATCTCTAAAACTAACTTGACTTGAAATTTTGCATACTTATTTCGCGATAGGTAGCTCAGTGGCGTTATACTTGGAGATCAATCTAGAGGACCCGGGTTCGAATGCCACGGTGGCATACACGGCTAAGACAGCTTTTCTCGCCTAATATGCATAGCACAATAACCTGACGGTGAAAAAAAACATCGTGAGGAAACCTACATACTAATATCATTTAACCCGCCAATCCGCCTCGGACAAGCGTGGCCAAGTAATGTAATTTAGGAGAAGGGCGAACCCAGTAGTGAGACGCTATGCTACGCTGTTATTAACTCGCTGTAGGACAGCAGACAGGCTGACGGCCCAATTAGAATATAGCAGTTATCATTGTCTATGGGTGTTTGCAACCGCAGTGGCATCGCGAATACGCTACTGTCCCAGAAGGGTTACAGGAACTTGGGTCACTAATGCCGGAACACAATACAGTCATTATAGCGGCATACTTAAGATCAAAGGTGGTCCCCATCCAGACGGGAGGGAACCATTTCTCTGATTTGATAAAGAAAACAGACATGTAGGGTAGTCAAATTTGGGTACAACTAATATAAGAATTAGAAAATTTAAGAATGGCAGAAATTATTCGAACTTACCAAGTTTTTCTTTCTGGTGCATTGTAAAAGTTCGCTATAAAGACATTCAGCCTGTTGGGATCCAACCTCAAACGTCTTCTGGATGGTGCCGATCAGGTAATCTCGCATCGACTCCAACACTGTCTGCTCCCCGCTTTCTGACGCATACCTGATATAAACGAATATTAATATATTTTTTTAAAGTAACAAGTATTGTTTATGGACTATGCTAAATTTCAAGTCAATTAGTGGTATTTCGTTTATATACATAGATATTCAGATATACATCTCCGATCATAGCTGATAAGTGCTCCAGGTTTTCCGCAAAAATGACTATGTCATCCGCAAATCGGAGATGAGTAAGGCGCCCACCATTGATGTTAATACCTCTCTCTGACCAGTCAAGAAACTTAAAGATGTCTTCCAAACATGAGGTAAATAGTTTTGGCGAAATAGTTTATATACTAATTCGTATTTATTTGTATGTGTATAAAGTATATTATCTGTCTAGTACCCATAACACAAGTACTATGCTACTTAATTTGGTTTAGATGGCGTTGTGTGAAATTGTCCTTTAGAAATTGCTTCAAATAAACGATGGACTAATGTTTAATTAATAATAGAAATAAGAATTTTAGTTCACAATTTTCCGATAGATGTCGTTAGCATTTCTGAAGTTATATTGAACAGTTGTAGTGTTTGTGATTTAATATTATACTACCCACATTTTACTTAGTACCATCAACTTGATTTGTGATTGAAATCAAGATGACTGTTTAATTCTATCAGTGTGCTTTGGTCATTTGTATAAGATGTTTATATTTTTTGATACTCCCGAGTGTTCTTCCACAGTGATAAATAAAAGGTATAAATGAGTGTGAGTGTTTAATTGACCAACTAAACTTTCCAATTTGTTTTCCATTAAAACAAATGAGACTGAATATAACTTAATAATATAACTAATACACTAATAATATAACACTAATCCCACGGGTATCGCTTTTCTTTTGGAGCTCGGGTGTGCTGTTTAGAATTGTCATAATGTGATACTACTTTGTCGTACTAGCTGACCCGTCAAACGTTGTTCTGCCATATAAATTTTAAAAATGAAAAAATGAAAAAAAAAATTAAAAAATATTTATTTACAACATGTACAATTGTGCGAAATAACAGATATTGCAAGTGCAGACAAAATGTGCACAAACATACATGAAGAACTAAGCAATTCAAAACAGATTAACCGTGGCCCCCACGCTAGATCAGAGTCTGTGTTGTGGGGACCCAATACGATCAACAGAAGTAGCAGGCTCGGTTATTTTATAAGTTAGAATAATTAGTATTAATAGTTAAAATTTGTTTGGAGAAACCTCAAGATGTAATGTTGTATATTGTATAAGTTTAATTTTGGTTAATAAAGTTAATTTCTATTTAAAAGATAAAATTATAATATAAGTTCACAAATAAAAAAAGTTGCCTACGTCCTTTTCCAAAGCCCAATCTATGTCTATGCCGAAATTCATCACCTAATGAGATATTTGCTCTACCTCCAATACGGAAACAACATGGTAACCTTAATAATACACACACATACATGTATGTATATAAAACATTTAGATTTTACAACGAAACTGCAAGCTATAAATATTTTAACAGAATATTGAAAAATTATTCGCTTACCAATATTCTTCGTATTTAATAACATCTGAGAGGATTCTTAGCGAATACTAAGTTCAATATTGCACAAGATATTCGATTACTTTAAAATAGCTAGTACTTAAGTACGAGCCAGTGGCTTGGATAAATATCTAGAATCTTGTTAACATAAACTTACAGTCTACTTGTAACAGAACTAAGATTAGTTTTTGTTTAATTCATAGTTGTTTGAGTAACTGATTTCTATTATTTATTAATAAGATTTATAAATAAAGGTTTTCACTTAATGCAGCGCACTGTGTTTTCAAAAAGTTATTATACTTTTACATGGCCATCAGTTAATTATTTTCCACTGTTGGACGTAGGCTTTCCAATCTGCGCTACAAATTCCGATCATTTGCTTTCCCCATCCAGCTACGATCAGCCTTGCGTTGGTCATCAGTCTATCCGGGTGGGGGTCCTATACCTCATTTGCCGAGACGCGGCCTCCACTCCTGTCCGCGACAGACGTGACCAGCCCACTCCCAGTAGCTTGAATATTTTACGAACTATGTCGATCGCTTTAGTTCTCTTACGGATTTCGTTATCTCAGATCTTGTCCATACGAGAATCACTCAAACACCCGGGATGTAGCCCAAATTTGGGAGCCAGTATCGCAGTCAAAGTCTTTGGGGTCAGGCCTTTTAAATAAATACCATTACAATATTAACACATCTGTAGATTGTTCAAGAAACATAGAACATTACATTACACTTATGAATTCGACTATTGTAGGGTATATTCGATTTTGTAAAATTTTTTTTGTTGCTGAGGAGCAGCACATAGGCTGACGACCCACTTAACAGTAAGCAGTTACTGTCGCCTATAGATGTTTGCAACGCCAGTGGCATCGCGAACACGCTGCTGTCCCATTAGGGTACAAGAACTTGGGTCACTAATGTCGAACCACAACACAAGGTTATTATAGCGGCATATTTAAGACCAATGGTGGTTGCTATTCACACGGGCTTGGGGCCCTACCAAGTAGCTAGGGTGGGTTATTTTGTCGCATTTTACGATAGACCGACTCCGGCCACAGGGGTTAGTATTCTTACTCCGCCCCTGCATGGACAAAATTAGCGTACAAAAAAAACGTATATTTATTTGTTTATTTAGTGGATTTTTAATAATATGTGTGTTGATTAGTTTCATCATCATCATCATTTCAGCCGGAAGACGCCCACTGCTGGACAAAGGTTTCCCCCAAAGATCTCCACGATGATCGGCCCTGCGCTGCCCTCATCCAACCTATTCCGGCGATCTTGACCAGATCATCGGTCCATTTTGTGGGGGGCCTACCAACATTGCGTCTTCCAGTACGCGGTCGCCATTCGAGGACTTTTCTGCCCCAACGGCCATCAGTCCTTCGAGCTATGTGCCCAGCCCACTGCCACTTCAGTTTTGCAATCATGATCAATGATTAGTTTATTACGTAGGTAATTTTGAAAGCTACATATGTGGCAGAATACAGAGGATTTTATTATTTTTTACATCTTTTATTCTTCTTGCCATTATCTCCACATCATGTGGGGTCAGCACAAGATGTTTTCTCCCTCCAGACTCCTCGTTATTTTAATATTCACCACTTTTTTCGCTTTCATTTCTCCGCAATGGAAATTTTTTCTTTGGTCTACAACTCTTTTTGTATCCATCCACTCCTAATTCATTGCCTGCCTGCCTGCCTTTTCATTATCACGAAAAAATTTCTTCTCCTCGTATTAAATGGCTATATCACAAAGAGTGACCTTTTATAGCTTTTTAATCGCGTGCACTACTTACAAACTACCCTCTCTATACTTTTTTACAGTTTATAAATTACTAGCTGACCCGGCAAACGTTGTTCTGCCATATAAATAATAAAATGTCAAAAAATTAAAAAAAATTTTTTGGGGGTGGGTCACCCCTAACATTTAGGGGGATGAAAAATAGATGTTAGCCGATTCTCATAGATACCGGATAAGCACAAAAAATCACTAACTCAATTTAGTTATCTGCCTACTGCCTACCCCCTAAGAACGATGGCGTGATTATTTATAGCCTATGACCATTTCTAGGTTATCATCTATCACCATACCAAATTTCATCAAAATCCGTTCAGCCGTTTAGGCGTGAAAGAGGAACAGACAGACAGACAGACAGAGTTACTTTTGCATTTATAATATTAGTATGGATGATCACTAAATAAATAGAACTGTTACTTTGAAGTCTCTAGGTATTGTATACGTACATGATACATGTTTTATTAGATTGGGTGTCAGTTGCATTTTGTGTTGTGCTTGTGTAGCGATAAATGAATAATTCATGGATTTATTGTGGTAGCGCTACGGAGCACATGACTAAAATATGACAGTACGGGACTCAATATTCAGACTTTAATTTGTAAGTTGTTTACGTTAAGGCACTCTGAGCTTTAGCTTCTATCAGCATCAGTCTTCCTAATAGAGAAATAATAACATAACCAACACGTTTGATTAAGGTTAAATTAGATATAAATATATCTGAATTAACTAGCCATGATCTAGGTTTTGCAAAAGTCCTAGGTCGTAAAAAGCGAGAAATATATTACTCCTTGTGCTTGCGTAAAAATCTCATTTGTTTTTTTTTCTTTCTACATATAATTGAATGTAAAACGTAATTTTTAATTTTATATACATGCATTTTTTGTGTCTCTTTGGCGTAGAAAAAATTCACCAAAGCATATCTAGGTATACCTACCTTCAGTTCTACCTTATATTCTTTCGGATATAAGATAGAACTGGAATCTGGGGCACTTTTGCCGGAACATAACAAAAGGTTATACGGCATATTGAGACATCAGGGTGGCGTAGCTAGGGTTATGTCACCATGGCAGGCCGCCCCCGGACGCAGGAGCCTGTATCTTACTCCCCCTTGCACGAAGAAGGAATATACTGATTTCATGACATACATATTTACTCACTTGTGTACAAAAGCAATTAGATCCGCCGCCCTCCCGCTGCCGTCGCACACCACCACCGGGACCGGTGGGGTATCGGTGACATATTCCAATACAGCACGTACAGTGTTCGTGCCACCTTCTATCACGAGGCAAACCACGGGCGTAGACGAATGAGTGTCTGTAAAGACGATATAAATAAATATACATATACTGTAATTTATACAAGGCCATCAATGTCCTAAATAAAGTAGTAGCGCGCTTGTGTTATGGGTACTAAGCAACTGGTATACGACCTGGGTACTTTTATTTTGTGAAACACACTTTATACAGCAACACCCAAACACGGGACGTGCGAAAATACACACACAGGTAGCGACACAGGCGTCGTCAGAAAAATATTTTATTGTTAATTTTGTGATAAAGAATAGAATACGATTATAGAATCAAACTGATCAAAGAAAACATATTTTTTTTATTGCTGTAGGATAGCAGACAGGCTGACTGCCCGCTCAGAATTTAGTAGTTACCGTCGTCTATGGGTATTTGCAACGCCATTGGCATCGCGATCACCCTGCTGTCCCATAAGGGTACAGGAACTTAGGTCGCTAATGCCGGAACACAATACAAGGTTATTGTGGCGGCATACTTAAGACCAACGGTGGTCGCCATCCAGATGGGCTTGAGGCCCTACCACATAGCTAGGGTGAGTTGTTTGGTCGCCTTTTACAACAGGCCGACCCCGGCCGCAGAGGTTAGTTTTCTTTCTCCGCCCCTGCACGGATAAAAAATATATTGTAGTTTCTAACAGCGTCAGGTCTGGAAAAGTGCTTCTGTATTAACTCTGCTGAGAATCGATTCAAGAACCTAGGCTCTGAATGAATCAACCTCTAGACGTTGTAATCAGAATAAACCACGGAACCATTGGACCAGGAAAGCCGACTATAGGTACTATACTAAGTATCGTATTTTAAATCTCATACCAAAAAATAATCCCAGTAAATAATAATAATAAAAATACTGTGACAATTCACACAACGCCATTTAGTACCAAAGTAAGTAGCATTGCACTTGTGTTATGGGTACTAGACAACTGACACACCACCACCACCAACACCCAGACATGAGACGAGAATCGAATCCGTGATATCCACAAGCGTACCGAAGTCCTTTAGCCGCTACGCCACGGAGGTCGTCAAAAATAGACGTCACGGTTGGTTTACTGGCTATATACGAGTAAATTGTCTTTTGACGGTGGCTATGGGTCCGATCTATAGGGTTAACAACAACTATCATGAAATATAGCAACTAAACGTACGCGTGTTTGTGTGAAAAATACTTATGGTAAGAAATTATGTACAAAAAATTAAATAATGCAATTATACAACTATTAGTTTAAAATTATATTTAAGTTCATCAACATATTTCGTTCTGAATTATAAATCTACTTTTTCATAAATCCATTACCACCGGACCTCGCCGGCGTCGAAAAATTTCTTTATTAAATTCCTTCCCCACTAATTAAAAGTTAATTAAATCTACTTCACATAATACTTACTAATTCTTGAGAAATTAGAAAAATGTTCCACTCTCGATCTTTAGTGCTTTATTTTTCGAAAGATTTATTTTTATCTTTTTGATACAGATCTGATTTGTAAATTATTTTACAGGATTATATTTAAAATTTTGCTTATGTACTATTTGATAATTATTTAATATAATTTTACTTTTTATACTATATATATCTGTCAATAATAGTTTTCGTGTATTACTATTATATTTTATTCCTTTATTTCACAATTTTTTATATTTTTTACAATCCCTTATATATATATATATATATATATATATATATATATATATATTTATAAAAACAGTACCATAGTATTAGTTTTATAAAAAAAAAACAATAATAAAATATCCCAAAAAATATAAAAAATCGTCTTTTAACAACAACGGGTCTTTGCAGTTCCAAACTACCGGTGGTCAGGCAACAGAATAAGGAACCTCCTCACAATACGTGCCGTATCCAAGAGAGCTGCCTTCTGTATTCGACCCTTCAGCTAGGGACCAAGCGAGAGCCTTTCAAGGTATTATTATTATTATACCTAGTCCTTATCTTTTACAAATGCGAGTGAATTTATTTATACGAAATAATGTAATTGTAGTGATAAATTACCTAGCTATAAATAATATATGAGTTTTGATGTAAGAGAAGTCCGCTATCTACTTAAATGTGTGAACTCATGCAGGAACATCGAGATGACATGAGTTAGTGACCCCCAAGCTAATGCCAGGAGCGTAGCAAGCTGTTGCTCGAAGCCCCAACCTCCCCAATAAGAGATAAGGAGAAAATCCCCGGGTGTGTATCAAATCGACTATCAGTAATACGAATATAATTGAAAATATGATAAAAACGGTTGTCATTTTCTATGAGACAATAACCTTTTAATTGGAAAAGTTTACGTTTATTGGCTCGTCGCACCTGGGAAATGAGTATAATAAATACTCGAAATCTATAAGTTATTGACAGATCTACAGTTGATGGCCAGTAATCTCCAAGATTGGCCCTCGAAGCCAATGCTGGCCAATGTACTCTGGGGGTGAAGCTATGCTAAACATGGCCATACGCTCCTGTGACCGAGCCACGTCACCGTGGAGTAAAGGGTATAAATTCGAGGCCCCTATTCTCCCCAAGAAAATATTGTAGGGCTAGAATCAAAGACGCCATAATTTTGAATATGACCGCCCCGTAGTTATTGCAGAGAATCATTAGAGTAACAAATTAACTAATAATTAATTACTTACTAATACTGACGACCTCCGTGGTGTAACGGCTAACGCACTTCAGCGCGTTTGCGGAGGCCCCGGGTTCGATTCCCGTCTCGCGTCTGGGTGTTTATGTATAATATGTATGTATTTATTTACAAAAAAAAGGATATACGTAGTATATCAGTTGTCTAGTACCTATAACACAAGTGGATCCGGAATCGGTTTGTAGTAAAAGGCAACAAAACAACCTTAGCTAGATGGAAGACCCCAAGTCCGTCTGGGTGGCAACCCTTGGTCTATTAGTATTCCGCCATAATAACCTTGTGTTCCGGCATTAGTGACCCAGGATCCTTTACCCCTATGGGACAGCAGCGTGTTCGAGGTGCCTCTAGCGTCGCAAACATCCATAGGCGACGGTAATTGCTTACTATCAAGTGGGCCGCCAGACTGCTGTTCCGTAACAATAAAAATATGTGAAATGATAGCAACACAAAAGGCGCATAATCTCAATATGTAAACACTGAATAAAAATTTCAGGAAAAGGCAAGGAGCTATTAGACAAGAAGAATGTTAGGAGTAATCCACTCGCATTTTACGTCACTATACTATAGTGATTGAGTGATCTCATCCGATCCAGATTGGAACCCCGATAAAACACGAAGTATATCCAATAAAAGTTGAAAGTTTTCCACACCTGTTCAAAGGATTTATACGTGATTCCGTCCTTTATGTCATCGTAAATTTAGGATTTCTGATATATTTTTAGGAATCTCAATTTTAGCGTATAATACTAAGTTAAAACCAAGTGCTATGCTACTTATTTCGGGAATAAATAGCGCGATGGGAATTGTGCCAGTATATTTATTTATTATTATACGTTTTCCTTAATACAGGACATGGACGGCCTATTTTAATGCAAGTTTAATGAAAGCCCACTGCGTCCCAGTGCTGGGCTCGGGTCTCCCCCTAGAGGGAACGAACAGTATCCTCGCCACGCTTGTCCAAAGCGGATTGGCGGGTTACACATACCAGCGAATTCGGTAATCACGATGTTTTCCTTCACAATTGGGACATCGCAGTTATGCAATGTCCCGGCCGATGAAAGAATAGGGAATCTCCAAATCATCCCAAGGGAGTCGTAAAAGGCGATTGATGGGTTACTCTTTCTGCCAGCTTGCATGTGGCGAAGGGAGGTCGGACGGCAGTCGCTCCCGTAAAAACCAAAACCAGCCAAATAACAAAATGGTACATACAAGAAAAGGTTCAGTCACAGATAACGACACGCATAAAATTCGCCCGACTCCTGTGACACGTGGACTAGGGCTGCCGTGTCGTGGGCGTTAGCCCGTTAGCCCCATCTCAAAGGAAACTTCGCTTTGCAACTTGGAATATTGGCACACTGACTGAACGCGCGAGAGAGTTGGCCGATGTACTCTCCAGGCGGAGAGTGGCCGTGGTGTTCCTGCAGGAAACTCAGTGGAAGGCCAGCAGATCCCGGTTCATTGGGAATGGCCACAAGCTTATCTACACGGTGGTGATCTAAACGGTCATGAGGGTGATGAATGTGGGGAATTTGAGCGTGTGTTCACAATAGATTTGTGTATGGTAGCCGCAACGTGGAATGGATGGCATCCTCAATAGATGTGTGGCTGCCGACCTTACCACCGTGAACACGTATTTCAAAAAGAAACCCGAGCATTCCATCATCTACAATAGCGCGCCACTAAGAGAGCTGTAGCCAGAGCCAGACGAGACCACTTACCTCCACTGTACGATAAGTTGGATTCGTCTGAGGAGCAGAAGTTTATATAAAAGTTGGCGCAGGGTAGACCCATAAAATGCTGGCTTGACGTCGTAAAGGGTGATATGCGTGCCAATGAACTCACTACCAGGGATGCTGAAGACCGTGCGAAGTGGAGTAGAAAAAGTCGGAAAGCGGACCCCGGGCACCGAAGCGGAAGTCTAGGTTGCAACCGGGATACAACGCTGAGATGACGATGACGCATATTAGGTGAAAAAAACTATCTAAATGGTGCATGCCATCATGGGATTCAAACCCGGACCTCTAGATAGGCTTCCGCGTATAATACCAATACCACTTAGCTGCCAGGTACCTGTCAAATGCCGTTTTATCTGTGCAGGGGCGGAGAAAGAAAATTAACCTTAGCAGCCGGGGTCGGCCTGTCGTAAAAGGCGACAAAATAATCCACCCTAGTTACGTGGTACGTTTAGTCTTAAGTATGCCGCCATAAAAACCTTGTGTTGTATTCCGGCATTACTGACCTAAGTTCCTGTACCCTTATGGGACAGCAGTGTGTTCACGATTCCGCTGGCGTTGCAAACACCCATAGGCGACGGTAACTGCTAAATTCTAAGCGGGCCGTCAGCCTGTCTGAGAAATGCAAGTTTATGTCATCATTATATTTATAAAATCAGAAATGCACCCAATGTGCTACTAGCGTAATAATAATTGAAGATACAAGAGAGTTTGAAACCTCTATATTATCTTATTAGAGCACTGATCGAAATGTCGTGAGTCCAAATTCGGCCTAGCTAACGGACGACAGACATAAACCCACGCGTGAATTTCTTATTACAATTTTCTTATACACGCAATTACGAGGCATAAGAAAATAAATGGAACAGATCTGGTTAAATTTGGTTTTTAGTTTTTACCAACCTCCATGTGACTCCCCTTTCCTCTTCAATTAATCTAGTAATTAACAATTATAGATAGATAGATAGATAACTTTATTGTATACTCAATTTATCTACAAACATAGAGGTTCTTACAACTAATACACAATAGGCGGCCTTATCGCTTAAAGCGATCTCTTCCAGGCATCCTTTTATATAAAAATTTAATTTATTTTTATAAGGAGTATTAGTAGAGTAAGGAGTATACAATTATCGTTATAGTTACTATATAACACGTCAGGTAACAGTTTTTTTTTTTTGGGCCAATGAAGGCATAATATAATTGTAAACTTTGTAACAATAACTTCGAAAATAATGAAATAAAATAATCCCCATTACCACTAAACGAATAATGCGATTGTGAAAATTATTACAAATTACAATCCGGAGGGTAGGGCTAATTTTCTCGCTGACAACTCAATATATTTTATAAAAACAACACAGGACGTCACAATATTTTACCGGAGCACGCTTTCATAAAGGTACAAATTGCAAAATGTGAGAGCAGCAAAGTTAATTAGATTTTGAATCATTCGGTTAATTTACGAACGAAATGGAATAACAACAGTACAATATGGCTACGGTTGAATGTATAATGAATATGTTTTATAAAATATATAAGTTCTAATCTTTTTATTTCATCTTTGTTTTAGAGCCCGAGGAATGCTATCGACTATTGTTACAAAGCAACACATAATGTCTTATTGTATCTGTGCATTTCAGTGATTAGTTCTTTTAGTTCTACCTCTAATATCTTTAGTAAAAGAAACAACTACATTTCTTCTCTCTATCTTCTTATCGGTCTTAGATCAAATAATAAATGAAGAACATGGATGCAAAAATTATAGTTTAATATAACTAAAAAAACATGCTTTTATAATTAATCAAACAAAAAGTAAAAAATAATTTTTAACATAAGAGTAAAATTACTGACGAGAAAATTAATGTCACTGTTCTAAAAGAGAGGGGTGCTTTGTACGATATTTTTAAACTCTGCATTTCGGAATGAAACTAGTAGAAAAGAAATGATAACGATATCACTCGTTATACGTGCAGGGGCGGAGAAAGAATAATAACCTCTGCGGCATATATATTATATATTTTTTAAACTATAATTTACTTGTTGTCAATTCCCAATTGGTAAATGTTTTTATTAATTCAACCCCATCTTCCTGCAGAAGGAAAAGTTTAACACCACCTTCCGGCAGAAGGAAAAGAAAGCGTTAATTCCGATGGTCCTGATAAGGACAATGGGAAAAAAATATTAAATTTGTGTATTGCCATCAGGTCTTGACAAATGTGCAAAATTTTTAATTTATTTGATCGATCAAAGTTGGTGAAAATCGAGTCTGAAACTTCCGTCACATAGATACATTATTAGTTACATAGATACGAGTACACACAGGTCAAGTTAATAATAGCGGGATAAAAAGGAATAATAAAGTTTGTCTATAATACTCTAATAATCAAAATCATACGAAATTCGAATACTACTAGCTCGGTTGCTACTAGGTCTTGAAAAATGCGTGACAAATACACGAGAAAATATTATCCGTACCGATAAAAAAGTTCACCAAGTTCATAAATTTAAAATCATTTTAATGTATACTCCTGTTCAAAAGATAACGAAAAGCTCCGAATGATCATAAAATAAGGCGTAAAGGCAAATAAAGCTCTCGGTTCTCTCATCACTTTTAACGATATTAATGTAGATAAAAAACAAGTAAAGTCAAATAATACGACTAGTGAACGCCAAAGACACGGTTCCATCAAAATTTATCGCCGATACATTCCTTTACACATCAGACTGCACGATGATGATCCAACGTAACATTATGATCTTTACCGCACAGACGCTGGCATTTATCAATTTCATACACAATGCTGTGGCCAATATTAAATGTGTTTTATAGATATTGGAAGGAACACTCAGTACACTAAAGGAGCTACCGTACAATGCTCCATCCAAATGGCAAGACAGAAATGCTTGCAGTGGAATTGTTGTCAAGATTAAGCAACATGGTCACAACAAAGAAGAAGGAATCAAGGCCCAAGTCGATCTCATCTATCTGTTATACTCCGTTATATTATTTAACGGACAAGGATCTAGCCAGGTTCTCCTAACAGGATCGGGTGGAAATACGCAAAAACCGACGTAGTTATTTGATAAATAATAATTTTCTAGGAGGCACTAATTGTAAGCTGAGTTGCAATTAAATGTTGGGTAGAAGATTTTATTATATATAATCCATACATGTTAATTGATCTGAATTAATTATCAAAATGACTGTGATTGTAGATCATAGTTCGTGTAAGAGCGTTTATATTGAAACTCGACTAAAATTATGAAACATGCAATCCAGTGTTTTGCTATCGGTTGGTTAAAACGGGTGCTGAAATACTGAACAGTAACAATAATCGTAATAAACAAGCGATTAAAATTCCAAAAAAGGTATCTACTTTTTTTTAGGAATGAATTAAGATAATATGATATATCATTAATTAACTTCTTCATTAACAGCTTGTTAGAAATCGCTTTAACGATAACGCCACCAATTGTATCATTGTATCGTACGCTATGTATTCATTGTATCTAGATACTAGCCAACCCGGCAAACGTTGCTCTGTCATATAAATAAAATAAAAAAACAGAACTTAACAACGTTCACCCCTATTTCACCCCATTCAAGTTTCATTTTCACGACGGAAAGTAGCCATGTTCTCCTCCAAGGTTCAATCAGATCTGTATCGAAATACATCAAAATCGATTCAGCTGTTAATGAAGTTACTTTTACATTTATATAGGTAATATTATTATGGACTAGCTGATAAACAATAAAGAGATTTTCTTTATTGTAAGTTTAGTTTTAATAGAAGCCAGTAGACAGGTACTGTAGCAGTGTAAGACGTTCGAATCTATTTGATAAAATCTGAAAATTACACACGGACGGCATCCGACGTTATACCATCTAATATTGTACCTAAAGCCAGTTGCCTGTGTAATTGTGGAATTAGCGATTAGACATGAAAAGCTTATTTTCATTATAGCAAGACGGAGAAATTTAAATATTTTGTACATGAGCGATGGAAGGATTGTGCTGATGAATGTTTTCATGAATCCTCGAATGTTAACGCGTATACATTCGTTTATACTTTACTTTTTGTATCCGTGCAGGGGCGGAGAAAGAATACTAGCCTTTGCGGCCGGGGTCGGCCTGTCGTAAAAGGCGACAAAACAACCCAGGGTGGGAGCTACGTGGTAGGGCCTAGAGCCCGTCTGGATGACGACCACATTTGGTCTTAAGTATGCCGCCATAATAATCTTGTGTTGTGTTCCGGCATTAGTGACCCAAGTTCCTGTACCCTTATGGGACAGCAGCGTGTTCGCGATGTCACTGACGTCGCAAACACCCATAGGCGACGGTAACTGCTAAATTCTAAGCGGGCCGTCAGCCTGTCTGCTGATCTAGAGCATTAAAAAAAAGAAACTTAATCTATTTTTTTTAGCTGGAGTTCTGCAGACACGCAAATGAGCCATCCGATAACTTAAGCGTTTGCAATACCAGAGGCATTGCCAACGCCATATTTGTAAAAGCCATTCGTACTGCGATGGTAAATCTTCAGCCGGAAGTTGATTCCAAATCCAAGAGAACGTTATATGAAAAATTTATCTGAGAGGAAATTAACTTGTATATAATACTGACCAGGCCAGGAGTGGCCTGTCGTAAAAGGCGAAAAAGTGACAATCCATGGTCTCTAAGTATACTACCATAATAACCTAGTAGTGTTTCGGCACTAGTAAACCAGATTCTCGTTCCTTGTCGAGGCCGCTAGCACGTTATCAATCTGGTATTGCAAACGTCTATAGGCTACAGTGAGCATCTACTATCGAGTGGGCCGTTTGGTTGTCTGCTGATATAAGGTCTAAAAATGTTATATATCCGTGTTACTAATACTCGTATCTACGAATGTTAAAATATCTATCTAGTTCAAGGAGTTTAAAACGTATTAGACTTTTTTTGGGATTTGAAGGACCAACAGCATTGACGCTTACAAATGTAGACAAATCTATTCCATATATTGTCTTGATGCTAGTTGTACAAGAAAGTGTTACTGAAGAGCAGTAACAATAAATATTATTCACCCTTTGACAATCTTCAACAGTGGAGCTTGGATTAATAAGTGACATCTTCGGCTAAGGCGTTTGGAAGAAGAGCTAACAATTTACTAAACGATGACGGAATTATTTCAATTTTAACTTTGCTATGGTAGCAAAAGGTCTAAGTCCCCTAATTTTAGTGGACTTAGGTACTAGATGGGTATATATTCATCTTAAAACAGGGTTTACGGGAAGTGGGGGCTACAGCTCGAACAGACGTCGCGCGCAATCCTCGCCAACATCGAGCATGTTTCGTGAACTTAGTGACATGCGCGCCGCGCTGCTCGGCAAACGTATCGAACAAAATGGCTGACACGGACTCAGATGGCAGAGTAGCATTCCCGCGCAAATTGATGAAGAAACTTATTCTCTTATACAAAGATTTACCTTGTCTGTGGGATAGAAACAGTAAAAAATTCACAAAAAAACAAGAACGCAATGCAGCTCTGAACAAACTGACGGAGTTGGTGCAAAAATACGACCCAAGTGCGACTAGAGTGCACGTATTGCGGAAATTAGAAAGCATGAGAGCTTGTGTCCGCAGGGAATACAAAAAGGTGCAAGAGAGCCGATCGATTGCAACTAGTGACGATGAAATTTACATCCCCAATTTGTGGTACTACGATATTTTCCCATTTGTTTACAAGTATGGCGATGAGGAATATAAAGCGAAGGAAATTAAAGGCTCGCCGCAACGATGCGCTGTGAGTACACACCGTTTATTCCATTTAGTTTCTTTGAGTAAGTACGAGTATGTACTTTATAAGTATGTGTCGGTTAAGTATTATGTAGAGTTAAATACTTCAGAAACTAATTTTAATTTGCTCAAACATTTTCATATTAACGGTTATCCGTTTATATGAAAATGTTTAACTTCTTACTTATTTGTGAAATAAACCCACTTTAATTTCACAAATAAGTAACATGGACGTATATATTAGTATCTACTTGTTTTAAATTAAAAACTATATAACTTTGAATACTGTATTTACTTAAATAATTGCATACATGACTCGCCGATTCGCAGCACAAACAAATTGTTTGTAGTGATGAACGGACGAGAGCGGGGTGAATTGTGCGCGGTGTGCGGCGGGACGGGGCGCAGACAGAATAGCGCGGCGCGCAGCCTCGAAGCCCGGCATTGAACGACGGACACGTTCAGTGACCTGCGCGCCGCGTTGCTCGACGTACGCACCGAGTAAAATGGCCGAACGAGAGAGAGACGGCAATATCAAGTTTCCCCGCAAACTGATGAAGAATCTCATTCTACGTTACAAGGAATACCCGTGTTTATGGGATATGAACAGTACAGACTACACAATTAAGAGTAAAAGGCACGATGCCATCACTAAACTAACAGAATTAGTGCAGGAACACGACTCGAGCGCTACACGAGTGCATGTTTTGCGCAAACTGGAGAGTATGCGTTCTTGTGTGCGGAGGGAGTACAAAAAAGTACAAGAGAGTCGGCAAAATGCAACTTGCGAGGACGATGTGTACACTCCCCATCTTTGGTATTACGATATATTTCCGTTTATATATAAATACGAGCAGGAAATGGATTTTAAATCGAAGGAAGGCAAACGCGCGCAGATTACAAACGCTGTGAGTATGTGCAATATTTGTTCGCCGTATAATGTCACGTGTAATTATCGCGATAAGTCGATATATCACAAGTTTGTAGTATAAGTTGCAGTTTAATCGTTGTTTGTTGCGGTTTGTTTAATGATGTTCCGATATTAAGTGGTTACTATAGCTTATCCGTTTTACCAAAAAATAAAACGTAAACAAATCGTAAAAAGGATTTTTGGATGTCGATTTTATAATCAACGTGATATAAAAATTATCATAGCAACTTTTAATTATTTATTAGAAGTATTTCCTATATTCTTATTTTTTATATTACTATTCTTTACTTTTAGAAAAAAAAAAACATAAAATACTTTTATTTTTACAATTGTGAATGATAAATAAATATAATGCGTATAAAATTTACATATTTACAACATTAATTGTAATAATTAACTTACATTATAAAGAAACTAAAAATACAATGTTTCCAAATCTCTTACTGGTTTTATATGCTGGTAATTATAAGTGTACTGTTCAACGTACTATTGTCGATTGGAAGGAGTGTTTTATTATTACGGTCGGATTATACCCGCCATGTTATTTTTATTCTAGCTTTGTTTGAGAAACATTGGTTTGTTTGTTTACATTTTATTTTTTGGTAAAGTGGATAGAGTATAGTCTTATTACTATAAATTACAAAGTTCGGGAATTATGTTGTTTAACGTCGTCGTGAAGGTGGTTTTCTGAAAGGCCATCCTTAGGAAAACCTATAAATCACAAAAGTCTTATTCTTTACTGGATATGATATTATATATTAAAGATTTATTAATTTCTATTAATTAAAAATATATAAATATACTGGCACAATTCACACAGCGCCATCTAGTCCCAAACTAAGTTGCATAGCACATGTGTTAAGGGTACTAGACAACTGATAAATTACATATATACTTTTCTTTTGTAAATAAATACATATTATACAGAAACACCCAGACGCGAGACGGGAATCGAACCCGGGGCCTCCGCAAGAGTACCGAATTGCGTTCACTGCACCACGGCAGTCATCTGTTTTTTTTTTGTATTTATTTTATAGTTTGTCGATTGGACATTGTTTTAGTAATTTCAATGAGTTTTTGTGTATAAAGGGGTTAAGCTAATGTTGCAGGAAAATAATATTGATATAGTTAACTGTGTTATATACACATAAGACATAATTTATAGGTAACATAGAAAAATATTTCATATCCCGCAAATATTCGAGGTGTCATTTGAAATCGTAATGTTTCAAACAATCCTATTTTGTTATATGTATTAAACAAAATATTCGACTGAAATCAGTCCTACGTTTCTTGTTTATTCGAAAACCATTTCAACCCTACTAACGAAAGTTCAATACAAATTCAACTTTATTCGTATTTCGTTTAATATTAGTTTACCGTGCAGTTGGCGAACCAATACTGGTTTACACAATGACCGTGACATACTATTTTCCATCTACTGTGACTCGTGTAGTGAGCATATGACTATCTTCGTCACTCTTGTTCAACATCCTGATTCAGTCTCGGTTTGGAGTTCACTACCTGTTTGATTAGGTTAATAACAATATGGGTGTAGAGTTGTAGAGCATAAGGAGTAGGAGCCGTCACGGAATGTGCGCACGACGCCACAGGGCAGGTAAGTACGGTCTTCTAGCGTTAAATCCCGGTTGCAACCCAAAGCCCGGAGTCCGGTTTCCGACCTTTTCATCTCCATTTCGCACGGTCTTTGGCATCCCTGGTAATCAGTCCATTGAACGCATATCACCCTTTACGATGTCAATAATGAATTATTCTAAAATTTCGACCACTTATAATGAGTAGCTTTAAATTATACCCAGTCAAAAATAGTATACCTAGTCAGGTCATAAGTATTGTCACACAGTAAAAACTTTTCTTTTAGAATGCTGGCCACAAAAAAGTTTATTGAATTAGAATTTCGAATTGTTCATGAAAATAAAAATGTATAACTTTTAGAATTTTACTCATTTTTAAATGTGGAGTGGACGCTTAAAGAAGACCGTGTTGCAGTTATTGCGTTGCATCGTTGCAGTTACACGCCAATTCAAATTTTTAACATACTGAAAAATTTGAATATAACCAAAAGATTCGTTTATCGTACCATCAAACGATACAATGAAGACTCTAGTGTAGATGACAGGTCAAGAAGTGGTCGCCCTCGGTCTGTTAGGACTCCAGCAGTGATAAAAGCTGTGAAGGCACGAATTCAAAGAAATCCCAAACGTAAGCAGAAACTGTTGGCCCTTCAGATGGGGTTAAGCAGAACCACGGTGAAAAGGGTGTTAAATGAAGACTTAGGGCTTCGGGCATATCGAAGAAAAACAGGACATCGTTTGAATGCTCGTCTAATGGACCTGAGACTGAAGAGATGCCGCGCTTTGTTGAAGCGGTACGCGGGAAAAAAATATCGGGAAATTCTTTTTTCGGATGAAAAAATGTTTACCGTAGAAGAGAGCTACAACAAATAAAATGATAAGGTGTACGCACACAGTAGTGAAGAAGCGAGCAACCGTATTCCGCGTGTCCAACGAGGTCATTTTCCATCCTCGCTCATGGTATGGTTGGGAGTTTCTTATTGGGGCTTAACAGAGGTACATTTTTGTGAGAAAGGTGTAAAAACGAATGCTGTTGTGTATCAAAATACAGTCCTGACGAACCTTGTGGAACCTGTTTCTCATACCATGTTCAATAACAGACACTGGGTATTCCAACAAGATTCGGCGCCAGCTCATAGAGCGAAGAGCACACAAGACTGGCTGGCGGCGCGTGAAATCGACTTCATCCGCCACGAAGACTGGCCCTCCTCCAGTCCAGATTTGAATCCGTTAGATTACAAGATATGGCAACACTTGGAGGAAAAGGCGTGCTCAAAGCCTCATCCCAATTTGGAGTCACTCAAGACATCCTGGATTAAGGCAGCCGCCGATATTGACATGGACCTCGTTCGTGCTGCGATAGACAACTGGCCGCGCAGATTGAAGGCTTGTATTCAAAATCACGAAGGTCATTTTGAATAAACTTTAATGTCATAAGAATCTATGTTTTGTTAAGTTCATTTTGGTATATGAATGGTTACATAATTAATAAACTTGTTACAATTATTTTACATTAAACATGTGACAGAATTTATGACCTGACTAGGTATTTATTTATTAATAAATATTATATTTTATTTATTCTCCGTGCAGGGGCGGAGTAAGAATACTAACTTCTGCGGCCGGGCTCGGCCCGTTATTAAAGGCGACAAAACAATAAAATCTGAATTCGCGGAGTGATCAATAGATTATATGATATTAGGGTCCATGATTTTTCAATAAAACAAACATCACTCGATAATTATAGGATACTAGCAGCCCGTCCCAGCTTCGCACGGGTATTTAACAAAAAATAAAAAATTAAACCCTTCTATTTTTTTCGGTCTCGGGGAAAAACCTCTCTTGACGGGTTCCTCCGGCCCGGGGGGATCGAGGGATATAAGGGACTCCGGAAAAGATGTTCGACCATCCGACTACCCACTAAAAAACCCCGCTGTTCTCCTATCGCCTACGCCCGGGCCCCCGGATATATGGCCTGCCGATCTCGTGGCTCGGGCCGGCGCCGGCCCACGTTTTGTCTTAAAGCGGGCCCCTTCTAAAGTGCTGGCGCCAAGGGGTCAGGGTTTCGTCCCCCCGGCGCTCGCCTAACAACTCTAGGAGTTGAGGGGCGCCGCGGAACAGCACGCAGCCCTCACCCTCGCGGCAATAGTGCGGGCTGCGGGTCCTCCCCCGAGGGGCCGCCCGCGGCCGCTTTTTATGGCGGCCGGAGGTCGTTACTGGCCCTCCGGCGCCGCCGGCGTGGCCTGCGTTGGCGGGAGTGAAGCGACGGATGCTCGGGCACCTCGGGTACGCACACCCGTGCACTCCTCGGACAGAGGAGCGCCCCTGAAGGCAAACCCTTCTATTTGCGTCAGGTTACTAAAAAAATAAAATTATAAAGAAATTTTGAATATTATTATTTCTATGAGCTTTTATTTTAATGATTTTTTTGTTATTACTTTTTATTTATTTTTCGTTATTTTTTAATAAGTATTCTAATTTTTGTAAAAACCCCAGTGACGCACGCCTACATTGCATAAGGTGCTGTCTAGCTAGCCGAACAGGGTGAGCGGCTACCACGCAACATTTTTCTACTATTTACATTTTTAAACTCGTGATATCTTTCGAATGGAATATCCGAATTGAATAAATCAAAAAGTTATATGAAGGTAGTGAAGCCGTTTTAAATATGAAGTAATTTATTTTGATAAGGATTAATACCAAGATCCAAATAAAGAGCCTTTTCTAGGGCCGGCATTTCAATTAAATTTTTAAAATAAAAAAACACTTATTGTGGCATAACTATAATAGTTAGACATATGCTGTCGCGACACTTTTTGTAAATAATGATGTGTTCTGCAAAGTTGTAGTACATTATTTTATTCTATCATCAATAGTTTTCGCAACGCACGCGATTTAAATAATATTTTAGGTAATTTTTTTACACTTTGGGTTACATTATTGGAGTTTTAGTAAGGATCCCTAATTTTTTTGAAAATATATTATAGCCTATGTCACCCGGGGATAGTGTAGCTTCCCAATAATGAAAGAATTTTTTAAATCGGGTCAGTAGTTTCGGAGCCTATTCAAAGCAAACAAACAAACAAACAAACAAACAAACAATCAAATCTTTCCTCTTTATAATAGTAGTATAGAAAAGTTGTTTCATGTCAGTGACGTGGCTTATAGGCCATGGCAAATCATCGGTAATCGATACAGGTATTCGATATACTAGTAGTTTTTATGTTTTTTAAGTTAGTTTATAATTTATTTTAAGTATAAAGTCTATTAATTACATAGTTATAATATTAGTTAAGTAAGTACTTGGGTCGTTTTATACGTACAGAATAAGGGGAAGGCTTGCACTGAAAATCAGCGTTGTGTCGGATATAATTCCGACTTAGCAACATGCTGAGTGCAAGCCTTGTTTGCTGAAAAAGCGGCGTACAGATTTATAATACGATTTATATATATGTAAAATTGTAAGGGCGTCGCTATTTTGTCAATTAAAGAATTTTTCTTTCTTTCTTCTTTCTTTCTATATTTAAGACAAGTAAATATACTTTTATTGAAATATTCAAAATATGTTTTCCTCTTATTATAATCACATGTCTCGCTATCTGTGCAGCCGTTCTTCTACATTTCAGTTTCAAATAGATTAACATTAAGATGTTAAGTCATATTCACACACTCAAAGCAAATTGTACTTTAAAAGAGAGACAACAGAGTTTGAAATGTAAACTCTGTTCATATGAGGTGCTATTATCATTATGCGAATTAACATATCTTTATTGACGCTGTTATGTTAAGAACGATTGAAGGAAAATTGTACATCAAAATAGCTCTAACATTAATAGTGGTAACATTTACATGTTACATATTATTATGTATATAAGAGTATTTAAAATACATTATAAAATATACAGTATTTTAGCCAGTGTTAAAACTATTATCTAATAATACAGTTTTCAATTATGTATTGTAATTGGAAAATAATGAGCTACTATGCTTTTTTAATCTTATATTGATCAATCCTTTGACGAACCCCGTGGCGGAACGGTTTTCATACACGTCTAAAGGCCTGTTCCGGGTTCGATTCCCGTCTTGAGTTAGCGTATATGTACTTATTTACAAAAGAAAAATATATCATACTAATATTATAAATGTGAAAGTGTGTTTGTTACGCTTTCACGCGAAATCTACTTAACCGATCATCATGAAAGTTTGTACACATATCCTTAGAGGTATTAGAAGTAACATAGGATACTTTTTATTGAAAAAAATTTTTTTACGAAGATATTAGGTACCCTTTCTCATTTTGTTTCGATTTAATTTTGTCTGTTAATCGCCCAGTGGAGCGGGCGTGATCGGCTAGTAAGGAATAGTTAAGTTAGTTGACTAGGTCTAGATGGCTCTGTGTGACTTGTCACAGCCTATTTATTTATTACTATAAATCTAAAACTACTCAGAGAAAGGTAAACTTTTAGATATTTTTTTATGCTGAAGAAAAGCAGACAGGCTGACGGTCCACTTAATAGTAAGCAGTTACCGTCGCCTATGGATGCTTGCGACACTAGGGGCACCGCGAACACGCTGCTGTCCCATAAGGAACCTGGGTCACTAATGGCGGAACAACACAAGGTTATTATGGCGGCTTACTTATACACCAGGTGTGGTCGCCATCCAGACGGGCTTGGGGTCTACGTAGCTAGGGTTGTTTTGTCGCCTTTTAAACACGAACCAGATTAGACGAAAACTAGATTCTTGTAACATACTAAATGAAGCAAGGAAACTATAAATTTGGATAAAGGTACAATATAATAACAGTCCATAGCGCCCCACTCCTGGACTCGGGCCTCTCCCTAGAGATAACGGTCAGTATATTAGCCACGCTTGTCCACAGCTGATTGAACATAGCGGTCATCACGGTGTACATGTTTTCTTGCGATGTTTTCCTTATATAGACCGAAATTGGCAATCAAGTAATAATGTGCACACAGGTTCAAACCGGTGACCACTAAATTGGTCTACAAGTGTAAAATAAATATAACTTAACTACCACGTACCTAAAAACAAGATCTAAAAATACTTACATGGATGTAATTTCTGTGCAGCAATGTATTTTTCCAACTTCCGTCGAAGGACAATTTCAGCGCCATATCTTCCGACCGAGCCGTTATCGACGAGGAGGAAGTAAGCATGTCTGTTGTTAAGAACTGCTAGTTTTGATCTGAAACAAAAGATAATATAATTAAAAATGGAGGAGTGGGAGTTGTTGGAAGGAACCGATGTGAAACGTACTTTTTATTATTCATTTTACACAGCCTCTGACAATTCTTGTACTACATTAGTTAACACATGTGTTCTCTGTGCAGGGTAACTGACCCCTGTAGCAGGAAAACAACCCTAGCTAGGTAGGGCAACAAGCTCGACTGGATGGTTTCTATTCTAAATATGCCACCATAATAACATTGTGTTGTGTTTCGGCATGTACTTTTCCACGGATAGTAGCTTATTAGCAAATATCCACAGGTAACGGTAGCTGTTTAGTTCTAAGTGGGCCGTAAGCTTTTCTGATTTTCCTCAACAATAAAAAAAAACATTGTTGACTCGGGTCACCCTAAAAGGAACGATCAGTATACGCTACACTTATGCAAAGCGTTTTGTCTGACTCATTGACCGGCAATTGCAAATTGCCTAATTCGATGTTCAACTACCTACATTATTAAAAATCACATAAATACTACCACGTCCTAGGGGTGAATTTTGGGGTACTTCATGCTTTATTTGAGCAAACCCGTTGTTATATTCATATCATGGTTAGTTCAGATCTCAAATGTTATCCAATGAAGCGAGAATTCCCTGCACGTGCCTCACTAATGTTGCCAGATAAGCAATTACGTACCCATTCCGTAAAACAACGCTGATCTTTCAGATACAATTTTATTTAGCGTCTAGAATTGCTACGTTTTTCGAATAAGAAATTTTCCCTTTCTACTTTATTCCCTCAGTACGAAATCTAGCACTTTATAACGGAAAATTGATTCAATATTGAAAAACCTTTTCTAAAAGCTCTATATATATATATATATATATATATATATATATATATATATATATATACAGGTGACTTTGACAAACCCGTCCAAATTTTTTCTACGCACTAAACATCATTTAAGGAACCCATTTTTACAAAAAAAATTGTATGTCAAATTTTCACCATAAAATATTTCATATAGGATCATTAATTCAATCGTACAGAATAATCATATGGTGCAAACAGCGTACGTTAACCTGTTATTACCTGTCTTTGTCACACCCGCGTAAATGAGTAGTGTGTATTTGCTCGCCCGGTTCAATGTCGCCGTCCTCGGCCTTTTACTAGGTCAGATGGAGAGGCCATTGACACTCTAGCGCCGTATTATGTAAATTGCGAGTTCTTTGAATGACTTTGTGATACTAATTACTCAACATTTTTGTACTATGTGATACAAAACTAAAATACATGTTTCTCATAACTTTTACTAAAGATTCTTCTGTGTCAATTTGGACGAGTTTGTCAAAGTCACCCTGTATAATGTAATATTATATATATTATTATAATGTAATATTATATATAATATAATAATATATATAGCACACACACAACCTGTAAAAAGGAGCAGAGGGAGGGGTAGACCGAGATCACACAATCACACAACAGCAGACCACCACAAACACCCAACCAAGTCACACACACACACACACACACACACACACACACACATATATATATATATATATATATATATATATATATATATATATATATATATATATATATATATATATATATATATATATATATATATATATATATAATTTTATTATTGATGAGTGAATTTGTATTGAAATTTATTGAGTGTTTTTTGTTATAGGAATCAGAAGAAGAAGTAGACGAAGAAGAACACAGTTTCAGTGCAGCGGAATCTTTTTCCGGAGACTATAATGCTTCAAATAATATTATCGACGTTCCAATTTGCTCGCCAGTTACCAAAAGGTATACTAATTATGATGATGAACAAAGTAAGAAAAGACCATTAACTGAGGTCGAAGATGAATATGATGCTATAGGTAAGAAGCGCTTTCTTTTTAAATTATTATTAATAGATGACAGAAAGGGCTGAATTTGGTTGCTTGTACTGTCTTTTGATTGCATGGTCCCGAAAAAAAAATCTTATACCAGAAACCAGTCCGTTTAGCAGAGTGTACCAGTTACAAGTTGAGGACTAAGGATGTGAAAAGTATTAAAAAAATATATTTATAATATTCACAACAAAAATTGCCTTCCTATTTCTGAACTATCAAAAAGTGGTATCTTAGGTGGTAGGTATCTTTATGACTCCCTAGACAGTCAGTGGTGCAACCTTATTATTTTTGGCTTGATCACAATGCTTAACCACTTCGTCGCGGCGCTTATTGGCCACGATAGCTTTCCCTCAGCCGGTATTCATCATCCGTACGCTCGAAGTCTAACAAACAATGGTATTTTTCCCCTAGATAAAGAGAGTGCTGTCCTTCCGGACAGGATAGCACTGCTGAATATCAGGTATCATCAGGTACAGGTATCATCTTAATACGCAATAATTCGAAGACGAGTAATATGTGAACAAAAAAACATGTGTGCGATTCACACACGATAGAAGTGAAACTTCAGTAAATCGACAAAAATACAAGCAAGTATTAAATACACACCGACATTTACTCTCTCGCTCTGGCTCACTAATTACAGGCGACTATAGGAGAGACCGAAATATACATATTTCTGTCTCATTCTTTGCTGGCTTCATCCTACACATTTTTGTATTTGTGTCTCTTACCTGTCGTTTTTCCGTTGCATCCGGTTTGAAATCACAACGATTCTAAAGAAGTTTCACTTCAAAAATTGCAGACAAGACAAAAGTTGGTTGTCGACTATACTCGACGCTTCGGTCGTGCGTGTTCATATCGCCGTGATTAACACAATTTTCTCATCAAAATGCATTAATTTTATAAAGAAAATAATGCGCTATATATTTTTAGATTTATAGAGCATTCAGCATTTTGTTTTTCTTCCAGGTATAAACGTAGCTGCAAAGCTCCGATACCTACCACCCAACATGCGCGTATTAGCTGAAAAACTGATCAACGATGTTCTATTCCAAGCTCAAACAAACGGACTCACTCAACACACTAGCATATCCACACCAGATCCCTTTAAACAGGAGTGACAGATGTGAAGGCATGACTAACCTATGCACGTGGTATATATACCATGAGACAATATATCTAAGTTTATAGTAATAAAGATAACAAACATAATTATTTCTTTTTTTAAGTCTCAAGCTTAGTCCTATGTACCCTATCATCGTTTTTACACGCCTAGTTATATGGCTGCCTTTTCCTTCTAAACATAAAGCCACAAGAAATATGAAATACATTTGACTGATGATTGATTTATAATTTATATCTGCTTGAAGGAGTGTTGTCGAACTATCTAGAAAACTAAAACCGATGTGCCATTTCTATGCTGTGAATAGGTCGGCAACCAGCGGCTCTTTGATACCTCATCTACGGATTCTACACGAAATGTTTAGTCCAGACACGGAATATTACTTATTATCTAAAAACATTTCCGTAATCTCGCCGTGCATGGGGCGGAGTAAGAATACTGACCCCTGTGGCAGGAGTCGGCCTGTCGTAAAAGGCGACAAAACAACCCTAGCTACGTGGTAGAGCCCTAAGCCTTGGATGGCAACCACCCTTGGTCTTAAGTACGCCGCCATGATAACCTTGTGTTATGTTTCGGCATTAGTGACCCAGGTTCCTGTACCCCTATGGGACAGCAGCTAGTTTGCGGTGTCACAAACATCCATAGGCAACGGTAACTGCTTATTATTATTAAAAGGGCCGTCAGCAAAACTGCTGTTCATGAATTAAAAAAAAAAAATGTCTTCTTCAAAGCATATGTTTAAAAAAATTGCTCTGAATAAATTTATTTATGTATATGGCTTTTTTGGATGACAAATTTGTAACTCACTGAGACAGAATGAGTGATTTGTGGCCATTGACAACCCTTTTCAAACGAATTGGCATTGCTAATAAGTCCTACTATTAGTATTCAAATACTCCAGACATTGACTTTATGAGGTTTATTTATTTACTAACTCTTTTAGCAAGCTATATGTATATCCAATAAATATTTCTAATGCTAAGACTGTCTTCCACCATATACGTAAAAGCTAATTTATTACGCGCTAGTTAAGACGTTTATAAATTACTAGCGGCCCGCCCCAGCTTCGCACGGGTATTTAACAAAAATTTCAAAATGAAAAATTATATATGTTACCGGCAATCTGTATAATAAGGTATTCTATACAATACCTAGGCAATGTATAGAATACCTATAACGTTAAGGTAATGTATGAAATATTTTTCATACATTAATCTCATTGCAGTGGCCAATCTTGGTTTTATCCAAAGCCGGCAATTTGGAGGCTAGGGTCTAATTAATAATAGTAATTGGTGCCTATCCATAATATATAAATTTGTTATCACCTGCTGATAGTTGGTTTTGAGGGGTCCCAGCGCTTCAAATGATACGTATAATAACATTCACAGAAATATACCTTCTGAACATGCTGTTAACAATAAGTGATTGGAAAAAGCATTGTATTTCACAAACAATTCGCACAACGCCATCTATTTCCAAAGTAGTATACCACTTGTGCTATGGGCACTAGACCATTAATATACATATTATTTTTGTAAATAAATAAACACCCGGACGCGGGACGGGAATCGAACCCTTGATCTCTGCAATCGTATTGATGAACTTTACCCGTTATACCACGGAGGTAGTCAAACTATAGATCATAACATTATTAAACACAAGTAATAGATAAAACAAAGACTGACATTCAATATTGAATACGCTGTATTACGAATAACCAGCTGGATGACCGAGCTTTGCTCGGTATTTTTTTTTATAAATTGTGTTTTTTTGGAAATTAACAATTGATTTTCTTAGTCTAACCTCAAAGCAAACACTCATTGACTTCATGTTACTTAACAACGCCATCTGCTGGAATAGCTTTAGTGTTGTTGTGTCGTTAAAGCAATTTAAAAAAAATAGTATTATTATTCGCCGATAGATGTCAGGAAGAGTCATTTTTCAGTTTAAATTGGGACTACTCAAACGCCACCTTTTTATAAAATAGTATTATTATTCGCCGATAGATGTCAGGAAGAGTCATTTTTCAGTTTAAAGTGGGACTATTCAAACGCCACCTTTTTGTTATTTTTCTTCCAATAAAAAAAAAGCGAATAAAATGACATTTTTTAGAAATGATTCCTAGCTAGATCGATTTATCACCCCCGAAACCCCCCGTATACTAAATGTCATGAAAACTGTTGGAGCCGATTCCGAGATTCCAAATATATTTATATATATACAAGAATTGCTCGTTTAAAGATATAAGATTTAAATCCAGATAGAGGTGTAAATTGAGTCTTGACCTGATCGTCGTTAATGAAACATAGCCCTTCCAATTATACAGTGCAAACGTCTAAATCCGACCGGTAAATCACTCTGATAGCAAACGCGCCGACAGACCGTGGATTAACTGCAGATTTTCGTACGTGAGGGGAATACGTCACAAATACAAAAATCCGGCCAACCCTTTGTTAACGATGGGTTAGAAAGGGCGCTGATAATATTTCATGGAAAAGATATGCACACAATTTATTTACGAATATTTTTTATAAAGATAATGCAAAAAATAAACAGCAAAAGATTTTTATTGTTGCGGACAAACTTCTGAGCGCCTATTTGCAAGAACATAAAGGAGAAAAAGAGAGCAAGAGCAAGAGCGACTTTTTTTCACGAGAAATTACTATATTTTATTTTAGAGAAAATCCGAACTACAAAAGATAAATGAAAAACTCATTTTTGTTTTCCAAAAATAACAACTATAAATGTTTATTTTAATATAAATACAGACAACAACAATGACATGATAACACACACAATCTTACCAACTCAGCACTGTCACCTGTCGAAATTACCGAATCAATGCCCAATTTCACGAAACTCACAATTTCTTCTTCCAATATATGAATTTCTCGACTCACAGTCGCTCTTAAATAAATTGAAACTAATGTTGTATATTAAAATAATATTTTAATATATAACATTATTATATAGTTATAATACTATATATATTATATTATTACATACTTTATCTCGACGTATGTCGGTTTTTCATGAATACCCCGTCCCGTAGCCCACGGGAAGAGAGATATTCATGTCCCCCTAACTATTTAGCACGGTGAGTGAGTGTTGTGTTCTTCTCCCTCTCCCTTTGCTTCCTTCCTGATGTGCGTTTTTTTTCTTATTGCGTAGGACAGCAGACAGACTGACAGCCCGCTTAGAATTTAGCAGTTACCGTCGCCTATAGGTTTTTGCAATGCCAGTGGCATCGCGAACATGCTGCTGTCCCATAAGGGTACAGGAACTTTGGTCACTAATGCCGGAACACAACACAAGGTTATTATGGCGACATACTTAAGACCAAAGGTGGTCGCCATCCAGACGGGCTTGTGGCCCTACCACGTAGCTAAGGTAGGTTGTTTTGTCGCCTTTTACGACAGGCCGACCCCGGCCACAGAGGTTTGTATTCTTTCTTCGCCCCTGCACGGATAAGAACGCGTTTGGCGTATGTGCAATCTTGGTTGGGTGTTTGTGGTGGTCTGCTGTTGTGTGATTGTATGATTCGCGGTCTACCCCTCCCTCTGCTCCTTTTTACAGGTTGTGTGTGTGCTATATATATTATTATATTATATATAATATTACATTATAATAATATATATAATATTACATTATACAGGGTGACTTTGACAAACCCGTCCAAATTGACACAGAAGAATCTTTAGTAAAAGTTATGAGAAACATGTATTTTAGTTTTGTATCACAAAGTACAAAAATGTTGTGTAATCAGCATCACAAAGTTATTCAAAGAACTCGCAATTTACATAATACGGCGCTAGAGTGTCAATGACCTCTCCATCTGACCTAGTAAAAGGCCGCGGCATTGAACCGGGCGAGCGAATACGGACTACTCATTTACGCGGGTGTGACAGAGACAGGTAATAACAGGTTAACGTACGCCGTTTGCACCATATGATTATTCTGTTCGATTGAATTAATGATCCTATATGAAATATTTTATGGTGAAAATTTGACATACAATTTTTTTGCAAAAATGGTTTCCTTAAATGATGTTTAGTGCGTAAAAAAAATTTGGACGGGTTTGTCAAAGTCACCCTGTATATATAATACCAAACTAATTTCTATAATAGTTAAAGCTGCATTATAACCAAAAAAGAGTTCGATAGATTGCATAAAATATAATATGGCGAGAGCGCGCTTATACTAGACATAACAACAACAATATCCATAATAACTATTATAACAATAATGTTAACTAATATAACAAAAATATTTATTTTAAAAAATGCCTCATTTCTCAACTATTACGATTTACTAGGGTAATGTAAGATAGGTTAATACATCGGCCAAAACGACCGCGCTGCTTCGCAGGCCGCAGCGTGTTCTGGCCGTCAGGGCGATACGGGGATACCGCACGGTGTCCTTTGAAGCGGCCTCCCTGCTGGCCGGATCCCCACCATGGGACCTCGAGGCCCGAGTCCTGGCGCTGTTATACCAGTGGCGCCGGGACGCGGCCGAGCGTGGCTCTCGCCCTGCACCTCGCGAAGTTGAGGTAAAGAGGGCGGAGCTGCGCGATGAGGTGCTCATGGTGGAGTGGAAGGAGCGCCTCACGCACCCCAGCGCGGGCCTCGCCACCATCGAAGCGGTGAGGCCCGTCCTGGCCGAATGGTTGGAAAGGCGCCACGGCGCCCTGACCTTCCGCCTGACGCAGGTCCTCTCGGGGCACGGTTGCTTCGGGAGGTACCTGTGTCGCATAGGGCGGGAGATGACGTCGGGGTGCCACCACTGTGGCGCGGGCGACGAGGAGGACACGGTTGACCACACTGTCGCCGTGTGCCCTGCGTGGCGCGAGGAGCGCCGCGCCCTCGTCGCCCAAATCGGCGTGGACCTGTCGCTCCCGGCCTTGGTTCTGTCCATGGTCGGGGGCGATTCTGGATGGACGGCCGTCGCCTCCTTCTGCGAGGCAGTCATGTCCGCAAAGGAGGCGGCGGAGCGGGAGCGGGAGTCGACCACCACACTCCCCTCCCGCCAACGCAGGCCACGTCGGCGGCGCCGGAGGTCAAGTAACGACCTCCGGCCGCCGTAAAAAGCGGCCGCGGGCGGCCCCTCGGGGGAGAATCCGCCGCCCGCACTTTTGCCGCGAGGGTGAGGGCTGCGTGCTGTTCCGCGGCCCCCCTCAACTCCTAGAGTTGTTAGGAGAGCGCCGGGGGGACGAAACCCTGACCCCCTGGCGCCAACACTTTAGAAGGGTATAATTCGGAATAATTTTGCCTCAAGACAAAGGGCGGGCCGGCGCCGGCCCGGGCCACGAGATCGGCAGGCCATATATCCGTGGGCCCGGGCGTAGGCGATAGGAGAACAGCGGGGTTTTTAGTGGGTAGTCGGATGGCCAAACATCTTTCCCGGAGTCCCACATATCCCTCGGTCCCCCCGGGCCGGGGGAACCCGTCAAGAGAGGTTTTTCCCCGAGACCAAAAAAAAAAAAAAAAGATAGGTTAATACATACTACCAGAAATAAAGAGCTACCATAATTGGCAGCTGTAAATTTCTGGCCTTAATCACAGAGCCAAAGGAAATCTGCATCTACATCCTAATCCATATATTAAAAAATCAAAACGTACATCAACGTAGATGCTTAAAAATGGCAGGATATGGCCAACATAAATCAGGTAATGAATCTCAGGATAATAAAATCAATTCCTAGTCTGGAATATAACGAATTTACAAGCATTTGATTGATTTTAATCTGGAATCCATCTGTCACGATCGATGACTCGCTCAGGTCCGACAAGGAGATTTGAATCGATCTAATTTCAAGCGAATGGAATAATTTTGCGGTCCGCGGAAGATGCGATTGAAACGGGTCAGGAGAGTATAAACTTGAGCCGTATTGAATTATATTTCCATAATAGTTATTAGATTATTGGAAGGTGTAAGGGGCAGGCAAGAAGGCGACTTACTTACGTAATCAGTTACCACCTATAGATGTTTGCAACGCCAAGGGCACCGCTAACATGCTTCCCTCTGCATAGGGCCCGTCTGGATGGCAACCACCTTTGGTCTTAAGTATGCCACCATAATAACTAACTAACTTTGTCTTATGTTCCGGCATTAGTGACCCAAGTTCCTGTACCCTTATGGGACTGCATGTGTCTTTAGCATGGCAGTAAAATAGTTTACCCCGATTGTATCTAAAGCTTTTGATTTTGTGCTCACCTGTGACAAACAACTTCGTGTCACGTTAATAGTTTACAATTAAACTAGAGAATCGACACGAATAAAATTTTACACATTGTGTGCATTTTCTGCGTGCACCGATTCTGAGGTACATGATAGTTTTTATTTTAATTTATGATTGCAATATTTTTAATATATATATTATTTATTCCTTACATTAATGGAAACCAGTTAAACACAACAATTCTAGCTATTTGTGAATTACATTAATTTCTTATACGTGCCGATGTAAGTTAGATAATTGTAAGAGTTAGTACATTTAAAATTCTTTAATATCCGGATTGGGTAAGTAACAATATTATAGACGACAAGGAGAGAAATCCATACGTCTTATATTGTAATTTATTTTTCTAATGATTAGTACTGAACAGTTTCGTTGTTGTTGCAGACTTGCTCAAGTTTGAGCTACATATCTCTGTTCCATCAGACTGATGATGGTCTGTCTACTTTATGTTTACCGAGACCCAGTATCCGCTCCACCCCCTTTTACTCCATAACAGATCTCCTGCGACAGATTTCATCGGCCCACTGCTACTTTAGCTTGCATATTTTACTTTATTTTTATTGCTGAAGAACAGCAGACAGGCTGACGGCCAAAGTAATAAGTAAGCAGTTACAGTCGTCTATGGATGTTTGCGACGCTAGGAGCACCGCGAACACGCTGCTGTTCCATAGGCGGTACAGGTGGGTCACTAATTACGGAACACAACACAAAGTTATTATGGCGGCATACTAATAGACCAATGCTTATAAACCAAGGCCCATCCAGACGGGCTTACCACGTAGCTACGGGTGGGTTGCCGTATACGACAGGCCGACTCCGGCCGCAGGGGTTAGTAGTATTCTTCTAGTAGTATTTTTACCCCGCCCCTGCACGGAGTAAAACGACGAGCGATGTCAGTCGCTTTGGTTCTATTAAGGATGTTCTCATTTCATAAATTAATACATTGTTGACAATTTAATTCAATAAACTTACATCAATGCATGCTTTAACTAGTATTTATTATAGAAATATGTAACTTCTTTTTGCGTAAATATATTATAAATTATAACTCTAGTTTCGATAAAAAGAACACTGACTTGAAAAAAAAAATAAATGCTTGTCGAAAACAATGCAAAGTGGAGCAGAAAAATAATCGTCAATCATCGGAACAATACACTTCTTTCTACGTCACGCCTCCGCTCAGCACTGTCGTTATTTTTTGAGTATCCGAACAAGAAATATGACGCAATAGATACACGTGTGTTTTTACGTGATCGTCTTCGATTTACTAAATCATAAATCTTTTGATTTTATTTTAAAGATCAAGTGATAATTATTATCATAAGAAACTTCTAAAGTCTTTTGCTGTACCCTTAAAACACTTTTTATTCTCGTTAGCAAAAGCACGAAAATACAAAAAATGTTTTTATACCCGCTCAGATTCTCAAACCCGATGGAAAAATCTCAGATAAGACTTTTCTTTGGTTTCCCATTAACCAATAAAGATTAATTGGTCACTATTCCCTAGGATCAAGATAATGGAGCCATAGTCTTTTTAGCTGAAATCACACGCAAGTTCATGCGGTCAATTTAAATAAATATGAATATATCTATATGATAGGTTAAGATAAGTGATGAAATGTGTGTGTGTCTACTTTAATTAGCTATCAGTAAGTTTAAAAGACTTCAAGAAGATTATTTGTACAAGGTACATCAACTTACCTTGGTGAAGCAATAGCGTGGTACGGGACATCTCTGCCTTTGCCAATGAGCTCGTTGGCGCCTTCGACGATACCCCACGGGGCTATACCGATGCTAACCACTCGGCCGGCGCGTTGCGATCGCTCCAGCTGCAACGCGTCTCCAACTTGCCTTGTAACACCTAAAACATAAACGAGATTATTATAAAATCTGTAATACAAACCTTGGTAATGTATTATAAATACTAAAAATATTCACATCATAGATAACGCAGCCAACAGTTGTCGCCATATTCCAGAATATTCTGGAATCAAGACTCTTCTTCATTTACCTTCTACTCAAGCCTTATTAAAATATATCTAAGGACAGCTAAAAACTGCATTTCCATCAGTTAAAAATAACACAAGGATACGGCTCATTCGGTACATCTTTTACGACTGAACTTGTAAAGTTGTATTTGTGGATTTAATCTGTTCAGGGTGTATATGTCTCTCATTACTCTCATCGTGGATCCACAACATTGTATTTTTCGATAAAAATATCAGAAACAAACATATATTCTTACCTGTGTTAGTCCCTCCCGTGAATATCCAGGCTCCGGTGGTTTTAGCAGCTTTGAGAAGACCTTTTCTGAGAACTTTTTTCAATTTTGGCTGTAGATCGAAATTCGCTTTACCGCCCTGAATGGTGATCAGGAGTTTTGGTCTTTCAAGCGCCCACTCCCTAGTCAAAAGCTGGACTATAAGCTCCGGACGAGTGTCGTGGGAGAGTCGGACATACTGTAAATAAATGTTAATTTGATAATCGATTTTGGATTTTTTATATTGTTTTGTCACACTATATGTCATTCCTCGTATTCACAATTCCTAAACTTCGTACTGCTTGATCTCTCTCGTCCTCTGGTGTAACAGTAGACGAGAGAAACATATTATAAATAAAATTGAAAACAAATAAATTCTACTAAGAACAAATTCACTATTATGAGTTTTTTTTCTCTTATAAAGCCTTAGGAGTAAATAAATATGGCAGCTTAGAGAAGGTTATACAAAATACCTGAGCTTTAGTTGGATGAGGTCCCCCTTGGAACTCGACGGTGCCGTAAGCGTCAGTGGGTGCTGGCTGCGTGTGTCTTGCTGGTACCCAAGCTTCACCAGGAGTCGCTGTTGCTGCACTACTTCCATGAGCTGTTTTGCTCAACCCGCACCAGCACCTACACACAATTTTTAATGAATTTCCATTCACATGTAGGTACAATTAGGTATTCGGTCGAACGAGATCACTGAGATGGTTTGGCCATGTTGAGAGAATGAATAAAGAACGATTGTCGAAAAAAGTGTATGAGGCGAGTGTGAATGGAAGTGTTGGAAGGGGTAGACCTAGGCGGACGTTTCGAGAACAGATCAGGGACGTCTTGAAAAAAGGCCAGGTGAAGAGTACCCTAAACCGAAGGGCATGTATGAAGGGAATAATGAAAGTGGACGAAGCGAAACAAGTATGTAAGGATTGTAGCAAGTAGAAAGAAGTGGTCTCTGCCTAGCCCTACGGGAAAGAGGCGTGATTTATATGTATGTATGAGATCACTATACTAAATATTGATTACTATATAAGGAGTTACTTCTCTGTGCTGGGAGAGTAAGATTACCTACACCTCTGTGGACAGCGCCACCCTATCGTAAAAGACGACAAACAACTCTAGTTACGTGGGTGGTCTTTAAATATGCCGCCACAATAACTCTGCTATGTTCCGGGATAAGTGAACCGGGTTCCAGTTCTTCTAGAAGGGAAACATTCATAGGCGACGGTGACTACTTATTATTAAGTGGGCCGTCAGCCTAGCTCCTGTGTTCCAAAGCAATCAAAAATATAGTTTGCACTGATTGCGTGCAGTAGTCTGTAGAATAATATTTCATCAAAGGAATATAACTGATCTTCGTATTTATATAAGAAAAATCCTGGCCGTATTGTCCTTCTTATTTCAAAAATACGTCATACCTGACGAATACACTTCATTTTATAGAATGTCATATGATCAAATTTACAAATTCGTAGAATTTGAGAGATTATATTTTTTATTATTTACATTTTAATTAGTTCAAAACGATACAAAATTCAAAATGGACGAAACTAAAAAAGACAAAATTCCATCAACAAGTAAGGATCGACCTGATGACGAGAAACCTAATACTGATGACCGAAAGGCTGATATTTCTGTGGATGAATCAAAATCAAACCATTCTAGGCAAGGTATAGAGGCAAACGAGGATGTAGATCTTGTAAAAGTTACTTATAATAAAAGAGAAGTACCAGTAGGTAGAAAAAGAAGGGGGAAGATCAAAGGTCGTGTAAATAAACGGCGACGATCGACAATAAGAAGACAAGTAAGGAAGCCACCCAAGGCAAAAAGGAATAAAATAATTAGTGGAGCTTCTTATCTCAGTTTGGAGAATCCCGTTTCATTAGATAGCGAAGAAATCACAATGTCTTCGGGTAGCGAAAGATCTAGATCACCAATTTGCAGGAAATGTGGCCATCGTTGCTGTCTAAAAAGGTAATTTCAGACAGTGTGTAGAAATTGTTTGAAGACTCTTAAATTTGGCTAAATATTTTGTGAATTAAATATATACTTTAAATAGTGTTTTATTATTAATCGCAGTAAACCCATTTCTATTTGTGCTATGTTTTCGGTTCAAAAATGGCTGATTTATGTTAAGACTGTCATATAGGTAAGATTCCTTGACAAAAATATGGATAGACAGGGAGAACAGATAATAATAGCTACCTACTAAAAACTGATTTTCAGATTTAAAAAGCAATACACGAAACATAAGTGGACAAAGATGAAGGTGGTAAGAACGCGTGCCAAAAAACGCTCAGCCCATTTCCGTTGTTCAGGTTAGGGTATCTTAACAATTAAAGTTTTACATGTTTGTAATTTGCTTACTCGTTTACCTGTCTTGGCTTATCTGACTGTGCAATAAGGAGTTACTTTTATATGTCAAGGGTGTTCGATGTGTGTATAAGACCGTATGTACTTTTGAGATATTGTTGAAAAATTTAAAACCTATAAGAGGTTTTATTTGAATCGTTTGAGCAAGAGTTTGGGTTGGTTTGAGTTGGAATTTGAAATTTTAAGATGATGCCCACAAAAGAAATGAGAGTCTATAAGCATAGTGTTATATAAATAATATTGATCATCATAATGAAAATATTGTTTAGTAATTTTTAATAATATAATTTAACATGAGAATATCTAATGATTTGCACGATGATTTCTTTAGTAGCTTTACTATACTCTAGTACTTGGAATGATGTCTACCGATACTATAAATATTTCTAAAGCTTTTAAAAATTATACCCCCAACTCATAGCGTCTGTAGTTATCCTATGTTGGCATTCCGCCAGGGTCAGATGCGGTTCAAGTTGGCTCTCGTTGCGCTATGCTATCGCCTTTATTTATCAAGAGCAATAATATGCCAGATGCAAAAGTACCTGATATGGATGTAAATCACCGATCAGTAAGTTCATTAACAACGTATGTGCTTAAATTTTTACCGATTGAAGATTTTACTGATCATTAGGTAAAATAATATTTCAACACTTTGTGTTATCATTAAAACTTTCAACTTCATCTCTTAGTCTTGAGAAGATTTTTATTGTCTTAAGTTTACAACATAGCAAACTTATGGGTCATCCAAAACCTAGTTATCTATTGTGAGCCAACCTTTTTGTTGTTTTGTATCTAAATGCCGCTTAACTGTTTCAATTGAGATGATAATTTTACACAGATATCACCAGAAATGATACATGAAACTATGTTGAAATTGATGAAATGGCGTCAAAATGTGATGACTATTGATATTATGAATCATATGAGGGTAAGTAAAATATTATTTTCCAAGTACACATTGTGCTGGCAATAAATAACAGTGTCCTCCACCCACCACCATTTCAATGCAAGGAAATTGATTAATATTTTACTCCTATTACTCCAGCTAGAAACGGAATAACAAAAGTTCTTTCTTTATTGTCGTTGTGAGTCTATAATTTCCATAAAGCATTGTCATTGTATTCATTTACTTTTAAAAGAAAATGACAAAGATTTGGTATTTTATGCAAGTGCAACTGCTAGTCTAAGATTAAGACGAATGAATATTTCTTGGAATCAATATGCACACCACAGATGCAATAGACAAACTGTTGCAAATTTACTTGAAAGATAACGTTCTTGCTTAAATTATATGTAACAGGTGCTACTTATTAAGTAACAAAAGGAGGAATTTATTGTCACATAAATAATTTGGGCAGCAAAGTTTTATTATTATATTATTATTAGATTATTAGTATCATAAAAACGATACATATATTTTAGTATATTGTAGATAGTTGGTTTTCCATTCCATTCCATTTCCATTTGATTCATTCTTTAGTTGCTTTACATGATCAGACACAGTTCACGCCCAAGTATTAGAAACTAAACGACAAGCTAGCTTTGCAATTTAAACTACACTGCTACGTATATGCATACAAATATCCCTGCCTGCTTTCAATTAGATTTGAGTGCATCGGTATAAACAATCGCTTGAGTCGCGGTAGATTAAATCTAAATTGGTGCAAGCGTCGTTAAAGGAGCGTCACAAGAATTTATAGAAGCGTTCGTAATTTTCTTTGAAGGAATTTTAAGACGTGTTTAATAATGCACGAACGGTCTACGGAGTTTTAAAACTTCTCTATTAGGTACTGAGAATTGTTAATTATATGGTTTTTTCTTTCGCTGGTTAATTTATGCTATACTGTTATGCCGTGCATGCATTTATGTAGTTGTGATTGCGGAAGTTTGTCTGTGTGTTAGGCACATATTTATTAAACTTTCTCCATACAGGGGCGGAGTAAAAATACTAACTAACCTCCGCGGCTGGGATCGACCTGCCGTAAAAGGTGACAAAACAACCTCAATTAAGCGGTAGGGCCCCAAGCCCGCCTGAATGGCAACCACCCTTGGTCTATAAGTTTTCTTCTTCCTGCCCTTATTCCAGCTATTTAGGGCCGGCACAACATATCCTATTTTTCCAGTCTCCTGTATTTTTTTTTATTGCTGTGGGATAGCAGACAGTCTAACGGCCCGCTTAGAATGTAGCGGTTACCATCGCCTATGGGTGTTTGCAACGCCAGTGGCATCGCGAATACGCTGTTGTCCCATAAGGGTACATGAACTTGGGTCACTAATGCTGGAACACAACACAAGGTTATTATGGCGGTATACTTAAGACCAAAGGTGGTCGCCATCCAGAGGGATTTGGGGCCCTACCACGTAGCTAGGGTGGGCTGTTTTGTCGCCTTTTACGACAGGCCGACCCCGGCCGCAGAGGTTAGTATTCTTTATCCGCCCCTACACGGACAAAATCCTCTATTAGTCATCATTTTAACATTCACACCTTTTTTGCCATATCATCCTTTACACAATCCATTCATCTTTTCTTTGGTCTACCTCTCATTTTGCATCCATTCATTATCTAGCATTTTCCTTGTTATATAACATTGACCATACCAAGCTAGCCTTTTACCTTTCAGCTTCTCAATCACTGGCGCTACTTTAAAGTTGTCCCGATATATCCATTTCTAATTTTATCCATTTTTGTCCGAAAGTTGGAGCAACTTGGCCTCCTAAGGTATCGGGGCAAAGTCGGAAATTCCACCAAAGTCACAAAATAGATGTTCAGTTTTGGTTCTACTTATCTTCAACCCTTTACTCTACTTACCTTCCAATCTCTCTAGCCATTTAGCCACAAATCTGGACCTCATTAGCATTTTCTCTAGCCAGCAAAATGTTCTATAAGTATGTCGTTATAATAACCTTGTGTTGGGTTCATGAATTAGTGATCTAGGTTTCTATACTAGGTTTTTAGGACAGCAGCGTTCTCGCGGTGCCCCTAGCGTCACAAACATAAATAGGCGACAGTAACTGGTTATTATTAAGTGGACCCCAGCCTGTTTGCTGGTGATCCGTAATAAAAAAAAACAGATTAACTTACAACTTAATAGTAAAAGCGTGGTTTAGATAGTATATTTCGATACCTCTGGGCTCAAAGGGCGTAAAGCACATTTTGGGGCATATGGAGTTAATAATACCATTGCATTCAGTTTTTCATTCTCTATCGATTGGTATATACGAAGTTGCCAAATTCGCATAAAAATGTTCTTTACGCCCCATCTTTTTTGGGTTGCTAAACCAAAATGAAACAGGAAATCGGGCTGTAAATTACATTACTGCGCAAGATAAAAATGTCCTAGGTTGTAAAGGAATCCAATTATGAGTATTAAGGCGTATAACGCATTAATTCTATATATATATATATATATATATATATATATATATATATATATATATATATATATATATATATATATATATATATATATATATATATAATCATTGAGATAAAAAAGTTATAGCTAATTTTGTTTAATTTTTTCGGTTTTTTGGCTCTCCTGAACAGTAGCTGTTTTGTGCTATACGCCCTTTGAGCCCAGAGGTATCGATTTGTAATCCGAAGAATTGAAGTGTTCATACATATCTCTTGCGAAGTTGAACCCTTCTGAGCTTTAATAATTATTGTAGTTAAAAATCAATCACATAGAAAATCAATATTTGCATATTAGCGATTGACTTCACTTGTTAAACTAAAAACTCTACTGTCAAATAAAAGAATTAACCGTACACAATTTGATTATTTCTTGAATATTTTTAAAAGATTATACATACGCCCGTTAACTTTAATTTGTGAAAATCCCTAGAAAGACAAAACGGTTTCGAATAAAAAATAAAAAAGGGACAATTAGAAGCGTTCGGTGTTCTGGCAAACAGAACGCAATTGTTTTAAATAGATAAAATAAAATTTGTCTTTTATAGTTTAATGAAATAATCAATAGATGTCTCACTTTTATACAATAACTAGCTGTGCCCGCGACTCCGTCCGCGTGGAATAGTGACTTTAGGCAGCATTTTTTTGGATATTTGAGATCAATTTAAATTGGAAATTCAACCTATTAAGTCCAGCCTAAGCTGAACCCTATTTCATATGATCTACTATGATATAAATCTGAGGTCAACTTAAATTAGTACATAAAATTTCCGAAACTTATAATTTTTAACAAAAACTAATTTTTTTATCTAAAATAAAAATAGCCTAAGTTACTCCTTGATACATCAGCTATCTGCCAGTGAAAGTCCCGTCAAAATCGGTCCAGCCGTTTCAGAGATTAGCCGGAACAAACAGACAGACAAACAGACAGACAGACAAAAATTGTAAAAAATGTTGTTTTGGTATATGTACCGTGTATACATCCATATGCATTTAGTAAAAAGCGGTTATTTTAATATTACAAGCAGACCCTCCAATTTTATTTATTTGTATAGATGTATGTATGTATAGATTAAATATCGGTAGATCCAAAGCTTTTATTTCAGCGTTCGGCCTTTTGATTACTAAAATTTCAACTAACAAGTACAATTTTTATTAAATTTATAGTAAATAAATAAATATAATGGAACAATTCACCCAACGCTATCTAGTCCTAAGTTAAAAGCATAGCCCTTGTGTTATGAGTACTTGACAACGAATATACTACATAATATATACTCTTTCACTTGTAGGTAAATAAATATATGTTATACATAAACACCCAGACGCGGGACGGATATCGAACCTATGACTTCTGCAAGCGTTCCGATGTGTCTTGCTGACTTTTTATTCATTTATTTTTTACAAATTAAGAAAAATATATATGACAAAAGCTTATTAATTTATAAAAATATGTGTATAGCTATTTAGTTTAAATATTTGTTTTTTAACATTAGTGGTGAATGTATAACTGTCCGATATTTCTACTCCGAAAAGAAAAACAAATAGTGCCTTTCCTTTGTTGTTTTCATGGCTGTTTTCAACATATTTATAATTATATATTGATGAAGAATAATAATAATTTATTTTGATCGTAGTCAAATTATCCAGTGAACAGAGATAGAGCTCAACTATTTGATGAATTGACTGAAAAGCTCCTAATCGCAGTCCAAGTTGGTGAGTAGTAGAAAGAGAAGAGAGATGGAGAAATTGTCTATTTATAATTCTTTTTAAGTAGAACACTGTATCTTCAATATAAATAATTTTCAAGTAAATTTTCTTATATCGACTTCACATAAACTTGCTTCTCATAAACCTGTTACTATATTGATGTCGTCTAAACAAAACTTTTTGAAATGGAACATGAAGTCCTCTATTACTCTCCGTGTAGGAGCAAAGTAAGAATTCTGAGCTTGATGGCAAGTCACGAGGCTGGGAAATTAAACGGCTGTCATCCTCAGGAATGTTTAATCAATTATTTTCTATATGAAACTCAAAATTAAATTCCTTATTAAAATTAAACTCTTAGCTAGAACATTTTTAAATGTTCTAGCCATATTATATCCTTATTTTATCCGTGCAGGGGCGGAGAAAGAATACTAGCCTCTGCGGTCGGGGTCGGCCTGTCGTAAGGCGACAAAACAGCCCACCCTAGCTACGTGGTAGGGCCCCAAGCTCGTCTGGATGGCGAGCACCTTTGGTCTTAAGTTTGCCATAATAACCTTGTGTTGTGTTCCGGCATTAGTGACCCGAGTTCCTGTACCCATAAGAGATAGCAGCGTGTTTGCGATGCCACTGGGGTTGCAAACATCCATAGGCAAAGGTAGCTGCTAAATTCTAAGCGGGCCGTCAGCCTGTCTGCTGTCTTGAAGAAATAAAAAAAAATTTGATGTGGACATATTTTATTGTTATTGCTAGTTGACCCGGCAAACGTTGTTCTGCCATGTGAATTTTAAAAAAAAGTAGGCTTTGTCCTTCTCCAAAGTCCAATGAGACAAACAAATTCACTTTCGCATTTATAATATTAGTCAGGATTATTAATATGAACTAAAATTACTAGCGCAATGTTTTTCGCAGTATGAAGAAGAGGCAGCATGAAGCTCCCCAGTAACATATCTAATTTTAACATATACTTTGTTTATTTTAATTTAATGTACATTCTCAGTGCTTATTAATTATGTAACACGCACCTTCCATGAGCTTGTTAATTAGGCAACAAACACAAAGAAGGTACTTGTTGCATAATGTATCTATCTATATATTCTTGCCAGGTATTCGACCTCTTTCGTTTCGTAATTATAACATATTAATGTAATATTGAATTTAGGATTTCTAATACAAGTGGACACCGAATTGTGGTCTCTAAGTGGACCTGTAGAAAAACGAAAACTATCTTCTAATCACGTCACTTTATTCTGGAAGATTTATGGCGACACGATGCGACCGGTCTCTAAAAAACTTACGGTAATTTAGCAATGTATAATAAATACTTGGGACATTATAGAATTACGGAATGTTAAAAAAAACATTACAGGCCATGACTCCGGTTCGGTGGCGTATTCAGAGCTTCGAAGTGATAAGGCCTAATGAAGTCCACTGCTGGGTATTATACCTGTATGGGATTCGGGGTTATCTATATGTGATTTCGGGTGTATATGGTGTGAATAAAAGTCCATACAGTATCCCATTTCTATATTGCGCGTGTTGCATGATAAATTACAAAGTGCAATAATGCGTGTGTGCGGCGCAACGCTATCGAGGCGTGGATGCCCCTGAAGCCTCTCGCTAGTATTGTCACTCAGTTATCGAGTGGCCCAACACTGGCGAAAGTATGTACACCACACCTGTTTGATTCAATTTCTCTTAGCACGCATGCATTAATCCCCAAATTTCTGTGAAAATAAATTAGCTGTATTTGCACTTAGCGACTTAAGCACTAGACGTTTTAAATCAATAACAATTCAGCTTCTTAATAAGTAACAAACATTTATGTGTTATGTGACGGTTTTGATTTAACAGATATTAGGTGAAGAGAATCTGACAATTGGGTTTGCTACTGTAGTACCTACTTTCCTTTCTTTGGATGTGCTATTCTATTTTGAGGATAATTAATTCGTATTCTTCACGGTAATGACAACAATACAGTGATTTATTTTGTATCAATTGTTTCAGATATCTCAGAAACCTGAAATGAACACTCAAGGCACAGATACAATTTAATGTTTTTATTTTTATTATAATGTATATATTTAGTTCAATGCCAACAGACAACAAATTCACAAATAGAATGTATATTATTAAATAACTGATTTTATTGCTGAGGAACAGCAGATAGGCTGACTGCCCACTTAATAGTAAACAGTTATCGACGCCTATGGATGTTTGCAACGTCAGGGGCACCATTTACACGCAGCAGTCTGCGTATAGGAACCGGGAACTGGGTCAATTATGCCACTTATAAATACAACACAAGGATATTATGGCGGTATATTTAGAAACCAGGGGTGGTTACCATCCAAAAAGGCTTGAGGCTCTACTACCTAGGTAAGGTAGTTTTGTTGCCTTTTACGACTGGCTGACCTCAGCTATAGGGGTCAGTATTCTTACTCCACCCTTGCACGGAGAAAATATTCAAATTAAATTCAAACTAATCAAATTATGTTACTGGTACCAATTACGAAAGTATTCAAACCGGAGCAAACCCTGATCTAGCTAGTTGATTAGGAGCGTATTCCCAAAAGCAGATAACAAAAAAAGTTAAGAAAAATAGATCCTTGAGAAAATAGAGATGCAATATATTTCGAAACTCTACGAAACGAAGTCGGATAAAGCTTTGGGACTATATATAATGCTGCCAGTTGAGATATTTGAAATTACTGTAGCGTAAAACAGATTACAACCATTTAGCAACATGAACGGGAAGTATATGTTGTAAGGCTACGGCTGAGGTGATAGCGGGAAGCTAAATCACGTTTTGTTTTATTGTTATTTTTAGAGTACCTTTACGATAAGTTAATTACTTCTAGTACAATGTCAATTATATTGTATGCGATGCAGATTATAGTATCCGATGTAGACGCTCACTAAGAACGGATTTTACGGAACTCCTATCCTTTTTTTTTTGATGTACTTCTTTTGGCGCGTTTGGAAAAAGTTATGAGAGTAAAACTTTTATAATGCACGCGCACATTGACAGCCAAAAATCGGTATGATGAAGTTAGCTGATATTCCGTCAACACTCTTAACTATATTTACAGTAGTTAAACATCTTCAACACGTGTTTTATATTAGTGGATATAAAAAATTATACTTATTAATAAATGCACATGTGTGTATGTGATTTTAAATTATATATGGTGGTGAATGATAGGCCATTGTAAAAAACGTGATAAGCGACTTTTATCTCAAAAAAAACGTTTAAAGTACCTTTATAGAAATGAGGTTTATATAATTGTCGGTATGTATTTTTTTATTTTATAAATTTATCATACCTTTTATAAAAAAGAGTTTAGGTATAAGAAATGAAATCTTTAGCTATTTTTTTTTTCTGATAGGCCAAAGAAGTATAACTTTTTACGTCTTTACGAAAGCACACACACAGGTTTTTATTTATTTATATGGTAGATCAAAGTTTGCTGGGTCATCTACTTATAATTACGATCTTGGTAATTAATGAATTTAATTATTTAGTTTGCATTCGCTCTCAATTTAGATTATTTACTTTAGTATTGTAATAATACATACATTGATAACTAATAACATTACCAGCTAAAGGATATAATCTTTACACATGCATCGTTGTAAATAAAAAAATGATGCTGGTGACAAATTAAAGACAATATAGGAGCTATTTGTAGCTCATTGCTGATTTTGGACCTTTCCTTAGAAGGGGTAAGAAGTATACCCGCTACGCTTGTCTAAGGCGGGTTACAGATACCAGTGATCTTAGGGTGCTGATTTCCTTACGATGTTTTCCATTACACAAACATAGATAACACGTTCATGTCATCATGGGATTTAAACCCTTTTAGGTTGGTCGCCGGGTTTAATCCCACTTCACCACCATACATTTCTGTCGCCATTCAAGGAAATACAATTTTTTCAGCTATATAAATTAAAATATGTATTTTGTTGGTCGACATCGCTATTATGTAGACCACACGTAAACTACCTTTTTATATGCATATATCTTTATTCAATAAATAATTCAGAGTTCAAAATAGTCGCTTACTATCAGAATAAAGCCTTACGTTTTGTTTAGCAAAGTCACTTGCGAGCGCTAGTAGCAATTCAAAAACGTATTTGTTTTGTAAATTCATTAATTAATTGTGCTTCTGTCTTAATATGCCGGTTGTTTCTCTGACATGACTTGTTTTGATTAAACTAAATTTCAATTTGGTGCACTATTCGAATTATTGAGTCTATAATGTCAATGCACTCAATACTAGAGATGCATCGGGTAGAGTGAAGAACAAAAGTCGAAGAACACACCCGGAGCACCTAAACGAGACTGTATGGGTTACAACGTGATTCATAATATATGAATAAATTAATAAATAAAATATACTACCACAATTGAAACAGCCCCTTCTGTGGAACTAGCAGCAGTTTGGGAAAGCAGCAGTGTGTTGGGTACTAGACGACTGATACACTTGTCTTTTGTAAGTAAGTATAAATTATATAAACAGCAACTCGAGATAGGAAAAGAATTCGTGACCTGAGTTTCGAAGTGAGAAAGCTATGGTGGCATGCATGTGGTCAACATTATAATTTACTTTTGTATCCCGTCCGAAATCAGTGATACAGAAATAAAAAACGGACAAAAATCCACCGTCACGTGATTTTCCTAGGCGGTCACCCATCCAAGTACTGACCACGCCCAACGCTCCTTCACTTCGGTGATCGGATGAAAACCGAAAATTCATTAACCCTGGAGTCCTGGTAAGGATAATGATACAAACTATACAGATTATTGTATTGTCATCGGTCCTCGATATATCTACAAAGTTTGAACGATATCTGGCCGTTTAAAGTGGGTCAAAATAGCCCCCAAAGGAGCCGATTACAAACAATTACAAACATATAAACATACAAGTGAAGCTAATATAAAGCATGTAAAAAAGGAGAATGTCTTCTTTACAAATCGTTTCCAAGATATGGAATAGAAAATATCATGTAACTGAAGAATTCGCTGGATACTAAATAATTGACACTATGCAAAGATTTCAGGACTTCCAAACGAAACTAAATTTAATTGCGATAATATAACTCAGCATACCAAGGTGTGGTATAGATCAGAACTCTCAAATACACAATTTATGCCAATCTACCTTTTTATACACTTTACAGACGTATACATATATATATATATATTTTTTTTTTTTTTTTTTTATTGCTTGAGTTCAGCAGACAGGCAAACGGCCCACCCTGGCAGGTGGTCACCGTCGCCTATGGACGTTTGCAGCACCAGAGGCACCACCAACGCGCTGCCGGTCTCGAAGAAATTTTATAACGCCTTTTTTGAAGAACCCCATATCATACCGCGCTGAGAAAACCTCAGCCGGAAGCTCATTCCAGATCCTGAGAGTACGCAACATGAACGTTCTGGAGAACCGTTTCGTACAGGAAGGAAGAGGCTCCAAGAAATGGGGATGAACACCCAGCCGATGGCGGGCAGTGCGGTGGTAGAAAGACGACGAGGGCATCATCCTAAATAGTTCTTCAGAACACTCCCCGTTGTACAGACGGTAGAATACGCAAAGAGATGCAAAGTCTCTCCGAAGTCCAAGCGTGTCTAAACCGTCTGTGAGCATGGGATCGCCGACAACACGAACTGCGCGCCGTTGGATCGAGTCTAGGGGATTGAGCTGACAGGCCGGTGCTCCAGCCCATAAATATGAGCAGTACTCCATGTGCGGTCTGACCTGTGCTTTATATAGCACAAGCCGTTGCCTTGGATTGAAGTACTGCTTGGACCGGTTTAGCACACCTAGCTTTTTGGAGGCAAGCTTAGCTTTACCCTCCAATTGTCCCCTAAACTGCACATCATTCGTGATGTCGACACCAAGGATCCCAATACTACTTGCGATGGAAAGAGAGGTTCCTTGAAACTGTGGCGCAGGTGCGAACGGGGTTTTCTTGGCAGAGAATACGCAGACCTGCGTCTTCGAGGGGTTGAACTGGACAAGGTTTTGTCGTCCCCATTCAGAGACCCTCTCTAGAGAGTTCTCTACTTCAGACACAAGTCTGACCCGACTTTCTTCCAAAAACGCAGGAGAGAGACTTACACGACCAGTGTACCGTGCATCGCCGGTGCCATCATCCGCATAGCAATGAATGCCATCTATAGATAACATGTCATTGATATGCAGAATAAATAGCGTCGGCGACAGCACACAACCCTGGGGCACACCAGCATTGATAGGTTTCACACTGGAGCAGCAACCGTCAACAACGACCTTAATACTGCGCCCAGCGAGAAAGCTGGATAGCCAGGTGCAAAGACTCCCAGGTATCCCGTAAGATGGAAGCTTCGCAAGAAGAGCCCTATGCCAGACCCGATCGAAGGCCTTAGCGATGTCTAGGCTAACAGCCAGGGCTTCTCCCTTGCTCTCAACGGCTTCAGCCCAACGGTGGGTTAGGTAAACCAGGAGATCCCCAGCAGACCGACCATGTCGAAAACCATATTGGCGATCATTAAGCAGCTGGGAATCCTCCAGGTAACCCAGGAGTTGTGCGTTGATGATTCGCTCCATCACCTTTGAGAGCAAAGAAGTTATCGCTATAGGCCTGTAGTTGGACGGGTCCGTTCGGTCACCCTTTTTGGGAATAGGGTGAACATGGGCCACCTTCCACGAAGCCGGGACACAACCATTGCGGTAGGATAATGTAAAAAGTCGGGAAAGGACTGGAGACAGCTCAGCTGAGCACATTCGCAGCACAATAGCGGGGATATATATATATATATATATATATATATATATATATATATATATATATATATATATATATACATTACTATATATAACTATACATCAAGAATACAAAATTAACGTTAGAAAAACATTATTTCAATGAAATATTAAAAAGAAAAGAAAATATTCAGTCTTATTGTTTCAGGTATATTAGTTTTATTATTTCAGGTTTCTCTTTCACAGAACCCGTGTACTTTCTCAGCAGCATTATATATTATTACTGCGGATGAATTCAATTATATTTACAAATACTATTTGTGTGTTTATACTCTTTGTTTGTATCATAGTAAACTTTTTTATATTTAAATTTTTTCTTATCATTTTTTTATTCTACAACTTTAAAAATATACATTTCTCATTAAAAATATCGAAACACCCCCGATGTTTGGTTTTGAATGAGTTTTTTTTTTACATTTAACCAAAAATATAAATAATGCCAGTTAATTGTAGATACTATAAGGTATCTATAATTCAACGAATATTAATGTTTCAAATTAAATTTTTTTAGCTATTGTGTTTTGTTCAATAGGTATATGAAAAAATGTTAAAAAAAAAGTTTATCCAGTATCCCATATTTCCTTCCTGGGCTCTTATCACTACTTTCACGTAGTTCCTCATGGAACGGATAAGCGTCACAATCTTGTGTTGTGGAATGTTATCCCACTCTTCTTGTATAGCTGTTTTAAGCTGGCCAAGTGTCTCCGGAGTAGGATCTCGTCTCTTCAGCTCATCCCATAGGTGTTCTATGGGATTCATATCCGGGCTTCTTACTGGTTAGCTCATAACCGCAATAACGACTTCGCTCAGGTATTCATTTACAATGCCTGCGGTATGAGCCCTGGCATTGTCCTGCATAAAAATGAAACCTTCGCCATTAAAATGTGCGTAAGTGGTACCACTTGAGGCTCCAGACGCTGTTCGATGTAACGTAACTCATTTAATGACGGTAACCGAAGTCTAGATACAGACGCAAGTTCGGTTTTTCTATCGGCACTTATGCCTCCCCAAACCGTCCATGAACCGCCACCGTAACTGACTCTTTCTTCAATGCAGCACTGTGCAAAACACTCTCCCCCTCTTCGTTACACCTTCTTTCTTCCGTCTTTACTACACAACATAATCTTATTCTCGTCAGAAAAGAGAATTTTGCTCCATTGAAAGTATGACCAATTTAAGTGCTCAAGTGCAAAGTTGAGGCGCGCTCTTCGATGGTTTACCGTTAATTTTGGGCCATTAGCTGATTCTGAGGTTTCATGCCACGCTTCGTCAATCTTCTTCTTATGGCAGAATCGCTTACAATTAATCCTCAAACCTCACGGAGCCGCTGCTACAGTTGAATAGAGTTAAAGTGGCCTATTTCTTAGAAAAAACTGACACAATACTCGTATACCGATCATTTCATTCAGACGTGTCTCAATGTCTACCAGATCCTGGACGGCATAATATAAACATACCAGTCTCCCGATACCGCTGATACAATCTATTGACAGCAGAGAGGCTTAGATGCAATCGTGCATCCACAACACACGGACTTGGGCGGCTTCTGTGAACGAGGTATCCATTTTTTTAGGAAAAGATCTCTTTGGTAGGATGCCACAGAGCTTAGTTAACAATTACGCTCAGCTCAGAGATCAGTTAAAAAAACGATAATTTATGAAAAAAAACAATCTCTACATTCATTTATTAGGTGAAAATTCGAAAAATTTAATTCTAATTTGGAATTCTGGTACATCATTATGTAGCCTAAACTACCAGATATTTATTGGCGTATTTTTTTAAATGATATCAATCCTCTTTTTCATTTAAATGCCGCCTGAATAACTTGCAGTAGTGTTTCGATTTTTATTGATGAGAAGTACATGTTATCCGTGCAGGGGCGGAGAAAGAATACTAACCTCTGTGGCCGGGGTCAGCCTGTTGTAAAAGGCGACAAAACAACCCACGTGATTGTTGTAACAAATAATTTCCCAACAATCTAGACGTGCTTGGGGCCGTACCACGTAGCTAGGGTGGGTTGTTTTGTCGCCTTTTACGACAGGCCGACTCCGGCCGCAGAGGTTACTATTCTTTCTCCGCCCCTGCACTGATATTATTGTATATCATTCAGTACACTATCACATACTCATTATTTGGTATACGTCTTTTATTGACAGATAGATAACTGATAATGGCACCTATGAGTAAGTTTAAAAAAATCCCTATATCGCAATGAAGTAGAAGTAACTTAAACGTAAGATCATCCTAATTTACTTAATTGATAATGTAAGAATTTTCAAGAGAGTTATCTATTGAAATTACTTCAAAAGTTTACAGTTTAAAGACATTTACTATATAAAGAAACACAGTCCAGTCTGCCTAATAAGCTCTAAGGTTTGCATTAGGCGGGTATTTGTGAAGGCTGTTCACTGGGCAGGTTTCAAATAACGAACTTTATGTTAGTAACCCTCATTTAGTCAACAAACCTTATTATACCCTGTTGTAGTCTGAAATATATTCAAGTCTTAGCAAATAAAGAGAATTTATTTCTTTTAAATACTTACACATGCTCGTCTTTAGCACTTGGCACGAAGCATTTGCACTCCCGCTTTTGGAAAGTACTCTCAATCCAGCTACGTGTGGTTTTCTGAAACAAAAAAAGATAATGCTTTGAAATTTGCTTAGTATTCTAACGTTTGACGTTGGAACGTCTGACGCGTAAGAGAGTATTCCCTTTCTTATATTCACAATAAGATCATCTTATTTGGTATGAGAAAGTTAAATTGCGGAAAAGATGACTCAATACAGAAATAAATAAGAGACTTCTTTTTAAACAAACTACTAATAAAATGACTAAGAAATTTGCCAGTTATGATGTTAAATGAGAATGGTTTAGAAGCTTTTTATACGATTCAGTAGATTTACTACTATGAAATGTTATTGTAGAAAGTCCACTAAAGTTGAATCATCTTATTTTATTTTACACATTTTCTTTCCACGTATAATTCTAATCTTCTATCTCAGAAATCCATCCAATCACATAATAAAAAACTGGAATTAACATTAACAACTTATAGTAAATATAAACTTTTTAATGAATAAAACAATGAAAGTTATTTGAACATGTATAGAACTGCTGCGATAAAAACTGTCGTCGTTAAGTGTGTTCTGAGAAGAGTTCTATTCAGAATTTGAATCTTATAGCACGACGGAGAGGTAATGAGAGCTCAAAGAGCAGTATTAAAGGTCATGAAATTTAAACCTTTTTATATGCAACCTCACTATTATATCGCGAAAGTGAAGTTCTGTCAGTTAGACAAATATTCGTTCTTTGCACAATATTAAAAAAGCACACTGAAGTACCTCATGCCTTATTTAAATTAGATATGCGAGTATATGGAGACTTAGACGCTATAATACACTTATAACTAGAACATCATTTGCTAACAATACTCAGTATTTAGCTCATATTTATATAACAAAGTTGATAAAGAAATTCAAACAGCAACATTAAATAAATTTTAAATTAAAAATAAATTAAAATGCTACTATTGACTATTGAATAATTGACAAAGCAACTATTCACTCTTGGATATCTTATGAGTATCCTTTAAGGGTAAACACAGGCGTAAAAATATTTTTTTCTAGCTTTGTTTACTGATTGTTTAGTAAGTACGATCTAAAATGCCGATTGCCACAATCCCGTTGCCTGCAGGTAATGTAAATAATTATCCGCAATAACATGCTTTTTTTAGCGTGTCCAAGACATGATTTTGCATTTTATATATGTATTGTGTGGGCATGAAACAAATAAAAACAGAAAAAACAAAGGAAACTTCTTTAGTAGCTATTGAGCCGTTGCCATCATTCTCGTAGTTTTTGACTAAATAACCTATTAACCTTATAACCTTAGGTATGAGTTTTTTTTATTGCTGTGGGACATTAGACAGGCCGACGGCCCGCTTAGAATTTGGCAATTATCGTCGCCTATCGGTTTTTACAACGCCAGTGGCACCGTGAACACGCTGCTGTCCCATAAGGGTACAGGAACTTGGGTCACCAATTCCGGAACACAACACAAGGTTATTGTGGCGGCATACTTAAGACCAAAGGTGGTCGCCATCCAGACGGGCTTGGGTTCCTGCCACGTAGCTAAGGTAGGTTGTTTTGGCGCCTTTTACGACAGACCGACCCCGGCCTCAGAGGTCAGTATTCTTTCCCCACTCCTGCACGGATATGAATATAATGCGGCCATCTTGTAAAATATTTAAAAATATTTTAACGCCACATAACATGAAATATATTTTTATATTTTAACAGTCTACCACCATTTGTTCTAACGTGTTACTGGCAAGAAAAAAATAATACATCCAAGTATGTACTTTCATAAACCAGCCATACGATTACGTGCTTGCACAAGCAAGAGTAATCGGATTTGATTTATAAGAACACCCTTGTCAATGATCGCTTAATCCTAGGTTTATGCGTGAATAGGTCGAAACCCTGTCGTTGTCGCCTACTACATCACATGCGTCAGCGCAATATTGGCAATACGCCAGATAGGCTGGACTGTAAAAGCCTCTTTGCCAAATTTCGCTTAAATAATGACTAGTAAACACTAATGGCAAATAGCATCACATTTTATGCAGTTTGACAGTTTAAACGACTAATATACTTAATATAAATTATATCTAGGAACCTAAGAGCTTACGACCTAGCGAGAATATTTGTACATAAATAAATCCAATATATATAATAACATCTTGTACATACAAGTTATTACTTGTCCCAGTAATAAGTCACACAGCGCCATCAAGCCCAAATATAGCATATTACTTATTATGCCACCCCTGCGCGGATAAATGTTATTTCGCCTTTTACTATACATTAATAGCTAAATTAACTAATAGCTAAGCTATAACTTGATTAGTTTTTTAATGACTAAGTTACACCCGAACTTCATTAAACTGTACAACATTAAAATTATAATTAAGCATAATATGCTATGGAACTTTATCTACATTATATTTGTTAATCTTTTCATTAGAAAGGATTAAAAAATTGGTAAATAACATAGAATTTCTCACATAGCACGTCACGGAAACCGTATATCCGAAACATGTGTGAAACCCGGAAATTTGGCCTGATAATACGGCCGGGTTAACAGCAGGTCATTACGATAGTATAATATCGTAACAAAATTAACGTCATGTATCGTTTAATATACCCTAAATAAAACTTATTGATTTCTCGTTTAGTTAATTTCTCAAAGCCACATTTATATTAACACTTCTTCACCTTTTCTTTGGTCTACCTTTCGTCCTGTATCCGTCCACACTTTCTATTTCTGTCATTTTTCTTGTTATATGACATTCTTCCCTTCTAGAAGTCTACCGTAAGTATAGATCACAAATGTGGTAAACTAAACTAGGAACCTCTCAATCTTCGGATATTTTTAATGAAGATGTAACGCAAGTCTGTAATGACTTCGAAACTAGTAATTGGCTGAGCAATCGATTAAGGAGTCCCATTACTATCAAAACTTTAGGAAACACTGCGATCTTTATATTTCTACATCTGGTTAATTTAAGACTTTTGATATTTTTTAACATTAGCATCACTATATAATTTCGTGGTTGGAAGAAAAATACTGACCACTGCGGCCGGGAGCGGCCTGTTGTAAAAGGCGGCAAAATATCTTTAAAAGCCACCATAATAACCTTGTGTTGTGTTCATGACTCAGGTGCCAGTTCTCTTACACGAATGGTAGCGTGTTAGTGGTACCCGTGACGTCGCTAACTATATTAAGTAGACCGTTAGTCTGCCTGCTGTTCCACAGCAATAAAAAGTAATAATATTTTTTACTATCCATTATCTATGCTAGATTAAAAAATCTGATGTATCCCAAAAGAAAGATGGCTCAAACTTTAATATTATAAAGAAACATGTAGGATATTTTCTTGAGAATATAACTTTTTGTTCTAAAGTTGACAAATATAAAATTACTGGCAGTTTATATACTATTCGGTTTTTTCCGTGTGGTTACCGCTGAACAAAGAATATATTATAATCATCTTCCAAATTATATACAGGCGTATTAAATGCCTTCCAAATGAAAAGTATTATTTTTTAATAAAGAAGGTATATTATACAATCAATCACTATTTAAATGACAATTTTGACAAAATAATTGATGATCGACCAAGAAATGACTATTCAATCAATTGTATTCGGAATAATTTATGTAATAATTGAAGGGTTGTAATTCTAAAGGGTCTAAGTGCCAATTTTATGTTTTAGAGATATAACAAAAAAAGGTTGTGCGAAAGTGCGTTGGTACTTAGATCGCGCCACAACTTCATCTGAGTATGAGTGAAAAATTAAAAGAAATAGGCACTTGTATCCATTTGAATATTATTAGGCTTGGTACATAGATAGATCGTATTTTTGTAATAATATCGATAATATAAAAAAGTGTTGGTGAAGTCAAGTATGTTTTCAGTTTTTACCATTACTCGAAATGTTTCAGAAATAAGCGTTACTAGAATGCCTGTTTATAATACACCCATATGCCATCATAAAAGTTTATTATAATCGTTATATACTTGTGTATTTCTAATTCGTTTCAATATTAAGCTGTTATCCGGAGAATAAACTTTTGTTCAACACGTTTCATAATGGAGAGCTTTTTCTTCATTTATAAGTAATATCATCACACCTCAAGTAATAAAAAGAAATGGCTATAATTTATTGATATTATTTATTTCGACAAAATATTTTATAACATATAATACCTATATAAATTAAACAACTTTAATATAGGAAAAAATTATTAAACGAATTTAAATAATTATTTCGTAGTATGATATTCCAAATTTCCATGACGAAAAATTTCTTCATATCCGGTTAACAGATTAACAATCTAACGATTCGACCACTAATATCCGAAGAAGGCCGAAGAAATGACGCGGACTTCTGAGACCTGTCGCAGAGTGCTATCCTTAGCAGATATTTTGGGAAGTACGTTAACGATTTACCTCGCTACTAGTAGAGGCACATTTTCCGAGCGCTTCGCACCAGAACTCGTTATCGGTTTTATAACGATTATGGACGGTGAGCAACTTCAATGCTATTTTAGTTCTCTGACGGATTTACGAATGCAATCCCCTAAGTCTTCTACCACTGCTATCTTTATAGTTCGCTGAGATTATTCTCAGCGAACTATAAAGACGTTACCGTGTAAAACTTTTAGTAGCATGTAACAAATTACTGATTATTTGAGTGACATTACAAATGTGCATTATTAAAAATAAGACTATTAAGTCTTTTATCGCCGCTTTCTATATAGTACGCTAGCCACACAGTGTTAAACTTTATGTGCATTTAACATGTACTAACAAGATGTTCCTGTATTATTCAATAAATTAAGCGTCTGAAAACCTTGCTGGATGTTTGAGTGGCAAGCTGTGGGCGTTATATGTCGACTCTAAAGTTATTGCTCTACGGTCGCGATTCATTTAACAATATCTAGTACCATCATGGGAGTTTCGCATTATTTAATATTTATGAAGAGTTTTTACAGGTCTTACTATCGTTTGGTCCCTTAACTCCGTGAGGAAAACCGTACGGTACCTTTCTATCTTGGGCATCTGTGACGACTCTCTGGGAAAATAATGGGATAACTCTATTCGTATTTCAAACCGAGATTAAATAAAATTAAAGATTCGTTTGTGATAAAAAAAATATATTATGATATTTTCATAGTATTCATCGAGTCATTCCATTAGAAATATTGTAAACAAATGCTTTTTTCTGTACAATAACAGAGATATAATATCCGGAAATCAGCAGCCTTTATATTCATTTTCACTTTCTGATACATATTGATGGGTACGACCCTACGTTTTAGTTGGGTCGGGTTTATGAAGGACCCATTCGATTAATCTGAAAATACGCCTCCGTATTCTTTGTCCATAAATTGAAACATTTATGTGAAAGATTATAGGAACCCAAATATTTTTTCTTCTTTTTCTCATGGTGATTATTTTGGATATGAAAACCTGTCACGGATGGTAATTAATGCAAATGATGTGAATTATCTTTCTTTGCCCAGACCGGACCAAACGAACGGATCAAACTTTGATGCAACTGGATCGAACTTTGATGCAACCGGATCGAACTTTGATACAACCGGATCGAATTTTGATATAACCGGATCGAACTTTGATGCAACCGGGATACTTCTTGGGTAATAATAATAAGTATACTAGGACAATTCGCAAAGTACCATCTAGTAGCAAAGTAGCAAGGGGCTTGGGTTATGGGTACTAAACAACTGAATACATATATAAAGTAGCCCTTGACCCCCTTGGGAATTTCGACGTGCGAAAGCCGTTATGACATGGAGGTTGTCAATGATGATAAAATGAGAAATAAGGCTTTATATGCAGATGGGATGAAGTGCTTCTACGACTTAAATATATCTCGAGGGTCTAAACAAAGTACATTACCTTTTTAGTATACAAAATGAACTGTGTTATATTCATAATTTTATGATGTTTTAAATATAGCACCCTGCTTTTAGCCCCTCTATCGCAGGGCGTTGGACTGACATAATGACTCATTGTGACATGACACATAATGAAAATTTGTCATAACCAATTCCTTGCATATTAGCTATAAAAATAATCATATAATTATTTTTGGAGAACCACAATGAATGTATGAACAGTCGTGTCATATCTAGATTAATACCGGCAAACGTTGTTCTGCCTCTATCCTTCTCCAAGGTTTAATCTATGACTATACCGAAATTCATCAAAATTGGTTCAGCGGTTTAGGCGTGAAAGCGTAACAAACAAAGAAACAAACTCACTTTCGCATTTATAGTATTAGTTAGGATTTATAAACTTTTGTAATTAAATACATCAAAATACATATCTCTTTGACACTGGTACCTTAATAATGTTCGGGCTTAATTGAATCATGTTCAAAATTCGACCACCATATGACTACCAGTAAGATTAAATTGATACCATTCTGATCTTAAAGACGCCTGATGACAAGGGGACTTTCACATAAAATAGCTTAAACAGACAGATCACGTCGCACGCGTGGGCGTCTGTACATAAATTCCACACCGATAACATTATTTATGCAGCCCTCATCATTTATTTATATGGATTAGTTTGCGCGCGGCCTTTTTACCTGATGCAGTCTTTGTTAGCACGGGAGGCCGTGGAATAAATTTTCTTCAATAAAGTGCTCTGGGTGTTTTAATTTATATATCCATATATGTAGTAGTAATTACGTCGTGACATAAAATATGATATATGTATATAAATATATAAAAATCTTGTGTCACGATGTATGTCGCCAATAAACTACAAAACTACTGAACCGATTTCAATAAAATTTCACATGTACCCGTATTTTGGTCTAACTTACTGGATAGGATAGTTATCATCTCAATTATTCGCGTATGTCGTGAATGTAAACGAATAAAATGTATCAATTAATTGTTTCTTAAGCAAGTGTTTATTTACTGTTTAGTTTTATGAAGTTCTCATAGATGGCGGTGTACGTTGATTCATCGACAAAATTCTTCAATATTGTTTGACATATAGGTTGCAAATACACCCAATAGATGTCGCTGTTCGATTTTACCGGAAGGGTTTTATTTCCTCAGTTGCGATTAGAGAAATAAAATATGGCGGTACGAAGTTCGCCGGGTCAGCTAGTATGTATATAAAAATTTTGTCTTCTTCCTGCCCTTATCCCACATTATATGGAGTCGGCACACCATGTTCTCTTTTTCCACTCTCCTCTGTTGGCTGTCATCTCAAAATTCACATCCCTTTTCCCCATATCATCTTTTACACAATCGATCCATCTTTTCTTTGATCTAGAATAGAATAGAATAGAATATTCTTTATTGCACACAGAAAATAATAAAATAAAATGAACATAGACTTAAACTAAACAAATGTACAATTGGCGGTCTTATCACTAATAGTGATTTCTTCCAGACAACCGTCTTAATAACAATCAATATGATCTGGAATAGGTCGGTCATTGTGCGCATCAGTATCATATAAAAAAAAAAAATATATATATATATATATATATATACAATTGAATAAATAAAGGGATAATAACTACATAAAATGGGAAATATATAAGAGAAAAATAAAATAAAATTACATACACCTACATAAGATTATAAGATCAATTATAAATGAAGATAGTGTTCTTTTACGAGTGAGTTGAAGGAGGTAAGAGATTTGGCACTTCTGATTTTAAATGGCAATGCATTCCACAGTTTCACAGCCATAACTGTAAAGGATCTGCCATAAATTTGAGTGGTATGCATTGGAGTGGTTAGTCGCAGGTTCGCTGATGTTCTCAACAACCTTGAGCTACTTTCCTGAAGAAACGCAAAACGCTCTTTTAGATAATGAGGAAATTTGGGATTGAAAAGAGTATTATATAGAAGAGAGAGGATTCGAGCATTCCGGCGAAGGCGAATAGGGAGCCATTCGAGCTTACGACGAAATTCGGAAACATGATCATATTTGCGTAAACCAAATACGAAACGAATACAGAAGTTTTGGAGTCGCTCTAACTTATCTAGTTGGCTTTCATTAATATCAAGATAACTGACGTCACCATAGTCAAGGATGGGAAGAAGCAAGGATTGAACAAGCGCTACTTTAGTGGCATACGGTAGAAAATTTTTTAGTCTTCTAAGAGAAGCTACACTAGCAAATATTTTTCGACTAATTTCCTTAACTTGAGGGCCCCAGGATAGTGATTGGTCAAAATATACTCCTAAATTTTTCACTGTGTCACTTATGGCTATAGGAATATTGTCAAATACAATTTTAGGTAATTGAGAGACGTCAAGCATTGAAATCATCCTGGAGCTGCCCATAATAATTGCCTGGGTTTTGGATGGATTTACAGTTAAACCATATTCCTTGCTCCAACTTGATATGGTTGATAAATCTTTATTAATAAGACTAATAGCATTATTGAATTGTGTAATTGGAGCACTAGTGTATATTTGAAAATCATCAGCATAAAGGTGGTAGGAACAAAGAAGATGAGTTGAGATAGAGTTTATAAAAACTGCGAAAAGTAACGGAGATAACACGCCACCCTGTGGCACGCCGGCCAACGTATTGCTCCAAGATGAATAAACATCTTCAACCCGGACACGTTGTCGGCGACCGAACAGGTAATTACGAAACCAGCCAATTGCTATTGGAGATATGTTAAGAGAAGCCAAAATACCAATCAAAATGTCAAAGTTCACAGTGTTGAAAGCATTACTAAAGTCAAGCAACGTGAGAAGCGTTACCTGACCATTTCCTGCTGCAAATCTAATATCATCTGTGACCTTGACCAGGGCAGTGACAGTGCTATGCCCTGGGCGGAATCCGGATTGATAAGGATTTAATAAAGAGTTCGTGTTAAGAAACATACTAAGTTGATCATGGACAAGACGCTCAAATGCTTTAGATAAAAATGGGAGTATCGAAATAGGACGGTAATCAGATAAAGACTTAGGATTCACCTTTTTTGGGATAGGAGTTATTTGAGCTTCTTTCCAAATACTAGGAAAAGAGCCAGTGTTTAGGGAGTAATTGAAAATATGAGTTATTATAGGAAGGACAACATCAAGAATAGGAAGTAACATACGTCTGCTAACACTGTCACCGCCCACAGCCTTTGACGTAATCGACATTATACTCTTCTCAACATCACAACTAGTCAATTGTGTGAAAGTAAAAGGAGAATAATTGGGCATTGGAAGCGTGGAGAGATATTTCAAAGTCCTGTCTTTTGTATGTTTTGCAATATTAGATGATGCAGTGAAGTGCTTGTTCAGAGAGTCGACATCTAAATGAGAAGGAGTTGAAGACGATTGCTGCTTTCCAACACCCAGTGTTTTTAAGAATTTCCAAACTTTAGCGGGATCACTACTCTGCACAGAATTGTAAATATGGCGTCTCTGGGCATTCCTACACACCTTATTGCAGTGATTCCGCAGTAAAACATATTTTTCCCAGTTACAGGTGTTTGGATGACGTTTGAATTTAGTTTTTGCAGCCGCTTTTTTAGATAGCAATTCTTTAATATCTGCAGTCAACCAAGGAGCTGGAAAATGCTTTATTTTAATGGCACGTATAGGAGCATGTTTATTATAAAGATCTACTATAACATTATTAAAAAAGGCGACTTTCTCATCAATACAGTTAGTTACTAGGAGGGGTGACCAGTCAATGTCATTTGCATCTATAAGCAAAGAGTCAGAATCAATACCACTAAAATTGCGTTGCATAAGAATTTTAGGTTTACATTTTGGAGGACGGACTTTATAAGATAAGAATATTAAATCATGGAAAGAAAAGGCATCAGCAGGGTATTGACCATGCTTTACAACATGATCTCTAGAAGAAACAAGGATAAGATCTAATAGGGATGGTTTGGAATGCGGATAGTGATGAGTTGGGTTTAAAGGTAAGATAGATAAGTTATTTGATTCAATAACATTTATCATAGAAGAGGATCTTGAGTCATTTTTCAGGAGACAGGTGTTGAAATCTCCCATCACTATGGTGTGACTGTAAAAAGAAGCATATTTCTCAAGCAAAAGATCGAAAGATGGGAAGAAATTAATATTTATAGAGGGACTGTAATACACACCTAGCAAAATTTTGGTATGATTTAATTCTAATTCAATGAAAAGGTGCTCGCCAGCATTGCAAGGAGGTGGCTGCGCTGACTCATCAAGAATTTTAAATTTAAGAAAAGATTGCAAATATATGGCAACACCGCCACCTACGCGATCAGTACGATCATTTCTTACAAGAGTGTAACCAGGTAAAGTATAAGAAACAGAGGGAAGACAAGGTTTGAGCCATGTCTCAGATATCAGTATAGCGTGCAGATTCTTACAGTCAAATGTCGCCAGTATATCGTTAGAATGGGCCGGAATGCTTTGGGCATTGATATGAACAGCGTTAAAGTTATTAGGAACATCAGAGAATTGCGAGGAAAGACATTCAGATAGCGATGGAATACTAGAAAAACTATCATCACTAGAAAAACTTTTAAAACTATTGTTTTCATCAGAAGACATTGTATACTAAAATATGTAGGTAATATAAAATATATAAATCAATTAATAACTTTAATGTAAAAATTATACTAATTTAAATATACATTAATATATATAAAATTTGTAAATATATTCAATAATTATTTTAATCCACCTACCAGGTGTGTATATGATTTTATTATTGTTTATATTCTGAAGTAAAATAACATATATACATATATGTATACTCGTACACACATTCAAATACATATAAAAATTCATTACAGATTATAATTATAATGCATGATCAGCACATTTAAGGAGCCTATTAATAATAATATGTATATTAGTTGCATATACCTTTCAATAACACTTAAAATTATAGTACAGTAAAAACCCTCATGAAAAAATATATAATAATGACATTTTTCAAATCACACAAATCACAATTCACCAAAAACTATAAACATGCAAATGCCTGCAAACCTTTAAGATTATTGAGGGTGTACAGAAATAACTTTTACAAATAAACAAAAGTAAACAGTTTCATTCAGTATATATACTAGGTAGGGTAAAACACTAATTACATAAATTGAAAGACAATTATATTTATCTCAGGAATTCATTAATTCTAAAAATATTTGTAATTATATGAAGTATCACAAATATAACATACATTTTATCTATTCTCCTATTCTCCTATTGAAACCAATAACAACATTTGGTTTAAATAGTTTGCAAATTATTATCTGTTATTTATGTTATGTTTTATATTAAAAGTGTTTATAGAGTAAGTTTCACTAAAATCAATTAAAAGAGATTAAATAGTTTATAAAATATACATATAAGTTTGATTTTCATAATTTGAACATTATATTGGAAGTACAAGGAATCAGTTGCCTTAATAATACAAACAATCAGTTTCCTTAATTTTAGCTACCACAATTTACTTTCCGTTGCATATATACCTTATATTGGAAAAAAAAAAAAATTTGAAATTTAATAAACAGTATTATTAAAATAATATTTTTGCTGATGTCGTATGTACATAGTTATTGGGTTCTTTACCTTATTTACATTATACATACATACTATTTTTTTGAATTTGTACGTTTTGGCTTGGCTGTCGTTTGCTTAGTCAATTTAGATTGAGTTTCAGTATGTTTGGCGATTGTATTGAGTTCGTTTAGAGAATTAATTCGGTAATGAGTCTCATCCGTTCCAATGACATGCACTATCCCATCACGAGTCCAGCACTTAGTAACTCCGAACTTTTGACGAGCTGCAATGAATATGTCGTGGCGACGTTTAGTTAAGAATTCCGAGATTGTAATCCCGGTTCCTTTGAGGCTTGTTTTAGAGTACCATACATTATTACGAATTGAAATGTCATGGAATTTCACCAAAATCGGTCGCGGTTTTATGGATTCTTTCGAATGATGGCCCATTCTGTAGCAACGACGAATAACGGTTTCCGATATTTCAGAAATTTTAAGGTGTTCTCGTATTATCTTCACAACTACTTTTGTCGGGTCTTCTTTGCTTTCAGCTACACCATGGACGAGGAGTATTTTTCTACGCGAACGTGTTTCGATGTGATCGACATCTTGCGCTATTATTTCAATTTGCTGTTGCAGGCTACTCAGAGCCTGAATAACGAAGTTTTTGAACATTAAAAACTCTGATGACAAACTTGATATACTAATAGACGATTGAGAGGAAATAGAAGCACTTTTCAAATCGTTCTCAAATTGCGCCATTCGCTGTTGAAACATCACCATAATCCCAGCTTGCGATTGTTGAATTGCCTCCATAGTTGTGTGATCCGATTTTAAACAACAAAAAAAAAATACTGCTGTAACCAATAATACATTTAACTATTTCGTGATAATTACACTTCCCGGTAGGTAGAAGCTCTTTGTACACTAATTCTTCATAATATTATAAGCTTAAACTTTAAAATAACTTATATTTTGATTAAATAACAAACAGAGCAAATTTTTCGACTGATATCGCAACTACCGTCACTTCGATTGTCTTGATCTACCTGTCGTCCTGTATCCATCCGCTCTCATTTTTAACATTTTTCTTGTTATATGGCATTCTTCCCTTTGTGTTATGGTAAATGGCCAAACACAGACATAAAAATTATATATGTTTGTTGATTTATGTATGTTTGCATGCCGAAATGATAAAACACAATGTACTTATATTATCTATTTTTTTAACGGTAACCAAGTACATTAGAAAGTCAATCAAAATCACAGAATAATAGAGTTTTTTAATCTAATGAGAATATTATTATTCTCCGTGCAGGGGCGGATTATGAACACTGACCTTAGCAGCCGGAGTCATCTGTCGTAAAAGGCGATTTAACAACCAACTAGATGGTACGACCCAAGCCTGTCCTTGTGCTGCGTTCCATTAGTGATGCATGTTCCAGTATTCTTATGCAGACGGAAGCGTGTTCGCGGTGCTTCTAACTTCGCAAACATGCATAGACGGAGGTAAATATTTACTATTAAATGAGCCGTCAGATATATTTTATTATTGCTGTTCCTCAGAAATCAAAAAATATAACGTCTCATATGGCTCGTGAATAAACTTGCACGCTAAAACAAGCGGTATAGTGCCCATTGACCTCTCCCATGTGAGGTTAACAAATGGATGTTATAAGATATTTTTACTTAATATAGCAGCTGCAAATCAAATAAGGAATCTAAAAAAAATATCTCCTTTGGATAGAGCAAAGAAATGATGTATGGCTTGCGTAATATGGTATGGCAAAAAAATGTGTGAATAGTGAGATTATGACTAATAGGAGAGTGCCACTGGCATTGCAAACACCCATAGGCGACGGTAACTACTAAATTCTAAGCGGGCCGTTAGCCTGTCTGCTGTCTTACCGCAATAAAAAAAATGTGGAAGGAAAGAATACATTGCGCCACACCACATAATTTGAGATGACGGCAACAAGGAGAATGACACAGAACAAAATTATTTTATTACGAGTTTAGTAATGTTTTGTAAAACATTCGTATTTAGTTTTTATTTCAAAAGCAAGATACTAAGTATCCATACTAATATTATAAATGCGAAAGTAACTCTGTCTGTCTGTCTGTCTGTCTGTTCCTCTTTCACGCCTAAACGGCTGAACGGATTTTGATGAAATTTGGTATGGTGATAGATGATAACCTAGAAATGGTCATAGGCTATAAATAATCACGCCATCGTTCTTAGGGGGTAGGCAGTAGGCAGATAACTAAATTGAGTTAGTGATTTTTTGTGCTTATCCGGTATCTATGAGAATCGGCCAACATCTATTTTTCATCCCCCTAAATGTTAGGGGTAGTCCACCCCAAAATTTTATTTTTTATTTTTTGACATTTTATTATTTTTATGGCAGAACAACGTTTGCCGGGTCAGCTAGTGTTATATAAACAACAAAACATGCTTGAAACTAATTCAACGTCTATTTGACTAAAAGGGTTATCAAATAACCATCAGGTCAGTGATTACGCCGTTAAATACCACTAAGTAAGATTAACTAACCACTTTAGACCACACAGAGCGCTACTGCGGCTGTTCAACTGTGATAATCTTATGGTATCTTGGGAAAGGAAACACCTATTTTGAGCGGGTCTAGAAAACGAAAAGGATACACAGGGTTATTGGTAATTCGACATATTCCCGTTAGGAGGTGATAGGGGTGACTATTTGCGATAATTTTAAACGCCATATGCATCATGCAAAAGTGAACCAGTTAGAGTTATCATAGTTTTTAGCTTTTTTCATCGTTTTTGTAAAAAATGCAATATCAAAAATTTATTTAAAAGTATAATTTTCAATCTCATTTTTTCTTCTGATTTAAAAAACGATTAAAAACTGGTTATTTATCAATATTAAAACAACAATTATCGGACCAAATTTAAAATGCGAGACGAAAAACGGTATTATTTTAATTTTTTTTTTGAGTTTTTTTTCACTATGAAACTTGATTTGGTGATTATTTTAAAAACATAACCGTTTTCTTAGCTCTCTAACAATGCATACTAACGTGGAACTTATTTCAAAGAAACTTAAAAAAAAATGATCACAAAGGAAGCAGGTGGAAATTCGTATTCGAACTAAACTTAAGGGGTCGTTCTTTAAAATTTCCATAAAATTAATTAAAATCAATACCCAATGTAAATAAAACAAAATATACAAATTTAAAATAAAATTTAGAATATATGTTTGGAAATCGTCGGTAGTAAATCGATGGCTAGGGCCGCGGGACGTGGTGTGAGTGTGACCGCGCGACCAAGTATTCGAGTCTACTAGGACTCAACTCAAGACGGACCCCGATGTTGACAGCAGCGTGTTCGCAGTGCCTCTATCACCGATAACATTCATAGGCCAGAGTAATTGCTTACTATTAAGTGGGCCGTTAGCCTTTTTTTTATTGCTGTAGGCCAGCAGACAGGCAGACAGCCCGCTTATAATTTAGCAGTTACCGTCGCCTATGAATGTTATCTGCGATAGAGGCACCGCGAACACGCTGCTATCCCATAAGGGTATATATAGGAACTTGGGTCACCAATGCCAGAACACAACACAAGGTTATTATGGCGGCATACTTAAGACCAAAGGTGGTTGCCATCCAGACGAGCTTGAGGCCCTACCACGTAGCTAGAGTGGGTTGTTTTGTCGCCTTTTACGACAGGCCGACCCCGGCCACAGAGGTTAGTATTCTTTCTCCGCCCCTGCACGGATAAAAACAAACAGCCTGCCTGCTGTTCCCTGGCATTAAAAATAAGCTCAAGCAACTTATTTTAGTAAATTTAATTTGAAATACATGACTTAAGTATCAACATAATATCCATGAATATAAAACAATAAATCTTTATTAATGTAAACAACGGCCGGAATAATGAAGAAGATAAACCAATTCAAACACATTCAAAATGTATACGAATTGTTGGAACAAAATTCGCGAACAAAGTAATAGTGTTGTTAAAACAAACAGACAATTTATCGCTTTAATTTACTTGAATTGCATTGTAGTTGTTAGTTTTAACGCGTTCAGTGTGAAAATATGAATATGGTTGCTGATATTTCAAATACACCTGTTTGTCTATGTCTACGAAAGTTCTACGCCTAGAAGTGGACGGCGATTGGTTGGCGATTTAAGGTCCAGCCTAAAAATAAACTAGACTTCTACTATCCCATCCCTTTGTAGACAATCGTCTTTACGAAAAGAGTCCATTTGTCATCCATACGACAATCTTTTCTCCGAGCAGGCGTACCTCTATTCGGCGAGCGTATTCGCGGTGACCCTGGTGCCGCTAACATTCATAGGCAACAGTAACTGCTATATTAAGTGGGCCGTCAGTCTCTCTGCTGCACAGCAATAAAAAAATTCTCTTTCTTTAGTTCACAGAGAGCAAACGAATCGTGCCATCCAGTTATCCTTTCTGCGTTAGGCTAATAAACGGAAAATCCAACATTAACTTGGATGCACTGTTTGCGCATGGCAACCCCATAAGCACTCTAAAGACATTGTTGTACTGAACATAAGTTATGCTTTTTACTTTTATACTCTCGTACTTTTGTGACATCTCCCTAAATACATAGATTTAATATCTTTAAAAGTCGCAGAGTAATCTTCAAGTGTCATACATTTTTTCGTGCTGTGGTATTCAAACTTAGAAGAAAAAAGATCTTGGGTGATAGACAATTGTACATAATATCAATTTATATCAGATCCATATTATACATACATTAATTATTCTGTTATAAATGATCTTTATATAAATGATCTATGTTATTATTAAAAAAAAATTAAAAGTACACTTTGCCCGTTACAATTGCTATGTAATGCTTCTGAATAGCACATTCGTAACGGACTGAAATCATTTTACGAATGCGGTACCATGCAATCGAAGTAGCGTTTTTTTTCCTTGTTACGGTGCGGTGTTTAAATTATAATTTGATGAATAATATATAATTTAATCTTTTTAATTAATTGATTATTTAAGGACATAACATTATTATCATTACGTGTAAAAGTAAAATCTTTTTCACCATGTTTTTAGCTAATAAATATATAATTATTCATGGAGGCCGCTTTTTTTTCTGATTAAAGCTTTAAAACCTGGGAATTTACAAACTTGGATGCACTGTTTGCATGTGGCAACCCCATAAGGACAAGTTAGGACAAGTTTTGTTTTAAACTCAATTTCATTAACACTTAGTTTTATATTAGTTTAATTGTCCTAAATAAAAATTATTTTCTTTCTTTCTTTCTTTCTTTCATAAGCACTATAAAGATATCATATAAAGATATTTATACCCTCGTGGTTTTGTGATATCCCTCTAAAAATAAACTACACGGCATAAACCTGTTCATTCGCCTTTGACTCGTGTCAATACATTAATCTTTGACGCAACAAAGAGTGTGAACACGGAAAAGGTAGCGATTTACTTAAAATATTGGGAGAAAAGGTTGTGTGCATTGAGACCACTGTAATATGAAAGGCTTGTTTTTATCGACGTATTTTATATTTTCACTCCGTATTTTTTCTATGTAGTTTTCTCTATGAAACACCTTAAGTTGAAGAAAATACCTTAAGTAAATACTTTAAGATTTTTTGGAACTATATCTTGTCTCAAAGAGCATACAGTAATATAATAAAACCACTATAGTAGTTATTTTGGCATGCTTTGACCTTTGAACTCGTCAAAGACTTATGATTCTCATGATTTATGACATACTGTCAACCAGTATTGTATTGACGAGCGTCGAACATGAGCTTTTGAAAGGTCTTCCAAAGCAGCTCTACAGTGATTATTTCTGTATATATTCGAGACCGATAATTATCTATAAAACGTCATATCAGTTATTTATTAGCAAATTGAAGACTTGTTCTGATCTCGAGATGGAAGTGCCATTACACACGATACGCTAAATCCGAACGCGCGACGACGGAATGTGTCATTGTGGGAATTAAGCACTTTGATGTTGCGTCTCATGTCAGCCTTAAGATGGCTCCTAAATAAATGAATACTGTAAACTATAATTTTGTGGGCGCTTTATAAGTCTTTACTCAACATTATAACTAAAAAAGATAGATATAGAAACTAAACAAAGAAATTAGTTTAAGATGCACTCAGTATTGTCAAGTATTATAATAGAAAAATTAAACCGCCGAAAAAACTGAAACACAAAAAATAATAAACCTTCTTTTAATAAAAAGATGGTTAATAAACCATAATAACCAAGTTCCTAAACTAATGTAAGTAAGTTTACAATTTTGAGTTTTAATGTAAGTAAGTTTGCAATTTTGAGTCGGCGCCACTGCTCTCACGTGTGTGCCCGTTCGGGTTGCTGTCTCGCTGAAATTAACTTCGTAAACGCTCGGCATTTTCCAGCGAAGGGGCATGACACGCTGCGCTGCCGCCGCGCATCACACTTTACGTTATTAATTAATTTGCTTGTTTGGCGTTTGCGGTTGTCGGTTATATGGCGGCGCGCAATCTTTTGTCCTGGCACTCGGTTAACGACTGTTGTGGCGAGTTATCCCGAGTGAGTTCCACCGGACAGCAGTGGGTGGCGCCCGCGCCTCTCGGTATGAGTCGGTATTATTTTTGATCAATCGTGGTGGCGAGCGGTGTGAACCGATGCGCGCCTTACAGGTATTTCACTAACTGACATTCTTGACAATTCATGATGGCTTTGTTCGTGAAGTTAATATATCTAATCCTTGGGCAGAGCACGCGACCAATGGATTAAGTTTATAACTAATTTATACCAACCGAAATTATAGTTAAATAGCAGAATATTAATTACAACAGCAATAAAGCGGAATCACTAGAGTAAAATGAGCAGTAAAACACAACAGATGCTCGGAATGATTAATGGGGGCACGTCCCACCTGCTTCAATGTAACTTCATTTGTTGTGTATACTCAATACACGTAGTATTAAATTTTTGACATTATGTCGACATATTTCAAAACTTATTTCATTTGGAACTATAAACACAAACATATAAACTTTTTAACGAAGTTTAAAAAATATATTCAAATTTGGAACACATTGTTCGTATTTCACAATAAATAAATATTATTTCATTATCATTATATACAATTATTAGATACCCTAACCCTTTTTTATTTTACTTGGTTTATTTTAAATTTATATTCGATTACAATATTATGTATGTAAACTGTTTATAATAAAAATATATAATTTGTATTCCGAATGTGAAATTTATCTTTTTGAGTACGGTTAATGAAATGAAATGAATGAAAAGGAATAATGAATTTATTCAGTTCCCTTTTTTAGCCTTTATTACTTTTATTAAGAGAATTCGCTTAGAAATTCCAGTGTTTCCAGTGGTGTGTGGGTTCCCCATTAAAAACTTAGAAGCAATATAAATTTCAAATAACATTATTTCTCCTAGTCACATTTTAGCGATTCTCAGACAAGTTTTAATAAAAGATACCTGTTACGGTCGCCGTTAGATAGTAACTGCTTTCGTAAATGAAATATTCTATCAATTATTGTAAAGGAGTTAAGAATTTCAGGTTGACCAGCTTTATAAAGAATCGTGATATATTGCTGAATTAATAATAATCTATATTGCAATGGGCGTGCCTCCTCCTCTCTAGAAGAACAGGAAACCCGTCACGCTCGCCTAAGGCGGATTAATTACATATACCGGTGCCAGGTGAACAGGTTTCCTCACAATGTTGTATTTGATGACTTCTTGGCATAACAGATAACGCACGTCAGTACGCTCGCTGAGTTCACGGGTTCGATTCCCGTCCAGCGTCTAGGTGTCTATGTATAATATGTATTTATTTACAAAAGAAAAGTATATATGTAGTATATCAGTTGCCTAGTACCTATTTTTTTTGTCTCGGGAAGAACCCTATTTTTAACGAGTTCTCCCGGCCCGGCGGGACCGAGGGATATGTGGGACTTTGAAAAAGATGTTTGGCCATCCGACTACCCACTAAAAAATCTCGCTGTTCTCCTATCGTCTACGCCCGGGCCGACGGATATGTGGCCTTGCCGGTCTCGTGGCCCGGGCCGGCCCGGCCCACCCATTGTATCGGGACGGGCTACTTCTATAATGTTGGCGCCAGAGGGTTTCGTCATCTCGACGCTCTTTTCTATCAACTCGAGGAGTTGAAGGGGGCCTCGGGACAGCACGCGGCCCTCACCTTCGCAGCAATGGTGCGGACGGCGGATCCTCCCCCGAGGGGCCTACTTCGCGAGGCACGGGGCGAGAGTCACACTCAGCCACATCCCGGTGACACTGGTATAACAGCGCCAGGACACGAGCCACGAAGTCCCATGGTGGGGACCCAACCAGCAGGGAGGCCGCTTCAAAGGACAACGTGCGGTATCCCCTTGTCTCGCTGACGGCCAAGACGCGCTGCGGCCTGCGTAGCAGCGCTGTCGTTTTGGCCGTCAAGCGATCTGCCCATGTGGGGTAGTACCCATATCACAAGTGATATGCAACTTAGTTTGGGACTAGATGGCGTTGTGTGAAATGTCCCAACATTTTCGTTTATATTTATTTATTTCCCTGTCAATACGTGGCATTTATTTTTTATTTAATATGCACATTAGGTGAGAAAAACCACTTATTAACTATGTAACTGAACGCCACTGAAATGATTATACATATACATTTTCAACTTTATTCCTTTTTAAGAAGAAACTATTTAATTTTATTGGAAACGAAATATTCTTCTGTGAACCAACTTTAATATTTCATGCATGCACAGCTGAAGTTCAGAATGCACTTTCCACGTTTGGTCACGTGCTATAATCCAGCCAAACAAGTACTAACTCAAACATATGTGTGCTGGTTGTTTAATATAGTATGCATTCTAAAATGTTAGTAACAAAGAAAAATTGGAGCGAATGTTACACAGTACGGAAAAATGGACCCAGACATTTTGCCGGCTTCTAAATAGATCGGCGTTGATCTTTAACTTAGAACCAGATAGTGCAGTAACGGGTTACAGTAAAACTTTAGTATCGATATATATATATATATATATATATATATATATATATATATATATATATATATATATATATATATATATATATATATATATATATATCTAAAAGTAAGTATATAATATACTCATAAATACTCGCATTGGGGAACTCTGTCAAAGAAGTCTAAATTAATAATAATTATAATAAAAATATAAACATAAAGATACAAGTACTTTCTCAGTACAAATTATACTGAAAATGTTTATGTCTGGCTTTATGCGCAACAGTTTTAAGCTAAATGTACAGACGAACAAGTGCCTGTAAGACCGTAAACCGCAATATCACCTGGGGCCCACCACTCCCTAGATATGCCAGTATAGTAACGACGATTTAATTTACTTATTTTTTAAAGATGTAAATGTAAAATATATACGAGTATTCAAATTAAATTGTTATGGATTTTATATATATCAATAAACTACTTTTATTTTATTTATTTTTATAATTTTTTAATAACGATAATAACGCTGACGAACCACGATTGTGATAACTAGTTATATATTTCGTTTCATCTATTTATTTGAAAGAAAGAAGGAAAGAAAATAATTTATTTGATGGGACAAAATTATAAAGAAATTTACATGATAAAAGATTAATATATAAGTATATTCACCAAATTAGGTCGACCACTCAGCGTGGTGCTGTGTCAAAATGCTCTGACCCAGCGCTGGCTATTAGTTGCTTACAACCACACGAATAATAATAATAACTATATTAAAATAAAACTAATAAAAAAGAAAAGAGGTTAAAGATAAAAATGGGAATCAAACCATCGCCAGTTTGCGAATATATAATTCTAACTAATATTATAATATAAATGCGAAAGTGAGTTTGTTTGTTTGTTACACTTAAAGACCTAAACCGCTGAATCGATTTTGAGGAATTTCGGTATAGTTATAGAATGGACCTTGGAGAAGGACATTGGTTACTTTTTTAACATTCACATGGCAGAACAACGTTTACATATTTATTTAAAAGTATCCAACACGGAAAGAAGAATGCGTAAACGTTCCCAGAAAACACACCGAACTGCCATTCTGGATGGCCATGCTTCTTCGCCTAAGTAGAGACCAACCTTCTGGAAATGTGACTCGAAAGGTATGGATAAAGTTTCTGAGCTCTTGGTCAACATGGACCTAGAATTTAAACTCTAAACGCAAATATGCCACAATATTTAGTTGTTTTATATGTCTGAAATATGCAACGAAGATCTGCGGAGCTCTAATTAACCTCAATCTAATGGTTAGGTTAATTTAGTGGGGGATAAATTAATTTCTCAATTAAAAAATGCCTAAACGGTTTTTTTAGTACGGTATCTATGAAACAAATAAATGTACCCAACTAAGTCTTTCTCTTTAAAGTCGTAACAACTGACGAATAAATTATTCGTTATACTAACTTAGATATCAAAAGCCTGAACAGACAGAAACAAATTATCTTCTAGGTAAAAAGCTTGACATAAAACCTTTAATAAAAAAATTAGCCATTTCTAGAAAAGCAAAATCACATGACCCGTCGCCGACCTACTTTGTAGTCTACTGAGGCTAATTTGTCATCGTAATGCAAATGGATACACCGCGGGATCAGCAGTATTAATAAAATATTCTTTACTTATATTAATACTAGTTTACCCGGAAAACGTTGGTCTGCTATATAAATTAAAAAAAAAGTGCCTATGTCCCTCTCCAAGGTACAATCTATGACTATACCGAAATTCATCAAAATTGTTTCAGCGATTTAGGTGTGAAAGCGTAATAAACAAACTCACTTTCGCATTTATAATATTAGTTAGGATTATAAATAAATCTTAGAAATCCATCCATAATGATTAATTTAATTTTTTAACACGGTGTCTGTTCAAAGCCTGTTTCCTGTTTCAAGGTAAACAGTAAGGTTCTTTTTCTTTTTTATTGCTGTAGGACAGCAGACAGGCTGACGGCCCACTTAGAATTTAGCAGTTACCGTCGCCTATAAGTGTTTGCAACGTCAGTGGTATCGCAAACATGCTGCTGTCCCATTACAGGAACTTAGGTCACTAATGCCGAAACACAACACAAAGTTATTATGGCGGCATACTTATGATATCCAGACGGGCGGGGCCCTAACATGTAGGCTGATTGGTGGGCTGTTTTGTCGCTTTTTATGACAGGCCGACCCCGGCCGCAGAGGTTAGTATTCTTTCTCCGCCCCTGCACGGAGCTCTTGAATTATGTTAGAACAATTTTCTGTTATATAACTGATAATTTTGTTTTGTAAATAAATACATTTAGTACGTAAACACCTAGATTGGAGACGGAAATGGAGAATCTTTTGTTACGAACCCACAAAATATAGACAAGATGCAAAAATAAATATATTAAGAACAATAGTTTATCGAATATTTATATTTGTGCAATAATTCAAAATTATATTTAAGTAAAGATTTGAATTCAGAAACAAGACCTATATACATATTATAATTACATTAAAAGTGGTTACCTAATGATAGCCTAAAATAAAATTACCCTATTACCTAATGGTCATTAAAGTAAAAAAAATTATCTAAATAATTTATTTCGGCACTCGCAGTCACAAAATCAGAAAAATCATTAAAAATAATAATACTAAAATAACATTAATATTAATAAATTACGAACTTAAGAAATTAAAAAGAATTTTTTAAGATATTTATTTTTCAATATAAATAGGTATAGTGAGTGTATTAATCTATATAAATATATTTTTACTTTATATGACAAAATCACGTTCACTGGGTCAGCCACTTATTACGTGAAATACTACTACTTTCATGAAAATACGTGTAAGCCTTTAACAAACATATTTAAACAAAAATTTACTCTCAACATCAACGACTCTCATATATCCGGAGGTCATGACGCATGAAATACTCGTAACTGTAATATAGCGTAAATTACGGTTTGTGAGACCCATATTTTTATGGCAAATTTGGGTTATCCACAAAAATTATCACCCATTAGTTTAGTCGGTCGGTTTATGGGGCGGCACACGTGACGCTTCCCGCCCTTTAAACTGATATGTCTGGCTTGGGAAATGAACCCAGTAAAATTCAATTAATAATATTCTCTTGTCTTTGGGCAATATAGTTTTTTAATACAACCTTCTTCTTACGAGTAGGTAAGTTATTCCCGCTATATTATCTTCGGAGCTATAGGTTCTTCATGTGTGACTCTGTGAGTCTACCCACTAGAAATATCGCTATTACTATTGCCCAGTAACTGAGCCAACGGACAACTTTCTTTTTGTTATGAGGTGGAAAATGCTTAATGCACACCCCGCCGCCTAGGGGCTGGTAGCAGGGTAGTATGGGAATCCCGTGCAATGCGCCCGTACGCCCGCCATAGTTGGCAAAGGGGACGGACGTCGCTGGGTTACCCACTAAAAACCCCCCCAGTGTTCCTCTTATGCCCGGAGCCCGGGATATGCTTTTGCATGCGTTGGGTGCGAACCCAGGCAGGCTAGGCCGAACATGTAGGCTTTAGCTGGCCTCTCCTGTGTCGGTCGGGTCGGGGAATGTACCTCGTACAACTGGCTTGCTGATCACTTGGCCTAGGCCGGCCTGACCCTTGTTTTTAAGGGCGGGCCTTTTCAATGTTGTGCCAATTCAAGATTGAGGGGGAACAGCACTAACCTAACCCTCGCGGCAAAAACGTGAGCGGCCTACCAAAAATGCGAGTACCTCCCACGGGGGAGGGGGGGGCCGGAGGACTTTGAACGCCTTCCGGCGCCATGGTATAAGTCCAGTGTTGATGGGATGTGGTTTCTCAACTCCCGCTCTATTCTTCCTTTGCGTATATTACTGTCTCCCCGATCCCAATCATAGTCAGAACCAAGGCCGGGAGGAAGGAGATCTATTTAAACGATGAAAACAAACGATGGAAATAAATTATAAACAGAATATTCGTATTTTTAAATATTTAGTTTACACTCGGCCGAAGGCATCAAAGCAATACTTGGCTAAGCAAATAATGTTAAACAAAAGCTACCTGCCTTGGTACCCGGTAAATATTTAATTAGATCACTTAATCCCGGTACACTGCTAAAATCCGGAAACGTGTTTACATTGCGTGTTTGTGAATAGCATCATCCAAATAGTTACTGCTTGGGCTCTTTTTTTCTACCAGAATTCTTCGGCTACCCTATTTCAAAATATAGTAAGTATAACATTTATTTTTATTATTTTTCATTTAAATGGAGACTTATGACATATTTTTTATATGTTATTTTTGTCGGTTACTGTGTTTTGAATTTGGGCAGCCGTCTTGTGTTCCTCAACTAACCTTAAGATACCTATGCCAATCATTGGTAAGGTATAGGTATAGCATTAAGACTTGGAGGGCTCCCTTTGTATATATAAACAACAAATACAAACGCGGAGCTGTTGTTAAATTTATAATTTAGAGGTAAACGGGCTTGTTGCTGAGGTTAAAATGTTAATCAGGGTGTGGGCCCGTTGTTTTGACGAGGACCAAAATTAGATTCGGTGAGATTGTTTGCCTTATGAAAGGGAATGTTCTAGCGTTTCATCTCATGACGACCTCCGTGGCTGCGTGGTAAATAAATACATATTAAACGTTAACGTCTGGGTGACTTGGGACTTGAATTGACGAGAGGCCATCCTAGCGGGTGTTTGCGCGCCATGGAGGTCGGGAAATAAAATATTAAAACTTATTCAAACTCTCTAAAACCTGTCATTATTTTTGTTTTGTATCTGGCAACACGAAAGTTCGCGTCACTGTCGCAATGAAAATTGGAAACCACCCTGGATAAATATTGAAGTTCGAATGCTGCTTATCTTCATTAAACATTTATCGGATATCCGCAGAAGAGAAACATTTGCTGAATATTCCGGTATAAAACTTTTGATGAGGGCTGCTTTAGATCGCGATGAAATTCTGCTGTGATTGAGGTTGACGGCGCTTGTGTCGTGCGATTTACTTATTTAATTATTACTTTTTAATAAGTTTGAAAATAATACGATAAACAAGCTATTAATAATTTAAGTAAAGTTTTCACGCCTAACATTGTTAATAATAAGCCACACCTATTAGTTCGTGGACTCTAGTGAACAATGATTAAAACGCCGGCGCAGGATTTAGAATTTGTGGGTAAAATTTTTAGTCATTTTTATAAAAACCAAAAATGTCATTAGATATAAAGGACGGCAGAGACTGCATTATTTTTCCTTTATCTATTACTTCATGATTAGCTTTATTGAAGGCCCTATTCGGTGTCGAGAGTTAAAAGATAGTCGCTCCTATCATAACAAAAGACACATTTATTTATTTGTTTTATTATCTTGAGATGCTTTTCACATGAAACGGAAGTGAGCCGGAGCAAGAGATACGTTCAGACTTTTGCTCTATATGAAACGTAATGTTATGCTCGATTGTCGCGGTTTAAAAAAATATAGTAACATTACGTTACATATGACAACATTCCAGAACGCACGAAGATTTATCATTGTTCTTATTTTCTTTTTAAATTGATTGATTAACAAGTAATCGCTACCTAAAGGCTACGTGAGTAATCTGGTACGCACGACCGTACCAGATTACTCTGTGGCTTCGATATTCATGGAGAACTAAATGATGTAATTAGTTTGTCCTGGTTTGGGTGGGGGTTTAGCATAGGCTTTTGCTAGATGGTTGAGCTCCAATTCTGGATGGCAACCATCCCTGGTCTGAATATGCTGCCATAATAACTTTACGTTGCGTTCTGAAGTCATTGACTCAAATTTTTGTTCCCCTAAGCAGATGGTAGCTTGTAAGTGGTGCCCCTGGCGTCGTAAACATCTATAGGCGACGGTAACAGTCAACCCTTGAGTGGACCGTCAGCCTATCTGCTGTTCTGCAGCAATAAAAAAAGCTTAAAATGCAACCGAAATAAAACGCTTGGAAGAAATATAAGACAACATCAAAAAGACATCTTAGCATTAAATTAAGGACATTTTTACTTTGTTCGTAGTGCACGTCTGATGTGGATGATGGCTGCTGGTAGACGAAATACGTGTTATATGTCAGAAAAACTAGATTTAAGAATGAAAGGCTGTGGTCAATACGTCCAAAAATTCAGTAATGATAATATCTGCTTTGAAGGGAATAAACATCTAAAAATTTAATGGTAAACATTCAAACTGCTTACGAAACTCAATTTAATGTCGGACCATATTTTCCAACTTCTAACCACACGAGAACAAAACTTTCTTGTATTTACATAACGCATCAAAAAGTTTGATCATATTTTAAAAATTCTCAATTTAATATTTGCATTATTGTAGACTTGGATTTGCTTGTAGTCCTGTCTGCAGTTTCAATTTCAACTTGCATCTTTTTTTAGCTATTTTGAAGAATATCTTCATTAATAATTTGTTTATTTATTAAAAAATTATGGGTCTTACAGTAAAAAACTAACACTCGCTTTATATTTGACAGTAGAATCAGGACAATTGTTTACTAAGATCTTCTTAAGGTTAAAGAATAAACCTCTGCTTCTATGTTACATTCATTCAACATAATGTGTAGATGTAACGATATTTTATCGATATTTTATCCATAAAATTGCAAAAATAATCAGTTATTTAATTTATTTAACGCATGAACTAAAATATTGAATGAACAGTAAATAATTAATGTAAATAAAAAAAATTCCAATTAAATAAAAAAATATGCTATTTTATGGCGGAACATGTAGCTCTTTGTATGTGCTCTTTGTGTGTATGATCATTATATCAATACCATGTTTCATGCAATAAATCATTATTGCTATTATACTTCTTTATTTATTATTATGAAATATAAGTTAATGTAGGGAAGTGAAGATTATACGCGAAATAGTGGTTAGAATTATTTAAGTGATCATAATGAGGAACACATCTTCACGCGGCCGACGAGGAACTACAGCGATACATAACTATACGTGTAGATAATTGAACTACTCGTATCTTCATTCTAGAATGACCATGATCCGTTAACGCGAAGGAGGCGACCAAGAGTGGTAACTGCCTAATTAACTCTTTAATTAATTTAATCTACTGACACTTTCTATCATTAACAATACACTAAGTTCATAGACCAATTCACCAGCTCACCTGACCCTTAATTGAATAAGTTTCAATCGGTCTAGACTACATTTGTTTTATATTCATATTTCTAAAACTTGACAGACTTCTTTCTTTAAACTTAATTAAAAAGGTGTGTTCAAAGTTTTTAATTATGAAAATTCTCCTTACATTATATGAACCGCTATTATTTATTATTTTAAATCGTAGTTCAGTATTTAAATTAATATTTTTTTAATTAAGAGATATATAAAGTAGTATACAATATATTTAAATAACATTATATAGTTTTAGACTGATTGACAATGTGTCTTTAAAATGCGTTTATTTAGAACTTCCTCTAAATTACGTAATTACTTACGCTGAAACACTCAAAGGTATAAAGTATAAATAAATATCCAAGTTATGCAAAAAATAAGTGAATAGTAAGTAGGGGAAGAGTGGCATGAAAGAGCCAAGTTTTGAAAGAGCTATTTTCATTTACGCGGAAGTTTTTAAATAAATCGAGCACGTATTGACATTTTACGATAGTAACAATAGGCACAAGTTGCCCACAAACATTTGACAGTTTACTGGGGATAAACAGTGCCGTTACGTTTTGAAGATAAATTTTTAGTTCATTTTATTGGTTTCCTATCGTTTATACACACAAATTTAATAGTTATATGAATACACTTTAATGTTATAAATATATGGCTTTATAATAAAATATAATTTTCCAGAAAATCTTTAACCATATACTAATTTTCAATGTTATATTTCTTGCGAAGATATGTTTTGAAAGAGCCAGGCTGCAGTGTAATAAAAAACCAGCTTTTACATAACTGGCTATTTGAAAGGTTATTTCTCATTCAGTTTTAAAAGACTTATGTTAATTAATTATTTAAATAATTTAATAAAAATTTTGGTTAATTGATTAAAATAAATCACTTTGCCTTTACCAGCGAAATCAAAGAAGCGTAAAAGATGAATAAGCTTCGACAATAGAAGAATCTGTTACTGATTTGATCAAGAAAGGGCAGTCTATAAACAAAACTACCTTTTTCTTTAACGCATCAAGAGCTTAGCTAAAAAAGTTGAGAACGTAAAATCTTCTGACGAGTCATCATACAAACATAGCCCTAATATGGGTAATAAACGTATTTGAACTCAAATATATTTAATGATGACGATTTCTTCTCATCATTTGCGACTGATAGATCTGATTTATCTGCAAAAGTTAATACTGATAATGATAATAGCAACGTGGATGAAATATCAGAGAATTTGCCTCGTACACTTTTACCTCTAAATTCTGGAACTTCAAAGAAAAAAACCGGTGTACAGGATAATTTAGGATCTTTTAGCTTTGCCTGCTTCAGCATTAGTAGTTTCAGTTGCAAGCAGTTCAGAACAACGAGTAATATTACCACATTACATTTTCAAAGGCCGGTCCCAGGAAAAATACGTATCGTAAGAGTTGAAAAATGTCATCTGCCTTTGTAACCAATACTCCTGGAAAAATCAAGATAGAAGAAAAGGATGGAAGAAAAAGTGTTTTTAAGTTTTTTGAATGACTTATTTTCATTTTTTATTTTTAATTATTTTGTTTTGTTAATATCAGATTATAATAGTTCTTATGAAGAAGAATTAACATTACATTATTCCCTAAAGAGAACATATCTACTCAGTTTGCAATGATTGATCTTAAACGGCTAATTGTATAAGTTTCTTAGACTTAAGTAAATATTTTATTCAGAGTTTGCATTATACAAAACTTTTTATAATTATGTAAGATATAAAATTATATCTTAATATTTTTAATTAATAATATCTTTGTTAATGTAAAATTCCAGTCCTGTAAAAAAAACAACTGGCTCCTTTATGAAAGAGCTAAAGTCCAAAGCTTTGGATCCAAAGTTACGACTTTGGATGTCTTTTTCTTTTGGAAAGAGCCGAATTTCATTATTTTTATAAATCTAAAACTTTTTTATTTTGGAAAATTATCCAAATCGTTACTTATATAAATTAACAAACAAACTACACAAAATAAATTATTTAATTTTATATTATTTGTCTCTCTTATTAAACTGTCTCTTTCATGCCACTCTTCCCCTAATGCATGCATATCCAGTGGGCTTAATTGATGTAACATACCACTATCTAAAAGCAATTTTTGATGTTTTAAGCGTTTGAAATGATCCTGTATCATACAGCGAAAAGAAATTTCGGCCGCCTTTATTCTCTCTCCGTCGTTTCTATACGCTAATTTAGACAGTCTTAAATAAATAACATTCTCCCTTTCCAGACCATGAAATTGGCAATTGTTGTACTTGCTAATTGCATATTGCAAATCTACAACTCTAATTCAGAATTAAAGTCCTCATAACTATTGTAAAATATCAATAAATAAATTATATTTATAAAATATGTTTTATATGAAATAAGATAAAGTACAAAAATCACTCAAATCAATTTGAGAAATATTCAAGGCGAACAATAATGAAACGTTTTCGTTATTTCCCTAAAACAGCTAAATGTTACTGTCGTCTTTGAGTACGTCTTTAACGTCTTTGAGGCGTACAAACAGTATGTTGTTACACGCATATGTAAATTCCTTAAGACTTCATTTCCATTTCGTAAACACATTTAGAAATGAAAATAGTCTAATCCTGTAAAATATGCGAAATCTTCAACATCTGTTTTTGAAACAGAGTTCAAGAAAACACTTTGATGCAGAAGCACTGAATATTATGATTAAGCACCCCTACCATTTGTTTTATTCTCACTTTTTTAAATCGACTTAATATAAATTCAATTCATACAATCGATCAATTGATTATCTAATATTGGCCAATTTATATTATTACACTCACATGCGAGAGTCACAATGAGATCTTAGAAACAATAGTACGTGAGAGAAGAATACCTCAAGTTTAAACTCTTTTATTTTCGTTCTCACTCAACAGGATGATTTATGTACGACTACGAGAGAGAGACATCCACTGATTTAAAAAATTCTTCCCTATCAGCGCTTTTGGTAAATTATCCTTGAGGATGATGAATATGCACTAACATTTAGTTTTTTTATTTATTGCTGAGGAACAACAGACAGTCTGACGGCTCACTTGATAAGCAGTTACCATCGCTTAAGGATATTTGCGACGCTCACGTCCGCGTAAGGGAACTGAAACCTGAATCACTTATGTTGGAACACAATACTAGGTTATTATGGCGTAACCGAGGTCCAGATATAAACACAAGTTCGGTTTTATGTTTATGCCTCCCTAAACCATCCATGAACCGCCACCGTCACTGACTCTATCTTTAATGCAGCACTGTGCAAAACGCTCTCCCTCTCTTCGATACACCTTCTTTCTTCCGTCATTACCATACAGCATGATCTTACGCTTGTCAGAAAAGAAAACATTGCTCCATTGAAGGTATGACCAATATAAGTGCTCAAGTGGAAAGTTGAGGCGCGCTCTTCGGTGGTCTACCGTCAATTTTGGGCCCTTAGCTGGTTTATGAGGTTTTATGCCATGTTGCGCTAATCTTCTTCTTATGGTAGAATTGCTTGCAGTCCATTCTCGAATCTCACGGAGCCGCTGGTACAGTGAAATAGATTTCTTAGAAAAACTAACACAATATACCGGTTATCTTGCTCAGACGTGACTCGATGTCTACCAGATCCTGGACGTCGAGTAATCATACCAGTCTCCCGATAACGCTAATACACTCTATTGACAGCAGAAAGGCTTATATGCAATAGTGCAGCCAAAACACGCTGACTATGCCCTGCATCCAGCAACGCCACGACTTGGGCGACTTCTGTGGGCTAAGTATCCATATTTTTTAGGAAAAGATCTCTTTGGTAAGATCTCACAGAACTTAGTTAACAACCACGCTCAGCTAAGCTTAGAGCTCAGGTAAAAAAAAAACTATAATTTATGCAAAAATAATGTGAATAAGGTTAGAAATTCCGACGGAATACACACTGAAAACAATCTCTATATCCATTTATTGGCGTATTTTTTTAATTATATCCATTCTCTTGTTCATTTAAATGCCGCCTGAATAATACTTGCAGTAGTGTTTCGATTTTTTGGATTAAAAGTATATTTATATATTTCATAATGAACAGATCCAATATATATTACATATTACATTTATTACAACTTAGTGCCAGTATCTGCAACAAGTAATCTTGATTTAACGTTGCTTGTTAAAGTTTTCCAACGGGGAACCTATTTAAGTTTCATAAGTCATGTTCCTTGCATAAGGAAACTACTGAACGTTGGAGAGGGATTAAAGCTGCGCTTCTGTTACACCGAGATGTTTTCATTTTCTGTAACGGAATATAGTAAATAATTTTCGTTACAGAGAACATTTTGCAACAAAGAAAGAAAAGTAATTATGACAAGTATTCCGGTGCAATATTCTATACAATTACGCTACTAGTTTCGAGCCCCGTTTAGTTTTATTTCAGTCGGGGTTTTATCTTATTTATTTGTGTAAAGTGACCTTGTATCCCGGCCCAATAGAGCCAGCGTACATCGTTTTTAGGGTGTAATCGATAAACGGAATATTTATATTAGCTTACGGACGGTAATATCAGATTTCTCGATTCAAGATTAGTAACTGAAATATCCACAGCTCGAATGAAATCTAATTACGTTTAAATTTAGCCATTTTATATTCACGTGTCTCTTTGTGTAAGACACAATATCGAGGATATTGTCGCAAAACATGCAGAAGTTAAATCGAAGAAGTTATGAATTGCTTTTTTTATTGCTGTAGGACAGCAGACGGGCTGACGGCACACTTAGAATTTATCAGTTACCGTCGCCTATGGATGTTTGCAACGCTAGTGGCATCGCAAACACACTGCTGTTTCATAAGGAACTTGGGTTTCTAATGCCGGAACACAACACAAAGTTATTATGGCGGCATACTAAGACCAAAGGTGGTCGCCATCCAGACAGGCTTGGGGCCCTATAGGATGGGTTATTTTGTCGCCTTTTACGACAGGCCGACCCCGGCCGCAGAGGTCAGTATACATTATCCACCTCTGCACGGATAAAAAAAAATTGTGTCAAGATTTCTTCAATAGCGAAGAATCACTTTAAAAAACTTGCAAGAATTATATGTTATTAAATAAATAAATGTATTTTGTTGTTTTCTTGTTTTAAGCGACCTCATCTATTCAGTTACATTGAAGTATTCGATTCATTACATCAATATTATATACTCGCAGTTTCCAGATAAACGTAACCGACGTCAAACGCTGACTTCGACGTAAACGTCAGAATTTATCTCGACCAATGTTTTACATGAATATAGGTTGTTATATGGTGCTCTAATTAAAACCTAACGAACTGGAGCTTTATTCTTATTTACTTAAAAATAAGGCACAATTTGTGATGTAACGTCGTGAGCAATAAGGCATAATAGAGGCGTACATGACACACACACACACACAGAGACAGACGCCCATTACTTGTCTGAATTCCAGAAACTTGACGGTGAAAGTTTGACTTTGAATGCTTTGCCATTAGTTAAGGATAAAGGTCACGAAGTTTAAACTTAAAATGTCTAACTGATTTAGCTTTTAGTGTTTCTTTTGTAGGCCATTTATCTTGTGATCTTGTTTTAAACTCGTAGCTATTGATGGGTTAATTAGAAAACGTATGTATCAAAATGTCTTCATGCATGCGCGGCTTAGGTTCGTTGGATAAATAACTCGGGATAATTCACACAGCGTCATCCCCTCCTAAATTAAATAACACTTGTTTTATGGGTACTACACAACTGATACTATGTATATACTTTTAAACACAGTTGATAAACACAGTTGACAATAGTAGTAATTTGTTAGGCCTGGAGGTGGCCTTGAACAAGACGGAGGCCGTGATATTCTACGGGCCCCGTCAGAGGCCGCCACCGGGCCTGAGCATAACGGTAGGAGGTATCCACATCGCCGTCGGGCCGTCCATGAATTATCTTGGACTGGTGCTCGACGGGCGATGGGACTTTGCGGCGCACTTCGAGCGCCTGGCGCCGAGCCTAGTTCGGGAGGCGGCGGGACTCTCCCGTCTGCTGCCGAATATCGGCGGACCGGACGCAGTGTGCCGCAGGCTCTTTGAGGGAGCCGTGCGGTGGATGGCCCTTTACGGGGCCCCGATCTGGGCGGATCACCTGACAGCCAAAACGACGGCGCTGCTTCGCAGGCCGCAGCGCGTCCTGGCCGTCAGGGCGATAAGGGGATACCGCACGGTGTCCTTCGAAGCGGCCTCCCTGCTGGCCGGATCCCCACCATGGGACTGGGTCCTGCGCTGTTGTACCAGTGGCGCCGGGACGCGGCCAAGCGTGGCTCTCGCCCCATGCCTCGCGAGATTGTGGTAAAGCGGGCGGAGCTGCGTGACGAGGTGCTCATGGTGGAGTGGAAGGAGCGCCTCGCGCACCCCAGCGCGGGCCTCGCCACCATCGAAGCGGTGAGGCCCGTCCTGGCCGAATGGCTGGAAAGGCGCCACGGCGCCCTGACCTTCCGCCTGACACAGGTCCTCTCGGGGCACGGTTGCTTCGGGAGGTACCTGTGTCGCATAGGGCGGGAGATGACGTCGGGTTGCCACCACTGTGGCGCGGGCGACGAGGAGGACACGGTGGACCACACTGTCGCCGTGTGCCCTGCGTGGCACGAGGAACGCCGCGCCCTCGTCGCCCAAATCGGCGTGGACCTGTCGCTCCCGGCCCTGGTTCTGTCCATAGTCGGGGGTGATCCTGGATGGACGGCCGTCGCCTCCTTCTGCTAGACAGTCATGTCCGCAAAGGAGCGGAGCGGGAGCGGGAGTCGACCACCACGCTCCCGCCAACGCAGACCACGTCGGCGGCACCGGAGGGCAACTAACGACCTCCGGCCGCCGTGAAATGCGGCCGCGGGCGGCCCCTCGGGGGAGGACCCGCCGCCCACACCATTGCCGCGAGGGTGAGGGCTGCATGCTGTTCCGGGGCCCCCCTCAACTCCTAGAGTTATTACAGGAGAGCGCCGGGGGGACGAAAGCCTGACACCCTGGCGCCAACACTTTAGAAGGGGCCCGCCTTACGACAAAGGGCGGGCCGGCGCCGGCCCGGGTCACGAGATCGGCAGGCCATATATCCGTAGGCCCGGGCGTAGGCGATAGGAGAACAGCGGGGTTTTTTTTGTGGGTAGTCGGAAAAATCCCGTAGTCCCACATATCCCTCGGTCCCCCCAAGCCGGGGGAACCCGTCAAGAGTGGTTTTTCCCCGAGACAAAAAAAAAATAGAAGTAATTTGTTACCACTGATATGCTACGCTTATGCGTAGGCCACTAATTACTACGTCGTAGTACGCCTCCATCTTACGTATATTATTATAATGTTGAGTTGACAGATGCCGGCCGTAATCGAGAAGTACAGCTTCGAATTTTCTTCCTATTTATAATTGTCTCATCTCGGCTATACAACCGATTAGGTACTTGGTAACTTGGAGGCCGAACTAAAAGATTTTCGACGAAGACGCTGTTTAGGCCGTTAATACTAATAATAATATACTAATATTAAGTAGTCATGCGAGAACGCCTTATGCGCCATCTTCCTCACACCTGTATATCCTATGACACTACCCTAATACCCATTTCTCACCAAGAGATGGCGTGCTGCCGTGACGTCTAGTCAGTGTGTGTAAAAAACTGAAAAGGATCGATTGTGTCTGTGCACGCGCGCCTTTTCCTTTAATTAAAACAGTTTCAAGTTATTTGGGATCCGTATTATTACGGTAATTTTACTGTGTGCCACGCTAATAATAAGAAGATAAAGGTGGATAGCGGCAGTACGGAAAGAAGACCCTCGAGTTCGGTGAGTCCTTTCAAATTCCCGTCCTCTATCAATAGGGGGTTTTCGTATGACTACAGAGTTAAAAGTTATCAGAACCAGCGCCTACAGACGCTTTTTCACGCCTGATGTGTTTAATTATAAGTGAGGTACTGACTGAGGAAACCATTTTGAAGAAACCTGCAAATCGAAGTTACGAGTGTGTAACTCGTCAATTCGCCTTGGACCGAATCTAGCAGTGGGACATTATAAGCCTTTATTATAGACTACTTCTGCAATTTCTGTGCACTTGATCGCTGGCCTTTCGTGAAACTTTTTTTTCCTGAATCAATAGTCACAAAAAAATAAATTAAATTAATATTACAAAATTTCTTATTTACCCCCAAAAGGAAGAACGAACAATGCCCTATCATTGATATCTGTAAACTATAATTTTTTTTAAAAGACCATTCCTTGCTCTACCTGAAAATCTTTAATATTTTTCTTGACAAGGTGGTTTATAACACACACTACACACGATTACAAAAATATTTTATCATCAGCGGTTATCGAATCAAAAACACCATCGTACTAGCACACTTTTTTCATTGCGTGGGAATAGCAGACACGCTGACGGCCCACTTAATAGTAAGCAGTTACCGTCGCCTATGGATGTTTGCGACACTAGAGGCCCCGCGAACACGCTGCTGTGCCATAAGAGTACAGGAACCTGGGTTATTAATGCCGGAACAAAACACAGTTATTATGGTGGCATACTTAAGACCAAGGTTGGTTGCCATCCGACGGGCTTGGGGCCCTACCACGAAGTTAGGGTTGTTTTGTTGCCTTCTACGACAGGCCGACCCTGGCTTAGTATTCTTACTCCGCTCCTGCACGGAGAAAAACTTGCGCAGCCACTGAGCCAGCCCCGTTGTAAAACATTAATCCGATGATAGTTTTACATGTCCCGTCAAACGTAATGGGAAACAATATTTTTATTTCTAAAAGTTGATGAAAATATCATAAATTAAACAAAGTAGCTTACGTTATAATAAATGATCTCAAAACAACAAACAACTCGGAAAGGCTCATTTAACGACTGCCTGGCGACTATTTATTGCAGATGTTTTTGGAAAAAAAGTCCAGTAATAAGGGCTCTCACAATCTTTTACTTAAATATTTTATTGTTCCTTGATCCGGCAAGCAGCAAAAAGCTGCGTTACCAAAGGTTTTTATATGTTTGTTGCTTTATATGCAAGATATAATACATTAGTAGTTGCTGCTATTGGTTGATTTATTTGCAACTAGTTTGTATATAAATGTATTAGTTTTTCCTATCGCAAAAAGAGGAACTTCACGAAAAAGGGTAATGTTTTACTCTATGCAGAGGCATGTAAGAATGGCCGGCAGGCCGGCCCCTGAGGCCGGGGGCCGGCCTGTCGTAAAATACGACCAAAACAACTTGGTAGCTAGGGTAGCCAAGTGGTAAGGCAGGATCATCATCATCATCTCAGCGTTCATCCCGGTTGCTACCCAAACTTCCGTGTCGGTGCCCGGGGTCCGCTTTCCGACTTTTTCTACTCCACTTCGCACGGTCTTCAGCATCCCTGGTAGTGAGCATGCATATCAACCTTTACTACGTCAAGCCAGCACTTTTTGGATCTTCCCCTCCTGCCGGAGTCCGGTGGAAGGGCATGGCCAGACATTTGGTGCAGACAAGAGGTAAGGCAGGATGACAAGCACCTTTGGTCGTGTAAGGTTATCCTTGTGATGTATTTGGACACAAGGGACGGCATAAAAACGGCGAACGGCAGCGTGCTAGTGATGCCTCTGGCTTCGCAGACACCCACAGGCAACGGTAACTACTGTTCGACACCAATAAAAAACAAACAGTTTTGGTGGGATATTAAATTTCTTAAGAATCTTAAGCCTTCCAAGACTGATCACAAAATTGCAAGAAATTTTACTGATTGTGGGTTGATATCAATATTTATGTATATTTTACTACTTAAAAAGTGCAAAACAATGCACTCTCACGGCAGTCCGAGTATAAAATAATTGGATTGCATGATCATGTGACCTTGACCTGAGGATGGCGTGATTGTCTAGGAAGGTTAGGATTGTAAAAAGTCAACCTTTGATATTTTGCAGTTTAACAAAACACGATTTTATAATTATTATAAAGTGCTCTTTCTATGAAGGTTTCGTGCCCGGCCGAAACTTGAGTACCCGAGTGTATTATTGAGTATAGCCATAAAACTTATATTATAATAGCCTTTCTTAGACAGTCTTCCCAGAGCAGCAAAATATCAGATCACCCTTTGTATAATTCATAGCAAAAGACACCGGAAAGTTCTATCCTTCGCCGCTGTAAAAGCCAAATTTATTCAAATCTATTTGGCGACTATTAACGCACATCAAAAAGCCTACGAAGGTTTTGATTCGATTCCCCTCTTTAGTCTGTAAGTTTATGTATAATGTTTATTTACAAAAAAAAATGATTTGTTTTTTATAGTTGTAGCTCATCATATAGTTAAAAGGACATTGTCGTTTATAGACGTTTGCGACACCAATCACTTCCATATAAAAACCCCATATCATAATCAGCGATGGGAAAATCTTATTCCAAATCCGGTTAGTACGTAACATGAAAACGTATTGTACAGTATATTAGGATATCAATTGTCTAGTACTAATAAAATACTTGAACTTAAAAGATGCATATGGGGTACTTTTTTTATAAAAGTATAACATTTGTAAACTATTATTTACTACATATAATTCTCGTATCCCGTTGTTTTTTTAAAATGTCAATGTGTGTTTTGCTTGCGTGCCTAAGGATAGATTTTATCACATATTTTTTTATTAATTAATTGCAAAATCAACTATTTTTATATTCCATATACTACAACGTATTGTGTAGCGTCCAGTATTTTATGTGGCAGAATAACGTTTGCCGGGACAGCTAGTATAATATAAAATAAAAGTACATTAATTTCTAATCACTCAATTAATCAAATTATTTTTCTTGAAACCTATTAATAAGGAAAATTGAGAGCAAATTTTCCACGAAAGTCAATCGCGTTGTCATTTAGACAAGGATCTCTTTCATTATAAATAGGTTTGCGAGATTATATTTAACATAGTTGAGTTTATACCTCTGTCAAAGAAATTAAGAACAAGTAAGTTTAATTAATTTAATTTAGAAATCAAATTAATATTTATTTCATATTAAAATTATTTAATCATAGACGTAAAACTAGATCTTAATCAAAATGAACACACAAAAGTATTTATAGATCAATTTAACTTTCTGGCTGTCTATTCCGAGATTTTCACTGGTAATTCAAATGTAGCAAAATTTGCTCATCCTGCGGGCAAGTTTATTTTTCTATATTGAGGAATTATAATGTCTTAACTGTTATACATTTAAATTTTTTATATTATACAATAAATTAAATGAAAGTAATAAAAAAAATTTGATAATGACATTGAGTTATCTGGCAACTTAATTTTTCGTGATAAAAATCTGTAATAAATTACTAGAAAACATGCATTTTTTAATTATAAAATATATAAAAATTTTACATTTATAGAAATACACAATATTTAAACTAATTCATATATTATTATATTTTAAGGGTTCTTTTTACTAACCGCTCATTTATTTTAAAATTCCATATCCTGATAGTCGAAAATCAGGGCATTAATCTATATGAAACTCCTATCAAATCACTTCAACCCGAAGATTCTGCCACTGCAACTTACCTGAAAAAAAAAGAGAAATATACTTAATATTACATTTTAAAGGATGAAACTCTTTGCGGTATTATTGGTGGCTACATTCTGCACATACACAGCCGGGGAAGATAGTTATGATAGCAAGTACGACAATATTAACATCGACGAGATTCTGGGCAACAAGAGACTTTTAGTGGCATATATAAAGTGTGTTTTGGAAGAAGGAAGATGTACTGCCGAGGGCAATGAACTGAAGAGTAAGTTAGAACTATTTTTCATTTATTCATATCTAAGTGATAACGGATTATCGGATATTGACATGATTTGAATGATTTATACATACAGTATATTACAGCCCATAACGTCTTAATCCTGGGCTTGATTTTCCTTCTATGGGGAAAGGATATACTAGCCACGCTTGTTCAAGGCGGAGTAGGTATACTAGGGATCTTGGTATGTGGTTTTCCTCACGACGTTTCCCGTCACCGTTAGTACGTGATAATCTTATATCTTTAAACGAGCAATTCTTGTATATATATATATATATATATATATATATATATATATATATATATATATATATATATATATATATATATATATATATATATATATATATATATATATATATATATATATATGTTTAATTAATAATAGAAATAAGAATTTTAGTTCACAATTTTCCGATAGATGTCGTTAGCAGTTCTGAAGTTATATTGAACAGTTGTAGTGTTTGTGATTTAATATTATACTACCCACATTTTTTACTTAGTACCATCCACTTGATTTGTGATTGGAATCAAGATGACTGTTTTTAATTCTATCGGTGTGCTTTGGTCATTTGTATAAGATGTTTATATTTTTTGATACTCCCGAGTGTTCTTCCACAGTGATAAATAAAAGGTATAAATGAGTGTGAGTGTTTAATTGACCAAATGGTCCAACGAACCGGATAATAATGAGTAAACTGTAAAGTGCAAACATTAACTTAGTAAATTCAGTGAAGTGTTCGACTTATATTTCCCATCAAAAAAGACTTAGAATATTTGTGTTGAAAAACACTTATAAATTTTTTGTGAAAAAGGACTTAGGAATATCTTAACGATTAGTAACTTAGTTTCTGGCAGTGAATTTGGACTTGTGTTTTTACATATAAAATTTAACATGGCGGATAAAAAGATGAAACAATATATTGCACAATTAAAGACGAATTCAACTAAAATTGAGAAGTTATTTACAAACGCAAAAAAATGTGCTAAGGATAAACGAACGAGAGGGTTTTTGGATTCACGTCTGGAAATTTTACAGGAATATTGGGCTAACTATACAAAGACTTATGATGTTATTTCTGGATTATTAGATACTGAAACATGCGATGTTGACTTAGAGAAACATTTTGAACAAACTGAAGAATATTATTTAGAGTTTAGGGCTTGGCTTAAGGACAAGTTATATGAATTTAAACAAGATCTAGGTGAAACTTCAAAGTCTGAAATTCATGTATCTGATAGTCAGGCAGAAATATCGAGGATGAGACCCAAACTCCCACCAATATCCATACCACAGTTTTCGGGCGATTACAGTCAATGGATGAGTTTTCGAGATTTATTTCGCTCTTTGATACATAATGATGATCGCTTGACTAAAATTGAAAAACATCACTATCTAAAGACCAGTTTATCTGGAGAAGCTGAACAACTATTGAGGAATTATTCACTTACTGAAGCTAACTATGATGACGCCTGGAAAAAACTAAATGAGAGGTATGATAACAAGAGAATGATCGTTAATAATATACTTACCCGATTTTTAACCCAAAAGACCTTAACCACAGAATCGGCTAAAGGTATAAAGGATCTTATTGATACCTCAAGTCAATGCCTAACGTCCTTAACAAATTTAAAGATCTGTGCATGGAATGCCATTGTAGTGCATATCCTTCTCTCCAAGTTGGATATTGAGACTCGAAAACTTTGGGAGCAATCTTTAGAAGATTCCACTAGTATTCCTACATATGAGGATCTCCAGAGTTTCCTTGAGAAGCAATTCCGAGCCATGGAAATGTATGCACCAAAAGGAAAAACTATTCCACAAACACCTAAAGTAACTAACATCAAAAGCTTCGCTACTAAAATTGACAACATTTGTACTTATTGCACACAGAATCATTATATTTGCCACTGTAAAGAATTTGCCTCTCGCTCCATACCTGAACGTCAAGATTTTGTAAAAAAAAACAACATTTGTTTTAACTGCCTCGTAAAAGGTCACACAGTTTCAAAGTGTAGACAGAGTACAGTCTGCAAGAAGTGTGGACGTCGTCATCATACATTGCTGCATTTTACCGCTTCTAAGGACGACAAATTAAACGAAACTGATAAGGAGAAAGATGACCCAACTAGCAATGCATCTAAAACTTCCTGTAACTTGAGTGTTAACCTAAAAGCTGAAACAAAAGATGATCTTGTTATTTTAGCCACTGCTGTGATTAAAGTGGAGTCAAAGAACAGTGGTACTTACGCATTAAGAGCTCTTGTTGATCAGGGTTCTCAGGGATCTTTTATCTCCGAAGCAGCTGCGCAGTTATTGAATCTTGATCGCACTCCAATTACTGGCAAAATCTCTGGAATTTCTAATACATCAGTGGTCACTACAAAATCTATGGTCACACTTACAGTCCACTCTACAAAACACAATGCATCAACCTTCCAGGTAAATGCATACGTTTTAAAGAAACTCACTTCATTGTTGCCTTCACGTGAGTTCTCACAAGATACTTGGCCTTCATCTATGCAGTTGGATCTGGCTGATCCCAACTATCACAAGCCAGGGTCTATTGAAGTTCTGCTTGGTGCCGACGTGCATGCATACATACTGCTTGAAGGCTTACACAAGTGTAACTCTCTTATTGCACTCAACTCTCGCCTAGGTTGGCTAATCTCAGGTAGAGTTTCACAAACTGGATCGACAATAAACGAACATAATACAGTTGTTATGCAAACCAAGATTGAGGTCGATCAGTTACTAAGACGATTTTGGGAGATTGAAGAGAGTTTACCCCACAAAAAACCTATGACCGAGTTAGAAATACAATGTGAAGAGCACTTCAAACTTACTCACACTCGCAATGCTGTTGGTCGGTACATTGTCCGTCTACCATTTAAAGATAATCCACCCACAAACCTTGGAAATACAAAACCCCTTGCAATCAGCTGCTTACAGCACATGGAAAAACGTTTTACACATAAGCCTGAATTCAAGGAAGAATATCACAAATTTATGGAGCAGTATGAATCCCAAGGTCATATGATGATGATACCTGAAAAGGAAATAGTTACACCTGAAGTTTATTATTTACCTCATCACGCTGTTCTTAGACCGACGAGTCTAAGCACGAAGTTGCGTGTAGTCTTCGACGGAAGTGCTGCACCTGTAAATGGAAAATCATTAAACGATGAACTACTTATTGGCTGTCCTCTTCAACAAGATGTCAGAGATCTCATAACTCGATGGAGACAACACCAGATTTGTTTAGTCGCAGATATTCGTCAGATGTATCGTCAGATTCTAATATGTAAAGATGACGCTGACTATCAAAGAATTTTATGGCGAAAATCTCCAACACAACCAATAAAAGAATATAGACTACTTACAGTTACTTATGGAACATCTTGTGCACCCTTTTTGGCCATACGCACTCTTCACCAATTGGCTGAGGACGAGAAGAATGATTTCCCAACTGAAGCTGAAATCCTGAAAAGCGACTTATATATGGATGATCTGCTTACTGGTGTCTCCACAACGGAAGACGCTGTGATGCTACAACAAAGGTTGACTGAACTTTTAGCTCGTGGTGGGTTCCCTTTACACAAATGGTCCTCTAATAGTAAGTTAGTGTTGTCCCAAATCCCCAGTGTTGATAAAGACTCGCAAAGTGCGGTTAATATAAAACTTCAAGATACAATTAAAACTTTAGGTATTACATGGAACTCGGACTCTGATAACTTTGAACTTAATTGTAATTTAAATCACGATAATAACACAATTACCAAAAGAAATGTATTGTCCACAATTGCTAAATCTTTCGACCCTCTAGGTTGGCTAACACCTGCGATTATAAAACTTAAAATCTTTATGCAAAAACTCTGGTCGGCCGGCTTGGATTGGGACGAAGAGTTGACTCCTGATCTTAAAGAGGAATGGGTTACTTACCTTGATCGTTTCATGCACATTGAAAACATTCAGTTCCCTAGATGGCTTGGTGTATCTAATGACACCATTAAGCGGGAGCTGCATGGATTTAGTGATGCCTCTTGTGCTGCATACGCTGGAGTAGTGTACCTTAGAGTTTTGAGAAATGGTGGCAACATTAACGTTTACCTTGTTCTTGCCAAATCCAAGGTTGCCCCAGTAAAGCAAGTATCTCTCCCACGTCTGGAACTCTGTGGTGCCTTACTAGTAGCCAAAATGATAAATCATGTTAAAACCGTTTTAAAAATACCTGACAATGATATTTACACTTGGACAGACTCCACGATAGTTTTGGCTTGGTTGCGTAAGATACCAAATACTTGGACTACATTTGTTGCAAATCGCACTTCAGAAATTTTGACACTCACAAATAGTAACCAATGGCATCATGTTAGTTCTGCAAATAATCCCGCTGATTTAGCATCACGTGGATGTTATCCTTATGATCTACAGCAGTCAAAACTATGGTGGAACGGACCTCAGTTTTTATACAAGGCACATGAAATTGAATATTCTTTATTTGAAATTTCTGAAACCGATTTAGAAATGAAACCCACCCCAAAAATATTATGCAATGTAAATGTTACTGAAAATAATGATGCTATTGCAATTTTAACTCGATTCTCCTCGCTGTCGAAATTGATTCGAGTCATTGCTTATTGTTGTCGTTATTATAATTTATGTAAAGTTAGAGTGCTTAAGAAAATGTTTACTGAACCTGCTTATTTGAGCGCTAATGAGCTTGATGATGCTTTTAATCGATGTATTAAACTATCACAATTGATGTCATTCCGCGACGAGATCTCTCGCTTAACGCTAGGTAAACAGGTTGCCAAATCAAGTAAGATTTATGTACTAGACCCTTTTATCGACGATAAAGGCATTATTCGTGTTGGTGGTAGACTCGCGAATGCAGAGATTCCAGGCGACATGAAAAACCCGATTCTGTTAAGTGGCACTTGTGCCTTATCTAAACTTATTGTTGTAAATGCGCATTTGAAATCTCTGCACGGAGGCAATCAACTTACTTTAAATATTGTAAGACAAAGGTTTTGGATCACTCGAATTAAAAGTCTTGTCAAAACTGTAATCCACAAATGTGTCCCTTGTTTTAAACAGAAGGCTAATCCACTCCCTCCTTTTATGTCAGATTTACCTAAATTCAGGATAAAACCTAGCCGACCCTTTCTTACGAGTGGAGTAGACTTTTGTGGACCCTTTACAATGAAATTGTATCCTGGTAGATGTAAGAAAACCAGTAAAGTTTATATTAGTCTATTTGTCTGTGCCGTAACAAAAGCCATTCACTTGGAACTTGTCACTGACCTCACTTCTGCTGCATTTATTGCCGCTTTTCGGCGTTTCACCGCTCGACGTGGTCACTGCAAGGAGATTTGGAGTGATCACGGAACTAATTTTGTAGGCGCGTCCCGTGAACTAGATCTCGCGTTCAATAATTCACAATCTCAACTTGTGGCTGAGATTTCTGAACTTCTCGCTAATGATTTCACGCAATGGAGATTCATACCTCCTAGAGCTCCACACTTTGGTGGAATTTGGGAGTCAGGAGTGAAAAGTATTAAAGGACACTTAAAACGGGTTATCGGCCAAGCCTTCCTCACATACGAAGAGCTCGCTACTTTATCAGCCCAAGTCGAAGCTTGTGTAAATTCTCGTCCCCTCACTCTTATCAATTCTACTCTTGACGAACCCCCATTAACACCAAGTCACTTTCTTGTCGGAGAGCCCTTAATTGGGGTTCCTGAGCCGTCTTTGATTGATGTTAACTTAAGTCCGTTGAATCGATGGCACATAATCCAACGTATGGTGCACTGTTTGTGGCGTCGCTGGCAAAACGAGTATTTAACTACGTTACAGCATCGTTACAAATGGAACATAAAGCGACCTGATCTTCCCCTCGGCACTGTCGTTCTCGTCAAGGATGACACACTTCCCCCTGGAAAATGGCTTTTGGGACGTATTATGCAGAAACACCCAGGTGCTGATGGTGTTACAAGAGTTGTAACTTTACAGTACAAGGACAATATTTTTAAGCGACCTATGGTGAAAATATGTCCTTTGCCCCTGGATGAGTCTGACTCCTAGTAACCAGAAATTTGTTTTACTTTGTTTGGTTTATATCTTGTCGTCAGGTCTTAAGGACTTGAGTCGTCCTTGGCCGGCGGAATGTTTAATTAATAATAGAAATAAGAATTTTAGTTCACAATTTTCCGATAGATGTCGTTAGCAGTTCTGAAGTTATATTGAACAGTTGTAGTGTTTGTGATTTAATATTATACTACCCACATTTTTTACTTAGTACCATCCACTTGATTTGTGATTGGAATCAAGATGACTGTTTTTAATTCTATCGGTGTGCTTTGGTCATTTGTATAAGATGTTTATATTTTTTGATACTCCCGAGTGTTCTTCCACAGTGATAAATAAAAGGTATAAATGAGTGTGAGTGTTTAATTGACCAATATATATATATATATATATATATAATTGGAATCTCGGAATCGGCTCTAACAATTTTCATGAAATTTAGTACACGGGGGGTTTCGGGGGCGATAAATCGATCTAGCTAGGAATCATTTCTAGAAAAAGTCATTTTATTAGCTTTTTTTATTGGAAGAAAAATAACAAAAATGGGACTCTTCCTGACATCTATCGGCGAATAATTTAAACTGAAAAATGACTCTTCCTGACATCTATCGGCGAATAATAATACAATTTTTTTTAAATTGCTTTAACGACACAACACTAAAGCTATTCCAGCAGATGGCGTTGTTAAGTATCAAGAAGGCAATGAGTGTTTGCTTTGAGGTTAGACTAAGAAAATCAATTGTTAATTTCCAAAAAACACAATTTATAAAAAAATAACGACAAAGCTCGGTCATCCGGATATTTCTATGATAATATGCACATTAAAAAAACTACTTAAGCTGTCCACGTAGCTACCACGTAATATTACAGTATACAACCACTTATTTTTTGGGTTTCTTCCCCACGATGATTGCTTAGGGAGGTTTGAAGCCTCGAATCGAGTCAATATATTATATTCTGGTATAAACACAAAAGACAGCTACTCCCCGTTAACGTTGTTCAGAACAGCGGAAGAATAATATAGATATAGTACTTTTTGTAACAATTTACCGATTCTTCATTCGAGCTGTTCAATATTTTAAAAACATAGTTGAAGGTCTCAAAAAATGTAACAGATGTGGTTAAATTTATTGTCTGCTGACTTCCCGATCCTGATGAGCAGAATTTATAATTTTGTTTATAATTATTAAGAGAGAAATCAATTTATCGGGTTCGTTATTGATATATTTACATGAATATATTTACGTTCAATACAGCCATAAACAATATGTTCATTTCACTTTCGAAAAACATTTAAATTTCGAATGGACTATGAATATTTCAGTCCTAATATGCAGAGTGGGCTGCCATGTTGAATATTACATATAAAATCGAACGACCATAGATATCCGCGTGACATAGAATTAAATGCATCGATTTTATGATATACATTCGGGTATGATTCACTGTATTGAATACATTTGTCATTTCTATATCCTAATCTATATGATGCAATTACGATGGCATAATGGGTGTGATCTTGCAGTTTGGTATGCTGTTATCACGCTAGCGAATCTCATATTTTTTTTTCATTGCTGAGGTACAGCTAACAGGCTGACGGCACGCTTAACAATAAGCAGCTACCGTCGCAGGCACCGCGAACCAGCTACCATAAGGGTACTGGAACCTAGGTCACTTATGCCGAAACACAACACAAGGTTATGGCGGCCCTACCACCTCGCTAGGGCGGTTTGTTCCTTTTTGTGAAACCCCTAAATAGTGAATCAGTCATCTATTACGCATAATACTCGTAAAACCGGTGTGCTTTTTAATTTGTGACTATACGGGGCTGGGTAAATTGTCCTAGTATTTATTTATTTATTTGTGAAACTTTACAATCCATACTAATATTACAAATGTGCAATCAACTCTGTCTGTCTGTTACGTTTTCACGCCTAAACCGCTGAACCAATTTTGATGAATTTCAGTATAGACATAGATTGGACTTTGGAGGACATAGGCTACTTTTTGTTGCGAAAATGAAACTTGAAGGGGGTAAAATAGGGGTAAAGTTATGTTTTCTTTAATTTATGTGGCAGAATATTGTTTGCCGGGTCAGCTAGTATAAAATAAAACTCGCCATTAACAGCGGCAATATACCAGCCCCAGTATATCTGAATATTTATAATTATTTGAAATATTTACAATCTGTATTTTTATTTTTCAGCGCACATTACAGATGCTCTCAAAACAGGATGCAAGAAATGTACCGATCGGCAACGCAAGGGTATTCATCAAGTGATCAGTCATTTGATGAGTGAAGAGCCTGAATACTGGAAGCAGATGGTCCAAAAATATGACCCGAAAGAGGTTTACACGCATCGATACGAGAAAGAACTGAAATATATGCACTAAATATTTAAAAGCCAATAAAAGTGGTGTAGTATAAAAATATACAAATTTCTAATTAATTCCAACGTAAAATTTCGCCGTTAGCTTGTCTTTTTTATTGTTTGATGACTTTTAACCATTATTTATTTTCTTGTATAAAAGAGATACATGGAAAAATATAAAATATAGCTAAAACTATTTACCAGTCCGACTACCATCGGACCCTCAATTTCGAAAATGAAATTAAAAGTTGCCTTTTCAAGATCTCTTCCTATGCAACTAACCACAAGAAAATATAACGAACATGTTCATCCTAACTAATATTATAAATGCGAAAGTGAGTTTTTTACACTTTCACGCCTAAACCACTGAACCAATTTTGATGAATTTTGATATAGTCATAGATTAGACCTTGGAGAAGGCCTTGGCTTTTTTAAAATTAATATGGTACAACAACGTTTGCCGGGTCAACTAGTATAATATATTTTTTCTATTAACTACAAAATGTGCTTAAATGTCCAAATAAGATATTTTTAGAACATAAGACGACTACACCGCTGACATTAACTGACTTTGCGTTCCATTGGATACATGATGCCCCTTACCTTTAAGTTTGTTAATTATTTTTAATGTTTTATTTTAGGCTTATAATCAAATTTGTCTCATTGTAACAAGATATACATTGGCAAGTATTGGCAGTTTGCCCATATATGGCATATGCCTTTTTTTTTTTTTTTTTTTTTTGGTCTCGGGGAAAAACCTCTCTTGACGGGTTCCCCCGGCCCGGGGGGACCGAGGGATATGTGGGACTCCGGGATTTTTCCGACTACCCACTAAAAAACCCCGCTGTTCTCCTATCGCCTACGCCCGGGCCCACGGATATATGGCCTGCCGATCTCGTGGCCCGGGCCGGCGCCGGCCCGCCCTTTGTCTTGAGGCGGGCCCCTTCTAAAGTGTTGGCGCCAGGGGGTCAGGGTTTCGTCCCCCCGGCGCTCTCCTAACAACTCTAGGAGTTGAGGGGGCCGCGGAACAGCACGCAGCCCTCACCCTCGCGGCAATAGTGCGGGCGGCGGGTCCTCCCCCGAGGGGCCGCCCGCGGCCGCTTTTTACGGCGGCCGGAGGTCGTTACTGGCCCTCCGGCGCCGCCGGCGTGGCCTGCGTTGGCGGGAGGGGAGTGTGGTGGTCGACTCCCGCTCCCGCTCCGCCGCCTCCTTTGCGGACATGACTGCCTCGCAGAAGGAGGCGACGGCCGTCCATCCAAGATCGCCCCCGACCATGGACAGAACCAGGGCCGGGAGCGACAGGTCCACGCCGATTTGGGCGACGAGGGCGCGGCGCTCCTCGCGCCACGCAGGGCACACGGCGACAGTGTGGTTCACCGTGTCCTCCTCGTCGCCCGCGCCACAGTGGTGGCACCCTGACGTCATCTCCCGCCCTATGCGACACAGGTACCTCCCGAAGCAACCGTGCCCCGAGAGGACCTGCGTCAGGCGGAAGGTCAGGGCGCCGTGGCGCCTTTCCAACCATTCAGCCAGGACGGGCCTCACCGCTTCGATGGTGGCGAGGCCCGCGCTGGGGTGCGCGAGGCGCTCCTTCCACTCCACCATGAGCACCTCGTCGCGCAGCTCCGCGCGCCTCACCTCAGTTTCACGAGGCGTGGGGCGAGAGCCACGCTCGGCCGCGCCCCGGCGCCACTGGTACAACAGCGCCAGGACCCGGGCCTCGAGGTCCCATGGTGGGGATCCGGCCAGCAGGGAGGCCGCTTCGAAGGACACCGTGCGGTATCCTCTTATCGCCCTGACGGCCAGGACGCGCTGCGACCTGCGAAGCAGCGCCGTCGTTTTGGCCGTCAGGCGATCCGCCCAGATCGGGGCCCCGTAAAGGGCCATCGACCGCACGGTTCCCTCAAAGAGCCTGCGGCACACTGCGCCCGGCCCGCCGATATTCGGCAGCAGACGGGAGAGTCCCGCCGCCGCCCGAACTAGCCTCGGCGCCAGGCGCTCGAAGTGTGCCGCGAAGTCCCATCGCCCGTCGAGCACCAGTCCAAGATAATTCATGGACGGCCCGACGGCGATGTGGACGCCTCCTACCGTTATGCGCAGGCCCGGTGGCGGCCTCTGACGGGGCCCGTAAAATATCACGGCCTCCGTCTTGTTCAAGGCCACCTCCAGGCCTAGTCGCCGGATTCTTGCCACTGTGTGCGCCACCCCAGCCGTGCCCAGAAGGCACGCCTGGCGGGGGTTCCTCCCGCGTGCTGTGACGAGCGTGTCGTCGGCGTAACAGATGACGCCGACGCCGGGGAGGAGTGCCCCCCTCAGGACCCAGTCGTATGCGATGTTCCACAGCAGGGGGCCCAGGACCGACCCCTGTGGAACACCGCACACGACGTCTCGCCGACTTTGCCCACCCTGGACCGGATAGACGACGGCACGATCACTCAAATATGCCCCAACTATGCGACGGAGGTAGGGAGGCACCCGATGGTACTTGAGCGCCTCCCGCACGCAGCTCCACGGCAGGGTGTTGAAGGCATTGGCGATGTCGAGTGACACCGCCAATAGCACCCCACCTCGAGCCACTGCGTCCCCCGCCTGGCTCCTCAGACGCGTGATCGCGTCAATAGTGGAGCGCCCCTGGCGGAATCCGAACTGTTCGTCTGCCAGGTTCGGCCCCTCTGTCTCTAGGTGCCGGACGAGGCGGTCTGCGAGGATCCTTTCGAAGATCTTCCCCACCTCGTCCAGCAGCACAATGGGCCGATAGGCAGACGGTGAGTCCGCCGGGCGCCCCTCCTTCGCGATAAGGACCAGCCTCCCCGTCTTCCATCTGAGGGGAAACCGGCCCGATCGCAGACACGCGTCGAAGAGCCTCAATAGTCGGGGCTCCAGGACGTCGTGGGACAGAACCCACGCACGCCCCGGTATGCCGTCGAGGCCGGGGGCCGTGTTCTTGGCCTTCAGCCGCAACATCGCTGCCCCCAGCTCTGCCCGGTCCACGTCGGGCACGGGGTCGTCGTCCGCGCTAGGGTCCCTCTCATCCCAATGAGGCGGGACCATGGCAGGAGGCGAGTGCTCAGCCCTCGTGGGGAACAGAGCGCCGACAAAACCATCCACCTGGCGCGGGGGGAGACTCTCGGTCAGCGGGGGCGCCCACGGGCGGAGCTTGCCCCGCACCGTTTTGTAGGGTCGCCCCCAAGGATCTTGATCTAAGCTGGCCAAGAGCTCCTACCACGCCGCCGCCTTCGCCTCGCGTATAGCGAGATGGAGGTCGTTTCTGGCGCTCCGGTACTCCCCGTAGAGCTGAGCCTCCGCGGCCGCTCTGTCCGCATCGCGGCGACTCCGTCTTCGGAGCCTGGTGTACTGGCGGTGGGCGTAGTTGCACGCCCTGCGGAGCCGCTCGAGCTCCGCATTCCACCAGTACACCTGGCGCGGGGGTCGGTGTGGCCCCCGCCTCGGCATCGCCGCGTCGCAGACGTCGGTCATAAGCGACCGCAGGTTCTCCGCCTCCTCGTCGACGTCATCGGGAGGTACGTCGCCCGGCCTCGACCACGTAGCGACGGTCAAGGCCTCGCGGAAAACCTCCCGATTCATCTTTCCAAGTGTCCAGCGCGGACAGTCACCCAACAGGGTCACCTGGGTTGGAGGCTCTCGCTGACGGGCGGAGACGCTGAACCGGATGTAGCGATGATCCGACAGCGTCTCAACGCCCGTGAGCACCCTCCAGCCTCGCACACGGCGGGCCAGGAGGGCCGACGCGAACGACACGTCGACGATCGACCCCCCCAACTGCCTCACGCACGTGTGCTCGCGACCCTGGTTGAGGATCTCCAGACCCCTCTCCACGGCCCAGTCCTCGACCAGCTCACCCCGCGCGTCGGTTCGCGGGGAACCCCAGGCCTGAGATTTGGCGTTGAGGTCCCCGAGGACGAGCACGGGGCGCGGGAGGAACCGCTGGACCGCGTTGCCCAACTCTTCCATGTACCCTTCAAAGTCAGCGAGACTCCTGTTCGGGGAGAAGTAGCCGCCCACGACCACTATCTCCCCGAATCTGGCCGCGACGTAGCCCCTGCCCCTCACCACTTCCGTGGGGAGCGGGGTACCCGCGGCGGTCCTGGCGTGTATAGCCACCATGCCGTCCAGATCCCCAACCCAATCGCCTCGGGTGGGGACGTAGTACGGCTCGACGGCAACGGCGATACTGATGTTCCACTGCGCCAAGCTCTGAATCATTAGATTTTGAGCGTTGGCGCAGTGGTTCAGATTCGCTTGGAGGAGATGGATATCCATTATTTGGTTGAGATATCCATCTCCTCAGCCGCTGGGGCCTGCGCCTGCGGGGGGGCGATCTCCCCCGTGGCGGCTTCGGCCCGACGGCGTTGTCGTCTTTCCTTTTCTTTTCGCCGCTTCGCCTTTCGTTTGAGAACGAAGCGGCTGGTTTTCTCCGTTTCTTTTTCCGGATTTGCCGGTCGGCCGGTGCGGCGGCAGGTGCACAGCGGTGGGCCACCCCCAACCCTATGGTTGGCCGGTCTGCTGGCCGCCGCGCAGACCACGCAATGGGGCGTGGCCTTGCAAGTGGCGGCCGAGTGCCCTGGCTGACCGCAGCGGTAGCAGGCGTCGCTGCGGCTCGTTGGGCACTTGCAATTCACTGCAAGGTGACCCGGCGCCAGACACCTAAAGCACCTCGGCTCCCTCTTATCCAGCACCTGGACGAGAGCCGAGGCCCAGCCGACTAGAATGTGGCCCAACCTCTTCAGATCGTTGGCGGCCACCACCGGCACGAGCACGTTCATCGTGCCCGTCCCGTCGCGCCCCAGGCGGATACCCCCGGACGTAACTTTCTCCGCGGGGCAGCCCGTGGCGCGAGCAATGGCAGCCGCCACGTCGTGCGCCGTCGTACAATCGTCGAGGCCCGAGATGCGCGCCTTGACGCACTTCTCGGGTCTAGCTATTTTGACGTCCTCCTCCTTGAGGACGTCTTTCAGCCGCGCGGCGAGGGCATCGGCTTTCGCCCCCTGGTCGGCACCAGAGAGCAGCATCATGCGTGCCCCCGTCCGCGCAGTTTTCATCTTTATGCCGCCCTGGATATCGAGGGCGGCGATGTCAACTTTGGCCTTGGCCTCCGCCAAGAGGCTCCCGTATGTGACCCCCCTATCCGCCGCTTCAGGGCGGATAGTTAGAGTGACGGCGGCGGATTTCGGGGCCCTGAGCTTGCGGGGACCCCTCTTCCTCCTCTTCTTAGTAGCCGGCGGCGGCTGCTTGGGCCTAGGTGGTATGGCCGATGCTGCTGCCTGCCTGGCTGCGGGTGGTTGGGGGACGGTCGTCGCCTTCTTCTTCGTATTCTTTTTGGCCACAACCGTCCATCCTTCCTCCAGAGGAGGTGGCGGAGGCATTATTCCTCGTGCGTTGGCTGTTGGCTGCGCTTTTTTCGTGGGCGCAGCCGCCGTTGCTCTTCGGTCCTGTGCAATCCTGTCCCTTTTTTCCGAAGCGGGAAGAGGCGGGTAATCTGCCACTGATATTTCTGGCCGGGTGACCGCCGCTGCCCGCCGCACCTCGTGGGCCAGTGGTGGCCGGTAGCGAGGGGCAGGCAGAAGGCGGTTATATGGCATATGCCTCCTCCAACTACTTCCCTTTATTTCTTGTCAGTTGGTCCATCTGCTTCCTGATAGAAGGTTTAATCTCATAGTTATTAATATTTTAATTCCTTTTTTAAATTAAACTTATTTAAGCTTTCAAAACAATATCATAGTAATTTAAGGAATTTTTTTCATTGTAATTATGTACAGTTAGGATAATCTAATAAATAAATAATTTTGAATACCTAATACCTTTGTGTAAATTTTCCCTGGATATGAGGGTAGTCTAAAAAAAGAAAATTCTATTTATATTTATATCTATCCATTTACATTGAAAAATAAATAGCTAAATAAATTGTTTTTAATTTCATAAGTTCGTAATTTATTTATATTAATGTTGTTTTATTATTTTTAATGATTTTTTCTGATTTTGTAACTGCGAGTGCCGAAATAAATTATTTAGATTTAATTTTATTTAACTTTAATGACCTAATACTTTTAATGTAATTATAATATATAGGACTTGTTTCTGAATTCAATATTTTTTTATTCAATATTAATATTTAGACATTTAGACAGCGCCATCTATTCCCAAAACAAGCAGTAAAGTGCTATAGTATTGTGGATACAAGATATCTGATATGCTACTTATATAAGTTTAATATACATATATGTAATATATAAACAGCCAGGTTCAAGACGGGCCTCAAACCCCTGCCCTCACAGACGTTCTGAGATGTGAAAGCCATTGTACCACAGGTGTTGTCTATAAACAAATACATTAAATTACATATTTCCATCAAGAGTTACAAATATCATTCAAATAATAAATAAATAAATAAATTGTTTATTGACATATATAAAAATCCATAACAATTAAATCATTGGTCCCCAAACTAGGTTGACCTGTATCTTGGGGACCCGAAATAATAATCATTAATCGAGGAGCACACCCTTCTCGTATGTATTTTTAATTGTTTGTAATTAAAATAAACAATTCTTTATCGTTAAATAATAATAAATAAAGCCGATTGTATATTTATCACGAAAATAACAAATAAACCATTGAAAACAAAATTTAATAAATTTGTACAAAATGACTCTTTGAACCACGCCTAAATGAAAACATGCTTTGAAGTGTTGTAAAATTTAATATAAATAAAACAATCGTCACATATTATATATTGGGACATTTCACACAACGTCATTGTCAACGTCAGTCGTCCCAAACTAAGTTGCATAGCACTTGTGTTATGGGTACTAGACAACATATGTACTTTTCTTTTGTAAATAAGTACCTACTATTCATAATGAGCGTATGTTGAGGATAAGTTGGACGCATAGAGTCACAAATGAGGAGGTTTTGCGGCGAGCTGGACGGAAAAGGGAACTTTTGTCTGTCATCAAGAGACGAAAAACTGCATATCTCGGTCACGTGCTCAGGCACGATAGATATAGCCTCTTGCAACTTATAATGATGGGCAAGGTTGCCGGTAAACGGCGAGTTGATCGGAGAAAGAAGTCGTGGCTCCGTAACATCCGAGAGTGGACTGGAATAGCGAGCGTATCCAAATTGTTTCGACTCGCTAAGGACAGACAACAATTCCAGAAGTTGGTAGCCAACCTTCACTAGTTGGAGAGGCACTTGAAGAAGAAGAAGTTACATAAACACCCAGACACTAGACAGGAATCGAACCCGTGCCCCTGCAAGTATACCGACGTGCGTTAGCCGTTACGCCAGGAGGTCGTCAAATACGTATAAATTAGCCTTAAGTGGGGCTTTGTAATTACACAGTAATTTCTAACCTTATAACAAAGGCAATAAAATTGAACACAGCTCGTCTTAATTGTCTCGGTGCTAAATGGAACATTCAGAACACTGTTCAAGCTCTTAGTGGATTGCTGCATAAAAGTTGAAGCTTATTCAATTTGCTTAACAACAACTGAAGATTTCTAATATCTACTATATTATTGAGTAGATTTTGTCTACAAGATCTGAGGAGATTTTTATAGCTGGAGCTTAGCAGACAGGTAAACTGCCTGATAGCAATTGGTCACCGTCGCCTACGGACGTTGTTTACGAGAACCTCAAATTTGGCTGTTGGATCAAATATTTGTCTTAAGATATTCCCGTTTAATAGATGAAAACATATGACCAAGCTAGGGGTGGAACATTTGCGAAAAGCCCTGAATGCTTTTCATCTGATAAAGAAATCTGTATTTTAAGGAAAATATAAGTGTACTTGATATCATTAAGATGTGATCCCAAAGAAAGTATTGCGAATAAATTTCAAGAATATTACGAAGCGAAGAAACAAGTTCCAGAATATTCCTTTGTTGAGAGCCGTATAGGGTAAACAATACGGAAACAACCGGAAACTGTGAACAATGGCTGCAATAAACACCCCCGTCTATTATAAGGGTGTGTCCATACGAACGGATATTAAACATGACTTTCAATTTGTTTGTGCTGAGTTTGCTGACGCATAACTGTCACACGAAGATTGAAGATCCAATTTCTTTGAAAATTTAGGTACACATGTGAGAATAAATAAGGATTTTGGAATTGACTTCGGCGTTTTCTCAGATCTCTTGGATACGAAATCAGCCCTAGAAAAGATGGAACATTTCGAAGATTTAATTACATAGGAATATTTTTAAACGCATTTTAATGCTGTAGGACAGCAGAGAGGCTGACGGCCCGCTTAGAATTTAGCAGTTGCCGTCGCCTATGGGTATGCCAGTGACATCGCGAACACGCTGATGTCCCATAAGGGTAACTACAGGAATTTAGGTCACTAATGCCGGAACACAACACAAAGTTATTATAGTGGCATACTTAAAACCAATGGTGGTCGCCATCCAGACGGGCTTGGGGCCCTACCACGTAGCTAGGGTGGGTTGTTTTTTCGCCTTTTACGACAGGCCGAAAAAAATGTATACATAAGGAAAAATCCTGTCAGTGGCTATATACCTTTGAATCGTGTACAATCTGATTTCCCTCCTACAAACCTGTTTGAGCCTACGTTACTTGTCACGCTACAAATCCTCACGGTCCATCCATTTGTCCGCCCTTTATACGACGTTACTTACATTAATGTTAATCTATTTGTTACAATACTATGTTGTCGTTATTATATAATTATTTTATATATCTAACACGGTGCTTTTTTAAAATAAATAATTATTCTTATCAACATCATAAATTTAGCAATACATTTAAATTTTAATATATAATTTCACAACATACGAGTATTTGAAGAACGTGGAAAAAATTAGCATACGCCCCAAATTAGTTCTTTCCGTGTAACCTAAAACATGAAGGCATTAGAATGTGGAAGCAATAAAGTGCTAAATAAAGTCCCCAGATAACGCTTTTATTAAATCATTTGAATTTTAAAAGGTAAAAACCCATAAGGGCTTTTAGCCTTTTTCTACTCTAAAAATGTAACAGATTTAATGAGAATTTTTTAAATCCTTTCTCTTTGATTACGAGATCATGAGTAGGTTGGTTATTTGAGTACTTAAACTGCGAAATGTAGATGATCGCCGCCGTAGTGGCTTTCGCAAGTGGTTTGTCCCAAGTCTGGATGTTTATATGTATATTATATATATTTATTTACAAAAGAATAGTAAGTAGTACATCAGTGGTCTAGTACCCATAACACAAGCGTTCTGCTGCTTACTTTGGGACTAGATGGCGCTATGTGAATTGCAACAGTATTTTTTATGATTGAAATACAAGTAGTATAGGATTTCATTGTGTGGAACAAGACAGGCTGAGGGTTACTTAATAGTAGGCAAATTACCATTGGCTGTGGATGTTGCGACGCCAGAGACACCGATAACACGCTGCCACCGCTGTGCGCTTTTGGGTTTGAGAACATGACTCACTTATTATGGACCATAACACAAGGTTATTATGGCGATATATTTAGAGATTATCGCATGCTTAATCATAAACTGACCGATTACGATTTAGGTCTAAAGTGAGATAATATAACAGGCAGCATTGTATCGACGCCCTCCTACGGCCAAACTAAGATCTATTTCGATATCTCTTTCCCACACTGAATTACGGCTATTTAGTTATAAGTCAATATATGGCATAAGTAGTAAATGACAAAACGTTTTTTGCGATTTCCCAAAAAACAGGTTTTTTGAGTTAGGTCAGTTTATGATTAAGCGTGCGTTATGTTAGGAGCGGTTGCCGTCCAGACGGGCTTAAAGCCCTACATATATTGTAATACACGAGAACTGGTATATACTGCAACAATATAGAACATCCGTTACATAATTCACGCTTTGCTAGCGAGTACGGAGTCCCTAGTTGGTAATAAAACATTCTAAATTGTATAAGTTTAGGAATCTTGATTTAAATTTGTTCAGTCCTTGCCTAGATTTAGGTAGAAAATTATTGTTCAGCCAATTTTCGGCGACCACCTTCAGGTGGTCGCCGAAAATTGGTGGTGGTGTCTTCAAACAGACATGAATGTCTGTTTGAAGCGAGGGTAGTTCAATAAATTTCTCGTCCTCATATCAACGTTTGACAAGAAAGATAACCATCGTGTGCGAAGAACAAGCCCTTTCATAGATTCCTTATATTATTGGCCGTGCCGTACTTGAATAACAACTTCCAAGAGAGACGCCGCGAGCTGATCCAGACCGAGGATATCATGAGGTTGGTGGAGTTTTGGTACCTTATCTAGTGTGGGGACCAATACAAGAGAAAATTATACAGTCCACCTTTTATTAAGCCAGCGCTCAGTGACTAGTCATTGAGAGAGCTCAACAAAACTATTTTACGCAATAATTTCGCGCTGGACGAAGGCCTTTGTTTGGCGTCATATATCTTCAAATATATTATTATTATTATATATTGTAATTCAAGGTTTGTGTGGACTCAGCTATCCTTGTGCAATGCGAGAATCTTAATTAAATATTTTTCAGTATATAATTTTGCAGGACGTAACCAAATGTTTGGTGCACTCTAACGTTTAGGCGTTCGCGGCGCGGTGAAGGGACTCTGCTCCCTTACTTATCTACTGCCTAACTGGATGAAGGCATATACTTTTGGGTGGCCTCCAATCCGAGCTGAACCGGCTATTGCGACGTTTCTACTATGTCAGCCAGGTTTATGTGAGTTACCCCTACTGCCTCTGTTCTCTCGTATAGATGAGGGGTGCGAGGATCACTACGCGCTCTTAGAATCGCGGTCCAGTAGCAGGCCATCTCGGTGACCAACCACCCAGTAATATCAAGTTCGATTTACTCGACGGTACCGCTTAGCCGCATGTAAGTCAGGTTCTCAACAATCTGTTATCGGAAGATTCTTGGATACTTTGGTCATAAACTGATTATGACGGGCAAGGTGGAAGGCAAGCGACCCCGTGGCCGATCACCTAGCCACTGGTGTGACCAGGTAACCGCCCTCACTAGACTCCCAATAGCAACCGCTATTCGAGAAGCTGAGGACCGGACGAAGTGGAAACAGTTTACGAGACAGGCCACGGTTGATTTTGAAGGACATGACCTTCAGTAATGAAAAATTCGACCAAGAAGAAGAATACCGCTTTGCTTAATGCTAAATTAAGTTTTACAAAAAACAGAAGCACGTTAACCAACGTATTCGCCTGCACAGTAGTGCCTACTGCACGTTTACATACATGTGTCAATCATTAAATATGACAGGCGTGTCTCTAAGGCAAATGATCTTTATCGCTCTTTTTTTGACTAAATGATGATGAAAGAGTGCGATATACTAGATCGTGTGTGTGCAAAATGTTTAGTTATAGAAAAGGGTCGTTTGTGCGACTTGTTTTGATGCGATAGAGTCCTGAAACTGCTACTAGACTTATAGACGTTACTGTACAAAATGAAAAAGTGGTCAGTTGTCTAGTATCCATAACACAAGCGCTTAACTGCATACTTTAGTACTAGATGGCGCTGCGAGTTTGGTGTAGATTTGTTAATATGTCTCATGTGCATTATACATTTACAAATAATGGTTTTAATCACAATTTAGGTTTCCTTATCTTTACAACACAGTAATTCCTGATTACTGAGTAAATAAATATGGTCACACCTAGCCCCGTTACGTTTGAGCACGAATATTCGCGTGATAAATACGATTACAACTTGAGTTGTGACCAAATTAAATTATTACGACATTTTTATAATTGAGTACGAAATGTCATTAACATTTTGTACTTTTTAAAACAAAGTTCCCAACAGTCAAAGCCCGTGTTTTATGGATGTTTTAATACATTAAGGACGTTTTATTATATTATCATCTTTATTAATTTATTTTTAAATTTCTTACATTTTTAGATCCCGAACTTTTTCTTCCTCTTTGATAGTCTCACATTCACAATTAATTTAAGCGGTTTGTATTATCTGTTTTATTTGTTGATCATTTATTTTGTTTTCCTCCAATCAATGAGAGTTACCTTTGCAAGACTCAAAATACAGACCAGTTGCTAGTTTGAGAGTCAGGGATCACTCATACTATTAACCAGAATCATATTTTAAGTTATATTAAGTAGTTCTTTGTATTTTTTTATGTGTTAAGCTAATAAAGATTTATCATTATTACCAATCTATAGAGATAAAATACTAAAATTAAAATACATACTAACTAATATTATAAATGCGGAATTGAGTTTGTTTGTTACGCTTTCACGCCTAAACCTCTAAACCAATTATGATGAATTTCGGTATAGTCATAGATTGGACCTTGGGGAAGAACATAGGTTATGTTTTTTTTTAAATCATATGGCAGAACGTTTGCCGGTCCAACTAGTTCTTATATAAAACAAAACATACAAATAAATAATATTAAACATTTAACTGCGACTCGTTAAAGCCAACGGCCCAATCAACCGGTGGTCAAGGCTCCAGAAACACAATAGGTGCCGTGTTCAGGAGAACCGCCTTCTGTATCCGACCCTTCATTCATTTACCTAACGAAAGCTTGTCTAGGTGTTTATTGAGGCTTTTCGCTGTAAGTCCGTTCGCTGGCACTACCTACTATTGATTCCATGTGTCACGTGGCAATAACCTCGTGGGCTAGATCTAAGTACTTCGAAATCTTGTCTGTTTCCGCTATTACGAGGTTATCATTATTATTATTATTTTAGTCTGAAAGAGAATCAAAGCCACAGACACGACCATACAAGGTCCTTAACGAGTCCACTGCACGACGTGCAGTCAGATTAACTTTTGAATACAATTTGTAATTAAACATTTAAATTGTCTAATGCTTAAAACATTGAAACCTTCAAATATTAATAGAATAAAAATAATTAAAATTTAAAAACAAATATAATGTTATTATGTGCACTAGGCACCCCGCCATCAAGAATTAACTATTACATGAAGATCACATCTCCTGGAGCATAATAAGCCCTGGAAGGTTATTATCTTTTAATCTTTCTACTTTTATAAAAGATAGTTCAAATAAGAACGTTAACGTGAAACGTAACGCTAGTTAGATATTTTTAAATGTCCAGATTTGTTTATTTTATAAAATACTAAACTCGTTAAAATAACATTTTAAATAAAAGTTTAAAAAAGTAATATATGTGTAAAACAAAGTACTGATGCGAGTCTGAATGTAACGGAGAGAATTGTATGGAATAACTTATTATAATAAACTTGTCATGTTATGAAAGAAGTTTGAAAACGTATGTTATGAAAAGTTACCCGATCAAACACAACTGAGTTTGTTGATAACATTTAAATTGGATTACGTTAACAATATTTCATACTCGTGGTGTACTCCAGATGGCACGGATTGTATTCTATAGTTGCCAATTTTGACACTGAAGGGAAACTTTTTGATAGCTGCACATTCTTTGTGCAGTCTATCCGTGCAGGGGCGGATAAAGTATATTGACCTCTGCGGCCCGGGTCAGCCTGTCGTATCATAAAAGGCGAGAAAGCAACCCAGGCTAGGTGGTAGAACTACCTGGTTTTTGAAGTGATAACTTCTTATGTGAGGATAAACCGCTTCGTTACGTAACGCGTCACGGTGCCAGTCTCTCTGGCTTCCCTTTCTATCAAGCATACGGCAGCGGTAGGCAGGCTTCTCCTCTCTCTCTAACCCATAGCGCTAGATCTATTCGAACTGCGACTTTATTACAATGAAATACAGTTGAGTTCTTTTTTCTTTATAAAGAATCTACATTAGGGAATAATTTAATTTAATATAATTGGGAAACAGTTTTTGGAAAAATTGGAAATTCGTAAACTTTAGTTATTTTTGAATTATTTTTGGTTTTATTAATAAATAATCTTTCCTTACATTATCACATTAATATACATAAAATTTATGTAATAACCTAAGCTTTTCTCAAGTTAAATAATTTCAATATGAAATATGTAGTTCAACTTAGATTAGTTTAAGTTATCACTTCTGTTGGGTGACACGAGACGCACACGTTTTTTATTTAAATATGCCACCATAATAACCTTGTGTTGTGTTCCGGCATAAGTGACCAGGTTCCAGTACCACTACGCCGTTAGCAGCGTGTTAGCGATGCCCCTGGCGTTACAAACACACATAGACGACGCTAACTGCTGAATTCTTAGTGGGCCGTCAGCCAGGATTACTTTAAATTAGGCTTGTTGTGAGAGCATTTACATATATTATGAAGTCGGTACCTTGTTGTATATTGAAAAATATTCTCGAACAGAAATGGCTATGTTATATACTACATATTAATGATAATATAAAATAATATTTCAGATGAGATCAAAGGTATACCTAGTCAGGTCATAAGTATTGTCACACAGTAAAAACTTTTCTTTTAGAATGCTGGCCACAAAAAAGTTTATTGAATTAGAATTTCGAATTGTTCATGAAAATAAAAATGTATAACTTTTAGAATTTTACTCATTTTTAAATATGGAGTGGACGCTTAAAGAAGACCGTGTTGCAGTTATTGCATTGCATCGTTGCGGTTACGCGCCAATTCAAATTTTTAACATAATGTAAAATTTGAATATTACCAAAAGATTCGTTTATCGTACCATCAAACGATACAATGAAGACTCTAGTGTAGATGACAGGTCAAGAAGTGGTCGCCCTCGGTCTGTTAGGACTCCAGCAGTGATAAAAGCTGTGAAGGCACGAATTCAAAGAAATCCCAAACGTAAGCAGAAACTGTTGGCCTTTCAGATGGGGTTAAGCAGAACCACGGTGAAAAGGGTGTTAAATGAAGACTTAGGGCTTCGGGCATATCGAAGAAAAACAGGACATCGTTTGAATGCTTGTCTAATGGACCTGAGACTGAAGAGATGCCGCGCTTTGTTGAAGCGGTACGCGGGAAAAAAATATCGGGAAATTCTTTTTCGGATGAAAAAATGTTTACCGTAGAAGAGAGCTACAACAAACAAAATGATAAGGTGTACGCACACAGTAGTGAAGAAGCGAGCAACCATATTCCGCGTGTCCAACGAGGTCATTTTCCATCCTCGCTCATGGTATGGTTGGGAGTTTCTTATTGGGGCTTAACAGAGGTACATTTTTGTGAGAAAGGTGTAAAAACGAATGCTGTTGTGTATCAAAATACAGTCCTGACGAACCTTGTGGAACCTGTTTCTCATACCATGTTCAATAACAGGCACTGGGTATTCCAACAAGATTCGGCGCCAGCTCATAGAGCGAAGAGCACACAAGACTGGCTGGCGGCGCGTGAAATCGACTTCATCCGGCACGAAGACTGGCCCTCCTCCAGTCCAGATTTGAATCCGTTAGATTACAAGATATGGCAACACTTGGAGGAAAAGGCGTGCTCAAAGCCTCATCCCAATTTGGAGTCACTCAAGACATCCTTGATTAAGGCAGCCGCCGATATTGACATGGACCTCGTTCGTGCTGCGATAGATGACTGGTCGCGCAGATTGAAGGCTTGTATTCAAAATCACGGAGGTCATTTTGAATAAACTTTAATGTCATAAGAATCTATGTTTTGTTAAGTTCATTTTGGTATATGAATGGTTACATAATTAATAAACTTGTTACAATTATTTTACATTAAACATGTGACAGAATTTATGACCTGACTAGGTATATGTATGTTAATGCATCAAATGGTTTACCTCACATTAGATCATTAATATCGTTCTCATCTCAGATAGTTAATATCGCTTACAAATGTATGCGAATAAAATGGTCCTTCGAGACAGATTTAATTTAATTGATTCCAATAGATTTATATTTTTTAACGATTTTTCATTCATGCCTACTATTAAATACAAAACACATGAATGTATTCATCCTAAAATTAAAAACTTTGTGCTACTTAAATTTAGGTAAAAGGTATATATTACTCGTTTTCTACATAGTAGGTTCACCGAGCCCACCTGGATGGCAACTGCCCTTGGTCTATAAGTATACTGCCATAATAACCTTGTGTTGTGTTACGACATTAGTGACCCAGGTTCCAGTACCCTTATGCAGCGTGTCTGCGGTGCCCTTACCGTTGAAAACATCCATAGTCGACGTTTTTATCCGTGCAGGAGAATAGAAAGAATACAGAACTCTGCGGCTGGTGTTCGCCTGTCGTAAAAGGCGACTAAACAATCAGGTCGTATGAATGACAACTATTCCTGATTTTCAAATATGCCGCCATAATAACCTTGTGTTGTGTTCCGATATAAGTGACCAGGTTCCACTGGCGTAGCAAACACCCATAAGTGACGTAACTGCTAAATTCTAAGTGGGCCGTCCACCTATCTGCTGTCTTACAGCAATAAAAAAAACTGCTAACTATTAATTCGAACGTCAGCCTCTGTTGTTCGTCAGTAAAAAAAGCAACGAGGGAAAGATACCTAAGTGTCCCCCGACACATCTCGTTTTTTTAGCTTTAAAAATAAAAGGGCAATAAATGCACCTATTGACCGATGAATTCGCGGTATTTTGGGGAGGGCTTTCAATCCCAATCTGGCCTAATGATCAAACCATCCGGACGGTGTAATATAGCGTGTGATACGAAATTAGGACATCAAGGGATACATGGTTTGGTTTGGTTGGTATGATTTAATATGGGTAAGCTAGCGATTTTAGTCGCTTGATTAATAGACTGATTATTAAATTTTTAACATAATTAAACTAAACTAAGCAAACATTAAATTTATTGTAAGTAATAATTGGTAGCGTGATGGTCACCGTGGGGTATCGGCATGCGCGTTGGAACGCCTGCGAGACTCGCGGATTCGATTCTCGTCTCAAGTTTGGCTTTTTTTATTGCTGAACAACTGCAGACAGGCTGATGGCCCACTTCATAGTTACTTTTATTAATTTTTATTACTACTAAACTGTTACTGGTTCAAAATTTTATTTTAGACCTTTGTATTTTTTGTTTTATTTACTAATGTAATCATTTATTACTAATTTTATAGAAATTTTAAAGAACGACCATAGTTTAGTTCGAATACGAATTTCCGCCTACTTCCCTTGTGATCTTTTTTTTTTCAGTTTCTTGGAAATAAGTTCCTGGTTTTTATGCATTGTTGGAGAGCTAAAACGGTTATGTTTTTAAAATAATCTACAAGCCAAGTTTCATAGTGGAAAAAAAATATTGAAATAATATCGTTTTTCATCTCGCATTTTTAAATTTGGACCAATAGTTGTTGTTTTAATATTGTTAAATAACCAGTTTTTAATCGTTTTTTAAATCAGAAGAAAAAATTAGATTTAAATTGATACTTTTTGAAATAAATTTTTGATGTTGCATTTTTGACTTATTTTGAAAAAAGCTAAAAAACAATATGCTAACTCAAAAATGGTTCACTTTTGCATGATGCATATGGGGGTTAAAATTATCACAAATCGTCATCCCTATCACCACCTGACGGGAATACGTCAAATTACCCTGTATTTTTACTATCGGTAATTTATGACGGAAAATATTTGCGACTGAAACCCAGACTGGGTATATAGAAAAATGACATTTCTCAATTATACTGTGTAAGAAATCTAGAAACTCTCGTTTTGGTGGCTCTAAATAGTTGAAAGAAGAGGTCAGCAACATATTGATATTACTAAAAATCTAACCGTAATAATGGTTGGACTCATTTATTTGTATACGTATGCCATTTGATATAATAATCGTGTTAGCCCGTCGGTTTCATTTACACGCAAAATGAAGTTTAACCCACTAAAAGTTTCGTTCGTGTAATCATGATATGACACATATTGGTATAAGTTGCCTATTTTGGTCTCAGCAAGCCCTAAAGGATGTTATGCGTGCCAATAGACTCACGGATGCCGAAGACCGTGCGAAGTGGAGAACAAAAAGTTGAAATGCGGACTCCGGGAATCGAAGTGAAAGTTTGGGTTGCAACCGGAATTTAACACTAGGATGATGATGTACATGTCGCTTATTTTCTGTTTAAAATACAATATACCTATATTTAATTCATTGTTTCAAAAAACCAACAGCAGGAGGGGTCACGTGAGGACTGTCATAGGGCTAAAATACTTCGTGTAGTTTCCGTTGGTGTTGATGACGTAACGTCCCCACGTTTGAATGCCTAGAGATTAGAGAATTGTTTAAATTCATAATGCGGGCCACTACAACCTGTATATCAGTTATCTAGGATCCTTAACACAAGCTCTGTACTGCGTGCTTCGGCAATAGATGGCGCTTTATAATTTGTAACAGATACTTACCACATAAAGGTAATATTCCTAAATTTGGTTTATACATAAGCGATTGCCATCTGACCTCAAGCTAAATCCATGGGATGATGGCCATCCACCGCCATCATCCCATCCTCGTCGCTAATTATAATGTATCCAGGCACATATTACTTTACATATTACTAATATTATAAACGCAAATGTTTGTATGTATGGATGTTTGTTACTCTTTTACGAAAAAATACTTAATGGATTTTGATGAAATTCAATATATTCATAGATATTGACAACCTCGGTGGTGTAACGGATAACGCACTTCGGTACGCTTGCGGAGGTCACGGGTTCGATTCCCGTATCGCGTCTGGGTGTTTTTGTATAATATGTATTTATTTACAAAAAAAAAGTATATAAGTATATCAGTTTTCTAGGGCCCATAACACAAGTGCTTGGGACTTAGTTTGGGACTAGATGACGTTGTGTGAATTGTCATAAAATATTTATTTGTTTATTATTTATTGGACCTTGGAGAAGGACATAGGCTTTTTATAAATTCATATGTCAGAACAACGTTTGCCGGGTCAACTAGTTCTACATAATTCACAGGTTTATGAGAGAAATAATGCACTTGTCATTAATAATATTATTAAAACGCACCTTAGAGAAATAAGTACGAAAACTGAAATATATTTAAATAAATAGCGTATACTCGTATGAAAGTAATAAACAGCCAATAAACGCGACCCGTACAAATATGGGAGATATCAAGCAAACCTTATTGCCACTTGCCCTAGATTAATTATCTTCGATGGGTCACTCGCGTGCAGGTTGCATATACGCGTACAATTTATGTCTACGAGTACTTGGTTTTATATATAATAATTCTTCCGTATGTATGTAATAGATGTAGACAGTTTAGACAAAAATTTCCTGAGATATTTTGAGATACACTAGTGATGTCCTTTACAGAAAGCCAGCCAAGTTGAGTTTTTCTTGAACCACGTTTGTGAATTTCAAAACTCTGTGGTATTATTAGTTACTATTTTTCTTAGGTTAGTAACTTTAAAATAAAATAATAACAGCCTGTATAGTATATAATTACTTAGCTCGGGCTTCTCTCTAGAGGGAGCGAAATATAAACCCGCTTCGCTTATCCAAGGCCGATTGGTGGGTATCAAAAATGCGTGATCTCGGTTTGCAAGTATTCTCATGATGTTTTTTTTCACCGTGCGCGTTGGTCCGTGGTGATTATATTATAAAATGTACATAGGCGAAGAAAAAGTGTCTTAAGTGGCGAAAGCTATCGTGGGATTCGAATCCAGGTTGGTCTCCGATCGCGACATTACTTTACCACATAAATACTGGAATTTTGTTTCTAATTCATATTTAACATTCCCTAGATCAGCGGTGCGCAAACTATAGGATCGCGATCCCTATCGGGGTCGACAGAAGATTGTTGGAGGTCGCCCATTTTTTAAATTTTCGGTTGATTTAGCAGCTCGTAATACACCACTCCTTCCTGATCGTCCCAAATACAGAGTATATGCTAGATTACATTGCTTTGCTGACATTTGTGCAGCAAACTAAAACGTCTGTAATTTCACTTATATTGATGACAGACTAAAATAATCAGGTTTTGACTAGTAGTTTTTGTCACTGTCAGAAAAATAATGTACACATTATTTTTCTGACAGTGACAAAAACTACTAGTCAAAACCTGATTATTATACATAATAGATATGAAGTTAGTAACGAGTCGCACATTTTAATACATACTCTCGATAGCAGTTGGCCTGCAATTGCTCTAATTTCTTCTCGAGTTTTACCATGTAACACTTTAATATTTTTATTGGGTTTTTCCACTCTTTGTAATTAGGTATGTACTATCATTAGAGAAAACTCTGTTAAATTTATTGAATTCCTTGAATTTATGAACGCGATCGCTTATCAAATGTACACCAAAACAATTAGAATTAAATATATTGTTTGTTTTAGCTTTAACAATTAAATTTTTATTTTAATAATGGATAAACGGGTAATACGTTTACCAGCTACATTACATACCAGCTAGCAAACAAAAAAAAGATTGATGAAAACTCGATAAATACTGAACTAAAAGCCCTATCTAAAAAAATAAGAAAATACAATGAGGAATTTATTAGGTATGGTTTTACATTTTGTGTTGTTGATGATGAAGAACGCGCCCGTTATGTGTCATTTGCAACGAAAAATTAGCCAATATTAGCATGAAACCTGCTAAATTAAAAAGGCATTTGGTAACTAAAAAAGAACTTCAAAAGATGAAAAATAAACATGACGCTTTTTTACAAAGACGAGCTTAAAATCTCAAAAATTCAAAGTGCACATTTAAAGAAATTTACAATAATACCACAGAAAGCATTACAGACTTCTTTAGAAGTTTCTTATCTGATAGGAAGGACAAAGAAACCCCATACAATCGGAGAATCCTTTATCCTTCCTGTAGCAATTAAAATGACATCAATTATGAATGGCGATAAATATGGACATGAACTAAAAACAATGCCATTATCAAGAGATACTGTATCTCGAAATATCACGAAATATCGAGTCAGAAGTTATAAAACGCATAGAAAATTCATCTGTATTTTCTTTACAACTAGACGAGACTACCGATTTTACTAAAATATCACAACTAATTATTTACGTCAAGTTTGTTGTGTAATGAAGCTAAAACAGTAACGTTTTTATGTTGCAAAAGTTTGAAAGGGAAAACAACTGGAGAAAAAATATTCGAAGTTATAAATGAATATTTTAAAAGCCCTTCACCTGGTCAAACTGTGTTGCGGTTTGTAATGATGGTGCTGCAGCATTTACAGGTTCGAATACATGGCTTAATTCAAAAAAATGTCGCCTCATGTTATATTTAATCAATGTATGATCCATCGGCAAGCTTTTATTGCAAAAGACATGGATGAAGAGTTGCACAACATATTAAAGGACGCTGTTAGTGCAATTAACTACATTAAAAACAATAGCCTCAACAGCTGTCTGTTTTTAATACTTTGCAATGAGATGGGCTCTAGGTATGAGACATTACTGTTACACACCGAAGTCAGATAGATTTTACGTGGAAAAATACTACGCCGGATATTTGATTTGAGAAACAAAGTGTACATTTAAAACAACACCGAAATGTTCCCCTGCTTTAACGATTTTATCAATGAAAATAATATATATTTACATTTTTACATTACATTTAAAAAAAAACATTTCCAATCACATTAAAAAGTTAAAAGGAAATTTTTTAGATAAGATTCAAAGTATTTCCTGAAAGTTGAAAACCTAGATGGTTGGATTCGTGATCCATTTTCCTACGACATATTAGGAGCCGTCCATTATTGAGGTGATGTTTTTTTTGGATTTTTTTAACCCCCCCTCCCCCTTAGTGATACATGGTGTGGTTTAAGACTACTCTTCCCCTCGACCCTATATCACGTGTTTTTTTAGTACCTACAAAGGACAACCTGGAGAGACTGATGGTAACAGGGAAGGTGGAGGGAAGAAGACCAAGAGGAAGGAGCCCCATGCGATGGACCGATCAGATTCGCACTGCCCTAGAAACTACTGTCCACGACGCTTTACACTCTGCTTCCGATAGGGGCAGATGGCGGCAAATAATACGCACCAAAGTACTCCGTCGAGATGATCACGACCCTCAGCACTGAGGAAACCGACGCGAGGAGGAGGACAAAGGATCTTAATTTTAAGTATCATCTAATTTTATTATAGAAAATTAAAGACTACAATAATAACGTTTACAGGTAGACAGAAAGATTGCAGGTTGTTTTTGACTGACATAAAAATAATGAAAGACATGCGATAAACTTTATTATACTAATACATGAACAATGAACATAATTTAATGTACAGTATCCTCAGACCACGGATTAGCAAGACTTTCTTCAACACCAATAACTGGATAAGCATCTTGCAAGTCAGTTATTGGCACAGTGCTAAATTCGATTTTGTACGCGTTTGCCGAAAAAATAAATACACGTGATATATTATTACACCCCCCCCCCCTCCTTGTCATATTTCGTGATTTTTTATGGAATTCTTCCCCCCCCCCCCCCCGCCTTTCGAGCCTCACGTGATTAATGGACAGCCCCTTACGCAGTTCAACTATTCAAGTTACGCTTTCATGTGTGTATAGGTAAGTAACTAAGTGGAACCTTGAGAACCTCGCAAATACCCACATACATAATTGCAACATTAATAAGAAACTGGGGGTATTTATCAAGGTCACAAAATAATGAATATATGATTATACTTTTACAGTTAATATATTGCTTACTGTATAAGAACAGTTTATGTAAAATATTGTGAACTTTAATATTACAGGAAGGAGAGGAGAGAAGGCCACCCGAATTTTAAGGAGAGGATCAGGGAAAGAGGATCTCTTGGTGAGTGTTCCACTCATCACATAAGTATTTTGTAGGGACTGTTAGCTCAGTGGTATTAAAATTGGATACCAATCTAGAGATCCCGCGTTCGAATTGCACGGCTTATTCAATTTTTCTCGCCTAATATGCATATAATAATAATTGCCATGTACCGATGGTGAACGACAACAGCGTATACCGAGGGTATACTGCATACCGAGGTCACAAATATGTGTAACGCGCCAATCCGCCTTCAACAAGTGTAGCGGGTAGGCTCTTATAATATAAAAACAATATTTTGTCCTCCATAAGAATCAAACATCAATCGATATATATATATATATATATATATATATATATATATATATATATATATATATATATATATATATATATATATATATATATATATATATATATATATATATATATATATTTTTATTGCGACAGTTCAGCAGACAGGCAAACGGCCCACCCTAGCAGGTGGTCACCGTCGCCTATGGACGTCTGCAACACCAGATGCATTACCAACGCGCTGCATGCCTCGAAGAAATTTTATAACGCCTTTTTTGAAGAACCCCATATCGTACCGCGCTGGGAAAACCTCAGCCGGAAGTTCATTCCAGATCCTGAGAGTACGCAACATGAACGTTCTTGAAAACCGTTTTGTATAAGAAAGAAGAGGCTCCAAGAAATGGGGATGAACATCCAGCCGATGGCGGGCATTGCGGTGGTAGAAAGACGACGAGGGCACCATTCTAAATAGCTCCTTAGAACACTCCCCATTGTATATGTATGTATGAATATATATATATATATATATATATATATATATATATATATATATATATATATATATATATATATATATATATATATAAATAATCACGATTATTTTATATTGAGAGAGAAAGAAAGCAAAATGTTTTAAATTTGATTATTCCAATTAAAAGCGAGGGCCAGCCCTGAATAAATTATTTCTTATAAAATGCGAGAAATTCTTAGAGATTCTTAAAGAAATTTCCGTCCCAGATTTAATATCGCATAAAAATAATATTTGCACTGCGAACCTGCCCTTATAATGAAGAATAGCAGGCGTGCTACATAACTCAAGGTAATTTAAATGACTTGATAGTATACGAATTAGTCAGGCGTAGTCATTACTTATTTATTTAATTATATATTTCGTTCCAACGCATTATTTTTTCGAATTTTTTTTATATTGGTGCCATGGGTATGAACTTGTGTCCGTAGCCGGGCAGGCTCTCTGGGTGCGGAGTTTAGTAACACAAACCCTAGTGTGCGGGGCCGTCTAGGAGGCGATGATGTTCTGTGAGCAGGAGATGGACCAGGAGGTGAGGGAGAATGACGTGGCGGCTGCACCTATTTGTTGATGGAGAAATAATAGTATGTACCGTCACGCGCATGCCTCCCGAAGACGACATCGCGTAACTTCTACGTGACTATCAGGGAGTGCCCTATCCCTGACCAATCAATCAGTTGGGGAAAATGGCAACGAAACCCCCCATCTTCTACCGTAAGGCGTGTGAAATGAGGCGTCAAAGAGTAATGACTCGGATTTGATCCAGCGATCCCCCCCACAAAGGCTGAGTTGACGATGAACGTTTTAAGGCTATACCAAGCGAGTACTGCTGGCTGTCATTTACTAACCAGCTGAGTGCTCGAAATAGGAGAGGAAGGCGGAGAACTCCACATACACGCGCTGGCTATCCCCCAAGTTCCGATGCGGCACTAATAAGGTACAACTATCCACGGAACTAAAACTCAGTTTGTTCATGACAATTTCCTTCTGAAAACATACACAGGTACGATTTAAACCTTAGGGACTATCCTTAGGGTTTTCCATTACCAAGGCATCCACACCACGAGTATCTTTCTGAGATAAGCATTGTGTACATTGTTTAATGGCCCGTGGTCTTATCGCATATTACATACAGTAGGACGTAGTCTCATGCATCAATTATATAATTATTTTAATTTAAACAATTCTATTAGAAAAATAATACGGTCACTATATTAAAAGAACAACATATTTTTGAGTTGTAAATACTAAAAATTTCTAGATTGCAAATATTAACACGCTTAACCCTCGATATTTAGTCATAAATTGTGTCAAAACAGCCACGTTTTTTATCCCGATTGTGGACACAGCTAAAGTTCGTAGGCACAAAAAATATTAGAGCTGAGTGCTCACATAAACATTCTGTTTTATTAATTTTTATCTGCCAAAATATATATTTTATTCTCAATTAGTTGATAGTTGATTGCGGCCTTACCGTAATTTTAAAGACAATTCCCCGCTGTATTTGAAAAGCAGACTCAGGGCTTTTTATAGTGATTCTACGACGCAAAAAATACAAATATTTTTAAGAGTTTGTAGGAGTGTGGATGTTACGACCGCAAATAATGTTGCATAGCCACTGAACCTGGCGTGTGGTCAATTGAGAGGCAATAATAATAATAATAAGTAATTTAAATATTTATCAAATTATGCTTGTATATCACATCTTATAAATACAAATGAATCAAATTAGACTTATATAGGTAATATACTAAGAAAAAACCTGTTATAGTCCCTGAAATATTGTTTTCATGTAATTTCTCGCCAGCGAACGAACCTCCGGGATTATTATGGCTCCACGTAATTGTCTTAGACAAGGTTAGAGTCAACCTGTGGCCGGAATTAAAATTTATTCAAAGACCCATTTTTTAACTTAACCTTCGCATTAATACTTAATATTCTTACGGGAATAATTACAAGGTATAATAATCACTAATATTCCGTTCCTGCACTAAACTAAACACCGCAGCCGAGGAGTCAAAGAGCCGCAGCGAGCCACGGTTTCCCGACCATTGTTCTGATAAATTGACCAAAGGTCGACGACTCTGTTAGTATTATATTTAATTTTATAATCCGTGCAGGGGCGGAGAAAGAATACTGACCTCTGTGGCCGAGGTCAGCCTGTCGTAAAAGGCGGCAAAACAACCCACCCTAGCTACGTGGTAGGGCCTCAAGCCCGTCTGGATGGCGACCACCTTTGGTCTTAAGTATGCCGCCATAATAACCTTGTGTTGTGGACAGAAGCGTGTTTGCGATGCCACTGGTGTTGCAAACATCCATATGCGACGGTAACTGCTAAATTCTAAGCGGATCGTCAGCCTGTCAGCTGTCCTACAGCAATGAAAAAATATTACTCGACTGTAATCATCATCAAAAACTCATTATGAAAGTATAAACATTGGTACTCCGTGTACAGAGTAAGAATACGGACCCCCGTTGTAAACGGCGACAAAACAACCTTTGCTAGGTGGTAGGGCTCCAAGCCTGTCTGGATAGCAACCAACCATGGTCTCTAAATATGCCGGCATAATAACCTTGTGTTGTTCCGGCAGTGACCCAGTTTCCAGTTTATACGTGGACAGCAGTTAGCGATGCCATAAGCAATGCTAACTGCTTACTAATTACAAACAGGGCCGTCAGCCTGTCTGCCGTTCCTCAGCTATTAAAAAATTCTCACAAGCTTTTAGCAAAAAAAACCATTTCTACCCACAAAAATTTTAATATTACGAAATATCGTATGAAAGCAATGGAAATAATATTGTAATTAAAAGATCCAGGGTCTCGCGTCCTCAAAACAGAACACTGATAACATCCCATTAATAACACGCACACTGACGTTGGAGCTTTTGTTGCGTCACCTTTCCGGCTTTAGGCAATTAAAAGTCCAAAAGCCAAGTGTTTATCACATGAACCGTTAAGCAGAGTTGTTGAAAAGTTGCATATTAATTTATATTCATAGCAAACGTGCCACTTAACACTATAATAAATACACTAGTGTTACCCGCGATTTTAATTACATCAAAACTTTGTGTACTTTTTTTATTAGTGGAAATTTAATTGATGTATGTATAATATTTTATATATATATATATATATATATATATATATAATATTTTATATATATTTTATATATAGTCGTCGGGTAATGTGACTAAAGTACCCAAGAATTTTTATCCGTGCAGGGGCGGAGAAAGAATACTAACCTCTGTGGCCGGGGTCGGCCTGTCGTAAACGGCGACAAAACAAACCACCCTAGCTACGTGGTAGGCCCTGCCCGTCTGGATGGCGACCACCTTTGGTCTTAAGTATGCCGCCATTATAACCTTGTGTTGTGTTCCGGCATTAGTGACCCAAGTTCCTGTACCCTTATATAGAACAGCAGCGTGTTCGCGATACCACTGGCATTGTAAACACCCATAGGCGACGGTAACTGCTAAGTTCTAAGTGGGCCACCGGCCTGTCTGCTATCCTACAGCAATAAAAAAAATTAGGATCTCTTATATCCTATGCTACAAATCCCGTTTACTCTTTCAATAAGCTTAAAAGCGTTTAGCGTCTTAGTCACGATAAGAGCGAAATCTAATCACTAGACCGCAAACGCTTCATAATTTTATCATAAGGGACAGGCGATAAACTTGCCAGTGACAGCGGTGAGCGATACGAAAAAAATTAAATCTTAGAAACATATTTAGTGACATAGAAGAAGCTATTCTTCTTCGGTTGTTTTGTCTTCAGTAACACATACGAGTTGTAACACGATTGATTAGTTGAAGCGATGCCATTCCCACCAATTTCTAGCCTTAAGCAATAAAACTTAAATGCGTTTCTTTTAGTTGTATTACAGGATTCGGGGGCGGCACTCAGCAATGAATAAAGTCGATCCTGCAATGCCTCCACGTAAGGCTTTGAGTGACTACCGGGATTTTAGTCTGTATGCAACTGCATCCCGGTCAACAGCACTAAGGCGGTTGTAGGGTTAGAACGGTGAGGTAAACATAACTACGTCAGCTTCCACCCTGCGTGGGGGACTCCCTACGGAGTGGGAGTTCAGGTTTCCGCCAGGCCCCGGCAGGAGGGGTAGACCCAAAAAGTGCTGGCTAGACGTCGTAAAGGGTGATTTGCGTGCCGATGGGCTCACTACCAGGGATGCTGAAGACCGTGCAAAGTGGAGTAGAAAAAGTCGGAAAGCGGATCCCGGGCATCGAAACGGAAGTTTAGAATGCAATCGGGATACTACGCTTAGATGATGATGATGATAGCAAAGGATGTATTTCAGGACTGGCACAAACAATTAAAGAGTTACGCCGAATTAAATGTAGCAGTATTAATAAAAGAAAAGAATGATATCTTATGCATGTGGCACCACTAAGCGTTCGTAACTTGAATATTTTGATAATTTAAACTACAGATGAAGGGTTTGTCGCTCGAATTTTTATCGCTACTTTCGGGACCTTACGTCGCTGTATTTAAGACAGCATCTTACAGCGTTTTAATGACTTGACAAAAATATATCGATCAACAAATTTTAACAGTCACACATAATTTTCTGTGATATTTAGCCCTAGAAAGATAAATGAAACCTATAGAAAAATTTGAAAGTGCTATATTGATTTGCCTAAGTAAATTGTTCAGTTTCATACACTACAAGGATAAACTACCAGTTTAACTTTAAGATGTATCCACCTCCAATTTTTGTTTCTTTACAAGTATATAAAATAATTCAATATAGTTTTATCAGACTCAAGTTTTTGTTGATTCGTTGTTATATTATCAACAATATGAATACTCCTAATATCCTTTTTTATCTTATCTTCATCACAAATTATTATTATTAAAAAGTTAAAGATTCGTAATTGTTAGTATGATATTTCCTTTATACGTATGCTTAAACTTTACCTTATTCAAACTTCTTTCAATGGAGTAAATTTTAACCTAAATGAAATAACATAATTATAGTATACTATATTGTTCTAAATTCAAATTCACAACATATCTGACCTTTATATATTTGACGACTCTAGCGCACATGTTCGTGATTCACTCCAAATAATAATATTATTTCAGATAAACACATATACTTATAACTTTATCTTTTTATAATACACTTAAAAAATTAAAATATAAATATGTAATTTAAATCACATTTCTATCAATACAGAACCAACGCGCGCTTTACATCTTTTGCGAATGAATGAAGAAGAAATAAACGTACACTATCCATCCTTATTTCTCATTCAGTATGTCATATATCTATCCCAGTCGTACAATGACCAGAAAAGCATGACCTTTGTTGTAAAGATCTTTCAATCAAACGTATATAGGATATGAACCGAACAAGAGTTCGATGTTAATTGGATATTACTGTAAGCTCAGATTCAAGACATAAATACGCAGTAAATCATGACATATACATACGCCAAATATTTTTGTATATCATTGTGTCCCATTGTTGTTCAGCTAGATATAAACATTATGTTGTTTATTTATAAATAGACTAACCCGAATAATAATCACAGCTGTCAAAGAAATGAAAGTTATAAATAAGCATGTTCAATGCTTAAAGACAAAAGGAAAAGGAGAGTAACTTATGTAGGTTTATCTTATAAATAAGTTTTAGACATACATGTTTTAGCCTACATTTTGGTAAAACTAAAGGCATATTCTTCTTGTAGGCTATACAGTAATAAGTAGCCTGCAGTACTCTTTAAAAAACTGTTTAATAATTAAATTCTGAAGTAAATAAGCTTTATTTAGAAAAAAAAGCTGCCATCTGCATTTACTTGTAGAATTTACATTAATTAATTATCCGTAAGCATAATTACTTATCTGGGTATACAAATAAATAAAATTGTAGTGTCTGTTTGCAATATTAAAATAACCGCTTTTTAGTGCATTTGGATGTATACATGTAGATATAACAAAACAAAATTTTTTACAATGTTTGTCTGTCTGTCTGTTTGTTTCGGCTAATCTCTGAAATAGTTAGACCGATTTTAACGGAGTTTCACTGGCAGATAGCTGATGTAGCAAGGAGTAACTTCAGATACTTTTATTAAAAAAAAACATTATCAAAGGAAAAAATAGGATCTCAGGAATTTTTTTATTTGTTATTCGACCAGCGAAGAACGCGGGAACTGCTAGTTATTCTAAATTCTAACCAGGATCGGATACCCAAATGTTCTCCTATAACTCGTCTATACTCGTATGTATCTCTGACCACTTACACTGTACATGTAAGTATAAATTCCTAATATGTATGGATAGTTATTATCGCTCTACCTCTTAATTTCGGTAGAGACAGTCAACTGGGTATCTTTACAGAGATTTCCTAAGAGGATGATGATTTATAATTTATATATATATATATATATATATATATATATATATATATATATATATATATATATATATATATATATATATATATATATATATATATATATATATATATATATATATATATATACGAGTAGTATAAGTTTTGTTCATTATAAATATTTAGAATTAAATGTTGTTTTTCACTGATCTACTGAGGATGAAAAAATATATCATTTAGACACCGCCACTTTCTAGACTTTGTGAAAGTAAAGTTTTTAACACAAAAATGTCATTTTGACATTGACATTGACATATATTAAATATTTTTTTTTGGTCTCGGGGAAAAACCTCTCTCGATTCCCCCGGCTCGGGGGGACCGAGGGATATGTGGGACTCCGGAAAAGATGTTTGGTCATCCGACTACCCACTAAAAAAACCCGCTGTTCTCCTATCGCCTACGCCCGGGCCCACGGATATATGGCCTGCCGATCTCGTGGCCCGGGCCGGCGCCAACCCACCCTTTGTCTTGAGGCGGGCCCTTTCTAAAGTGTTGGCGCCAGGGGGTCAGGGTTTCGTCCCCCCGGCGCTCTCCTAACAACTCTAGGAGTTGAGGGGGGCCGCGGAACAGCACGCAGCCCTCACCCTCGCGGCAAAAGTGCGGGCGGCGGATCCTCCCCCGAGGGGCCGCCCGCGGCCGCTTTTTACGGCGGCCGGGGGTCGTTACTTGCCCTCCGGCACCGCCGACGTGGCCTGCGTTGGCGAGACACCGCCACACTACCTTAACCCAATATGTCTAGACGAGTACAAACTATGTACTACCTCTAAGAACTAGTATATTTTTAAGACAACTTAAAATTTAATGCGGAACATACTGTCAAAAGCGTACACCAAAGTCTAATTCGTTGTTCAAATTATATCAAGCTTGCACACGCGTGTTCCATGACACAATTTAATAGGATAAGGTAGCTTCGTAATTGAATGACCACTTCCACACAGGTTTGCCGCTGGCCTTAAACTGCGTTAGTGCGTACGTGAAGCCAATACGAAGCCCGTTTCCAAACAAGCTATCTGAAAATGGAATGGGTTCCAGCACCGGGACTTAATCAAGTTCTTTGAAGTTATTTTCGTTTAAATTTAGACGCGTCACAATCTCAACAGTTGTAATAATAATTCTAATTAGCCTAGATCTAATTCTATGTAGACTAATTTGTTTAAAATTGATGGTTTGACAAATGACAAATGCAAAACGACAAATTGGTTTAGACATATTTGTCTTTTTGCAATCAAAATTTTCCGCACCACACTGTACTTTCTTTTGGAATGATGAATGATTTATTTTGGAAAGCTAAGAAAAATTACTCCGTTTTTTTCGCACGTCGTAACGCCTATAGGGATCACAGATTCGAAAGTGTATCAGTTGTATTTTACAATTTAAATTTACAATTGCTGCTTACTTTGTGATAAAGTGGCGTTGGGTGAATTGTCGTAGTATATTTATTAAATATTTATATCATCATCATCATCATTTCAGCCGGAAGACGCCCACTGCTGGACAAAGGCCTCCCCCAAAGATCTCCACGATGATCGGTCCTGCGCTGCCCTCATCCAACCTATCCCGGCGATCTTGACCAGATCATCGGTCCATCTTGTGGGGGGCCTACCAACACTGCGTCTTCCGGTACGCGGTCGCCATTCGAGGACTTTTCTGCCCCAACGGCCATCAGTCCTTCGAGCTATGTGCCCAGCCCACTGCCACTTCAGTTTTGCAATCATCCGGGCTATGTCGGTTACTTTGGTTCTCCTGCGAATCTCCTCATTTCTGATTCGATCTCGCAGGGAAACTCCGAGCATAGCCCTCTCCATTGCTCTCTGAGCGACCATGAGCTTTCTCATAAGGCCCATAGTTAGCGACCACGTCTGCGTTCCGTATGTCATCACTGGCAACACACATTGGTTAAAAACCTTCGTCTTGAGACACTGCGGTATTTGGGACGAAAAGATTTTACGGAGCTTCCCGAACGCTGCCCATCCGAGTTGGATTCGACGAGTGACCTCTTTCGCGAAATTGGACCTGCCTAACTGGATCGTTTGACCCAAGTAGACGTATTCGTCAACAATTTCGAAAGTACAGTTCCCAACTGTTACGGGGGTAGGTGCGACATGGACATTAGACATGATCTTCGTCTTGTCCATGTTCATTTTGAGACCTACTCCTTGGGAAGCTGTATTGAGGCCATCAAGCATATGGCTTAAGTCTTCCATGGTTTCAGCCATGATTACGATATCATCTGCGAATCTAAGGTGAGTGATGTACTCACCGTTAATGTTGATGCCCAGTCCGTTCCAGTCCAGAAGCTTGAAGACATCTTCCAACGCAGCAGTGAACAGCATCGGCGATATGACATCGCCTTGTCTGACTCCCCGCTGCAGTCGGATAGGCTTCGAGTTCTGATCCTGGAGACGGACTGACATGGTGGCGTTTTCATACAAACACTTCAACGCTTTAATGTATCGATAATCAATGTGGCACCTCTGGAGAGACTGAAGCACCGCCCAGGTCTCGATCGAATCAAAGGCTTTCTCATAGTCCACGAACGCCAAGCATAGTGGCTGGTTATACTCCTCCGTCTTCTGTATAACCTGCCGCACCGTATGTATGTGGTCTATGGTGCTAAAACCTTTTCGGAATCCGGCTTGTTCGGGAGGCTGGAAGTCGTCAAATCTGCGCGCGAGACGATTCGTGATGACCCTTGAAAACAGCTTGTAAACATGGCTCAGAAGTGATATCGGTCTAAAGTTCTTCAAAAGGGTTTTGTCGCCCTTTTTGAAGAACAGCACCACTATACTTCCGTGCCAGGCCTGCGGCGTTTTGCCATCGAGGATGACGGAATTAAATAGCTTCTGGAGGATTTTAAGCACAGGAGTACCACCAGCTCTCAGAAGCTCGGCTGTAATTCCATCATCACCCGGCGCCTTGTTGTTTTTAAGCTGTTTAAGGGCCACACTAATCTCGTACAGACTGACGTCTGGGATATCTACGGTGTAGTGTCGGGTTAATTTGGCTCTTGGGTCTTTAGCCTTGTTAAATATTTATATACTAGACCCCAAATTATAAAGAACTAGTAACTTTTAAATTTTCCTGTAGAGATTGGATATTGTAATTTTTTTATCTATTTGCTAGTGGCTTTTTGTTTGAACTGAAGGTTTTTTGAACCGAAGTCAATAGGCAAGCAGAAATTCAGCTAAAAAAAGTGTATAAGGCGAGTGTGAATGGAAGTGTTGGAAGGGGTAGACCTAGGCGGACGTTTTGAGACCAGATCAGGGACGTCTTGAAAAAAGGCCAGGTCAAGAGTACCCTAAACCGAAGGGTATGTATGAAGGGAATAATGAAAGTGGACGAAGCGAAACAAGTATGTAAGGATCGCAGCAAGTGGAAAGAAGTGGTCTCTGCCTACCCCTACGGGAAAGAGGCATGATTATATGTATCTATGTAAATTCAGCTCTATGACATTGCTGATGTAAACAAGATGGCCGCTTAGTAGTAAGAGGTATGGAAGGTTTCGTATTCGAAGACTTTTTGGATGTTTGTACATTCAATATACTTGGTTATTATAAACCTAAAATGCTGATTAAAGAAAAACAGCGAGAAATTTGACTGGAGCTACATGCGTTTATTCTATTTATGATCTGATCCAGAAAATTCCAGACGTTTTCACATTTGGCTGATGGCCAATTGTGCCCGAAACTGGAGGTCTGTACTTGAAGGACCGATAAATATTCTAATGTATTGGTAGGTTTCGCAATTTCCAGGATTGCAAGACGAAGGTCGCAGACGGCATTTGATTAAGCTGGAATTTATGGCGGAAGGTTGCTTTTAATTTAGTTATAAGAACATTAGTAGATCTCATTCAAAATCGGTGTCGATTATTATTTTAGTGGATGTCTCTTCTTGAGTCAAGACTGAATCTTGAAGAAGTCATCTCATCCTAGCGGTAAATTCTGGTTGCAACCCAAAGTTTTACTGCTACCGCCCGCTTTTCGACTTAGTCTCCTTTTCTTCGCAAGGTCTTCGGCACTCCTGATAGTGAGTCAATGGCACGCATATTACCTTTTACGACGTTAAACCAGCACTTATTGGGTCTACCGGGGTCTGGCGGAGGTGGCATGGCTAGACATTTGGTCCCCACGTAAGTAACCGGATGTCTTAAAACGCGGCCATACCAGCGAAGGCGATACTCCTACAATTTGTCCGCAATGTCACGGATATGATGAGTTGTGAAGAAGTTTTTTTTTTTGTGTAAGGCTGTCATCGTCTCAGACGACAAACGACAGCGACAACGGGCGGAAAAGGCACTTGTGAAGTCTATTGTTATACCCAATTTCAAAAAGCAGCAATTTAATTGTATAACACGCTTGGCTCAGTGATTACTTAAGTGGTATTATAATCATGTGTGTTGATTTGATCCTATGTATTGTCCCACACTGGATCGACTATATCCACATATTATACTCGTCAATGGAGGATAGAGTTAAGGAGGACTCTCTTTGAAAAAGTCAATTGGGAAAAAAAACGCTGAAGTTTGAAAAATGTCTGTTAAATGCGATAAATTAAGAAATAATTAATTAACTATAAATAATTTAAAAACTATATTTATATATATATATATATATATATATATATATATATTATTTGTATGTTTTAATAAAATAGATTATGCTAATGACACAAAAATATGTATTAAGATTAAAATAAAACTACCAAGATAAAAAAATTACAATCACATAATTGTATTGTTTGTATTTTGTTTTGTATCATAAAATACAATTTTATGAATGGCATCCAATTGTAATGCATTATTATAATTTATTTAAAAAAATATTATTGTTTCAGATTATCAGAATTATTCTATATTAATTTTTAGTTTAGTGAGACTTATATATAACTAGAAATAAATGACCAATTTATTTTAATTAATAATAAACCCTAATAATACAGGTAAATAATTACGCGGCAACCGCAAACTTCAGTTCCTGATACTTAAGCATAATTATTTAATACCTCAGCAATCAATAATGAGTCAACTTTAAAAGTCGCCCTAAATCTTAAATGATAAGAACTAAACGATAAGCGGTCGTAAGTTGAGCTATAACATTCGGTCACCGGCAACGGTGACGCACGGACGCATTTTAAAAATACTTTTCACGTATGTGTGTGAAGTGACGGCCATGTTGTTTTTCATACTACTATTCGGGTGTGCGCTCGCGCAGGACAAAATACAAGTGAATACTACTGAAGGTATCATAGAAGGTGCAAGAGTGAATGATGGAAATCATTACGTATTTTATGGAGTGCCGTATGCCGGTCCGACTGCGGGGGAGAACCGGTTTAAGGTAATGATTTAAAAAGGTTGTTTATGCTTTAATAATCATCATTTGAATCGTCAGTCATGCGTTTAATAAGTAGGTCGGCTGACGTAAACTGTACGTTAGGTTTTTGTTTCGAATGCATTGCTGGGATTGTGCATATCAGTGCACCGTCAGAACTCCAGTTTATCCGATGCAGGTATTTGGGGTTCTCTACCCTGCTTTTGCGAGCTGACTAGGAAAGGATAGGCAAGAATAGCCAGGGTGGTCACAGCGGTATACTTATTAAATACCTCGGTCGTCATATGAACCGCTGTGGTTGAGATTATATCCATACCATCTGTTTACGTAAATACGTATTTGTGACCATCGTCCAATCGCCCAATGTTTGAAGGCTTAATCTCCGAGTCATCCTACCAAAATCCGAAATGAAATCATCGAGGAGGAGCAACCAACGTAACCGACATACCTAGCTGAAGAGGCCAAGATTTGTGGTTCAAACTATAACTAAATTTTATTAGAAATAAGTTTAGAAGGAAATAACTGCTAAATTCTAAGTGGGCCGTCAGCCTGTCTGCTGTACTACAGCAATAAAAAAATACAAAAAAAAAGATCGGTGTGATCCGAAGAATTTTAACTTCGCTCCAGAACCTTTTCCAGTAGTACTTGAGGCTTAAGCCCAGAAGTGGGATGTAAGAAGCTGTTGTATATTATACTCAAAGACAATTCACATTATCGGCACCTAGTCCCCAACTAAGCAGCAGAGCGTAAACAAATCTCATTACAGTATTATTAACTAATACCATCTATTAAAATAGTCGTTGTTTACGATTTACTGGTATTAAAGTGTTCTTGGAAGATCATAATAGCACCATTGTATTCAACTCTAATATTTACAAATGTTCTCTTTGTTTAATAAAAAGCACTAGCTGTGCCCGTGGTTTGGTCTGCCTGTTATTTTGAGCACAAATCTTGCGCTCGCTATAATTAAAACATTAGTTGTTTCCAAAAGAAAAACCAACTAGGCTAATTTGATAGATTCATAATAACTTGCTATGTACTTTATCTATTTATAGTTTCACTATAGTCCCGTTAAAATCTAGTAACGGGACAAAAAAAAAGAGAAAACAAGTTGAAAGAATAATGAAAGAAATTTTGTCATTTTAGGTGAGGCAATGTTTCAGGAATATATATTGACGACCTCTTGGCGTAGCGGCTAACGCACGTCAGTACACTTGCGGAGGTCACGGGTTCGGTTCCCGTCCAGTGTCTGGGTGTTTATGTAAAATATGTATGTGTTTACAAAAGAAAAATAGTATATCAGTTGTTTTTTTTTTGTTTCGGAAAAACCCTCTCTTGACGGGTTCCGCCGGTCCGAGGGGAGCGAGGGATATGTGGGACTCTGGGAAAGATGTTCGGCCATCTGACTACCTACTAAAAACCCCGGTGTCCTATCGCCTACGCCCGGGCCCACGAATATGTGGTCTGCCGATCTCGTGGCCCGGGCCGCCGACTTACCCTTTGTGTCGGGGCGGGCTTCTTCCATAATTTTGGCGCCAGGGGCCAGGGTTTCGTCCCCCCCCCCCGGCGCTCTCCTATATTGACTCGAGGAGTTGAGGGGGGCCGCGGAACAGCACGCGGACCGCATCGATTCCCCCCTAGGGGCCGCCCGCGGTCACATCCTACAGCGGCCGGAGGTTATTAGATGCCCTCCGGCGGCGACGACGTGGCCTGCGTTGGCGGGAGGGGATTGTGATGGTCAATTCCCATATCAGTTGTCTAGTACCCATAACACAAGTGCTATGCAACTTAGTTTGGGACTAGATGGCGTTGTGTGAATTGTCCCAATATAATTATAATTATTTATTACCTTTGTATACTACATTAATTTATGATACTTGGTGTCACAGTGGTATTACACTCGGAGACCAATTTGAAAGTTCCAGGTTCGAATCCCACGGTGGCAAGCACAGTTCTCGCCTAATGTGGATATTATAGATTAATTGCACTGTACCAATACCAATGGTGAAGACAAACATCGTGAGGAAACCTTCATACTGAGTTCACCGGTATGTGTAATCCGCCAATCCGCCTTGGACAATTTATACTTAAACACTAAAACTTGATTTTAAAATTTAGGTGTAAGATGTACGTATTTATACTTTGATACGCTTCTAGGTTGTATATGTTACAAACAGATAGTTTAATTTTATTTATATATGTATTAATTTCATCACTTATCAGCGGAAGTATTCATGAAGCAAAAAAACAAAGGACATTTTTTCTAATCGTGAACATTATCTATATGATATACTGGACAAATTCGAGTAATATTTTAAATATATTCCTTGAACTATGAGGAAGGTTTTTATGGTGAGAAAAATTGCATGTAAATACCTAAAACCAGTTTTCTTTTTCTTTAATTGTGAACGCAACTTCAAATTGCTATTAACAACGAACGCATTCAAAGATGCATACAATTGAAAAATGTGTGACGTCACATCAGGGGGAGGAAGTTTAAGGAGGTTTTAAAAATGTGACAACCTGTGACAAGACTATCTTCTTTCAAGGCTTCTATCCGTGCAGGGACGGAGAAAGAATACTAACTTCTGCGGCCGAGGCCGGCCTGTCCTAAAAGGTGACAAAACAACCCACCCTAGCTACATGGTAGGGCCTCAAGCCCGTCTGGATGGCGACCACCTTTGGTCTTAAGTATACCGCCATAATAACCTTGTGTTGTGTTCCAGCATTAGTGACCCAAGTTCCTGTACCCTTATGGGACAGCAGCGTGTTCACGATGCCACTAACGTTGCAAACACCCATAGGCGAGGGTAACTGCTAAATTTTAAGCGGGCCGTCAGCCTGTCTGCTGTCCTACAGCAATAAAAAAAAGGACGGGAGGGGCTAAAAATTCCTAAAATTCGTGTGACGTAATTTAAAGATGACCCCGTAGAGAAGGACATACTACTTTTTGTCGCTAAAATGAAACTTGAATATGGTGAAAGTAATTAAATTATATTTTTTTATTTATTTACTAGCCGATCCCGCCCGTTCCGCTGGGCGGCAAAATGAAATCGAAAAAAATGAGAAAGGATAATTATATGCGTAAACATTTTATTTTTTCAATATATTGATCTTATCCTATGTTACTTCTAATACCTACTTTCAAGAATATGTGTACAAAGTTTCATGATGATCGGTTAAGTAGTTTTCGCGTGAAAGCGTAACAAACAAACTTACTTTCACGTTTATGATATTAATTAAAATATAGTATGATATGGCAGAACGTTTGCCGGGTCAGCTAGTAAAATACACATGGGGATATAACGTTTTGCAAAATGTGAACAGATCCATAGTAGGGATGTTATGGATATGATATTTCGGATCTGGATACGGATATGGATATAGGAATAAAATTATATCGGTTTCTGATAAGGTTACGGATATGCAATTATTTCGGATTATCCGTTAGTTTCGGATAGTTTCGGTTACGGATATTAGATTGAAGTAAAATATAAACACAAAATGACACAAATATATCGAAACATGTTTTATTTAGACTCAGCCCTTATACGAAACTATCCGAAACTTGTGAAACAGATACGGTTACGGATACGGATATAATTTTATTTCGGATATCCAATAGTTTCGGTTACATCTCTGATCCATAGCCTAACTTTCGGTGTCGGGCCTTCCCCTGGGGTGAACGTGAACGGACAGTGGGTATATCCGCCACGTATGTCCAAGGCGAATTGGTGCGTTGTTCATACCGGTGATCTCCTATGCAGGTTTTCTCACGATGTATTAATTCACCGTTGGTTTATATTTATATTGGACAATTGGTTTTGGTATGTCGATTTCTTCTCAATAATAATAATTGTAAATGGCAATTGGTCGGAACCCGAGACAATGTACATTATAAAAAATATTATATAAATATTGTTTCTAGGCAATATTTTTTTAAAATTTATGTTGATTGTTGTTGAATTATTTACAATATCCGGATGATCGAGCTTTGCTCGGTATTTTTTTTTATAAATTGTGTTTTTTGGAAATTAACAATTGATTTTCTTAGTCTAACCTCAAAGCAAACAATCATTGACTTCGTGTTACTTAACAACGCCATCTGCTGGAATAGCTTTAGTGTTGTTGTGTCGTTAAAGCAATTTAAAAAAATAGTATTATTATTCGCCGATAGATGTCAGGAAGAGTTATTTTTCAGTTTAAATTGGGACAGCTCAAACGCCACCTTTTGACATTTTCTAGAAATAATTCCTAGCTAGATCGATTTATCGCCCCCGAAACCCCCCGTATACTAAATTTCATGAAAATTGTTGGAGCCGATTCCGAGATTCCAATTATATATATATATATATATATATATATATATATATATATATATATATATATATATATATATATATATATATATATATATATATATATATATATATATATATACCTAGTCAGGTCATAAATTCTGTCACATGTTTAATGTAAAATAATTGTAACAAGTTTATTAATTATGTAACCATTCATATACCAAAATGAACTTAACAAAACATAGATTCTTATGACAATAAAGTTTATTCAAAATGACCTCCGTGATTTTGAATACAAGCCTTCAATCTGCGCGGCCAGTCGTCTATCGCAGCACGAACGAGGTCCATGTCAATATCGGCGGCTGCCTTAATCAAGGATGTCTTGAGTGACTCCAAATTGGGATGAGGCTTTGAGCACGCCTTTTCCTCCAAGTATTGCCATATCTTGTAATCTAACGGATTCAAATCTGGACTGGAGGAGGGCCAGTCTTCGTGCCGGATGAAGTCGATTTCACGCGCCGCCAGCCAGTCTCGTGTGCTCTTCGCTCTATGAGCTGGCGCCGAATCTTGTTGGAATACCCAGTGCCTGTTATTGAACATGGTATGAGAAACAGGTTCCACAAGGTTCGTCAGGACTGTATTTTGATACACAACAGCATTCGTTTTTACACCTTTCTCACAAAAATGTACCTCTGTTAAGCCCCAATAAGAAACTCCCAACCATACCATGAGCGAGGATGGAAAATGACCTCGTTGGACACGCGGAATACGGTTGCTCGCTTCTTCACTACTGTGTGCGTACACCTTATCATTTTGTTTGTTGTAGCTCTCTTCTACGGTAAACATTTTTTCATCCGAAAAAAGAATTTCCCGATATTTTTTTCCTGCGTACCGCTTCAACAAAGCGCGGCATCTCTTAAGTCTCAGGTCCATTAAACGAGCATTCAAACGATGTCCTGTTTTTCTTCGATATGCCCGAAGCCCTAAGTCTTCATTTAACACCCTTTTCACCGTGGTTCTGCTTAACCCCATCTGAAGGGCCAACAGTTTCTGCTTACGTTTGGGATTTCTTTGAATTCGTGCCTTCACAGCTTTTATCACTGCTGGAGTCCTAACAGACCGAGGGCGACCACTTCTTGACCTGTCATCTACACTAGAGTCTTCATTGTATCGTTTGATGGTACGATAAACGAATCTTTTGGTTATATTCAAATTTTTCAGTATTTTAAAAATTTGAATTGGCGCGTAACCGCAACGATGCAACGCAATAACTGCAACACGATCTTCTTTAAGCGTCCACTCCATATTTAAAAATGAGTAAAATTCGAAAAAGTATACATTTTTATTTTCATGAACAATTCGAAATGCGAATTCAATAAACTTTTTTGTGGCCAGCATTCTAAAAGAAAAGTTTTTACTGTGTGACAATACTTATGACCTGACTAGGTATATACCTAGTCAGGTCATAAGTATTGTCACACAGTAAAAACTTTTCTTTTAGAATGCTGGCCACAAAAAAGTTTATTGAATTAGAATTTCGAATTGTTCATGAAAATAAAAATGTATAACTTTTAGAATTTTACTCATTTTTAAATATGGAGTGGACGCTTAAAGAAGACCGTGTTGCAGTTATTGCGTTGTATCGTTGCGGTTACGCGCCAATTCAAATTTTTAACATACTGAAAAATTTGAATATTACCAAAAGATTCGTTTATCGTACCATCAAACGATACAATGAAGACTCTAGTGTAGATGACAGGTCAAGAAGTGGTCGCCCTCGGTCTGTTAGGACTCCAGCAGTGATAAAAGCTGTGAAGGCACGAATTCAAAGAAATCCCAAACGTAAGCAGAAACTGTTGGCCCTTCAGATGGGGTTAAGCAGAACCACGGTGAAAAGGGTGTTAAATGAAGACTTAGGGCTTCGGGCATATCGAAGAAAAACAGGACATCGTTTGAATGCTCGTCTAATGGACCTGAGACTGAAGAGATGCCGCGCTTTGTTGAAGCGGTACGCGGGAAAAAAATATCGGGAAATTCTTTTTTCGGATGAAAAAATGTTTACCGTAGAAGAGAGCTACAACAAACAAAATGATAAGGTGTACGCACACAGTAGTGAAGAAGCGAGCAACCGTATTCCGCGTGTCCAACGAGGTCATTTTCCATCTTCGCTCATGGTATGGTTGGGAGTTTCTTATTGGGGCTTAACAGAGGTACATTTTTGTGAGAAAGGTGTAAAAACGAATGCTGTTGTGTATCAAAATACAGTCCTGACGAACCTTGTGGAACCTGTTTCTCATACCATGTTCAATAACAGGCACTGGGTATTCCAACAAGATTCGGCGCCAGCTCATAGAGCGAAGAGCACACAAGACTGGCTGGCGGCGCGTGAAATCGACTTCATCCGGCACGAAGACTGGCCCTCCTCCAGTCCAGATTTGAATCCGTTAGATTACAAGATATGGCAACACTTGGAGGAAAAGGCGTGCTCAAAGCCTCATCCCAATTTGGAGTCACTCAAGACATCCTTGATTAAGGCAGCCGCCGATATTGACATGGACCTCGTTCGTGCTGCGATAGACAACTGGCCACGCAGATTGAAGGCTTGTATTCAAAATCACGGAGGTCATTTTGAATAAACTTTAATGTCATAAGAATCTATGTTTTGTTAAGTTCATTTTGGTATATGAATGGTTACATAATTAATAAACTTGTTACAATTATTTTACATTAAACATGTGACAGAATTTATGACCTGACAGGTTATATATATATATATATATATATATATATATATATATATATATATATATATATATATATATATATATATATATATATATATATATATATATATATATATATATATATATATATATATATATATATATATATATATACCTAGTCAGGTCATAAGTATTGTCACACAGTAAAAACTTTTCTTTTAGAATGCTGGCCACAAAAAAGTTTATTGAATTAGAATTTCGAATTGTTCATGGAAATAAAAATGTATAACTTTTAGAATTTTACTCATTTTTAAATATGGAGTGGACGCTTAAAGAAGACCGTGTTGCAGTTATTGCGTTGCATCGTTGCGGTTACGCGCCAATTAAAATTTTTAATATACTGAAAAATTTGAATATTACCAAAAGATTCGTTTATCGTACCATCAAACGATACAATGAAGACTCTAGTGTAGATGACAGGTCAAGAAGTGGTCGCCCTCGGTCTGTTAGGACTCCAGCAGTGATAAAAGCTGTGAAGGCACGAATTCAAAGAAATCCCAAACGTAAGCAGAAACTGTTGGCCCTTCAGATGGGGTTAAGCAGAACCACGGTGAAAAGGGTGTTAAATGAAGACTTAGGGCTTCGGGCATATCGAAGAAAAACAGGACATCGTTTGAATGCTCGTCTAATGGACCTGAGACTGAAGAGATGCCGCGCTTTGTTGAAGCGGTACGCGGGAAAAAAATATCGGGAAATTCTTTTTTCGGATGAAAAAATGTTTACCGTAGAAGAGAGCTACAACAAACAAAATGATAAGGTGTACGCACACAGTAGTGAAGAAGCGAGCAACCGTATTCCGCGTGTCCAACGAGGTCATTTTCCATCCTCGCTCATGGTATGGTTGGGAGTTTCTTATTGGGGCTTAACAGAGGTACATTTTTGTGAGAAAGGTGTAAAAACGAATGCTGTTGTGTATCAAAATACAGTCCTGACGAACCTTGTGGAACCTGTTTCTCATACCATGTTCAATAACAGGCACTGGGTATTCCAACAAGATTCGGCGCCAGCTCATAGAGCGAAGAGCACACAAGACTGGCTGGCGGCGCGTGAAATCGACTTCATCCGGCACGAAGACTGGCCCTCCTCCAGTCCAGATTTGAATCCGTTAGATTACAAGATATGGCAACACTTGGAGGAAAAGGCGTGCTCAAAGCCTCATCCCGATTTGGAGTCACTCAAGACATCCTTGATTAAGGCAGCCGCCGATATTGACATGGACCTCGTTCGTGCTGCGATAGACAACTGGCCGCGCAGATTGAAGGCTTGTATTCAAAATCACGGAGGTCATTTTGAATAAACTTTAATGTCATAAGAATCTATGTTTTGTTAAGTTCATTTTGGTATATGAATGGTTACATAATTAATAAACTTGTTACAATTATTTTACATTAAACATGTGACAGAATTTATGACCTGACTAGGTATATATATATATATATATATATATATATATATATATATATATATATATATATATATATATATATATATATATATATATACCTAGTCAGGTCATAAGTATTGTCACACAGTAAAAACTTTTCTTTTAGAATGCTGGCCACAAAAAAGTTTATTGAATTAGAATTTCGAATTGTTCATGAAAATAAAAATGTATAACTTTTAGAATTTTACTCATTTTTAAATATGAAGTGGACGCTTAAAGAAGACCGTGTTGCAGTTATTGCGTTACATCGTTGCGGTTACGTGCCAATTCAAATTTTTAACATACTGAAAAATTTGAATATTACCAAAAGATTCGTTTATCGTACCATCAAACGATACAATGAAGACTCTAGTGTAGATGACAGGTCAAGAAGTGGTCGCCCTCGGTCTGTTAGGACTCCAGCAGTGATAAAAGCTGTGAAGGCACGAATTCAAAGAAATCCCAAACGTAAGCAGAAACTGTTGGCCCTTCAGATGGGGTTAAGCAGAACCACGGTGAAAAGGGTGTTAAATGAAGACTTAGGGCTTCGGGCATATCGAAGAAAAACAGGACATCGTTTGAATGCTCGTCTAATGAACCTGAGACTGAAGAGATGCCGCGCTTTGTATAAGCGGTACGCTGGAAAAAAATATCGGGAAATTCTTTTTTCGGATGAAAAAATATTTACCGTAGAAGAGAGCTACAACAAACAAAATGATAAGGTGTACGCACACAGTAGTGAAGAAGCGAGCAACCGTATTCCGCGTGTCCAACGAGTTCATTTTCCATCCTCGCTCATGGTATGGTTGGGAGTTTCTTATTGGGGCTTAACAGAGGTACATTTTTGTGAGAAAGGTGTAAAAACGAATGCTGTTGTGTATCAAAATACAGTCCTGACGAACCTTGTGGAACCTGTTTCTCATACCATGTTAAATAACAGGCACTGGGTATTCCAACAAGATTCGGCGCCAGCTCATAGAGCGAAGAGCACACAAGACTGGCTGGCGGCGCGTGAAATCGACTTCATCCGGCACGAAGACTGGCCCTCCTCCAGTCCAGATTTGAATCCGTTAGATTACAAGATATGGCAACACTTGGAGGAAAAGGCGTGCTCCAAGCCTCATCCCAATTTGGAGTCACTCAAGACATCCTTGATTAAGGCAGCCGCCGATATTGACATGGACCTCGTTCGTGCTGCGATAGACAACTGGCCGCGCAGATTGAAGGCTTGTATTCAAAATCACGGAGGTCATTTTGAATAAACTTTAATGTCATAAGCTTCTATGTTTTGTTAAGTTCATTTTGGTATATGAATGGTTACATAATTAATAAACTTGTTACAATTATTTTACATTAAACATGTGACAGAATTTATGACCTGACTAGGTATATATATATATATATATATATATATATATATATATATATATATATATATATATATATATATATATATATATATATATATATATATAAGAATTGCTCGTTTAAAGATATAAGATATTACAAAATCAAACCTTCTTGAGTATTCCATTCTAATGGTGAACTTGAAGCAATTTAAGTGAAAAACTGTTTTTCTATAACATACTACTTTGACACTTCAATGGCTAATACTTCAGTACGCTTGCGGAAATCACAGGTTCAATTCCTGTCTAGCGTCTGTGTGTTTATGTACCCACAACTCAAGTATTATGCTGCTTACTTTGAAAGTAGATGGCGATGTGTAAATTGTCACAATATATTTAATACATAGTTGCCTGATCAGTACAATGGCATCGTCCGTCCAACCACAGATGAATCATGCACACTTGACCTAACACCTCGTAATAAGTCATTCGGAGGTCGTTCAGTAAGGAGTATAATTATTTAAATAGGATAGTATAGGTATATCAATTGTTTTTAGTAATAATCCTGGGTTTTACGTTTAGATATTCATATTTAAATATCGGAATTACCGACACAGCACAATTCTTTATGCTGTGGCTAAATTGCCAACCTCATTTGTCAAAGTGTAACATTAGCTTTGTTTATCAATTTTATCAAAATTGTTTATTGTCAAATAAACTTTTTCTTTTTTATATAACTATCATGGATAATGGCTCTGATAGAGTATTAGGGTAGTCTGATTAGTGGCTCAAAATTAATTACTCCGAGCAACTTTAGGTTAAATATCCGACAAGGTGAATTTGAAAACGAGCGATTCGGTACGTCCTCTGTTGGATATCCAAGGACACAGTATATTCGGCCCTCAGAAATTTTCTCATAAGCCGTAATAAGCCTTAAACAAGCAAAAACTTTATGTCTATTATACTCTTATATTGAGACCAAAATGAATGTTTCAGTGTTAATAAAAAGGATTTCTAATAAACGGACTAAAGCTGCCACGTTTACTAAAATGGAAGAAGCGTGAGATGAATCACACAGTAACAGTTCTCATGCTTATTTCTATTTTAACAAATAATTTAAAACTGAGATTATAAGAATGCACGTTTTTATGATTAACATATTTTTTTGATTTCGAACATTTAAAAACGCATCACTTTATTAATGGAACAATTTCTATTTATTGCTATAGAACAGTAGACAGGCTGACGGCCCACTTAGTAATTAACAGTTACCGTCGCCTAAGGGTGTTTGCAACGCCAGTGGCATCGCAAATATGCTGCTGTCGCATAAGGGTACAGGCACTTGGGTTACTAATGCCGGAACACAACACAAGGTTATTATGGCGGCATACTTAAGACCAAAGGTGGTCGCCATCCAGACGGGCTTGGGGCCCTACCACGGAGCTAGGGTGGGTTGTATTGTCGCCTTTTACGACCGGCCGCAGAGGTCAGTATTCTTTCTCCGTCCCTGCATGGATAAAAATTTGTGGTCCCAAAGTAACATAACACTTGTGTTATGGATATTAGATAAGTAATATACTACATGTGTACTAGTTTTTGTAACTAAATACATTATACATAAACATCCATGTGCGGAATACGTACTCATGACTTTTTCAACCGTACAGACTTTACAAAACATTTTTCGAATATTAAAATATTGCACGTTTAATTTTCAATAAGTTTCAATAAATGAGAGCAGACAATTTTTATTGTTTTTGTAATCGTAATAATTGTGACAAATAGTGCTTTTTAACATTTAAAATATGTTTTTACCTTTTAAATTCAGATTACAAAATGTTTATATTTTTTATTTATTTGTTATTATTGTTTTCTCTCTCTTTGTAATAAATTATATAACTGCATAATCGAAATTATGCTATAAATAGGTGTATGTATGTGCACTGACTATTCACGGATCTATGTAATAAGCATCAGTGTATGGTATGTCTTTAGTTTTACAATATGCCTATGTTGTTTGGGTCTTAAATTATTTCTCACTGTCAGGGTTGACACCGAAAATCAGTGCGTGTCGATTTGTTTTGATGCAGCAATTTACTGAGCTGTTGACCTCGTTTGGTGCTAATTGTTGCAGTTTAGTATAAATAATGTTTAAATGTTTATAGATGTAAATCACCAAATAAATACTTTTTTTTCTTGCTGTTAGAAAGAAGTAGTGAATAAACACAGCACAGCTCAATTGTGTCATTTCTATTTACATTCGCCGAGTAATTATTACAAGAGTTATTTAAGACACGTGACCTGTCAAGATTTGCAGAAACGTGTGAAGTGAATGGGAGTGGAATAGGTTTATAGTGTAGTAGTACAAGATTTTTCGGTACTTACGTATTAACGACACCGCAGCTACATATTTTTAGCCACACAGATATGGGTGGTCATAAAATAACCATAACCTTTGTTGTGACAGTTTGTATACCGTGCATTCCGACAGAGGCTGCTTGTAGGTTACGGTTGTTTTCTTTTATGACCATCCGCATCTGTGTGGCTAAAAATCTGTAGCTGTGGTGGTGTTAATACGTAAGTACTGATTTTTCTAAGTACATGCACGGAGGAAGAATAACTGAACCCTGTGGCCGGAGGCAGCCTGTCGTAAGAGGCGATAAAACAACCTATCATGGTAAAGTTCTACGTTGTTTTGACATAAGTGACCCAGGTTCCAACTCCCTTACATGGACGGCTGTGTGTTAGCGGTGCCTCTGGCGTCGCAAATATCCATAAGCGTCGGTAACTGCTTACTATATAGAAGCGTCGGCTTATCTACTGTTCCTTAGCAATAAAAAAATATATTTGACTCAAGAATTGGTAGAGCAAAACACTTATCAAATTATATGCCTTCTGAGTAGCTTTGAAATCTGGCATCTGATTGACGGTATGTCTGATTCCAGTCGACAAGATGTAAACCTTCCTTTATCCAGTATTAAAATATTTATTTGTAGATGATTTTATTTTCTATTCTATCTTCAATTTTGCCTTTTTTAAGTAAATGTTCAGGACATCTATATCTAATCATACAATAAACTGATCACTTATCATTATATATCACTGTCGCGCCCTGTTCTTATCTATCTGTACAGTATTTATTATTGTATCATCGAGTTTAATATAATAATAATGCTGCACAAAAAAGGATAATATTTAAAAAAAAATATAATTTATAGGAAAAATAATAAAACTATGATAATTTAACTACTACCGCGAGGGTGTGGCCGAATGGCTGGAAAGGCGCCACGGCGCCCTGACCTTCCGCCTGAAGCAGGTCCGCTCGGGGCACGGCTGCTTCAGGAGGTACCTTATCGCATATGGCGGGAAACCCTGACCCCCTGGCGCTAACACTTTAGAAGAGGCCCGCCTTGAGACAAAGAGTGGGCCGGCACCGGCCCAGGCCACGAGATCGGCAGGCCACATATCCGTTGCCCCTGGTGTAGGCGATAGGAGAACAGCGGGGTTTTTTAGTGGGTAGTCGGATGGCCGAACATCTTTCCCAGAGTCCCACATATGCCTCGGTCCCCTGGGGCCGGGGGAACCCGTCAAGAGAGGTTATTCCCCGAGACAATAAAACCGTGATGGTGAGGGCTGCGTGAAGTTCCGTGGCCCCCCTCAACTCCGTAGATTTGATAAAGGAGAGCGCCAGGGAGACGAAACCCTAATTCCCTGATGCCATTCACATGGAAGAGGCCCGCCCCGACACAAAGGGTGGGCTGGCGTCGGCCCGGGCCACGAGATCGACAATATTGTTCGTTACCTTTACGAAAAAGCCCAAGCCTAGCTGTGGAGCGTTATGCGCTGTTAATATTATATTTTTTTATCATATTATATTCTCCCTCATTTAGCGCACCTACTCATGTTCAGATATGACCTTAAAGGATTTATTTCATGTTTATTTTCTTTTATTTCAGCCGCCAACACCACCTTCGAAATATCCAAATACCTTCCACGCTATCGATGCAAACGTCATTTGTGCACAACCCAGCTCAAGAGGACTGATTGGAGTTGAAAACTGTTTAACCCTCAACATATTTACACAGAATATCACAAATCCTAGACCTGTCATAGTTTGGTTAAATGCAGAAGAATATACCACTACCAACACTCAGATGCATTCCTACAAACAATTCATTGAGCAAGGTCTTGTATTTATTAATATGAATTTTAGATTATCTGTCTTCGGATTTTTATGCTTAGGAGTCCCTGAATCTCCTGGTAATGCTGGTTTGAAAGATGTCATTCAAGGCCTAACTTGGATTAAGGAAAACATCGCAAAATTTGGTGGAGACCCTAACAACGTGGTTCTAATGGGACACGGCTCAGGTGCAGCAATAGTGGACATAATAACCATGTCTCCCAGAGGGAAAGATTTGTTCCATAAAGCGATTGCTTTGAGTGGATCTGCATTATCTCCTTGGGCCGTATCTTACGATCCTGTAGGTTATGCCAACATATTAGGAAGTAGACTAAGCTACACAAATAAAAATAGACAAGAACTGGCAAATTTGTTGAAAACTACGGATATAACAGTATTAGCAGGCGCTTTGGACGGCGTTAAATTTACGAACAATACACCTCTATTTGCGCCTTGCATTGAAGATCCATCTGTATCGCTAAGTGATACGGTACTGGCTGATGCTCCAATCAATATTCTACGAGCAGGAAATTACAGTCAAATCCCGTATATAGCTGGTTATACAACAAGAGAAGGTACGATGCGTGCAGGAGAAGCAGTATCGGACCATTGGCTCGAGAAAATGCAGGCCAACTTCACTGAATTCCTTCCAGTTGATTTAAGAGTAGATGTTAACAGGACTGCTATTGCTCGTAATATAAGTGATTTCTACTTCAGCGGCAGTGAAATCAGTATGGCTACTATTGAAGATTATCTAGATTTTCATGGAGATACTTTAGTACTAATTTCTGTGGTAAATGCTGCTTGGGAGAGAACACTGACTTCTGCAACGGAAGTTAGGTTATTGGAATTTGCATACAGAGGAACGTATAATTCAGATTGGCCATACAGTCAAATACCACTGACAGGTGTAAAGCATGGTGGAATTTTGAATTATTTATTCGATTATGATCTGAGAGATGGGGATAGAGCCGTGATGGCATCTCTAATGACAAGAATTGGAAGATTTGCATTAACTGGGTAAGGTTTTTTTTTGACTTATTATTGTAGTTGAGGTTTCCTAAAAAAATTCTATTGTGTATGAATCATATGATAATATTTTTAATAATTAATAACACAATATAATAAAAGATAAAGCGTAAATTATGAAATTCAAATAGAATTCTTATATGATTTTAAACATTTTCAGGCATCCAACTCTTGTCGGCTCTTCAAGAGTCGAATGGCTTCCTATCACAAAAAGTAGCTTCAACTACTTGGTCTGCACGGGTCGCGATGGTCCCATACCCAACGTCACCTGGATTTATGAAGAAGAGCCTAGATCAAACCCTCATACTACCAGAATGACCTTCTGGAAAGGAATTAGTGAGAAATATTACCGAGCACCTGAAAGAGTGTCGTCAGCACAAAATCTTATGAGTTTTGTAATGATCGTATTGATAAGTCAATTGTTTGTATTCTTGTTTTAGGTCTTAAGAAATTTGTTATTATAATATATAACTTTTGATTTTATATGCATTTTTATATAATAGAAACAAGCCAATTTCACATTTAGGCAGTTTTAACCGTCGTTGATTGTCATATAATATTTAAGTCATATTTCGTCAGAGTTCTTTCAGGTATTGTTTCTTTTGTTGTATAATTAGGTCTACATTTAATATTTATCAATAATAAATATAATAATTAATATCATTGATCAATCAGGGACGTCTTGAAAAAAGGCCAGGTCAAGAGTACCCTAAACCGAAGGGCATGTATGAAGGGAATAATGAAAGTGGACGAAGCGAAACAAGTATGTAAGGATCGTAGCAAATGGAAAGTAGTGGTCTCTGCCTATCCCTACGGGAAAGAGGCGTGATTATATGTATGTGTGTATGTACATTTAATATTTACAAAAGTCATTATCATCGCATCTCCGAAATGAAAACAAAATGTTACCTTCAATTAACTGTTTACAAACTATACGAAGTGATTATTCCGTTTGTTGCATTTATGACTCATTGTGGTATTCGAACTCATAACACTTAAATTGTCTCCAAGTTGCGCTACCACTTAGCTACCAGGTATATAACCGCACACAACCCGAATAATTTTCATAAAAACGTCTTTATTGCTATATCTGATATAATTCAAATTGGTATTAAAATATTTACTCTTCTAGGAGTTACAATTTCTTATTCAACGACACAGCAGCTTGAAATTAGAGGTACATTTCTTGAGAAACAAACGGTCACAATATAAATAAAAATGAATTAATGAATAAATCATAATATTATATCCTATTAAATTACTTAAAATATAAATGTTAAGAATGGGCCATTTAGATATTAAGAGAAAGACTACGCTTTTATTTTTCATTAACAGCTAACATACTACACCATATTGTTATATTTTTCAAATATGATAAAGAATATAAATAAAGGGTCTAACTTGAAATATTCATATAAAGAACAACGAAGTATACTGTGTATATTACACAGAAATAATACCCTAAAAATTTACCAGAAAAAATACCCTTTGTATATTATTTTACCAATTTCAGGCATAACATATTTTATTTCTAAAGTGTATACGAGTAAAAACTTTTGCAAAACAGTAATATTTTCACGTGAAATTGTGTGTGGCAATACAAGAACGTGGTTTCTAGTTTATAATTCATAATTTTGCTAAAGTTTAGTAAACTAAAATTTGAGTCTTTTTTTAAATTAAGAAGCTTTATGAGTGTAAAGCATTCTCTTCTTATTTGGAATGAGTTTCCGGCTAAGGTTTATGGGGTTTTTAAAAAATGCATTATAAAATTTCTTCGAGGTCGCCAGCGCGTTTATATCCCTGTTGTTGCAAACGTCTACAGGGGACAGTGACTATCTACTATCGGGTGGGCCATTTGCCTATTTATAAAAATTAATCATATTTTGGGACAATTTTTAATATTATTAGTTTTTTTTTTAAGTCATTCCTGTCTCTAATTCCTAGAAAGTTAAAATCGTCAAATGCCGTCCCGAATCTGTTTATGTACAAAATATATTAATTTATAAAGGAAAAGTAATATTTATCATTTTATTTATCTATATATCATAATGGTTCATATTATGAAACAAACCGAAGATTGATAAAATGTGATATTATAGACCTCTGTAGAACACCTGAGCATAATTTAAGGGACGTAGCCAATGGAGCTATTAATTATATGTAGTTGAAAGGTATTAATTATACCATTGAAAGCTTATGTAGTTTGACAGGTTGCTTCTATTAAATGTCAAAGTCACTAATCATCACATTCAGAGACTATTTCGCGTCGTTTGATAATTTGCTTTGTTTGATTAGTGGAGAGTAGAGGAAAAAAGACCTGTTTCTGTGTTTAAAAGTGTCCGTGGAAATGCGATAAATTCAGTTGGCGCCACAATAATGTAAAGTACGCCAGTGTAACATTTTAAGGTTATAATATCCGGATGACCGAGCTTTGCTCGGTTTTTTTTTTATAAATTGTGTTTTTTTGAAATTAACAATTGATTTTCTTAGTCTAACCTCAAAGCAAACACTCATTGACTTCTTGTTACTTAACAACGCCATCTGCTGGAATAGCCTTAGTGTTGTTGTGTCGTTAAAGCAATTTTAAAAAAATAGTATTATTATGCGCCGATAGATGTCAGGAAGAGTCATTTTTAAGTTTAAATTGGGACTACTCAAACACCACCTTTTGACATTTTCTAGAAATGATTCCTAGCTAGATCGATTTATCGCCCCCGAAACCCCCCGTATACTAAATTTCATGAAAATTGTTGGAGCCGATTCCGAGATTCCAATTATATATATACAAGAATTGCTCGTTTAAAGATATAAGATTTACAAATTTTGAACTAAGACTAATAGTTGAGGTTTTCAATACTGTAGTGTCACTAACTACTCTAGTCATTAAAGATATTGCTTTTTGAACTCGGCATACTTGACAGTAGCTGCACTAGCGCCATTCTAACGGGTTTTTGAGTTGTGATTTACCACGTACACTTTTTTAACTCCTCTCCCATAGATTATCCTTACCTCCCTCCATAGTCTGATTGCATAAAAAACATAGTAGCATAGCATTCACGGGCTCTCTTAGTGCGCGTATACGGCGAAGGAAAACATCGTGACGTAACCTGCATACTAGTACAAGTGGCATGTACTGACTCACCTACGCGGCTCCTGTATGGCTTGCGTTATATTCGGCAGACATTGCGGCGCTTCGAAGCCCAACAAAATATCTCTATCTCTCTACGAGTGTGTACAGATGCGGGTCGGTACATCAGGAATGATGTGGTCGCCCGTGACGTGGGCATTTCTCGTGTTGAGGATTTTGTGGCGATGTCGGCGCGTCAAGATTCAACTGCGCAGATAATGGCCTCCACACACACCTCTATGGCACCGCTCGTCTGCACGCCTGGCCACCAGATCAGCACGGCATTTGGCTACCGACCCCCAGAGATTTAATTATACGCTCGTCGGACCTGGGAGATGAGCAACTGAGGTCGCAGAACCATCAAGCCACAGGCCAACAGAAGCCACAGATGGCCGACAATAGCCTAAATTGGTCCACCAAGCTAAGATGGGCCAACGTAGAGTTGGGGAGAAGCCACAATAATCATGTGGAAATACAATCCTGCGGCTCCACTTACGTCACCGGGGGTTCGTTGCTCCCTGTGTTTATTCCGAGGTAAAGAGTGCCAATTCAAGGCCCCAAACCTTCGCAAGGAAATGGGGAAGAAGACCCATTGGGAACCAGTGGTATGCATATTCAATTTGAATGAATTTCACAAGCGTGTTGAGTATATTGTCTATTCTTGGCTAGGCTTAGCAATGAGATATTATGGGCTGTTATTAATCGTGTTAAAATTTCACAAATAATTTGGCTGCATTTAGTTTTATTAATATTACCTTGACCATCCCAGCTCCAAAATGAATATGTTGCGTCAGAGCGTTATCCCATGTTGTACCATTTGATAGGTGAAATTGCCTAGGCCTTAAAAATCTTAATGAGACCTTGCTAAGCGAAGTACATCGACAACTAAGCAGTGTGTAGTAATTATACAAATAAGTCTAAGCTAAGCAAATTCAGATCTAGAGTGAGGTACCAGACTTCGGCAAAACCTGGATTTGAAAGAATCTTAAATGTATCCTTTACCGTTCCATTACCGTGTCTTAACTCCTTGAAATTGCTTACCTGAAAAAAATAACGTTTAAAATAAATCAAATGTATTAAGTGTTTGCGTTCTCGAAAACAAGCGGATCGTAATGCACACACAAAAATCTCGAATAGGTAGACGGTGTCTTATCCTGTTATTATGACCCCTATTGTAAATTAAACCATTAAGAAATTTATTGATAATCACCCAGATATATTTAGCGGTACCTATAGGAGAATGTCAGTGAATGACTAACAAAAGAACAAAAAATCATATTAATAATAACCACCCATAACGTCTACTTATTTGCGGAAGCTATTGGGGTCTAGCTGTGCCGCCTCCACCTGCACCGGGCCGAGCGTGCGAAGTGGGGAGGGAAAAGTTGGAAAGCGGAATCTGGCCACTAATGCGGAAGTTTGGTCTGCAACCGCAATTTAAGGCTAAGATGATGATGATGAACGTCCCACTGCACTCTTGGGATTCGAATCCGCGAGTTCTAGATTGGTCTTCGGCTAAGCTACCAGCTACCTCCCACATTGCGTGTGGGATCTTCACTAATACACATCTCATCAAAATAATCGAAACACCCCTGAAGTTTGCTCTTGAATGAGTTTTTTTTTACTTTTAACCAAAAATATAAATAATGCCAGTTATTGTGGATATTATAAGGGTCATTTAACGAATTTTTAAAGAATATTAATGTTTCAAATTAAAATTAAATTTCTTTAGCTATTGTGTTTTGTTCAACGGGTATGTTTTATGTTACGGGTATTTTTACCATTTAGAAGAAATTGTTAAATATTAGAAACAAGGACGTAAAACAGAAAAAAATGTTAAGAAAAGTTTATTCAGTATCTCGTATTTCCTCTCCGGGCTTTTATCACTGCTTCCATGCGGTTACTCATGGAACGGATAAGCGTCACAATCTTGTGTTGTGTTGTGGGATGTTATCCCACTCTTCTTGTATGGCTGTTTTAAGCTGGCCAAGCGTCTCCAGAGCAGGATTTCTCGCTCTGACTCGTCTCTTCAACTCATCCCATAAGTGTTCTATACGATTCATATCCGGGCTTCTTGCTGGCCAGCCCATAACCTCAATACCGACTTCGCTTAGTACATACAATTAGTGTCAAAACTTTTATACATCGTAATGTTAAGATATTCGATTCCTACACGAGGACGGTACAGCACTAGTTCTATACAATCGACACACACGTCCCCTCCCTAGTCGTGACAGCTGTCATGGTTGTACCGTTCGCTCATATTTGTACCGCCCCGTTAAAAAGTGGATATAAGAGAAATTGCTTGCTCATTTTAATCGTGAATTTTCTGTCTAATAGTAATTTGTATCTTAAAGTAACTTTTACTAAAATTATTGCAAGAATACACTTTTATTTTAATTAAGTCTTTATTGAACTTTGTTACGCTTAAAGTATAATTTTCATTTCATACAAATCGTACTTGTAAAATTTAACAGCTGTCCAATATTCCTCTGAACACGCAATTTGCAGAGCTGTCATCGAAAAGTAATGCCTTCACTTATCGCTAACTTAGCACTTGAAACAGTCAAGAATTAATGGTCTGGAACGAACCTGTGTACTTAAACTGTCTAGACGGTAAATACAGCATTCTAATGCACTTATTCCAAGTGGATTTTAAAATTAAAATACAAAACATAGTTTATTTTAGAAGAGATATACATGAGATCAAAGTAGATTTTTCTCCATGCAGAGGTGAAATAGGAATACGAATCCCTGCGGCCGGGGGCGGTTTGTCGTAAAAAGCGACTAAACTACACTAAGTGGTAGGGCCCCAAGCTCATCTAGATAGTAATCGCTCCTGGGCTCTATATATGGGGCCTTTTAACCTTGTATTGTGTTGTGTTCCTGTATAAATGACGCAGATGCCAGTAGCGTGTTAGTAATGCCCTGGGTGTTGCAAAGATCCATAGGCGACGGTAGCTGCTTACTATTTAGTGGGCTGTCAGCCTGCCAGCTGTTTCACAACAATTAAAAAACTACAATACAGGTACGCCAAAAATGGTTGGAGTTCATGGGTTGACTGTTCATCTGAGATGATAGCTAATTCAGGGTTGTCAATAATTTTCATCAAACGTGCGTTTAAAATCAATATTTGGTTTTTTGACAATACCACAAATTATGCGCCTAAAACAAAAAATACACACATTACACCTTGTTCAACTTATTTTTAAAACCTTCATCTCAAGTACACCATCTCATCATAAGACACTGATCATTGGCCCATCTTTAGCTCTTTTTCTTTCATCTAGATCACAGCATTTATGGTCAGCAGTGTGTTAGCAATGCCCATATAGATAGCTATATGGGCATTTAAAATATGGCAAATATAAATTAACAATATTTCCAGAAGAAATTAGCATTATTATGAGTCTAGGAGTTAATTCACTTATAATAATTATATAATTATGTACAAAAGAAGAGTATGCAAATAATAAATCAGTTGTCTAGTATCCAAAACACAAGCACTCTGTACCATACTGTGACTAGAAGGCGCTGAATGAATTATATTTAGCATTTCTCCGTATATTTATTATTATTAAGTACTAGTTTTCCTACAAGTAAACTCGTAATGAATTGAATTCAAAGGTATCAAATGGAATATTGGAATTTTGGCGTAATAAGGTCCACAGTGTAAAGGTCAGCGGGCTAACATTTAATTTCCCAAAGGAGATCTACATTTCCCAAAACTTTTATACACAGCTTTAGTTTTTGATGAATAAATGCGAAAATAATTTTTTTTTAATTATAAAAACGGCCAAATTCAAGTGGGTAATATTCGCGTTCCAGGTCTATTCAACTTCATATAACATACCAGTTTCTTAGCAGGAACAGCAGACAGGCTGACGGCCCACTTAGAGTTTAGCAGTTACATCGCCTATGGGTGTTTGTTTTTGTTTTGTTTGTTTCATTGTGATTGTGTAATTTCAGTCAACGAGAACAAGGCCAACCCATATCATTCATAGTGAGTCGTAAAATGCACAACACTTATTTCCTTTCGTGGTTGGAGAATGTTAGTGTTCGTAGTATTGCAACACTTAATGTGTCCAAGTCAATAAAATGGTAAAAAGTGCAACTTTCTTCCTCACTTATCCGTGTAGGGGCGGAAAAAGAATACTGACCTCTGAGGCCGGGGTCGACCTGTCGTAACAGGCGACAAAACAACCCACCTTAGCTACGTGGTAAGGCCGCAAGCGCGTCTGGATGGCGACCACCTTTGGTCTTAAGTATGCCACCATGATAACTTTGCGTTGTGTTCCGGCATTAGTGACTATGGGATAACAGCATGTTTTCGATACCACTGGCGTTGCAAACACCCATAGATGAAGGTAACTGCTAAATTCTAAGTGGGCTGTCAGTCTGTCTGCTGTTCTACAGCAATAAAAAAGTCATTAGAGACAATCACAGCGCATTCCAGCACCTATCACCAATATAAAAGTTGAGTTGACCATTAATCGACGACTTATTCCAAGCCATATGGCTAACGGGTTCAACTCCCGTCTTGGGTCTGAATATTTATGTATACTCGTATGTATAGTATATTTATTCACGAAAGAAAAGTGTATAATCAGTATATCAGTTTTCTAGTACGTATAACGCAATCGCGATGCTATTTTGGTCCTACTTCATTTATCGCATCATAAAAAATCAAATTGAGCCACATCTCATTATGTAATAATTATCTCTTACGACCTGTGGTAAAATGTACCCACACGTCAAGTCAAACACTTTTTTCCTTAAATCCTTCTTCTCCTTGACAGGGCACGATAGAGACGGCATGGCTACACCTCACGTATGTAAGTAGTCGGTTGCCATAAAACGGGGCATTATTTCCATTTTTATACAATACTATTCTCACTACGATAAATGTTGAAATTTATTGTTCATATCCCCTTTACGAATTCTCGCAATGGGACGGAAATTCGTGAAGGAATATCGAATTTATTGTACCAACAAATTTCAACTATAACTATATATAAATGAAGTCGATTTTTGTTTATCGATTCACTATTCCCTAGGGATTACGTGCAAGGTGAGATAGCGTAAATCTTAAAAAAATATTTCATACGAAACCAGATTGTACAACTTCATATAACTTGTTGCGCGTTTGGTTGATAATTGAGTTTTTTATAGCTTTTTACGTAAGTAATTTTATAACACTGGAAATAAATGTCAAGCGATAACCATTTCTGGATCTGACTATAGCAACACTACTTATATATTATAATTGAATGAACTAATGAATATTCTACAATTGATGTAGATTCGATAAAAAATGTAAATGTCAAATAACGATAACACTCAATATGGATTGCAAATGCTAAATACTAAAATGCTGCCGTCAGGATTACCAGTTAAGTCTTTATTACCAGTTGTTCTGTCCGGGCAGGCTTTTTAGAACAGTGACATTAATTATCTCGTCAGTAATTTTATACTTATGTTAAGAATTATTTTGTACTTTTTAGTTTTTAAACTATAATATATATTTTTAATTGAGTTCAAAATAAGGAATAGGACGTAGCTGCTAATTGAAAGCTAAAATGGCAATGGGCTCGTCACCTCTATCGCAGGACTGATGAGCGATAGGGCAAATGAGTCCTTGAGTGAATAAGTCGAGTGTTTCGCCAGACTTAATGCAGATTGTCCCAAACTATGTGGGGTCGGCACAAGCTGTTCTCTTCTTGCACTCTTCTCGATTAGTCATCATCTCAAAGTCTGCGTGGAATAGTGACCTTGGGCAGCATTTTTTGGATATCTTGTGGTATATTTTGGATTACAAACCCTATAAACTTGAACCTAGAATGTCCAGTCTAAGCTGAACCCTATTTCATATGATTGATTATATAAATCTAAGGTCAACTTAAATTGGATATAACATTTCCGAAACTTATCATTTTTAACAAAAACTATTTTTTTTTTTCTAAAATATGAATAGCCTAAGTTACTCCTTGATACATCAGCTATCTGCCAGTGAAAGTCCCGTCAAAATCGGTGTAGCCATTTCAGAGATTAGCCGGAACAAACAGACCGACAGACAGACAAAAATTGTAAAAAATGTTGTTTTAGTATATGTATCGTGTATACGTCCGAATGCACTTAGTAAAAAGCGGTTATTTTAATATTACTAACAGCCCCCAAATTTTATTTATTTGTATAGATATAGATTACACAATTCATCCATCTTTTCGTTGGTCTACCCCTTTTGTATCCTTCCGCACTTATTGCTATAATTTTCCTTGTTATATGATATTCATCTTTTCACATAACATGACTAAACCAGGCTAGCCTATTACTTTCGCGCTACTTTCAATTCCCTGATATATTCATTTTTAATTTTATCCATTTTTGTAACTGTACTCATCCATCTTAACATTCGCATCTCTGCTGCATGCAATAACGTTTTATTCTTCCCCTTTATGGTTCAGCATTCCGATCCATACAATATGATAGGTCTTTTTACGCACTTACAACGGGCGACTGATAAGTTCGCGGCCTAAGTAAGGTAAGTAACGATGTCTAATTATATCGTTACTCAGTGATAGTATAAAAACAACTTATTACAAAATTGTAGGTCATATTTATCGACTTACCAGTCGAACAACGAACATCACCATGTCAGCTGAATCCGGAACTGCACGGAATTTTGAACATCACGCCATGATAAAGTATCTCGCAAGAAAAGTAAATATCCCAAAAAACATTTGAAAAAATTGGCCTGCTTATTTCTACAAGGACGAGAAGGTCTGCGCGCGGGCCGCCCTGTCATGGTAGTGACCGAAGAAAATGTTAAGAAAGTAGAAAAATTAGTACTGGCCGACAGAAGAATTAAATTGTGGCAGATAGCTGAAGAATTTCAAATTAACAAAGATCGAGTTAGAGAAATTTTACCTCTAAATTTTACCCATGAAAAAAATTAGCGCGCGCTGGGTACCGAGAATGTTCATACCGCTCGAAAAGCAATGACGAGTCAGGAACAACAATAAAATTGACAAAATTTGTGATTGGATCGTTACCGTGGATGAAACGTGGATTCGCCAGTATAATCAGGAGTCCAAACAAGGAGAAAGGTAGCCGAAGAAATTCTAGATGGAAAAGTCGACGTCTAAGCTAATGGCGAATTTTATTAATAGATTACTTACCGAAAGGAACTACGATGTATGGTTAATATTATGCCAATTTCAATTTGAGTTAGGGTAGTGAGGCTGTTGTACAGAAACGACGTGGAAAGTTTGCGCGCCGCGGAGTGTTATTTTTGCAAGATAATGCGCCCGTTCATACCGCAAGAGTTGCGCGGCAGGCCTTGAAAGACTCGGAGTTTTCCGAAATTGGCCACCCAACGAACAGTTCAGATCTGGCACCTAGCAATTTTTTCCTGTTTTCCAAATCGAAAAAGGACTTACGGGGCCGGAGATTTTCGGATGATAACGAAATAACAGCTGCCGTATATCGTTATTTTGAGGACAAAGAATATTTTTAAGTGGATTAAAGGCATTGTATGCCAGATGTGAGAAGTGTTTTCACTTGAGGGAGACTATATTGAAAAATGAAAAATATACATCTCAATATTTCTTTCATTAAATACCTTAGGCCGCGAACTTATCAGCCGTCCCTCGTATATAAACGGCACTACTGACTCGCAAATTTTTCTTGAAATCTGTCGCCACTTCATCCTTCCTACATTCACATTATTTTTCACATATCGGCCTATCTCACGCCCGCATGCACGCGCACACACACAAAGAACAACGCGCGCGCGCAGAACTTACGCACATATATTAAAAACTATTCTTTCCTAAATAAAGAAAATAAAATAGACAGTAAGCATGTAAACACAGTGGCGCCACTTCAATGGCTATGGCTACTAAAGTGGTACCTATTGTACGCTCATGTCTGTGCCTGTGCGACTTAAACGGACGCTCTATTGTTCTATTAATAGTATATTACATTACTTGTTAATAAGCCTTACAATACAGATTTTCACCTAGTTACTAGGTATTGTATATTATGTTATATGTACTAGGTCCTAGTACAATGAACGGTTTTACAAAAAGAGTACAAAACAAAAAATACCGTAGAATACCTTATGAGCAAATAAATGGGGAGTACTCGAACTGTTAGTTGTCGAACGAATTTATTTTTAATCGAAAATCGCATCTGTGCGGGAAATCCGAGCTTTACGCGTTTGCTGACTGATCACAGTCTAGTTAGGAATGAAGCTATCGTGATGATAAACGCTAAGATGATGAAATCAAGGTTTCAACTCGAAATTCCACTACCTGGAGTGCACTTTATAAGTTTTTTTTCACTCGCTTGTTCATCGTTCTATCGATCTTCATCAACTGACATGAATCTTTTTTTACTATGTCAGAGCACTTCTTGGTTTAGTCTTCGTGTCAACCCCGGCAGAGATGGCATGAAAAATATGTATCTGCATCTAGTCTCAAAGTAAGCAGCAGAGCGCTTGCGTTATGGTTACTAGACAACTGATTGATATTACTTTTATTTTATAAATAAATACATGCATACATATGTACATCATTACATATAAGTGCTTAAATTTCGAACACGAATCGAAGCCATGAGCCCTGTAGACGTAGACGTGAAAGCCGTTTCTCCACGAAGATCATGGTACATACTTGTTTCCCACTTAATTCACCGCTTGCCGTACGATATAACCACGCCAAGAGTGCGACATTCGTAAAGATTGTTTACAATGTGTATAAAAACTTAGCGTGGCGGAGGATGACAAAGTAATCAATGTTCAAAACTTCCTGGCCTTATTCCATATTATATGGGATCGGCATAAAATGTTCTTTCCTTCCACTCTCCTCTGTTAGCCGCTATCTCAACTTTCACTCCTTTTGTCATAACATCTATTACGCAATTCCTCTCCTGCTGTAAAAAATTAATATTCGTGTGCCCTGCGTGGCGCGAGGAGCGCCGCGCCCTCGTCACCCAAATCGGCGTGGACTTGTCGCTCCCGGCCCTGGTTCTGTCCATGGTCGGGGGCGATCCTCAATGGACGGCCGTCGCCTCCTTCTGCGAGGCAGTCATGTCCGCAAAGGAGGCGGCGGAGCGGGAGCGGGAGTCGACCACCACACTCCCCTCCCGCCAACGCAGGCCACGTCGGCAGCGCTGGAGGACAATTAACAACCTCCGGCCGCCGTAGAAAGCGGCCGCGGGCGGCCCCTCGGGGGAGGACCCGCCGCCCGCACTATTGCCGCGAGGGTGAGGGCTGCGTGCTGTCCGCGGCCCCCCTTAGCTCCTAGAGTTGTTACAGGATAACGCCTGGGGGACGAAACCCTGACCCCCTGGCGCCAACACTTTAGAAAGGGCCCGTCTTAAGACAAAGGGCGGGCCGGCGCCGGCCCGGGCCACGAGATCGGTAGGCATCCGTGGGCCCGGGCGTAGGCGATAGGAGAACAGCGGGGTTTTTTAATGGGTAGTCGGAAAAATCCCGGAGTCCCACATACCCTTTGGTCCCCCCGGGCCGGGGGAACCCGTCAAGAGAGGTTTTTTTCCCGAGACCAAAAAAAAACCCTTTTTTTTCAGTACAGTATTTTTCTCCGCCCCCGGAGAAAAAATACTGTCTTCTGCGGCCGGGGTCAACCTGTCGTAAAAGGCGATAATACAACCCACCCTAGCGCCCTACCACGTAGGTAGGGCTCCAAGCCCATCTGGATAGCGAGCACCTTTGGTCTTAAGTGTGCCGCTATAATAACTTTGTATTATGTTCCTGCATTAGTGGTCTAAGTTCTTGTACCTTTATGGGAGCAGCGTGTTTGAGATGCCACTAGCTTTGCAAACACCCGTAGGCGACGGTAACTACAAAATTCTAAGTAGGCCGTCAGCCTGTCTGCTGTCCTACAGCAATAAAAAGAAAAAACGTACCGTGTTATACAGGGTCACATAAGCGCGTTGTACGAGAAGTTCTTATAACGCGTTTTCCTACAACGCTGAACTAATTTACCATGTTATAAAAGTTACTGTACTTTCATTTAAATGAACGCCACAATTTTTACATAACAACAAGCCATATATGTAAAAATATAGCTACGATAATTGCTATTTGTACGTTTATTGGAATATTCTTCAATATTGCCACTCCTCGCCCATCAATCGTTTACGGAGTGACGTGACGTGAGTAACCTCCATAAAATGAATTTAAACGAGATATCAATCAATCAGATCTCAGAGATGGGTGAAAATGTCAATTCTTATAATAATGACGACCTCCGTGGCGGAAAGTAAGTAAAAAGTTCCATTCGCGTCACGAGCCTGTGTAAGCTTAACTGGCAAACGTTGTTCTGCCTTATGAATTAAAAAAAAAACAGAACTTATTTACTTTCACCCTTATTCCTCGCCCCGCCGCCCCACCCGCCCCTTCAAGTTTTATTTTCGCGACTAAAAGTAACATACCAAGATTCAATCTATTCTTCTTCTTAAGGTGCCTCTCCTATAGGAGGTTAGCTGTCAGCTCTGAAAATCTTTTCCTGTCTTGGGCTAAGCAAAACAGTTCTTCTACGCTTGAGATATTTGTCCACTCTCTGATGTTGCAAAGCCAAGACTTTTTCCTCCGTCCAACTCGCCGTTAACCGCAAACTTTATCCATCATAATGAGCTGGAGCAGCTGGTATTGCTCATGTTTCAACACGTGGCCCAGGTACGTCACTTTACTTGATTATGGGTAAAAGTTCGCGATCTCTACCGACAAGTTGGAGCACTCTAACATTTGGGACTTTTTGTGTCCAACTAATGCGGAGCATTCTACGGTAGCACCACATCTCGAATGCTTCTAAACGCTTTTGGGTGTCAGCTGTCAGGGTCCAAGCTTTGCTACCATAAAACACCACTGGCCACACATAGCAATGGAGAATTCATATTCGGAGTTTAATGTTAAGTTTCCGGCCGCATAATACTTTTTCCATCTTCTTAAACGATGCTCGAGCAATTTCAATCCGGGTACGAATTTTTTGTTTACAGTCCAATTCTTCATTTACCCAAGCACCGAGATACTTGTATTGCCCGACTCGCTCTAAATCTGAACCTAACAGTTCGATTCCGGGGTTAAGGTCTTTATTCTTTGATACAACTAAAAATTTGGTCTTCGAGACATTCATATTTAGCCCTGCACTCTGACTTCTGACTGCATTCATCTATATCCATACCGAAATTCATTAAAATTGGTTCAGCGGTTTATGCGTGAAAACGTAACAGACAAGCAGTTACTTTCACATTTATGATATTAGTATACACGTATCAGTATAGATTTCCAAAAAGATGTATAATATGTGTATCAGTTGTCTAGTATCTAAATATAACACAAACGCTATGCTGTTTACTTTGGGACTAGATTATCCCCGTATATTTATTTATATAATTTTTTTGTCAGTAATAACTGAGGTACAGCTGACAGGCTGACGATCCACTTAAAAGTAAGCAGTTACCGCCTATGAATGCTTTCTAAGGGCACCGCGAACACGCTATCCCATAGGGGTACAGGAACCTGGGTCACTAATGCCGGAACACAAGACAAGGTTATAATGGTGGTATACTTATAGACTAAAGGAGGTTGTCATTTAGGCGGGCGTAGAGCTCTACCACCTAGCAAGAATTATTTTGTCGCATTTTACGACAGTCCGACTGCAGCCGCAGGGTTAGTATTCTTATGTATGATAGAAAATGGTGACTATATTCCTATTTTATAATGAATCCCACTGTCCTTATGTAGTATAACTGACGCAGAAGTTCCGTTCCGAATCATACGACCGGCTTCGTAACATTCTTATTATCAAACATTAGAAAATCTATTTCAATTATTTGCTTTGGCATCTCGACCGCGATTTTATAGCACTCGTGTGTACAAACATTCGCAACAATTTAACGTTTTCTACGCCAAAGTGTTTTTCCATTTGATTACCTACAACGTTTGTTATTTCAATGACTTAAATTTTTAATAAGAATGAAGTTACATTGTTTCGAATCGGTATAGATTCTATTAAATCACGTTTATAATATTTTTATTATATTTATTGAAATATATACACGGAAACGTGAACACGCAAGACAATCATAGAAACATGTAACTCATTTAAAATGTCACAATTATAGATGACGACCGCTCCTTCTTTTTTCTGCACTTATCCCAAATTGTTTGGGGTCGGCACAACATGTCTTCCTACCACTCTCCTCTATTAGTCCTCATCTATACATTCTCATTTTTTCTGCCATAGTATAACATCTTTTATACAATCCATCCATCTTTTTTTTAATGCTGACAGACAGGCTGACAGCCCGCTTAGAATTTAGCAGTTACCGTCGCTTATGGGTGTTTGCAACGCCAGTGGCATCACGAACACGCTGCTGTCCCATAAGGGTACAGGAACTTGGGTCATTAATGCCGGGAACAACACAAGGTTATTATGGCGGCATACTTAAGACCAAAAGTGGTCGCCATCGAGACGGGCCTCAAGCCCTACCACGTAGCTAGGGTGGGTTGTTTTGTTGCCTTTTACGACAGGCCGATCGGCCGCAGAGGTTTAATCCATTTTTGTAACTGCACTCATCCATCTCTACATTCGCATTTCCGGACCTTTCATTCTTCTCCTTTGTGCCAGTATTCCAATCCATACAATATGACAGCTTTTGCGTGACGAATGCATGACCAAAAAGTAAATTTAAGAGAAAAAAGAAAAAAATACATAATCATAATAAATACAATCCAAATTGTCCGAAAGATAGATATTGGCTTGAGAAATAAAGTGAAAAATTATATAATAATACTGAAAAACAAATTTTCTCTGCGAAAGGGCGAAGTAAGAAGACCCCTGCGGCCGGGACATGTTTGGAATTTTTTTGCGATAGGTCGTAAAAAGTTACCAAACTACTAGGTGTAAGGGCTCCAAGCCCATCTAGGTAACAACCACCCCTGGTCTCTGAGCATGCCGCCATTATAATCTTATGTGGTGTTCCAACATAAGTGAGGTTCTATTTTCCCTACAAAGCCATGCCATTGGTAACTGCTTGCTTAAGTGGGCCGTTAGCCGGTCTGCTGTTCCGCAGCAATAAAGAAATAAGAGAAATTAAATTCAAATTATATCTATTACTTATATCTCTATTAATAATAATAATTATATCTCTTAGATCATTAAAAATACACAAGTAATTAACCTTAAGCGGCCGCGGGCGGCCCCTCGGGGAAGGATCCGCCGCCCGCACTATTGCCGCGAGAGAGAGGGCCGCGTGCTGTTCCGCGGCCCTCCTCAACTCCTTGAGTCAACACAGAAGAGCGCTGGGAGGACGAAACCCTGAGCTCCTAGCGCCAATACTTTAGAAGAGGCCCACTTTGAGACAAAGGGCGGGCCGGTGCCGGCCCGGGCCACGAGATCGGCAGGCCACATATCCGTAGGCCCGGGCGTAGGCGATAGGAGTACAGCGGGGTTTTTAGTGGGTAGTCGGATGGTCGAACACCTTTTCCGGAGTCCCACATATCCCTTGGTTCCCCCGGGCCGGGCGAACCCGTCAAGAAAGGGTTTTTCCCCGAGACCAAAAAAAAGTAAACTTTTTTTAATACAAAAAATACAAAACACAAGGCCAAGTCCATATAGTATTTAAAACGCATAATTATTCAATACAAGATTCTCAATCTGAGTATAAATGTGATGACGTCACGAATGCAGCTAAAATTCAAGTAACCCTCGATATGGTCGAATTCATTTATTCGTGTGTCCGAGAGCCTGTATCAGGAACTAATCTAATGGAATTCTGGAAAAATCAAGTCGGTTACTCTAGTACTCTTTATAAAGTAGCGAGCTTTAAAATGTTCCTTTTTAATAAATGATTTCACTGCATTGCAGGCATGCTACACCAGTAATTACACATAATAGCATCTGTTCGCATGAAATATAGCTTATTTTAATACTTCCACATGTAGCAATTTTCAAAAGCATGTCACTGAATAAAAACTTCCAAATGAAATTGTTTTAGCACCGTTGTGATTTGAAAATTCAATGAAACGAAAAAGCAACACCAAAAAGTTACATACATATTAATAAATAGGATTTACCCTGCGAGAGGAGGAGATAGAATACAATTATACAGTGTTTCCTATAATCTTCGTCTCTTCTTTATTCGGGCTTCCGTAGCTTTTAAACACTCATATATGAAATGGTAACTACTTTTCTAAATTTTCACTTCTGGCGTATGTGAACTGCACATACACACTTTTTTCAACTTGATGTTTTATTATCATCTACTATGGTTCATTTGAAATTCAATCCCGGTTGCGAATTAAGTCTAATTAGACCTCGTGATAAGTGGCCATGTGACCTCAGCCGATGAAAAGAATAGGGTGAAATAAAATGGGGTGACTTCATCCCAAGGTCGTGAAGGGTGTTTGATGGACTACTATTTCTGTCAACTTGCATGTGGCAAAGGAACAAGGCCACATTCGGTTTTAATTTAGAAATTGCGAGGTCTGATTACAATCGTTCCCCTTAAAACCAAGACTAGCCAAATTGAATATGCTTCAGACGGGAAAAGGCATTGTCACAGATAAGCTAAACAAGGAGACACTATCTAAGGTTTTTATTTTGAGGTTGAAGAGTCAGTCGACAGCCACCTCAATCTTCTCTATTAGTCTTCTGAACATTCACACCTTTTTTGCCACATCATCTTTTGCACAATAAATCCATCTTTTCTTTGGTTTCTCCTTTCCCTTCTCTTGAATTTATCCGGTTTCATTTCTAGCAATTTCCTTCTTACATGACATTCTTCTATTCGCATTATATGGCCATGTATGCATGGCCATATAATGTTAGTTAAAAAGTAAAACGATAGCATGGTATGCCATGCTATCGTTTTACTTTTTAACTTCTCAGTCACTAGAGTTACTTTTTAAATTCCCCTAAAATAATCCTGGTTAAAACCTATGAGTTATAAATATTCCAAATTAAAATACAATTTATATATAAATACTCATTATTTTACTCTGAGCGCAGCGCTCGGTTAACAACACGCAAGTGTTAATACTAAGATTTATTGCATCCATTACAGAGCTACATCTAGGAATTCAAATTATCTTACTGTAACGTAAGCTCTGAAACTACATAATAAGATGTTTTTGTGTAAAAAACGCCTACCAAGATGCTATCATAAATTTTATCGTACTAGACACTGATGCGATGAAAAGTAATCCTGAAACTGATTTCTGGTCGTCTGGATTTCTATTAATGAAGCTTATTATCAACCTTGGTTTCATCAATTACTTTATATTTCATCAATAACTTTACTTCTTAAATTAATACAGTATACAGGAGACGTTTTGTTTAAACTAAAAATTAGTAGACTTCAAGAATAATAAATAAAGAAATATACTGTGACAATAGTCACGTTATCTAGTGCCAAAGTAAATAGCATATCACTTGTGTTATGGGTACTAGACAATTGATATACTTGTTATATCGTCGGCTTAATTATCAGAATACGAAGAAGAAGACCCAGATACGGGACGGGAATCGAACTTATGACCTGCGCAGGCATTCCAACGTGTGTTATCCGTTACGATTGACGTTAACATATTGTATTCTAACAAAAGTTATGGGTTATTTAATTTAATGACGTCTCGCTGGTGCATCCCCCCCCGGGTGAACGTTAAAAAAACCCGCTACCCTTGTCAATTGAAAGGTTGTAATTCTAAAGGGTCTAAGTGCCAAAAAATAAAATCGATATTATTACAAAAATACGATCTATGTAGGTACCAAGCCTAATAATATTCAAATTTTATTAAATTCGTTTATACGCATTGCGTCATAACACAATACTAGAACTCTTGTATAGGCTTTTCAATAAGCCTAAAAATTTGCTTTATGAGTAGGTGTTCTTCTTATACTTAGGCACAATACTGAGCTTGGATCAAGTTTGGGACATTATCATCAGTATTATCAACTCAATGTATATAATTATAGTTATAAGTGTTATTATGTCTTAAATATAACATTTATTTCTTTCATTCATTCGCGTCACTTCATTGGTAAATATTCAAACAATACAAGCTCTACATATTTCTGTTACAGCCTCCACGCTACAGGCGCTCCATCTTTTTTTTGTTGCCCGGGGAAAACTAAACCTGATTAGTGCCGCGTCGGAAGAAGCCGACCCAGGTATGTGAGGTTTACCGCCTTGGTATTGCGACCACTCAACTGGCTATCAAAATATGGCCAGGGTGGTCGCGCCGGCAAATCCACTAAAAACTCCGGTCGCCATCTAAAGCCTTTGTGGGGGGTCGCAGGATCGAGTTTTGGACTTTGCTCTACGATGCCCCCGGCTTATGCATCCATCTTTGGGGGGCAGGCTCCATCTATCAAGTTTTATTAATATTATTAACATATATATATATATATATATATATATATATATATATATATATATATATATATATATATATATATATATATATATATATATATATATATATATATAGGATGAGTCAAAAAATCGTTTATATTTAGTTTTTGATCCGACACACGAAAACTTGTTGCTAGGTATCTCTAGAAAGTACTCACCAAATATGAGCTCTTAATATTACTGGGAAGATTATCCTCATCATAGATTTGCATTGTCAATTTAGTCTCATCTATAAATGGTCATATCTCATCACCAACATGTTATTTAACCTGCACCATCAATAATCTTTATAGGAAATTAAACGCTCTACAAAAATGGTCCCTTAGGATTTTTTGATAAATCTAACCATTCAAAAGATATTTTTTATGAAAAAAAAATTTTAGTTTGGAATTTTATAACTTACTAAAAAATAATTATTAACAATTGAACTTCTATTATTTCTATAGAAAATTAAACGCTCTACAAAAAAAGGTTTGTTGTAGTTTATCGATTACTCTAATATATATATATATATACCTAGTCAGGTCATAAGTATTGTCACACAGTAAAAACTTTTCTTTTAGAATGCTGGCCACAAAAAAGTTTATTGAATTCGAATTTAGAATTGTTCATGAAAATAAAAATGTATAACTTTTAGAATTTTACTCATTTTTAAATATGGAGTGGACGCTTAAAGAAGACCGTGTTGCAGTTATTGCGTTGCATCGTTACAGTTACGCGCCAATTCAAATTTTTAACATACTGAAAAATTTGAATATAGCCAAAAGATTCGTTTATCGTACCATCAAACGATACAATGAAGACTCTAGTGTAGATGACAGGTCAAGAAGTGGTCGCCCTCGGTCTGTTAGGACTCCAGCAGTGATAAAAGCTGTGAAGGCACGAATTCAAAGAAATCCCAAACGTAAGCAGAAACTGTTGGCCCTTCAGATGGGGTTAAGCAGAACCACGGTGAAAAGGGTGTTAAATGAAGACTTAGGGCTTCGGGCATATCGAAGAAAAACAGGACATCGTTTGAATGCTCGTCTAATGGACCTGAGACTGAAGAGATGCCGCGCTTTGTTGAAGCGATACGCGGGAAAAAAATATCGGGAAATTATTTTTTCCGATGAAAAAATGTTTACCGTAGAAGAGAGCTACAACAAACAAAATGATAAGGTGTACGCACACAGTAGTGAAGAAGCGAGCAACCGTATTCCGCGTGTCCAACGAGGTCATTTTCCATCCTCGCTCATGGTATGGTTGGGAGTTTCTTATTGGGGCTTAACAGAGGTACATTTTTATGAGAAAGGTGTAAAAACGAATGCTGTTGTGTATCAAAATACAGTCCTGACGAACCTTGTGGAACCTGTTTCTCATACCATGTTCAATAACAGGCACTGGGTATTCCAACAAGATTTGGCGCCAGCTCATAGAGCGAAGAGCACACAAGACTGGCTGGCGGCGCGTGAAATCGACTTCATCCGGCACGAAGACTGGCCCTCCTCCAGTCCAGATTTGAATCCGTTAGATTACAAGATATGGCAACACTTGGAGGAAAAGGCGTGCTCAAAGCCTCATCCCAATTTGGAGTCACTCAAGACATCCTTGATTAAGGCAGCCGCGATATTGACATGGACCTCGTTCGTGCTGCGATAGACGACTGGCCGCGCAGATTGAAGGCTTGTATTCAAAATCACGGAGGTCATTTTGAATAAACTTTAATGTCATAAGAATCTATGTTTTGTTAAGTTCATTTTGGTATATGAATGGTTACATAATTAATAAACTTGTTACAATTATTTTACATTAAATATGTGACAGAATTTATGACCTGACTAGGTATATATATATATATATATACTAGCAGCCCGTCCCAGCTTCGCACGGGTATTTAACAAAAAATTAAACCCTTCTATTTTTTTTCGGTCTCGGGAAAAAACCTCTCTTGACGGGTTCCCCCGGCCCGGGGGGACCGAGGGATATAAGGGACTCCGGAAAAGATGTTCGACCATATCGTTGCCCGCCCTCCGGCGCCGACGATGCGGCCTACGTTGGCGGGAGGGGAGTGCGGTGGCGGACTCCCGCTCCCGTTCCGCCGCCTCCCTTGCAGACACTAATGCCTCGCAAAAGGAAGCGACGGCCGTCCATCCAGGATCGCCCCCGACCATGGACAGAACCAGGGCCGGGAGCGACAGGTCCGCGGCCGATTCTGGACGGGACTCGCATCCCCGTCGCGTGCTAGTCAGGCGTGGGTACGACTACCAGACGACACTCCAGAAAAAGCAGAGTCGCCTGACGTCGTAGCCGGCCCAGCAAGACCAACCGACAGCGAGGATGCAATTCCCGCCCCGGGAACACTCTCTGTGCAGCCGCAGTCGAAATAGGCATGGTTTTGACTACCAAATCAGGTCCCAGGGTAGAACCCGGGACCCCAATCAGTATTCGCAACCATCCCATCGGGGACCACGCCACGAACAGAGAGCTAAGCTGGAAAGGATGTAAAAGGTAGACGGAAAGAAAGGTAGGACTCTGTCGCCTCGAACGGAGAGGGGAGTGAAGCGACGGATGCTCGGGCACCTCGGGTACGCATACCCGTGCACTCCTCGGACAGAGGAGCGCCCCTGGGGGCAAACCCTTCTATTTGCGTCAGGTTACTAAAAAAATAAAATTATAAAGAAAGTTTGAATATTATTATTTCTATGAGCTTTTATTTTAATGATTTTTTTTGCTATTACTTTTTATTTATTTTTCGTTATTTTTTAATAAGTATTCTAATTTTTGTAAAAACCCCAGTGACGCACGCCTACATTGCATAAGTTGCTGCCTAGCTAGCCGAACAGGGTGAGCGGCTACCACGCAACATTTTTCTAATACTTACATTTTTAAACTCGTGATATCTTTCGAATGGAATATCCGAATTGAATAATTCAAAAAGTTATATAAAGGTATTGATGCAGTTTTGAATATGAAGTAATTTATTTTGATAAGGATTAATACCAAGATCCAAATAAAGAGCCTTTTTTAGGGGCGGCATATCAATTAAATTTTTAAAATAAAAGAACACTTATTGTGGCATAACTATAATAGTTAGACATATGCTGTCGCGACACTTTTTGTAAATAATTATGTGTTCTGCAAAGTTGTTGTACATTATTTTATTCTATCATCAATAGTTTTCGCAACGCACGCGATTTAAATAATATTTTAGGTAATTTTTTTACACTTTGGGTTACATTATTAGAGTTTTAGTAAGGATCCCTAATTTTTTTGAAAATATAATATAGCCTATGTCACCCGGGGATAGTGTAGCTTCCCAACAATGAAAGAATTTTTTAAATCGGGTCAGTAGTTTCGGAGCCTATTCAAAGCAAACAAACAAACAAACAAACAAACAAACAAACAAACAAACAAACAAACAATCAAATCTTTCCTCTTTATAATAGTAGTATAGATATATATATATATATATATATATATATATATATATATATATATATATATATATATATATATATATATATATATATATATATATATATATATATATATATATATATATATATATATATATATATATAAACTGCAATTTTTATTTATGAGACAAATATTTTAGTATTAGTCTTCGAGTTATGTGTCTTACCAATATTGATCTACGCAGCTGAGATATGGACATTAACGGCGGAACTGGTTCCCAGACTTCAAATCGCTCTGTGGATTTTTGTTGAGCGTTTTATTATGGATAAGATTCAAAAAGAGAACCAGTCACCGATAGCTCGTAAAAAATTAATATGCAGGATGATGTGGCGGTGGGTCGGTCGTTGGTCAAACAAGTTTGGGAGTGAAGATTATTGGGCGGCAAACTTGCCGGCTGGAAGAGGCAAAAGCACGGTACCAAGATGTGTGGCGTAAAAAGAGGAGGGCTACGTCCAGCAATGAATGACGATTGGCTAACGAAGACGGGAGTATGTAAAATGTATGTAAACGGGTTTTATCCCGTCTGGATGACAACTTCTCTAAATATGCTACCAGGCCCAGGTTCAAGTCTCTCTACATAGACAGGCATCTCAAACATCCATAGGTAACAGTAACTGCTATTAAGTGAGCCGTCAGCTGGTCTGTTGTAATAATACTGTAAAAATACAGCAATAAAAAAGTATTATTAAAATTTAATATAACACTTCTCTTAGAACATATTTTAATTCGTTGTATTTCAAAGATACGAGTAGTCTGTACTAACCCATTCTAGAATTAAATTGCACACAAGAACGTAATATCAATAAATATTATATACCGTACGTAGTATTCAGCTAACGGCATCTCTTAAATAGCTCGCGTGCAGTTTCCTCCGCCTAAGTTAGTAGTAATATATTACATTACGGCAGAGGCTGCTTTACCTATGGTGCAGCGGTGGTAGGGGCGCCGACCGCGGCACTTTCAATAGTTTCAATGAACCTGCGCTCGTGTTATGACGCCGCGCGTCGGTCGTTATAAACTCAACCCCACGTAAAAAGACCTCCGGTTTGCATGCATTTTGTATTGCATCCGGAGCTCTTTTTACTCGTATGTGTCGAGTTACAACAAAGCAAGGCGCGCAACAAGTGGCTTTGAACAGAAGAACAGAATTATAGATTATATTGGTGTAGTAGTTGTAACGTTACGTTCGCTTGTACACGTTCGTAATTCCATTTAACGAGTGAATTTGAACGACACTCGCCACTCGTCGCGTCATTCCGAGCTACGCATCTCAAAGCACCGCACATGCCATCAATTCTTTTAAAATACCTATCAATCTATTTTATTCTAGTTGTGCAAAATCTTGTGAATCTTGTAAATGTTACATATAGATAGATAGATAGATAACACTTTATTGTAAACCAATTATATAAACACAATGAAACTTATTTACACAATCAATATGTACTTGACTTACAATGGGCGGCCTTATCGCTACAGAGCGATCTCTTCCAGGCAACCCGGGATATACTTAGCTGAGTATGAGCTGATGTTATAACAAATTTTTGAACGATTTTAGAAACTTTTTTGAGAACTCCGCCATTTTGTGTAATTTCAATTTTTTTTGATCGGGGATCATGGTACATGGTACGGATAAAAGCTTCTAGTTTAATAAGCTTTTTTAATTTATTTTTATTTCAGGCACTGTGAAGGTCATTATCATTGCGGCAGTGGGGGAAACTTTTTTTCCAAGCCTTGGGAGCTGGCGAATAACTCGCAGATTTTTGTAATATGTAACTGACATACTACTTATATCATTTTCTTTTGAAGATAAATACATACTAATAACCCAACGTATGCCCTATTGGGCTATTATCATGTTACATCTATTTCCTTTTGCCTCTTCATAAAAGAACAGGGAGTGTCGCGGAGATATATTGTCCTCCAACTATCCTTATGTAACTGGAGAGTTTCGAAGAAGACACTTTTTGATCGTAAACGATTCTCTGCTATGTTCATTTAGAATTCAAAGAGCAATATGCTGACGATCTCAACAGCAAAAAGAGAATTTGTGATCAATCTATTACGTAATGAATCTGGACAAAGAGCAGACAAGGTAGTCTATCAGAACTTCCCGTTTATTTCGAAGCTATCCTTCTCAGTTAGTATTTGTGATATATAGTTTAAGCCGGTCTAGCTGAAACAATGGCTTAAGTAACAAAAAGATCGAATGACTGTCACGCGAAGTTCACTTTCTTTAACAGACCACAGCCATAAAGTAACCGTTAATAATAATAATAATAATAGAAAATAGGATTCGAAACTCAGTATACCAGATTTAAAGACTAAAAAAATTACCTTTATATTAACAGCTAAGTCTATAGGCTGCCTCAACACTGGTTCCAAAACATATTGTAACATTTTCACTAACTCACTGGCGCATTAGGTTAACTTCTCTTGAAGCTTTCCACATTGTTCTATTTCTATTCTTGGGTATTGGCATCTATTACTTTTATTTTAAAACAATATATATATATATATATATATATATATATATATATATATATATATATATATATATATATATATATATATATATATATATATATATATATATTAATTACCACTGGGAAAACATTACACTTTTAAGACGTATTCTTAAACTCGACAAGAATGGAACAAAATTGTTAAAAAACGCAAATTATTTTGCGAGCAAAATATATTTATGAAAAAGTTTTTGCTTGACGTGCACGCAACGGCGCGCGATCTAATGGAAGATTAAAACTATTTTAAAATATGTATTACTTATAGAAAAATAACTATAGAACGGTAGCGATCAGTTAAAGGTGAGCGCACTCACTAAATATTTACTTTTTTGTCTAATGTAAGTACAGTTGTCGAGAAAAGCGTTTACGTAATACATTTCAATTACCCTTGTTGTATAACCAGGACATTAAATCTACTGATGCTATCTACTCCAGTTTACGACTTAGAATTTGTTAAAAGTAGTAATAAAAATACATGGTAGCCGAATCGACACCGGGATTTCAAGCTCAGTATGCAACTGTTAAACAATTTTGAGTAAAAAACGAGAGCAGATAAATAGACCAGAGGAAAAGATGGATTCTGTAAAAGATGATATCGTTAAATAGATGTGTATATTGAAATCACGATAAATAAAGGAAAGTGTAAGGAAAGAACATGTTGTGTCCACACCAATGAGGTGTTGGGATAAGGCCAGGAAGGAGAGACAATTTTGACCTTATTTAAAATAATTATATACCTAACGTGGCTATACTATGATTTTCTACTAGAGGATACATATAAGCCGTAAACGGCTGTTATTATACAACATCAAGAAATTCTTTTTGAATTAAGATATTTGATTCCAATAATTTGTTTTATTAAATCACGAAATTATCTTTCATGCACATAAATTCACATAATATTATGTAATTGTAAAATGAGAGTTCTTTTTCTCACTTTACGTGAGTAAATTAAGAAAAAGATCTTCAAATCAGCATGTATTCACATTTTTATTAATTAGTTTGAATTTTTGTTTTTATCGTTTACTTTAAAGCATTAGCTGTTTGCTGTTTTTAGCAACTTGTATTTTATATAAGATCATTATGTATTTTCGTAATTTAATTCTTGAATATGCAGCCGTCACCTATAATTGTGACAACATTTTAAATGTTACTATGACTAATCTATGATTATGTAATGTGTGACATGTCCGTTATCTATTTAAATAAATAAAAATTTAAATTAAAGAAAAAAATCATGAATAATTAAAACGAGATACTTTTAAAATGTATATAGAGTTATTATAGTAAATTTTATCGGTTAAGAAAAATATAAAAAAGAACAATGAAATCAACATTCAAAAATTTCTCATCCTATTTATGATTTATTACCCTCACATATCCCTCGTCCCATTAATGTCAACTTTTTATTAACTTTAGTTCATTCGAAACATGTTTTCATTTTAAGTAAATTTTTAATTAAAAACAATATATATTTACAACAAATATTTATTAATTTCTAAATATTGTTACCAATTTTAAAACTATTTATTTGTACTGTCCTCAGGATTACAGATAGCTTTCGAACTTATCACCGCGTTTGAACCCCCCCCCCCTTTTTTTTTCGCCATTAAACCTGTCACTTTTATATTCCACTTAGACATTGGCAAAATCAATGCCAAGGGCGTTGGAGCCAGCCACACCTTCAAAAACTGAACTGAAATCAACATTGCATGATTCCACAATTCGCGATGTAGTGTATTGGTTTCAGCACTTGCATTAAATAACATTGGCAGATCCAAAAACGCGACAGTAAATCTTAAATTTACTCAGACAAATTTATTACCTTCCGATCGTCGTTGTTTTAGAAACCTATTAGAGTTCAAAGACTGTTATTTATTTAATGTTGATTTTCACTGTAAGATCAAATAAGCACATATAAAGGTTCAATTAAACCTTACAGTGTATATAATAGGTGTATATCAATAAAGAATAAGGACCCTACCACTTAATAATGTTATTTTATCATGTCTACTGCACTACCCGTCAATATCGTTCCAAACGTTGACGAAAAGTCGACCACGTATGTCAATATACTAGCCTACATATATTAATTAGCCTTTAATATTAAAAACACACTTGTTCAATCATTTACATATTTTCTTAAAAAATTGTACAGTCATAACACACATTTATGAAATGATAATATTTACCAAATTGTACCAGATACCGCGAAATCGCGTTTTAATTTATTTTTACGTATTTACGAAATGCTGTGCAAATATAATCAACATCGCTTGATAGTTTTCAAAGAAATTTAAAAGAAAATTAAACAAAATATTTTCAAATTACACGAAATTCTCATAAATGTAGTTTATATAAGTAATCTCTCTTATCTAAACTTATTCAGAATTTATTTGTTTGTTCCGGACGTTCTAAAAAATGTATGAACCAATTTTTAAGAGATATTATTACTAATTAGTTACTTAGAGAAAAATATACATATTAGCGAGTAAAACAAGGTATGTATACGATATTGAATTTCCTGTGAAAATTCTGCGAAAATAATTTGTAATAAAAACTGTTAAAATAAATCTGAAGGGATAAATCGTGGTTCTAAAGCCAAGCTACCCCTTACTGATTATCCCTTCTTTCCTATTAATATTGAATGTGTAAATTTATCTATATTACGCTAATTTTAGTATGACGACCTCCGTAGAGCTAAGGCTCTCTCAAGTATCACGAGCACAATTCCCGTCGTTTCGAATACACTTCCTGCTTAGTCCATGACTACCCACTGATAGATTCAGTTGCCTAGAAGGAACGCACAGTACAACTGCCACGCTTATCCAAGGCAGTTGGCAGGTTTCACATACCGGTGATGTTTTTAGGTGAGGGTTTTCTTGCAATGTTCTCCTTCAACGTTGCAATTATAATAATCACATTACGCGAGAAAAACTGACTAAGCTGTGCATGCATCATGAGATTCGAACCCTTGACCAGCCAGGTCACAGACTGCCACCTACTTGGTTACATACTTATTTTTTATTTCAGAAAATCCCTCCCTTCACTACGTGAAACAAAAATCGATAATATAACATGTTTATTATTATACAAGCTGACCCGGCAAACGTTGTTCTACCATATAAATTAAAAAAAATGTCTGTGTCCTTCTCCAAGGTCAAATCTATCTCTATATCAATCAAAATTGGAAAACATAACAGAGTTACTTCCACATTTAGTTACTTGTTGAATTTGCCAAATGCACGTATCATGTCTGTCGGACTGTACAAGAAAATTCTGGGAATAGATCGGCCTTGTACTTACTTGAGTTTGTAAATAAATATAAAATGATGTATGGTATAAGTTATTGGCGTGCCGCGGGACTATTCAACAGGCGATCTATGCCAACAGGACAATATCTAAACATGTGTTTTTATTGATTAATAATATTCATAATTATAAATGCATTTTATGGATAAAGGCATATATAAACTTTTATTCGATTAAATTCTTCAAAGTCAGTCAAAGTCAAAGTTTTGGTTACAGTCTTAAATGTTATGAAAGTAATTATACGTATATATATTCAATGAATAAACTTATTATTTTAAGTGATTCGATAATTTTAAATTATTGTATTTACCGCTACTGTTTTAGAAGCAACTAGGAAACATACTATTTACCGCTATTGTTTTAGAAGCAACTAGAAAAAACATTCAAAATCGCCAGCTGTTTAAACACTTGATGCGAAACCATACTAAGTAATATTATAAATAGGAAACTGAGTTTGTTTATTACGATTTCACACCTAAACCGCTGAACCAATTTTGATGAATTTTGGTATATACAGAGATTGGACCTTGGAGATGGCCAAGGCACTTTTTTTTTAATTTGTATGGCTGAATAACGTTTGCCTGGTCAACTAGTATGTATATATGTGTTTTATTGTCATAGTTTAAAATTATACTAGTTGTCACCCAGAAATCAAAATTAGACCGGTTTCATCATAGCTACTCAGTTAATTTGCCATTTTTCTACATCAGTTTGAACAGCACCACTGTAAAACTTCAAAATGTTTTGCATTGCAAAACCTGCACTATGAAAACATTCCTTCATAATCATATATTCGCATTTTGTAAACACTATTCTCACAAATAGCCAAGAGTAAATCAATTCAGATTACTGTTACACGTTTTCTTTATGCTTGAGCAAGATGTGTTTCATAAATTATATTAGACACACTTAAGTTTCATTCCTTGTTAATGTCAATTTTGACATTCAATAAGACTAAAGAGATTGTTGTTGTTGTTTTAATTTGCCAATCTGGCAGGCAAAGGACTTGGTCCATACAGCCTAGACTAAAGAGAATTTTCACTCAATCAAAATCAATCTTAAAGATAATTTATGTTAATTTATTAAATATATATTATTAATAATTTTTTAATAATATTTTTAATTAATTATTTACTAGTGTATATTATGAATTTAAATATTATACATTATATTAATATAAAATTAACCTTAATGATCTATACCAGGCCATAAACTCTTATAAAACAAAACAAAAGCGTAAGTAAGGTATGCATGTTTGTGTATTATTCGAGCAGTAGTGTATGTAATGTTTATTTTAATTAATTTAATGTAATTTCTAATGGATTTTAAATAAAAAATAGCTTTCTGCACTTCTCCTCCATATTAACTTAAATTGTGCCAAATTTCATACTCCCCCTTCCGTGCAATTTTTGTAAAAAGGGGTACAAAGTTTTCGCTTCGCGTATTTTATTGTATATGACTATCTTTCAAATATTCATTTTTTATCTTTTATGGGAAAATATAGGCTTAGTTCGACAATTTTGAAAGCTATGGTACTTAGCTTCCTCGTTATAATGTCAAAACGCCTCTTCTGTGATGAAAATTTTACTGATTTATAATAAATACATAATTACTCGCTATTTTTTTATGACTTGCTTACATGTAAACACCGAATTTGCATGTCTTATCGCACGGGTAACCTTCTTAGAAGTAAGAACAGATCATTTGAGCGGTCTGTATGGTAGAATATTTTCGTACGACCAACATTCTAATATTGTAATCTTTTCTGAATATGTGTACTGAAAATGTAACAGGATGTACAATAATCATTATATACCTATACATATTAAGTAATAATAATAATAATCTTTATCCAATTTTACAATAACAATACACTTCAACTGCAATAGTCGTCGTTTCTAAATAGGCCAGCTTATAGCCTGTGTTAAGGGACGACGGCCATTTAAATCCTACAAATAATGCAACGAAACATACAAATATCATTATTTAGCTCCAAAAATGTTAAATGTATAATATATACATTAGTTGTAGGTTATTTACAACTACCCTAAATTATTTAACTTACCGAGTGAACACTAATAGCGAAAAATTCATCTTAGGATAAATCAAAGGTTGAATTTATTTTACACAGGTAACATTATTGTATTATTGAAAAGAATATCTTGACTAACATCTATTTTAAGGTTATAGGACGTGATACAAAAAGACATGTCTTTTTTTCATTATATATCACTGATTTGAACTTTATATTTTGTTACGTTGGTTTAAGAGATATATCAAATAATAAGGAGAATGCTAGAAGTGAGAGTAGATGGATGCAAAAGAAGAGGTAGACCAAAGAAAAGATGGATGGATTGTGTAAAAGATAATATGGCAAAAAAGGTGTGCATGTTCAGATGACGACTAATAGAGTAGAGTGGAAGGAGAGGACATGTTGTGCCAACTCCACATAGCTGAGATAAGGGCAGGAAGAAAAGAAGAAGATTTAAGAGATACGGTAAAAGATTTTCATGTGCAAAATACAGATAATGGGTTACGCCCTTCTACTTCAACTTACAAGATAACGTCTGTCGGCTGTCAGCTACCACATATAAAACAAAAATTGTATGTGCTGTGAACATGTACCGACTTCCGCTATTAAATGATAATTGGAGTATATTCCCTCAAGACGCGCTAATTCCATCTCTTGCTCCATACCATCTCACGTACTATCTATGCCCTAAATTTTTATTATAACTGGCGCGTTCTAAAGCTTCGTCCAGATTATCAAAAGTAACAATAAGAGATTTTATAATTACTCATATCATCATCATCATTTCAGCCGGAAGACGCCCACTGCTGGACAAAGGCCTCCCCCAAAGATCTCCACGATGATCGGTCCTGCGCTGCCCTCATCCAACCTATTCCGGCGATCTTGACCAGATCATCGGTCCATCTTGTGAGGGACCTACCAACATTGCGTCTTCCGGTACGCGGTCGCCATTCGAGGACTTTTCTGCCCCAACGGCCATCAGTCCTTCGAACTATGTGCCCAGCCCACTGCCACTTCAGTATTGCAATCATCCGGGCTATGTCGGTTACTTTGGTTCTCCTGTGAATCTCCTCATTTCTGATTCGATCTCGCAGGGAAACTCCGAGCATAGCCCTCTCCATTGCCCTCTGAGCGACCATGAGCTTTCTCATAAGGCCCATAGTTAGCGACCACGTCTGCGTTCCGTATGTCATCACTTACTATTATACTATATTACTCATATAGTATCTCGCATTTAGTATTTCGTCTCAACTTGCTATAATGGATTTGATTAGCGCTGCGTTGTATTTGAGTTGACAATCATAAGGAATTTCCAAGTATTAGCAATATCAATTATATTTCATTAAATTTCTAATACTAGACAATTAATATGTAACAAAGAAATCCGAATGAGATTTTGAACCGGTCTAGGAAAATAGCGATGATAATCAATTGGATTAGAATTTAATACAAAAATCAAAGTGTAAGGGACTGATTGAAATTATTATGATTTTTTTTAAATCTCTCGGTGCAGGGGCGGAGTAAGAATACTAACCCCTGCCGCCAGGGTCAGCCTGTCGTAAAAGGCGACAAAACAACCCACCCTAAGTACGTGGTAGAGCCCCAAGCTCGTTTGGATGGCAACCACAATGCCGCTATAATAACTTTGTGTTGTGTTCCAGCATTAGTGACCTAAGTTTTTATATCCCTATGGGACAGCAGCGTGTTCGCGGAGCCATCCATAGGTGACGGTGATTGCTTACTGTTAAATGGGCCGTCAGCATGTCTGCAATAAAAAAAAATCACAAGTATGACGCCCTGAGTTTTTCCCTCTATCGCAGTTTAGCAGCAGATTATTTTTAACGAAGTACACGTGACAGCCGCCGTCAAATCCGATGGGCGGAATGTCATATAATTTGGAATAAATTTTCTTCAACAAATACTTACATACAAATCCGTGCAGGGGCGGAGAAAGAATAGTAACCTCTGCGGCGGGGTCGGCCTGTCGTGAAAGGCGGCAAAACAACCCACCCCAGCTACGTGGTAGGGCCTCAAGCCCGTCTGGATGGCGACCGCCTTTGGTCTAAGTATGCCGCTATAATAATCTTGTGTTGTGTTCCGGCATTAGTGACCCAAGTTCCTGTACCCTTATGGGACAGCAGCGTGTTCGCGATGCTACTGGCGTTGCACCCATAGGCGACGGTAACTGCTAAATTCTAAGCAGGCCGTCAGCCTGTCTGCTGTCCTACAGCAATAAAAAAAATCTTTTAGAATAGTCATGATCCTGAAAGTGGCTCTTATGACGGAATTAAAAATGGCTGAAATGAATTAGAAATTCGGAATGTCGTACTACTAAATTATTATTTAAATTCGTAAAAAAATTTTCTGGATTAAATTTGTTTCATTTAACATTTTCCAGCCTAAGCTGAACCCTATTTCATATGATTGATGATATAAATCTGAGGTCAACTTAAATTGGAATTAAAATTTCCGAAACTTATCATTTTTACAAAAACTATTTATTTTTTCTAAAATAAAAATAGCCTAAGTTACTCCTTGATACATCAGGTATCTGCCAGTGAAAGTCCCGTCAAAATCGGTGCAGCCATTTCAGAGATTAGCCGGAACAAACAGACAGACAGACAAAAATTGTAAAAAATGTTGTTTTGGTATATGTACCGTGTATACATCCATATGCATTTAGTAAAAAGCGGTTATTTTAATATTACAAACAGACCCTCCAATTTTATTTATTTGTATAGAGTATAGATTATGAAGAAAAAATTCCCATTGTGGAACGAGTTGAATAAAAGTTTATTTTCCGGTTAACAAGCTCCGGATAAGATCCAGTCATTAATCCAACAACTCATGCTAGAGAAGCCTTTAGTTAAACAAATCACAATCGCAAAGCGTGTGGTTTGAACGAACCTTTATGCAGATAGTTGAAAACCGACACCACGGTAAAATGACCTTCGTTGTACATTAATTTAATGGGAAATTTATTAATCGGCGGTTTATTTTCGGAAAATCAATTCATTTTATTACCCATGTGAATCTAAACGGACACTACGTAAACAGTTCACAAGGGATTTGATTTTGATATGACCATTAAAAGCTTTTAAGATCCAATTTATTGGAGGATAACAATACTGCTATGGTATAATTGTGGGACATATATTTTTTTCCGTGCAGGGGCGAAGTAAAAATACTAACTTCTATAGATGACAATGACAACCCACATACGGGAAGGTAAAATAATAGTATGATTCTCTATGGCTTGATATTTATATTGTCTTTGGATATCATAAAAAAAAGAAGTAAAGAAAATAGGGTTAAAGATAAATTCTCTTGGGTATCGATTTAAGGTCAAAATGATTGGTGGGCTTTTTAAATAGAAATGGTCACACTTTTTTTATTGCTGTGGAGCAGCAAACAAGCCGACAGCCCACTTACAATAGTAATAACAATAGTAAGCAGTTACCGTCGTCTATGGATGTTTGCGACGCCAGAGGTATTGCTAACACGCTGTCGTCTACGTAGGGAAACGCGAACCTGACTCGCATATGCGGGCACACATTACAAGCTTACTTTGGCTGCATATTTGGAGACCAGGGTTAATTGCCATCCAGACGAGTAAGGGAATATTTTGCTAAGTGGTACCTAGCAAAATTTTACATATCTGAAAAGGCTTGTACTTCGAGTCCTTCATCATTAGCCGACCTTTTTCCAAATTTTGACAACAAAAATATAATACATGTGTGTATTGTAAAAGGGAACAGGATGTTCGGTCCTTGCCTAGATTTAAGTTGGTAAAACCAGTTGCTGCGTCAATTTAATCGACTACGCTCACGTTTGCGAGAAGTGACAGTCGAAACCGTGCGGCTGACTTTACTATTAGTGTGTCAACATTTGACATATTAAAAATCACTTTTTGCACCATGTGCGAAGTTTGAGTCCCTCATATTTTTAGGCATTAATATTTGCCGTGCCAAACCAAAATCCTTACATAACAGACAAGCGCAGTGTAAGGCCGACTTGCACAACCAATCACTAAACCGATTTAGCGCTAAACTTATTTAAATCGTCATTCTGTCACATTGACAAAATTTGACAGGGACAGAATGACGATTTAAATAAGTTTAGCACTAAATCGGTTTAGTGATTGGTTGTGCAAGTCGGCCTTAGTGTGTGTGTTAAATAAGAATTTGTAACATAAGAGTGGCGCCGTGAGTTATTCCACTGCGAGCTGCACCTGAACCTATCCAGGCTGGGAAATCATATGGTTGGTGGAGCTTCTGCCTTTTTAGTGTTGGGACCGATTCACAATAATTAATACAGTCCACTAATATCAGCGCATTTATTCGCCAAACGAGGTTTGGACCTAGTACATTGCCCTACAGGGTGTAAAGGATCTTTGTACCAATCTATATACATAATTGGATGTTTTAGAAGACTCAAAAAACAATAATTTCAAACGTATTTCTCAATTTGACAGCAACATGTAAAGTATACTTTATGTAGGGTACGTTTCACGGTTGTCAGCAATTGATAACTTCATGCTAGCAATGACGACGAGGTGGCGTGGTATCAGTTTGAACGACATAACAATTTAAAAAAGGTCGCAAGTGCACAAATTGCGAAAATTATTTTTGGCTATAAAACTGCGCAAATACGGTGGAATTTTGATTTTTATGAGACGGTGTTTCAATACTTTTTGATATAGATAAGTAACGACATTAAATGGGTAAGATAGGGCTGTCGATAGAGCAAATTTAACATGATCGATTTAACTGCCGTCAATAAAATTGCAATAAAATATAGACACGAGTGGAAAACCAAGCACTCAATGTTTTCAATGTAAATAAAAATATTTCCGTTTATTGTTTTTTCCGGTTTGCTTATGTGTTCATTTTTACCAATGTAGTTTGTGGCTGAATGGAAATTTGTAATAAAAAATAAATTTGCTTTTGTTTCTTAAATCGGTTTCTTATTGCTGAGGAACAGGCTGATAGTCCACTTATTAGTACGCAGTTACTGTCGCCTATAGATGTTTGCTAGGGGCACCGCGAACACGCTGCTGTCTCATAGGTGAACAGGAACTGGGTCGATAATGCCAGAATACAACACAAGGTTACGATTATTATAACGCCATAGTTATAGACCAGGGGGTGGTTACCATCCAGACAAGTTTATGGCTCTACCAGAGTTGTTTTGTCGTTTTTGCGCCAGGCTGACCCCGACCACAGGGGTCAGTATTCTTACTCCGCCCCTGCAGAGAAAATGTATACAAATTTAGACTTAGATAAGATTAGACCATTGTATATAGTTTTGGGATTTCAATTCAGTATTAATTGGAGGCAAGGAATTTTCCAAAGGTAATTTTCATATATCATCAAAATATTATTGTATTTCATCGTAAGATAAAATAGAATTGATAGCTGTAATAACAGCATATTCAATTTCATAGCACGTATACAGCCATAGACGACGGTAACTGCTAAATTCTAAGCGGTCTGTCAACCTGTCTGCTGTCCTACAGCAATAAAAAAAACGTAGATCCTCTTTATGTTATTTTGATCAAATAACATTTATAAAAACAAAATGCTAGAGCTGACCTGGGCTTGGAATACTTTGAAAAAATTGCGCCAATTATTCCAAGCCTCTTTGCTCACGCAAATGCAATGCCAGCCTTATATAAGCTAGACAGTCTTCATAGTTAGTCTAGTGCAAATAAACCAATCCTTAAACATAATATTTTGTACGTCATAAGGAATTAATGATTTGTTGGTTTTAATTATACTGAAATCAAACAAATGTAAATTATCAAATGAAAAATTCTATTTCAAATAAATGGCTTACAAAGTAATTATTTCAATATTAAAAAAGCTTATGACGTCAATTGTTATGACTACATTCTAGAAGCCATCTCATCATATGGAACGATTTATGATGACGAGTACAATTCGATCCCTTACTTTTGCAGAATATGGGAGGGCGATACAATGCTAGAATATGAACTTATGCTCTTTCTTTCTATAGACAGATATCTATTATACAAATTTATCAATACTTTTAATCTATGGACTATAGTTATACCTATACGGTATAACAGAACTTGTACCCCTTTGCACGCCTGGCCACCGGATCACCGTGACAGTTGGCCACAAGCCGCTGATGGCCGCCGATAACCAGTATTAGTCCACCAAGCCAAGATGGGCGGGCCAATGTAGAATTTCGGTGAAGTCACGCCAACATGGACGTGTGTTCCAGCAGCTTGATCTACGTCAACAGGGGGTCGTTGCCCCCGAGTTTACGCCAAGGTACAGAGGATTACCTCGAGGCCCCAAATCCTCTCCAATAACAGACTGTGGGAAGAAGACACGGACACAGAACTTGTATCATGTCACAATATTCAAGACTAATGCTGCGGAGAACAGTACAAAAGTAAAGGAGGTTTAGTAAGCAATTGGTTTCCTAGAATGGTTATGATTTCAGTTTTATTACCACGCTTTCATTAACTTGGCCTGTATGTATCTATGTAACTATGTATACATAATAAAAAATTCAAAACCGCACACTTGTAAAGACTTGATGACAATACAGAAATTTAATAATTTTGTCCCATAGGCATAGTCATTGTCAGGATCATCCGGATTAATGCTTTCATTTATTTCTGCCGGAAGATGGCATTAAATTAATAAAAACATTTACCGATTGAGAATTGACAACAAATATATTAATTAAACAAAAAATATAATTTATATTTAAAAAAACAAAAAACACGCTTTTATAATTAATCAACGTAAATAGTAAAGAAATATTTCTTAACATAAAAATAAAATTACTGATAACAAAATTAATATCACTGTTCTAAAAGCGTCTCGTGCTTTGTATGATATTTTTAAACTAACTGCGTTTCGGAATAAAACTAGTAAAAAATTATAACGAACAATATAGCACTCCACGTTTTTTAGAACAGAAACATTAATTTCATCGTCAGTAATTTTATTGAATGTTAAAAGTATTTTTTGAATTTTTAGTTTATTTTATTTACAGAGTATGCAATTCTAACTTATTTACTTATAAACTACCCAAAAGAAATTGAATAAAAAAAAGAACAATCGCGAAAATTATCCTTCATATGAGACCCATAACCAAACTTTAAATTCAAGAAATAGAATTCAATTCGAAACAATTTTCTGTATTAAATATCAACGATATCCATTTAAGGTATAATTTTCGAAAAAAAATTAACTCGACGGATATCGCAAACCCCATCAAATCCAGCAAAGTCGCGGACATAGCTAATTAAAAAATGTAAAACCTTACCTTTTTGATAACAACTTTGACAGCTTTCTGCGTATAGGCAGACGTGAAGAGTATCGTATGCACCGGCGCCTCTGTCGGGATACCTAGTGACGTCATCTTGAACACATCACACCAATATTTCAATTCACTACACCAGTTCAAAATTTATTCAAGAGTCTCACTTTTTCATCGTTATTTATATAATCTTTGTCCCATCTATACAAATAAATAAAAATACAAATAAATAAAATTGGAGGGTCTGTTTGTAATATTAAAATAACCGCTTTTTACTAAGTGCATTCGGACGTATACACGGTACATATACCAAAACAACATTTTTTACAATTTTTGTCTGTCTGTCTGTTTGTTCCGGCTAATCTCTGAAATGGCTGGACCAATTTTGACGGGACTTTCAATGGCAGATAGCTGATGTAACAAGGAGTAACTTAGGCTACTTTTATTTTAGAAAAAAAAAATAGTTTTAGCTAAAAATGATCAGTTTCAGAAATTTAGAGGCCAATTTAACTTGACCTCAGATTTATATCATCAATCATATGAAATAGGGTTCAGCTTAGGCTGGACCATGTAGGTTCGAACGCAGTTTGTATATTTAATTTATTTATATTTTCAATTATTTGATAAATGCTGCCCAAAGTCACTATTCCACGCGGACGGAGTCACGGGCACAGCTAGTAATATATAAATTAAATGATAAGCTGGTTTTATTATTTGTACTAGTCAATGGGAATAAGGAAATTCTCTAGACATTTTATTATCTAAGACAATAAACTAGAATAGATATGAGCCTAGTACAAACTATACAGAGTTACTATTTGTTAGGCATTATACCTACACCAATAAACACTCGTCAGCGTCTAAGGTCACAAGAAAATAAATATATTCTATGCCGTATTTGATAAGGAAGTTGATTTCTTTTCCGCGCCCCCTGCACGGAGTAATAATACTAATCGCTGCGACCGGGGTCAGCTTGTGGTAAAACACGACAAAACAACCCTAGCTACGTGATAGGATAGCCTGTCTGCATGGCAACTATCCTTGCTCTATAAGTATGCCGCCATAACTTTGTGTTGTGTTCCGGCATTATTGACCCAGGTTTCAGGACAGCAGCGTATTCGCGATGTTACCGTCTCAAACATCCATAGTTACCTTCGGGTAACTGCTTACTATTAAGTAGGCCGTCAGCCTGTCTACTGCTCCACAGCAATAAGAAAAACCTGACAAATGTTGCACTAATTCAAAGTATCTTGTCACCACAAAAATACTTATTGGAAAATACTTCTTTACTTTTACGAGTATATTTCAAATGAATCTTGTCATAATCTTTTACGAATATTGTTACATAGCCTTCTGAAACACTTCATTCTTCTGAACAATCAAACACGAAATTGATGGCGTATCGTATATACTACTGAAAATATTTTTAGAGGAGACTGGCGTCAATGTGAGAGGCAGTGCAAAAGGTAAAACTAAAACGGTGTCAAAACTTAGATTAGTTGGTCAGGTTCTTCTCTTTTACTGAGACTCTATTTAGGTTATTATAGATGGTACATATTTTAAACGACTGCTAACATTATTGTAGCCCAGATCAATAATTAGGGTCGTACTTGATTTTCCCTTGCAGGAAGATACACCTTCTTCTAAGAAAGATTTGGATATTTTAGTAGATAGAGGCTACCTTAGCAATAAGACAGTTAAACCCTGAGGGGCGCTTCACTAAAGTATTTATTACAAGTTGTATATCATATATCAAGCACCGTAAGAATAAATTCAAATGGACTAACATAATTTTTAAATATTAGTTTATAAACCTTATACTAGGCCGGGTCTATAAGTCCGTGACTTTTTGAATTTCCCGCCTCTTAATTGAAATGGCAACACTGCTCCTGTCAACAGACAACTATCATTTGACTCCTGTCAAAATTTGAACAAGCTGTGTCATTCAGTTTGTGTTTGGCAACAATTGATAGCAGACTACTGCGCGTTTTGAGAAAAACATGGAAAATAGTTAATTTCGTGTACTCATTAAGCATTATTTTTTGTTGAAAAAAGCCTTCACTCAAACCAAGGCTAAGCTTGATAAATATTATGGGGACTCTGCACCATCCATTTCCATGGTAAAGAAGTGGTTTACTGAATTTCGATATGGCTGTACAAGCACAGAAGATGCTGAACATTCTGGACGCCCAGTTGAGTTCTCTACAACCGAAAAAATTCACAATATGGTTTTAGTCCATCGAAGATTGAAAGTGAGAGAGATTTTGGAGGCCATAAGCATCTCACATGGCTCAGTGGTTTCAATTTTGAATGATCACTTGGGTATGAGAAAGCTTTCCGCAAGATGGGTGCCGCGTTTGCTCACAATCGATCACAAACGCAACCGTGTGACAATTTCGTAGGAATGTTTGGCGTTGTTCAACCGCAATGTGGAAAAGTTTTTGCGCCGTTTCGCAACCGTGGACGAAACCTGGATCCACCACAACACACCGCAAACCAAACAGCAGTTAAAACAGTGGGTTTCTCGGGGTGAATCGGCGCCAAAGAAGGAAAAGGTGGGTTTGTCAGCCAATAAAGTCATGGCGCCCGTTTTTTTGGGATGCATGCGGTATAATCCACATTGACTACCTTCAAAAGGGAAAAACAATCAATGGCGAATATTATACCAACTTATTGGGTCGATTCAATGAGGAATTAAAAAAACAAATTACCGGATTTGGCCAAGAAAAAAGTTCTTTTCCACCAGGACAATGCAAGGGTGCACACATATGCAGTTTCCATGGCTAAAATCCATGAATTGGGCTACGAATTGCTCCCTCATCGACCCTGTTCTCCAGATTTAGCCCTGAGTGACTATTTCTTGTTCCCAAACTTGAACAAATGGCTCGGCGGAAAGAGATTTGACTCCAGTGACGAAATCATCAAACAAACAAATGCCTATTTTGATGACTTCGATATTTTTCGGAAGGGATAAAAAAATTGGAGAAACGTTGGACTAAGTGTATAAAACTCAAAGGAGACCATGTTGAAAAATAAAATAACTTTTTATCTAAAAACCTGTATTTCATTCAAAAAGTCACGGACTTATTGACCCGCACTCGTAACAAACAATTGGACTGTTAAACTGTAATAGGCCTTATTAAACAAAGACAAATAAAACTTTACAGCAATCAGAACTACCCTAGCCAACAGTAAAGTTTATAATTAAACCTTCCAGAAGTGCAATTAATACAATTTAAAGTTATGGGAGCACTGATTGCTAAAGTTTGACAACAACTGGTTTGGGGTTATTTGATGTTAGGAACACAAATTGTTTTATATAATAAAAATATGGAAAATAATTGTGATTAACAAACTTTATCGTAAAACAGGTTGACGTTCCACTTAAACAGTAAGCAATTACCGTCGCCTATGGATGTTTGCGACGCTAGAGAAACAGCGAACACGCTGTTGTCTATATAAATTGCGTTGTACTGGGACCTCACTGATATGAGAATAAAGGATTTCTGGTCGTTTTTTTTTTAATTTAAAATATATAATATAGTACAACAATTTATAGGATGATAAAGACACGATAATTATAAACTATTCACACGTTTTAAAATAAGTCTTCAATTATTTTATTGTCTATGGATGTTAGCATGTAAATTTTACACACAATTTAAAAAGAAGTTATAATACAAAGAACACGCACTTCAAATTTAAATTCAAACAGAACTAGTTAGAAAATGACAAATTGCGTAGACAGGTGGCATTACACTGAGTGGAGTAAATAAACGCATCCGCTCCTGTATAGAACGATGTAAACTTGAAACGAGGTGTGAATGTTTATTTATATTTCTGATAAGATAATGGACGACCTCCATTGCGTAGCGGCTCACGCACGTCGACACGCTTGCGGTGGTCATGTGGTGGACGGTTCGATTACCGTATCGCGTCTAGGTATTTATGTATAATACTATGTATTTATTTACAAAAATGTAGAATATCAGTTGTCTAGTACCCATAACACAAGTGTTTTACTACTTACTTTTGGGACTAGATTGCGCTGTGTGAATTGTGACAGTATATTTATTTAATAATAAATTTAATGATGAATTATGATGTAAAAAATATCTTTACAGAGAACCTAGAGAGGCCTATGTAGAGATAGGGCCCAAGTCCGTCTGGATATCAACCACTTCTGGTCAATAAAATGCCACCATAATATTATATTGTGTTCCAGCATTTGTCTAGGTTCTGGTTCTTCTATACGGATAAAAGTAGTCCGGTCAATTTAGACATTCGAAGGTGCATAAAATCCCAACAAGCTGAAAATCAGTAAAATTGTTCAAAACATAATTATAAATAATATTTAAAAGTTCCCCATCATTCCCGTGTATGAAATTTTTTTTATTCAAGGTCAAAGGTCAAGAAAATGAGTTTTTTGCGATTTTCAGCAAAACGGTAAGTTTTATCATAAAAGTACCTTTGACAAAAATTATAGATCATAAAATTATCAATGAAAAATGTATCAATATTTTTTTTCTACGACCCACCGTTTTTGAGATATAACGATTCAAAAAGTTATAAAAGTTGTTACCGTCATAATATGCATGAGTACGCCACGTATATACATCTCTAGATACTCTACAACTTTTTTGGTCTAGATTGACCGGACTACAGCGTGTTTGTGATGCTCCTAGGATCGCAAACATCCATAGGCGGCGGTAACTGATTTATATTAAGTGGGCCGTCAGTCTGTCCGCTGTTTTTCAGTAATAAGAAATTCCTGTTTAACAATAAATGTAGGAACATCCTAAAATTATCCACGAAAGTCGTAAAATTACATAGGTTAAGTAATTTTAAAGATAGCATTTAGTTTTTCCTTCTAGGGTTAACGCCTTGAGATTACACTCGTATATATCTATCTATTTTTGCTTCATTATTAATCTATTTATTAAACTAAAATGAATGAATTTACATATCCGTACTACGTCACGCTACTTCGAGTAATATTGAAACAAATCACTAATGATATTTCAAGTCGAACAGCCTATATAAATAAAAACAATAGAAATGTGTTAGTTCCACTGAAGTATATATTATTGAAAGTAAATAATTTACATTACAGTCGACATTGACAAATCGAATCAACGATGTTAAATATTCTGCGAGTAAATATTTAAAAATAGCTGACGTATATAAAACTATTAACATTTTGTATTTATTCTCACACGTGGACGCCGAAGAGTATAAACTGAACATTACATTTACTACATTTATTTATTGATTTGAAATTATCTAATGAATGTCAAAACCACAAAAAATTTACTTTAGTTCTTAGGATCATATAACGTATCTTCAGAAAGTTCACTTGATTGGGAGGATAAAATTGATAGCTTCATTACGAAGTGCAAACCTAAAGTTTTATGTTTTGTCTCGTCAAGGTAACTCACATAAAATAAAAAGACAATGTTTTTTTTTTATTACCGTGGAATAGCAAATATCCCGAGCGACGGCCCACTTAATATTAAGAGTAGGTAGTTACCGTCGCCTATGGATGTAGCGACACAAGTGAAACCTAATACTGTCATCCTATGTTGCCTGGAACCTGGTTCACTTATTTGTTTTTTAATTGAAATATGACGGCATATTTAGAGAGTGGTTGCCATCCAGGTGGGCTTAGAGCCCCACGACCGAGGATTGTTTTATCCCCTTTTACGACAGTCTCTTGGCCGTAGTATTTAGTAATCTTACTTCGCTACTGCACGGGAAAAAGATTATCAACAAATTAGTGTATTTCAACTATGATTTATTACAAACTAGCTGACCAGGCAAACGTTGTTCTGATATATAAATAAAAAAAAAACTAACCGAACTTTATCAAAATGAAAACGACAGAGTTACATTCATATTTATAATAGATGACCCGGTGAACTTCGATATTTGTGTAAAATGTGGTCAAAACTTAAGCCGAACAAAACGAATTAATAGGGCTAAACTACATAAAAGTCAAGTGAAGCACAAATTAACATCAAAACGGAAATTCGTCACTTCATCAATCTCGGATGGAGTAAGTTTTCCATTTTTAGGATAATAGAAGATATAGTTATTGTATTTATGGTTCACTATTTTGGCGATAATGGCTTACACATAAAAGATAGACATATGCTCTCGCGAGCTTTTTTGTAGCACTATAATTATAAGATATAAAACGTTTCGTAATATTTTGGACAATTTACACAATGTGTAAATTATAGCCTATGTGTTATTCTGATGTATAAGCTATATTATTGTAAAGTTTCATTAAAATCCATTCAGTAGTTTTTGCGTGAAAGAGTAACAAACATACAAACAAACTTTCGCGTTTATAATATTTAAGTAAGGAGTAAGGATGTATGTTTACTCTTTGTTGTTTTTATAAAACATAACGCGATAACGTACGTACGTAAATAAATAATAAAGATCTACATAATTTCTTACTGAATACATTTTGACACAAATTGAAAATGTATTATGACTATAAAGAAATTCAATATTATATCAAAATAATGGTTTTTACAAGCCCATTCTCATTAATCATGGTAAAAATTGCTATTCATGGCAGTAATTTATTTAATAAATTCAAGCCACAAGTCACGGCCGATTGTAGCGAGATTTGAACTTTACTTTCTGATAGCACGGTTTAGACTTAAAGGTAAAATTTATAAGTCGCTTGTAAGACCTGTCATGTTGTATGGATCAGGGTGCTGGGCTACAAAGGGGAAAAATGAAAGGTTATTGCATGAAGCAGAGATGCGAATGTTGAGATGGATGAGCGGAGCGGAGAGCGGAGAAATGAGTATCTTAGAGGAAGTTTGAAAATAGCGCCAGTGATTGAGAAGTAGAAAAGTAACAGGTTGGCCTGGTATGGCCATACAATGCGAACAGAGGAGCGTCATGTAACAAGTAGGATGCTAGAAATGAGAGTGGATGGATACAAGAGGAGAGGTAGACCAAAGATGGATGGAATGTGTAAAAGATGATATGGTTAAAATAGGTGAGAATGTTCAGATGACGGCTAATGTGCCGACCCCACATAGTTTGAGATAAGGGTAAGAAATATTATAAATAAATTGGTAAATAGGTTTAAATTTACCAGTCACGCCACTAAAGGTAAATATTAAAATCTTAAAATTTAAGATGAAAAGATAAATTTGCTAATATTATCCTAAGTAAACCTATAATCACAGCAATTACTTAAGATCTGTCACCGTTTCAAAGGCTAGTACAAAGGCCAGTGACAAAAGCCAGTAGGGGCACAAAAGAGGGATGAATACGAAGAAAATAGAGATAACATTAGATCAAGTTCATTGCGCATTACTTTAAACAGGTTTACTTTTTATCAAAATAAGTTTTTACGTTACAAACAGACTTATTTATACGTCGTACTTTTAACAGTGTGCTCATAAAAACATTTTAAGTCCAGTATTAGGCAAAACTATTGTTCGATTTCCGCCGCTACGTAATTTAAATATAATATTGTATCTATTTACAAAATAATAGTACATAAGTAATTTATCAGTTGTCTAGTTACCCATAAAGCGCTTTTCTGATTAATTTAGGACTACATATATATTTTTTATTGCTGTAGGACAGCTGACAGGCTGACGGCCCGCTTAGAATTTAGCAGATACCGTCGCCTATGGGTGCTTGCAACGCCAGTGGCATCGCGAACACGCTGCTGTCCCATAAGGGTACAGGAACTTGGGTCACTAATGCCGGAACACAAGACAAAGTTACTATGACGGCATACTTAAGACCAAAGGTGGTCGCCATCCAGACGGGCTTGAGACCCTACCACGTAGCTAGGGTGGGTTGTTTTTTCGCATTTTACGACAGGCCGATCCCAGCCGCAGAGGTCAGTATTCTTTCTCCGCCCCTGCACGGATAAAATATGCGAATTGTCACAGTATATTCACTTAAAAGTAAAAGTAAAATTTAGTTTGAAACCCAAACTCAATTTTTATATTCCTTCTAAAAGTTCCTGTCTAGAACATTTTTTTGAAAGTCATGTAATATATGTTTTAAAGCTTTTAATAGCCGGATTTTAAATTGTGTTTTTTGGAAATTAACAATTTATTTTCTTAGTCTAACCTCAAAGCAAACACTCATTGACTTCTTGTTACTTAACAACGCCATCTGCTAGAATAGCTTTAGTGTTGTGTCGTTAAAGCAATTTAAAAAATATAGTATTATTATTCGCCGATAGATGTCAGGAAGAGTCATTTTTCAGTTTAAATTGGGACTACACAAACGCCACCTTTTGACATTTTCTAGAAATGATTCCTAGCTAGATCGATTTATTGCCCCCGAAACCCCCCGTATACTAAATTTCATGAAAATTGTTGGAGCCGATTCCGAGATTCCAATTATATAAGTATATTATACAAGAATTGCTCGTTTAAAGATATAGGATTTGCAATATGAACTAAAGTGTTTGGCAATTACAAGGAGAAGAACCGGCAAGAAACTCCCCAGCATATTTCTTTTAAATAAGTGTTGACACGTCTCTTTTTACTTCTTCCCAGTAATTTAACCTGTTTTCACCCAAAGATCTTGAGCTGTGCTATTGAGAACGGTCTAATAATTATAGTCTGACGATTAAAAAAATTGCGCCGGGAAACTGTGGGGCCTTTTCTTCTCTAGCTTTATTTTTTAAAGTGGTCCTTGATTTTAAATAATTTTATATTGAAATCAATTTTGATTTTAAACATTTACTTAAGTGCTTTTTTGTTACGTTGTTTTAATTAAATATGAGAGCCATAATAAATAAACAAAATAATTGTTGATAATTTTCATTACACGGACGAATTCCATTTAATCTTCCAAAAACAACCGGTTTTTTTCCACGATTTAACGGTATTCTTATTTAACCTTGGACGGCTTTGTTGTCCTTTAGATTATTTCTGCGAAGCTCTTTGTCCCGCTATGACTTTTGTATTTGACTTACATTATGAAATAACCGGTAAAAATAATAAATCCTATAAAAAATGTGTAACATTCGCTTTTATTATTCGAACGTTCACAAATATTAAAGAATGACGGTTACCTATTTAAAATTTCTGAACATTTTCAACTCTGTAAATAATTAATTAATTTTAACTGTAATGAAATATTTTTATTAATGAGTTATTTCATATACATTCAATACATTCATAATCGCCACTAATTTAAGAGTAATGTATTAGGGCAAAAAAAGTTAAGAAACTTCTAATTCGAAAGTTTTCTTTTAACAACCTATAATATGATTCCTAGATTTGACGATTATATTCATGAAAAAAAGCTTCGTAGAGAAAAATAATTTCAAAATTTCGCAACGTCGTCTTTTAACAGTTGGTGAAAATGGCTGCAACAAAGGCTTAAAAATGTGCAAAACGTGACTTAAATGTGTCAATGAAATATTTTCTTAAATTTGATTTCTAAATATGAAGCGTAGAGGCAAGGATTACTATTTCATATGGGGAGAAGTTGCAAGTGTCCACCTATATAGCTACAGAGTAAACTATATAGTTCGAATAACCAAGAGAATGGCGCTAGTGTAGATAGTGTATGCTATGAATGTAGCCGTAGACGACGAATTGAAGTATACTGAGTTTAAAGTTCTCTATCACACTCTAACTTCGCACTTTCTTCTAAAATTTACATTGAAGCAATTGTGGCGCCAGCCTAATTTAATCTACTTTAACGGACAATTTTTAAACACAGAGATGATTCTCCTTATCCTTCATACTTTCTAGACTTTGTACAAATAAAGTTTTTAACACAAAAATGTCATTTTGACATTGACACCGACACTGACATATATTAAATATAGATTATACGAATACAAGTATATAATACTGATAGAAAAGTTAATCTTAACCGAACATAACATTACTTAAATTTAATTATTTTTGCACCTGTTAATTATATATTTATAATATAAATAAAATGTTAGAGGTCTGCAATTGTGCGTGCATCATTGCAAAATAACTGGATAGATTTCAATAAAATTTTCTAAATTTTATTTCTTAGACATCTTACCTTTATCTTAAAAATATTGCAATATCTTAATTTAATATAAAGTTATTAAACTTTTAAGAAATAGCTATTTTTATTTCACATTTTCACACATATGCGTACGATAATTTCTCATATTTTTTCATCTTACTTTTTTCTGTTATTAGACCAACAAAGCGGGCGGGAACGGCTAGCCCTATCTATTTTGACATTGGCAAATTTATGTCCATGGCGGTAGAGCCAAACACCTCAAGAATAGAATACGACTGTGAAGTGTATATTCGATAACGTGTGGAAGCCATGACCTCTACATCGCTTTACAACAACTAGCATTCATCTCTGCTCAAATACATAGCCTATATTCAATAGTCGGCTTTGTCGTACTCAATGGTCTCAATTCATTATCCCTCCGTGTTTAACCGTTGCCCTGAAGCCATTCAACGTGTATTTAGGACGTGGAGCCATCAAAGGGAGCAACTGGTGAAAAATATTGGACTGTGGGATTTTTTTAATTAATGTAAGCCCTCGTATGACCTTTTTAAGTGACATTATGTAATATCTATACAAGAACAAAGTAAGCTATTGTTGTTTTTTGTTCAGCGTGAAAGAAACAGAATATTCAGGGTTTCTTTTGGTACTCGAATTGTAATAATAAAATTTTACAAAAATTAATAAATTTTAATTTACAAGCGTCATATTATAATGTATCGTTTATTTACTACATCTTAAGCCTTACGAGGGTTTCTGCTGAGTTCCATCTCAGCGATTGTTCCTTCCTAAACACAATTACTTGGATTGAAGCTAAAAGTACCAAAAGTCTGAATTTAGATACTAGAGGCTTAAAACACTTATACTGTAGATCGTCTGTAGATATATTTTTTTATTGCTGTAGGATAGCAGACAGGCAAGCGACCCACTTAAAATTTAGCAGTTAATGTCGCTTATGGGTGTTTCAACGCCAGGGGCATCGCTAACACGCTGCTGTCTCATAAGAGTACAGGAACTTGGGTCACTAAGGCCGTAGCGCAAAACAAGATTATTATAAAATCACCATTTTAAATAGGTCCTCAGAACATTCCCCGCTGTACAGTCGGTAGAGTTTGCAAAGAGACTCAAAATCTCTCCGAAGGCCAAGCGTGTCTGAACCGTCTGTGAGTACCTATGAGATTGGCGATAAAGGCATATATATGATCTTTGCCTGTTCTTCATGAAGAATGAAAAACTACTACTTCATAAAACAACATTTTCCCCTAGATATATCTTCTTGTTAACCGATCAAATTTAACAGCGAAAGGAAAACCAATTTGTTTATTGCTCTTTCTTTACTACTTGAAAGTAAGCATTCATTTGATGCCTTTTAGGACATAATAGGAACTTTGTCCTTTGACCCTATTATTCGCGATCATCAAGTAAGTTTGGTAGGCGTTATTAAAATCTTACGTGGACGATTTTTTTTTATTGCGTAGGACAGCAGACAGGCTGACAGCCCGCTTAGAATTTAGCAGTTACCGTCGCCTATAGGTGTTTGCAACGCCAGAGGCATCGCGAACACGCTGCTGTCCCATAAGGGTACAGGAACTTGGGTCACTAATGCCGGAACACAACATAAGGTTATTATGGCGGCATACTTAAGACCAAAGGTGGTCGCCATCCAGACGGGCTTGAGGCCCTACCACGTAGCTAGGGTTGTTTTGTCGCCTTTTACGACAGGCCGACCCCGGCCACAGAGGTTAGTATTCTTTCTCCGCCCCTGCACGGATAGAAATCGGACGTGTACGATATAATATAAACAGGTAAATTTTGTTTCACAAAATATATTTAACTATGAACGCCGTTACAAGTTTATGTCATATGTTCAAACTAGACTTATCATGAAAATCCCGTGTAAATAAAGGTTGAACAATCAAACAATTTTGTTTAATTAGTAGCAAGACCCGTTCGCAGTGTTGGGTATAAACTGATGAAATACCGGAGCATGTCATTTATAGGGAGAGAAGATCATTAGAATTGCAATTTAATTTACTCCAGTTATAGTTATTAGCGCGGATATCGCGGAAAATTCCGACGTAATCTATATTTGATGGGATTCTTTAAACAAGTACAGATGATGAAAATGGTGTGATGTTCATATAATAATATGAAATTGAATCATATTTATGCCTTTAGGGCACAAGAAAACCTTAATTTCTAGATGAGTCTGAAATGAGGAGTTCTTGACCAGATTTAAATTTAGGATGTAACCGTAATACAGAAAAAAAATTGCTGAAGAACAGGTGACGGCCCACTTAACAATAAATAGTTATCGTCGCCTATGGATGTTTACGACGCTATGTGCACCGCGACGACGCTGCTGTCTTATAGGGGTACAGGAACCTAGTCACTAATGCTGGAACACAACACAAGGTTATTATGGCAACATACTTATAGACCAAAGGTGGTTGCCATCTAAACGGGCTTCGGGCCCTACCACGTAGCTAAGGTTGTTTTGTCACCTTTTACGACAGGCCGACCCCAGCAAAAATTCGTGTGCGTGCATCCGTATGTATGCAAAATAAACACGATAAAATGCCCTGCGTAGCTCTAGAACCCGGATATTACTTCGGTGTGAATCTCCCGCTGGAAGAATTTAATATGTATGTATCAAGGAGCTACGTTTTAAGAAGTATTGCTTGTCCAGTTGATCCCCTGTCAAGAGACGTTGGACGACGAGTCTTAAAAAGCAAATTCCACTATATACGACTTTGTGTCTTCTCCTTAGTCTGCATCAAAATAATCTCCCAGGAAACTTGAGTATCCACAAACTAATTAATATATGTTGTTCGTGTACAAATAAATAGAGTGCGACAATTCTAACGTCATCAACATCCTAGCTTGAAATCGCGGTTGCAACCACTAGGTTATATATTTAAACCAGTAGGCGGATTGAAAGATACAATGCCCACTCCACCAAAGGGGTCTCCAACTAAGTGAAGTTCATTTACCGTTGAGTTAGCACTCTAATTGGGAAATAACTATAATATAAAAAGGACATTTAATAATAATATATCAGAAATTAATGACATCTCGTAATTCAAGTGATTATTACAACGAGCTCCAATATCTTGTGCGTCAGGCCTGTTACAACGTTGTAACACGATACTGTTGCTAAGCTAGACTGTGTGGCCATAAAATCGAATTGTTCTTTTGATTTTTATGTGATCATTCATTTTAAATTGCGACAATTTTTGAAAGGTAGTTCGTTGTGTCCTCAATGTTTTGCTTTCAAATTAATTGATGATATCTTTTGTATATTATTTCGTTAAGAAATTATACAAATAATTAGGAGTTCGAGAGCTGGTGAACAATTGAGGGTAAAATATAGAAGCAGTATGAAATGTTTTATAAAGGTCCTTGAAAGATCCCTAAATAAGAAAATTGATTGGACTAATCCTTGAATATTTTAAGCGGGATTTTTTTATGAAAATAATGTTTTTGAGACATTTTGAATATTTTTTATATCTGTAAGGTAGATTTTTAAAGAATTGAAATGAAGGTCACAATAATTAGTCGTGTTTAAATGTTAGTCTGGATCTTATAAAATGGTTTTTAAATAAATTCATAAAATGTTCTTGAGGCACCTTGAGCCACCTCAATTTTCTTATTTAGGGATCTTTCAAGGACTATGTATATTACAGTAGAACTTGTGTAAGACAAACTCGAGGGGAGGCGCAAAAAATGAATTATAGAGTTTTCGACTTATGGAGGATTTTAACTTATTTTATAACCTTCAATTTGTAGAGAGTGAAAAATTGTCACACTACCTCAAGAACCTACCCTAAATTGTTTACCAGCTTTCTTACTACTCGTATTGCCAGTGTTCTAGTTATCCACAATTTATAAACAATTTTTAAGTAAATATTAACTTATCCTATATTATATGCCACTGTAAAAGTTATACACATACACTTGAGGGGCTAAATTATAATACCCAAAAACACCTTTAAAAAAATGAAGTCGCTTCCAGTTTGAAATGTTTCAACATATGTACACGAAAGTCACTATAGTCCACGGCAACAGATCGCTCATCTTTAACAAGGCTATCGCCATGTTTATGGCCATACATAGTGCTTGAGATTCTCTCATTGAACTGATTACGTCAATGAAATGCACTTACTGCACTTATTTATCAGCTATTCTTTTCCGATTTGGAATAAAATGGGCATATCATATGTCTTAGTCTTTATTTTTTTTAAGGTGTCACGCACCTTCGAGAGTTAAGCACTTGTACTATTTGACATGATCTTGGGTTGACACTGAAGGGTCAAAAACCTTCCCCTCCTCTGACGCAAACTGTGGAAGATGCTGCCCTGACACAAGGGGTAGGTTAGATATCTTAATGGGAAGTCGAATATCGACCATCTTCCTGGAGACCACATACACAAACAACTCCAAAGAGTTGCCCCTTAAAAAATTGGTCACATAGCCATGGCAGACACGAAATCAGCGGAAATTCCAGGATCCACACAGGCAGCGTCGGGGGGTCAAAATCCTCACATCCTTGCGCACACCATAAAAAGGCACTGGTCTGGCCACGGTATCAACCAAGCCGCCTATCCAGGCCCTGGTAATAGGATCTAGAAAAACGCGGATTATTTTATGACCTTCAAGCAATACAATCATTACCATCTTAACAGTGAATACTGGTTGCATCTTAAACCTGATTGGCATTGAACTTTGAAGTCTGCAGAATATTACCAAATAACCAGAATTTATGGCTGTTAGAAGAACAGTTGTTTTTTACCGACGATTCATTCAGTCCATAAAACGAAATAATGTAACATACTAGGACCTTGATTACAGATTTTATTTCACGACTCTGTGGTTACTTAACCTAGATCCCCTTGAAAGTGTGACAGGTAAATAGCTGTGCTGACGACTGGTAACAGTTATTCGCGTGACATTATCTAAGGAAAACATCCGCCGACAGCACGTTGCATGAAAATGTGGCACATTATGAAAATAAAATACTTTTACCTAACACAAGATGATGGAAATCGCGGCAAATATCAGGATTAATCTGCGACCCATAAGTACCGCTTAGACTCAAAGGTAAAATTTTCTAGTCCTTATGACCTATCTCTTTAGAGTAGGTATAGATCGGAATGCTAGGAAACAGAGGGCAAGCATGAAAATATGTTACATACTGAGATGCGAATGCTGGATGGATGTAGACTTATCAAAATGGGTAAATTTAATATCTTATATATTTAAATGAGCAATTCTTGTATATTTAAATATAATTGGAGTCTCGAAATTGGCTCCAACAATTTTCATGAAATTTAGTACACGGGGGGTTTCGGGGGCGATAAATCGATCTAGCTAGGAATAATTTCTAGAAAATGTCATTTTATTCGCTTTTTTTATTGGAAGAAAAATAACAAAAATGTGACTCTTCCTGACATCTATCGGCGAATAATAATACTATTTTTTTTAATTGCTTTAACGACACAACACTAAAGCTATTCCAGCAGATGGCGTTGTTAAGTAACAAGAAGTCAATGAGTGTTTGCTTTGAGGTTAGACTAAGAAAATCAATTGTTAATTTCCAAAAAACACAATATATAAAAAAAATACCGAGCAAAGCTCGGTCATCCGGATATTGAATTATATCAGAGAAGTATAAAAGTAACCTGTTGCTTATATATATCTGGATACATAATGTGAAGAAAAAAATTCCATGTAACTAGGAAAATGCTAGAAATTAAAGTCAACGAACATAGAAAAAGAAGTAGATAAAATGTATAATGTATAAAAGACGAACGACAAAAAAGGTGTGAATGACATGACATCTAATAAAAACAGAGTGGAAGAATAGAACATGTTATGCCGACCTTACATAATGTAGGATAATCACTAATCAGGAGAAAAGGAACATGTACATCAGTACTACGCTAGACTCCGGACGAAGCCCACGCAGTTATAAATGTGCAAGCCTTTGTTCTGCTAGTCGAAATATGATGTTTCACAGCGGCTTTATACCGACAAAAGACCAGTTGCGAAACTAAACCTTTTAGCATTCAAGCTTCGGAGCCTAAGTTTCACTGCACAGGACTTATCGGCATTTCCTTTTCCTATGCCTAGATAGAGACAAAAATGGATATGGATTCAATTGGGTTTTACAAGGTTACTCCCGCCTGCTTAAAGTAAAACAGGTCCTGTCCTTCTTAAACTCTAATGTGATATAATAAACACGTTAAAATGCCCTTCATTGTTTCACGATAATTTGCATAACAAATAAAGACAACACTATTTTCACAATAAAATCCATTAGACATGTATATGCCAATATTATGAAATGTTAAAATCAAACGTAAATTATGAAATGCGTGACAATTAGACTTCACTTGTAAATCACATATTCTCGCGTCATCCAATCTGCCTCGGTCGCCATACGCAGGATTCAAACGAATCTGAATCATTCGACTATATGATAGATGAGATTCTGTAAGCAGTTTTTTATTTATGGAGGAAGCGATTAAATTTCAAAATGGAATATTTAATATATGTATAAACGCACATAATTTAAAAGTACATCGGGATTTTTTTTGATTATGCCAATTATTACGCGCTCTCAATGTGATGTTATATTGTGATGTCCTATTTTTAATCCTGTAAAACATAGACAGAGAATGGGAGTAGCCTTAGAAGTCGTTTGATGATGGGCTAAAACTTATTTTTTTTCTGTTTTCAAAACTGTAAACAGAAACTGTTTTCCGAGTCTCCCGACGGTGGAGGAGTCAGGAGAATGTAAGACTCCGTGAGACTACACACTAAAAAACTCCGCTATTCTTCTATCGCCTAATACCTGGGCTGACGACACCGTGGCCCAAAGCGGGTTTTGTGCATAGCGTGCGCCAAAGGGTGAGGATTTCGACCACCAGCGCTCTTTTGTGTGATATCAAGATTGAGGTGGGCACGCGGAACAGTACACTGTTCTCATCCTCGCGGCTCCTCCATGGCGCCGCCACGGTCTCTATTCATGGCAGCCCGAGGTCGTTGGACGCGGCATCAAGATACTTTTCCACCCCCCCCCCCCCCCCTCCCCTTGCAAACATTACTGCCTCGCAGAAGGAGAAAATGAATATGTTTACAAAAATACGAAAGTAAAACAGGAATGACTTCAAATAGTTTAATCATTGGTTTTGGCTTATATAATTTTTTATTAATTAATTTTTCACATCTTAGCAATAAACAAAATGTACCTTCACAAGTATTACCATTAATCATGCACCGTTTTATTTAAATGTGTTAGTTATATTAACAATTGAGAATTGCAATCACCCTGTAAGCAAACCCCACGCACATGCTCTCAAACTAATACTGACTTTTGCTACACAACCAGGCACAGAGAGGGCCAACATTGCAAGCCCGACCTTTTTCAGCCCACTGTTGACGCCCTGCGACAAAGAAAACGTATCAGGCAAATCGAGATCCAATGAAATATGAAAAGGTACGTTAAATGATTTTATTTTTGACACCAGTTCTTTAACGCTACTTAATAACAGACAGGCTGTCTCTATTTTTTAAATGGCGCGAATATTTTCTTCTTAATAAATATAAATAACAAATAAAATAAAAATATATTAAAATTGTATACTTTACTAGATTTCCTTCGTGCAGGGATTGAGTAAAAATACTGAACTCTGCGGCCGGGGGCGGTTTGTCGTAAAACGCGACAAAACAACCCAAGTGCCGGAGCTAAATAGCAACTATCCCCAGTGTCTAAAAATACCGCCATAATAACCTTGTGTTGTGTTCCAGCATAAGTTGCCTAGTTTCCAGTTCCCCTAAGTGGATGGCGAGTTAGCGATGTCCCTGCCGTCGCAAAAACTATATGCGACGGTAACTGTTTACTATTTAACTAATATTAAGCGGGACAATAGCGTGCTGATATTAACAACAATAAAAAATCTTCACTAACGAGCACTACAAGATTATCATTTGGTATTGTTTAAATTACCTATATCGATTAGTTTCGTTTTTTCCGCAGTTTTATTTTACTATCAAATCCTGATAATTATAAAAACGGATCTGGCAACACCAGGGATTATCGTTTTAAATTACGATACGATAATACATCATTGTTAATTATATATCGAGTGTCTGTGTTGAACTGTTGATATTAAGATCATAAAGCCGTCGGCCACCAACGCTGATGTTTCACACCACATAATATTAATCAAAACACTCAATTACCGATCCGTGGTCGGCTTTTTCTCACGATCGCTAATGCAAAAATATAATTAACTTCCACATAACCATTTTATATGTAATATATTTAGTCATTTATTTCATTGGCATCATTTCCTTTCTTGGTTTATTTTTAAATTTCAGTTTTCTTAAATCCTTTTATAAATTAGACTTCTTCTTATAAATAACACTTCTGTGAATGCCAAAATGCCGAGATACCTGAGATTGATTACTTCCCGCTTGCAACATCCCTACAGCTCTTTGATATATATATATATATATATATATATATATATATATATATATATATATATATATATATATATATATATATATATATATATATATATATATATACCTTGTTTATTTACATATTTAATTAGAGTTTCCAAGAAAGATAAATGTAAATATACTAAAAGATATACGCATAAGCAATTAAATACGTAGGTATGTAGGCGGGTCTTGTCGTCTAATGTCCATTTTTTTTATTTGGGAAGCAAACCCTAATAGACAAATAAGTAAACACATAAAAATTTTACACAAACCAAAATAGTTTACACAGTTAAATTACACACAAAAAGAGTACTAAAGTTCAAGAACGTTAATGTTAACACGAAAAAATAAAGTACATTTTGTTTCATAGATTACATTCTGCCCAATGGCAGAAGCTAATTAAAAATAAACGCTGTGTTTGAAGTTTGAATATATCTAACTTGAGATAGAATATGTCGATATAGCCATATTATATTACAATTGCAAGGATAGTTGTGTGTGTGTCCGTCCGTCCGTGTGTCCGTGTGTCCGTCCGTCCGTGTGTCCGTGTGTCCGTCCGTATGTCTGTCTGTCTGTCTGTTTGTCTGTCTGTCTGTGTGTCTGTCTGTCTGCCTGTGTGTGTGTGTGTGTGTGTGTGTGTGTGTGTGTGTGTGTTTGTGTGTGTGTGTGTGTGTGTGTGTGTTAGTGTGTGTGTTAGTGTGTGTGTGTGTGTGTGTGTTAGTGTGTGTGTGTGTGTGTGTGTTAGGGTGTGTGTGTGTAATTTTTTTTTAAGAACAGCAGACAGTCGGACTGTACGGCCCACTAACAGTAAGCAGTTGGCGTTGCCTGTAGACGTTTTTGTATATGTGTAGTAATATATGTATATAATATTATAATAAATAAATAATCATTAATAAACAAAAAGACAATCTAACCAATACTAATAATAAATACCAAAACCAATACTAAAAATAAATATTATTATGCTTAAATGTAATAAATACACTGCATAGAATTTTAGTACACTGAGCTTGCTTTTCCATCCATCTCGCAGTATTTAATGAAATGTTCTGCAAAACTACACAATTCATTTAATTGTATAGATTATACAATATTTGCAACGTAACAAAAAGCAAATTGTATCTAGCATTGTAAATTTACTAGCAAAATATATTAACATTTGCATAGTCTATCCATAAAAAGTGATTTCTCGGCGCCCTTTTATAACGTGCAAGCACTCAAAGTAATGGAGTTAAAGAGGTGAGACAGTGTTAAAATGGCTGACAAGATACGGGAGGATGGCGGGAAAAGTGCAAAGAACATTTACTTCGATAAAAAAGATCGTAGATTAAAAAAGAGTAGTGTAAGCGATTTAAGAAACTTTTATGTGAGTTTATTTGTAAATTTTGATGACGCAGTATAGCCCTTTTTGTCTCGTTAAAATTTTCGATTCTTCAACTTGTTAAAGAAATAAAAGCTGAATTTATCGCTTACAATATATAGATATATTACAAAAAAATGAATAAAAAACCTTTCGAACTGGTTCAAGCATTTCGACCTGATTCTATCTGCCTATTTATAATGGTGTCCTTTCGTAACGATGCCTTTTCCCTTCCTTCTTCGTTCACTAAGAGACATAAGAAAGTATTTTTTAATTCCGTGCAGGGGCGGAGAAAGTATACTAACCTCTGCGGCCGGGGTCGGCCTGTCGTAAAAAGCGACAAAACAACCCACCCTAGCTATGTGATAAGGCTGAGGCCTAATAATTACATATTTTTATTTTCGATTATCTTAATGTAATGCAACCTATAAACCCTTTGGCTTGTGCTGCTGCATAGTAGGGTACAGGTGTAATTGCTCTTAGAAAAAGATCAGGCGCATCTTGTGAGTGGCGATATTTCTGTTTAATTTTGGAACACTAGAAGTTTACCTGGTTTCTTACAGATGAATAAAATCCTATGGTATCCCTACATATATAGGTAGAGTTTCTGTCGACATACAAGGAAACAATTGTTATCTTTTCAAGGAGCTGTGACCTAAGTACTGACTAAACATTTCGCCGAAGAGCCATAGCCAAGGAGTCAACGAGCCGCGAGTTTCTGAACACTTTTTTTTGGTATCGGGCAAAAACCCTCTCTTGACGGGTTCCCACGGCCCGGGGGGACCGAGGGATATGTGGTTATCCGGGAAAGATGTTCGGCCATTCGACTAACATAAAAAAACCCGCTGTACTCCTATCGCCTACGCCCGGACCCACGGTTAAGTGGCCAATCTCGTGGCCTGGGCCGGCGTCAGCCCGCCCTGATGGATACAAAGGGCTCTTCCATGTGTTTAGCGACAGGGAGTCAGGTTTTCGTTCCCCGGCGCTCTCCTTTATTAGCTCTAAGGAGTTAAGGGGGGGCCACGGAACAGCACGTGGCCCTCACCCTCGCAGCTATAGTGCGGGCGGCAGATCCTCCCCCGAGGGGCCGCCCGCGGCGGCCGGAGGTCGTTGGATGATCTTCGGTGCCGACGACGTTGCTTGCGTTAACAGGAGGGGAGTGTGGTGGTCGACTCCCGCTCCCGCTCCACCGGAGTTGCTGACTACTGCTTTAGATTATCCGAAATACGCTTTCTAATCACAAGGCGTCATAATCGCGCCTTTCGCGTCTGTTTTTTTTTCTCATGTCTCTAACAACTCAAACTTCTGACCAGATCTTCACGGTCAGAAAAATGAGCATTATGGTGAACGCACACTTGTCCGAGCCGAACGCGTCGAACGAATCGAAGTGAAAGAGGCCTCGCACACATATCCGCACCAGAAGAATCGACCACGCCGAAAGAATCGACCGCGTCGAAGAAATCGTTTCTATTTCCTTTACGCCTGCAATGCAGAAATAGTACTCGCTCGTTGCTCTGTTATACGCAACTGATAGAATGCGAGCGCATCGGTCGAGTCGATCGCATAAGCTGCGCCGAATCTGATGACGTCATCCAAATTCATCTAGGATTTCTGGGGTTCTTCCAGATTCGGAGGATTCGACGCGGGGAAGTGTGGATTCATGAGATTTCATATACAGAATTCTAAAATTCGTTTCGTTCGACTCGTTCGACGCGTTCGGCTCGGACATGTGTGCGTTAACCATTAATATAATTTATGCAAATAATGCCAACCATTTTGGTTATTTTTAATTCGAAATCATGAATATTCCAACGCATTTAAATTTTCATATTTGTTCAGACAAAGAAACAATATTTACTTTCTCTAAAACGAATTAAAAATTACGCGGGTAATTTTGTGAATTTCTGATATTCTGTTAAATGGTTTCGCTAGAAGGATAATGTTTGTTTTCCGTAAAAGGTCTAAAGTACAGTTTCGAAGCGCTAGTAGCGGAGTATTATAAAACCATACGAGACTATTTTCAATGTACTTAGACGGGCTTAACTGTTGTTATAAACGTAGTATCAACCACTCTATTTCTATAAAACAATAATATATTGTCAATTTATTTTTATTGCCGAAACCTTATAATTAAAGCTTTATTTCAATGTAACTCACTGACAGGTAGCGGATATTATACAAAGTATTTAAGCCTTTTATTTAGAAAAATAATTAAGGATCGAAATACTGGCGATTAGAAATTCGTGTACTGTCCGCGATTATTTTTTCTCCACTGTGTATATTGTAGAAAACAGCAACCATGTCAGTAAAAAAATAATAGTTTGAAAAACAAACTTCAATAGAAAACTAAACTAAAAAATAAATAATAATAATCTTCAATAAGTATAGAATAGAAAAACAGATTTACAAAATACTTCTTAAGAATTAAGATAATTCATTCGTTTATTCAATCTGATTCAATTAAGCTCTCCGCACATTTTTTTAATCAAAATGAATTATTCGTCTGTGGAACGGAACTACATACTCGTAGATATAAACAGATCTAGTTGATATAAATAATGGTGTAAAAATGAGAAGATATATAGCAGCCCATGAAGCTACTACGAAAGGCACACAGAAAATAACTCCTAGCAGTTTTGAACGTCCACCCAGTGTCATCAGATTGTTATAGATATCAAATATAGCAATAATTCCCAGTCAAAATGTGTATTTTTGTAAACAAACTAATAATATCGATCTATATCTAATATATGGTACATTAATATGTTGATTAAGTATATATTGATGAGCATGTAATATTACTTAGTAGATAAGTTATCACTGAGGAAGGAACTAGCGTCTAAGATACAAGCTTGGCCTAGTTTAGACTTTAGTTTTCTTTATATGTAAACCTTTGAATAATTGACAATAAACAATATCACACTATCATCAACCGATCATAAAATTGGAAGGCAGGTATCGTAACTCTATAATATAAAATACATTAAAAAATAAAATAAATTAGGACATTTCACAGATCATCTAGTCCCAAACTAAGTTGCATAGCACTTGTGTTATGTGTACTAGACAATTAATATACTACATATATACTTTTCTTTTGTAAATAAATACATATTATACCTAAACATCCAGACGCTGGACTCTGCAAGCGTACCAACGTGCGTTACGCCAGGAGGTCGTCAAAGATTATGACGTATTTGTAGCGTGTTCATAAATATGTAGTACTTATACACATTTATCTACATATTCAAATATGTAGGTAGATACGATTTTATGTACTAAAAATATAATAAAAATAAACCAGTCATGATCGAACCGAGCTCGTTTTATTACAGCGTCCTAGCTGACTTTGGTGAATAAATAATGAAGAAAGAGCTTTATGATGTAGTGATGAAATTATTCAAATTCTGGCACGACTTACACCTTTCGCAGAGCATCGTCCCATTATTCGCTTAAGGTAGGCAAAAACTATCAACGAACGGATCTGATGAAGCCAGAACTTGGCAATAAAAATGTATTTTCATCGTGTTTGTGCTCAGTAAAATCACCATAATATGCGACATTAATTTATATATATGATATTCTATGTGAATTTGTTAAAATACAATTCACTTATTTCGCGTTTTTGGATAGTTAACTTTTTTTCGTTGTGTAAGATGATAATTACATTTAACGGTTTTAAATGCGTTTAGCGTTTCTTAAATCAATTTAACTGTGCTTACGCAAGTGGCCCTTAATCATTACAATGTTTTATTACAGATGAAAGAGACGAAGTTAAGCAAAGAAGAAACTAACTCATGATTTTGCTTCTCGAGCTTGATATATGGTTTGCGAGAAAACAATATAACAGTGGTTTATTCATATTTAAATATTTATTTATACCCTTTTTTACTCATTGTAGTATTGGATTGAATGGTGTAGTGTCTGTGATTTAGTCTATGGTGTGCATTTGTAGCACAGCTACGCTGTCTCGTGTGTCTATGTGGTTGTGTAGATGTCACTGTCAAAACACGAGAGCCCGGGGCGAGTATGGACGACCCTGCAACCGACTATACCAAGTAAACGTACCAACTTTCCGTAAATTGTCGAAACAGTTATATCTACCATCATTCGTATTAAACTTGGCCATTGTTGTTCACCTATTTTCTTAGTCAATATCAGAAATTGAGATTCAACACATCTTTTTTAAATGCCCGAAAATTATCTATCCTCGTTATGATCTTACCTCGACTTTCCTCGACCTATTAATGCATTTTTTTGTTATTAAATTATATGTTTATAGTATAGTCAATTGATCATTATATTGTCAGCAGGTTTTCAGAATACTTTCAGGTAAATTAATTTATCCTTAATATCATTTGACTTGCAAAAAACACTGATCAAATCTTCTCTTACCCCTAAATTGGTAAAATCAATAGCCAAAAATAATAAGAAAATAGAAAAAGAATAAATCTTCCTGGACGGACAACAATCTAAATATGCCGCTTTAATAACCTTGTGTTTTGGCATAAGTAACCCAGATTCCAGATGCCTTTGAACCCGGTGCGTCGGAATTGCATCTGGTGATGCACACATCCATAAGCAACGGTAACTGCTTTCTATTAAGTGGGCGTCAGTCTTTTTGTACAATGCTATAAAAAAGTGTGTGTGTGTGTGTGTGTGTGTGTGTGTGTGCGTGCGTGCGTGCGTGCGTGCGTGCGTGCGTGCGTGCGTGCGTGCGTGCGTGCGCTTCGTGCGTTTAGTAAAAAATTAACGTTTATTTATTTACTCATGTGGTATGATCCCATATAAATTACCATTCCATATTCACGGATTCCGTATTCGCGGCATATTTACGGAACGTATACCCCTTGTATACAGCTTTTACTGTATACGAAAGGTTACTTTTTATCCCGGATGGACCATATAGACTAGAAATTACCACTCGAACAAAGTCGCGGGTAATTACAATATATTGTTAGTACAATCAATGTCATGCGCCGTATTGTAAGTGTAAACGAAGTTAAAATTCATTAAGAAAACACGCAGTATATTTCCGCGCGTAGGCGTTTTAAAACGGTCTCTTTCTAGAAGGAATGTTCTTTGAATAACTGGAATTCTTGTGAAGTCTTGACTTGTAAGGTTCTTTTTTATTAGTACACTTTAGAGTGCATGGGGCACCATCAGTACCTTCGAAATTCTTGATAACCTCACTAACCAGGTCTAAATCTCACAAATATAAATATTTGGAATTCAAAGTTTATTTTGTCAATTCTGCCGACCCCACTTAGGGAAGGGCGTATAGTTATACTATTTATAACCACATGTGGCATTCGCATCGGGAAGCAAATATACATTGACGTATGTGAATAAAAAATATTTTACATTTACTCGTAAAATATATTATTGCTTGTACATAAAAAGGGTTCATTCGCACATTTTTTATTGGATTATATTTTGGGAATATTTTTATTTCTTTAACTATTTTTATATTATGAAGGTAAGTTGGCGTCATAGAATATGATGGCATGAAGTTTCCTTGTTTGATAATCTAACAATAAACAAAAAGGCCTAGTTTAATTTTTTTTACAGCTGAGACTAGTAGACAGGCAAAGGGCCCGCCCGATAGTAGGTGGTCTCCATCGCCTATAGACGGAATTAAGAGGAACTGAATAAACAGGATTTACTAGTATCCGAACGCAGCATAACGTCATTATGGTGACACGTTTTAAACCCGGTCGTGGTTGCCGTACAGCCGGTCTAGCCCAAGCTCCTGTGGTCCCCGACTACAGTGGCCAGTATTCACTATTACTCCATTATAGTATGTTTCTTAGTAAAAAATATTATGAGAAAGTATGGACACCACAGGGCCACAGGTATTAAGACTGTTATAAACAGCTATGGATCTATTTTATTGTGAGTTTCCTCTATGTAGAGGTCTCTACCTAGAATGCCTTTTAATGAATTCCTCATGTCTGGGATCAATCTTCCACCTAAAATATGTTTTTTTACAAAGGACAATCACCTTTTGATCCTTACCAATGTATCAACATGTTTGCATTCAAAGCTTTCACTTTGAAGCCCAGAAGTTAAATCACAGGGAGAAATATTGTTTTTACAGGGACGACTATCGACTAACACCTGAAAGAATTAATAACTTTTTATTTTATTATTCGATGTCTGAACGAGAGGTGCTTCTATTTTCATATGTATATTTTGGTGGTGGCTCACAGCAATCTTCCTCTTAGCATGTTAGAAGCCTTGAAACTCGCGGCTTCTTTTCACAACAATACATAACGTTCGGCGAAGGACATCGTGGCAAGCAGGGATAGCACATAGGTGGATATCTTCACAGCACGTTGTTGTACAAGGGGCCACTAACATCGGACATACTGCAAATTGCTCGCAGTCTTCAGGGTAAAAGCACGCCATTTTTATTTAGATTTTACTTCTTTTTCTTTTGTAAATTTTATATCATAATAAATTTCCACTAGAATTTTTATGTTTTTGACGAATTAAATTGAAATAAAACACAAAACATAGGTACATAGATAAATCGAAAATAAAACTTATTAATCTAGTACTAACTAATTAATAATTAATATACTTATAAATCCCTTGTGAACATGACTAATATTATAATGTATTGTAATGTATTAATTTCGTGTACCGAAACTATTCGCGCTTATCGAACTCCCATGTGAATTAATCATTCAATAAATCCCTCTCCCATTAAAAATTGTTTCTTCTTGTGTCTAGAAACAATTTAAACTTTACTTACAATTTATATAATTAAAAAACAGTAATACACAAACTAAATTCGCGAAAACATCGCGTAATAATTAGGGACATGAAGTACCTTAGTCAAGTTATCGATTTATCGATAAATTTAACGTCAGTAATTGTCACGTATGTGTTAAATACTGCTCAGTATAACTTCTAGAGCTAGTATCTTCAGATGAAGTATACACATATTATGTATGATCTGAAACCTTATTTTTGAAGTCATCGTTATGATTTGATAATTTAACAAAACGAAAAAGCGACATCAAAAATAGACAAACATATTCATAAATAGGATTTAACCTGCAAGAGAATCAGATAGAATATAAGTTTATAGTGTTTCCTATCTTCGTCTCCAAATAGTTCGGGCTTTCGTAGCTTTTATACACTAATATATGACATATAATCTTATTTTATGAAGTTTCACTTCTGCCGTATGTGTGCACACACACACACACACTTTTTCTAGTTTAAAGAATTATATGAAAATAATTTTATCGATAAAATTAGATATTAAATGAATAAGTTTATGTCGTGTTTTAATTTTTCGCAAGCAATGTTCTTATTTTGAATAGGTTTAGATATTTAGTGTATAGATTTTATTCGACTGCCAAAATTAAACAAATTTAACACCATTCATTATATTCGAATAATTCGAAGTACTTTAGTGCCTGCAACACTAATAATAGCAACGCATCTTTTTTATGCATGAATATTATCTTCTGTTGAAAATTGGCCAAAGTAAATAATAATTTTTAATAAACAGACGGTTGAATTCGAACTAAACATTGCGCTGCATAAATTACAAGTCTGACGTGTTTGCTAGTTTACAAATGCCAAACTGTATTTTATGCCGCGACGTCAACATGAATGAGAGGAAACGTGTCATTTAATGACGTGAGAAACCAGCGATTTAATTATATTGATCATAAGGTAAAATCAGCAAATTACTGTAAAAACATTTCTTAGCGGCGAACAGCTAACTTAAACAATCACTAAGAGAACTTTCAATGCGCTATAATTATTACATTATTACAGGTTAAATATACGATAGATCTCTATACAATTTTATTTTTATTTTTGCCGTGATTTTATTCTAATTTGTTTAACCTTTAAAAATCAGTCTCCTTTCATAACGCCTGAACAAGGTCACAAATAATTAACGATATGATAATTAGCTTTGTAAAAGTTCACTTACCGTTTTCACTTCACTGTTATTCGACTTGGCGTTGGACATTGCTTTTATCATCCTGCTGGAGTTATCCAGGAGGCACTTTTGAATACTCATAGCTTCTTATTAAAACAACACAACACTAATAATTCACATTGTTGGCACTGTTAACACTACAACACCAACACGTCGCAATTTAGACCTGATAAGAACACATTAGCAAGCCATTTGTATCCAGGGAACAAAACAAAATTACATTTTAGTCGATAATTTATTAAACGCGCGGTGAGTTAGGTTATATCCATTGATTTGACGTAAGAAAGTTTTACTCGCCAAGTGTTACGAGTGACGAACGAACACAGCTGGCGGCTGAACTCGACTGCGGGTGCGGTGCGGTGCGATAGCTACCGGCAGCGCCGAGTGACCGTTGTGAAGACAGCTGATAGCTGCGGACGTCCCTCGGCCCCTCGTAGTCGGACGGAACAAAGAGCGGGTTAACCTAAGCCGCACCTACCATAAAAAACGGCATTTTGTAGAGGCTCTACTGATATATTAATCACCGAGCTTCACTATGTAGTGTAGTTATTCAATTACTTTTGCAATATTTGAAATAATACAAGTTCGCCATATCAACCGTCTCTGTTGGTTTAGAAGAATCGAGAACAAAGACCTTCGCTCATAATTTATTTTCATTATATCGGTAAATACACTTCAGTTTTTTTTATTATAGACATAGTAGTACATAAATCAATGACCTCAGACTATATTTAAATACTCTGTCATTTCTTGTTTATTACTGCGATGAGATCTTATATATTAGCGTTATTGCCAATAAAATAAGCAACAATTAATATAATATGATGTGGTATTATAATATCGATAGTTGCAAAATGAATTAGAACAACACAAATTAATTTTAAAAAAGTATTTCATATTTTAAATGATATCATAATTTTTTGCCTGATGACGAAATAGTTTTAATAAATATATGTACCTATTTTAGTAAGTAATTTGTTTTTATGTTTATTTTCTCGAGGATTGACGTAATAAATAGATATTTAAAAGGTTTATTTACGAAAGTAGGAATTATTTTAACTCCAGGCTACTGTGAACATGTGTTCCATTAGGTTTTGATTGTAACCGAGTATGACTGATTACACGATAATGAACCATTTTTATAGTGTTTTATTCATAAACTTAAATTATAGATATTTTTGGAAGATGGAAATGCCTAACGCACACGCCGCCGCGTGGTAATAGATTGCGGTGTAGTATAGGACTCCCCGAGCAAGCGGCTCCGATTAGCGCCGGCCCGCTTCACGGACCTCTTCAAAGCCAGGAAGTAGCCCCCAGGATCTTCTTTCTCACGTAAGCCTAAGCTGGGCGTGCAGAACACTCGTGCGCAACCGTCTTTTGGTCTTGTGTGTGCAGGCTGCGACCATTCACTATAGTGGCTAATGTCTGGTGTCCACCTCTGCCGCCTCTTTCGCGGACATGACTGTCTCGTAGAAGGGAGACGATTGCGCCCCATCCGGCTTGGCTCCCGACCATTGCTAGGATGATGGCCGGATCGAGTCCGATGGTGGCGACGAAGTCTCGGCGCTCCGGTGCCCATGCGGGGCACATCTGAAGGGTGTGGTGTGTCGTCGCCAGCGTCACAGTGGTAACTCTGTTATTTGCACCTTCTGAGCGACCCGACACCAGTCACGACACAAGCAAACTCTGTTAGAATTATGGGCAGTGTTTAATTAAGTGTATCTTAACATAAAAATATGTTTATTTATTATTAATAATGGCCTCGACACATATCCAAGGAAAATTAATATACAAAAAATATACTTCATCTGCCAGTTCGTGGCACTGACGAAAGGTTTTCCTTCCTGGAGGTATTCTAACCGTCTGTCAGTAATAATAATAATCCCGGGTTGCCTGGAAGAGATCGCTCTGTAGCGATAAGGCCGCCCATTGTAAGTCAAGTACTCATTGATTGTGTAAATAAGTTTCATTGTGTTTATATAATTGGTTTACAATAAAGTGTTATCTATCTATCTATCTATCTAATAACTAAGCCATCTATTCCATCTATTGTCTTGCGATTATTTTAGCATAAAAAAGGTGTCAAGGCACTAAGAAGGAAGTGTCACGAATAGACACCAAGACAAATGGCGCGCACTAGTTTCGCCCTGTAAATTAAATAACATATCACTGGATCATTACGCAAACATGTATTTTATTTATTTTATTTCAATACTTTATTGGAACAAAGGGTACACATTAACATACTATTACAGGATTGTTCTTATGATAAGGTACATTGTGCTCCCTCTATTAACATAGACTATTACATACACTTAAGTAATCCAGGTTCACAAGTTTTGGGTCTCATCACTCTCAAATGGGACTCAATTGGGACATGCGTGTCTGGGTATATGGGGCTCCCATGCTCGAACGCCCCCACTCTTGGCAAAGGGATGCACGTCGCTAGTATACCCACTAAAACCACTCCGTTTTTCCTTCGTTGACCTTGAGGTACGAAGCTGCGGTACTGCGGCCCCTACAGACTATTAAATACCTCTATCCTATTAATTTCCGTCATATTAGTTTAATGATGATTGTATTTTAATCATGTAACAAAACATTGTTCAGCAATAAGAAAGAACATCGATAACAAATATTAGCGTCAAATAAAGTACAAAATTACTGACATTGTAACATTTAATTAAATTAATACAAATTTATTAATAATTAAAACAAAATTGATGATTTGGTTATTGCTGTAAGACAGTATGCTGACGATGATGCTGATAATTATGCTGACGGCCCAATTAGAATTTATCAGTTACCGTCGGCTATAATTGTTTGCAACGCCAGGGGCATCGTATCCGCGTAATGGGACTGGAACCTGGTCACTTATGCTGGAACACTTCACAAGGTTATTATAGCAGCATATTTAAAAACTAGCGTAATTGCCATTCAGATGGGCTTGGACCCCTACCACCTAGCTTGGCTTTTTAGTCGCCTTTTACGACAGGCTGACCCCTGCTGCAGAGGTCAGTATTCTTTATATATTAATAACGAATACAAATCGTACGTATTGTGTTCAGCCACGGTTTTTATGATACCTTGAGATCCGTCTCCTGGAGCTGCTGTACTTGCAGCGAAGGAACGCGGCTGTATGAAGCGCATCATTTGATATCTGCACATAGGCTCTTCATTATTCCTGACAAGACCTGCCCAGAGAAACTAATTTTCTACTAAAGAAATGAATTTAAATAATTTAAAAGCGTAACAACTGCTATGTTATCACAAAATCGGAAAGTTTTATCCGTGCAGGGGCGGAGAAAGAATACTGACCTCTGCGGCTGGGGTCGGCTGGCATCTTAGCTACGTGGTAGGGCCCCAAGCCCATCTGGATGGCGACCACCTTTGGTCTTAAGTATGCCGCCATAATAACCTTGTGTTGTGTTCCGGCATTAGTGACCCAAGTTCTTATACCCTTACGGGACATCAGCGTGTTCGCGATGCCACTGGCGTTGCAAACACCCATAGGCGACGGTAAATGCTAAATTCTAAGCGGGCCGTCAGCCTGTCTGCTGTTCTACAGCAATAAAAAAAGTAGTGGAGTAAGAAAATATCCACAGATCTGATATTCTTCAAACATAGCAGAATACGGTTCTTAACATCAGCTTTTAAATATTATTTGCCAGGTTCTAGCCCTAGGCGTCGCAAACATCTATAGCCAACGATAACGGCTCACTACGGGTTGTCAATAATCTCTACTGTTCCTCAGCAATAAAAAAATATAGCATTAAACTGAAACATTCGTTGAAGAGCTACGAACAGGCATTTAGTTTAACAAATATCTTAAAGTCCATTCTGTGTTGTCCAAGTTGAAAGCGAAAATTAGAGTAATTGAAAATCTTATACAAACCCGTTAATCGAATTGGAAATTTAGAGGTCGCAGTGACCCGATATATTAACTTGAAGTTTTGTAAGGTTATTCAGCATTTAAGCGTGGCCGGTGTTAGAGCGACACAAGCAAGAGCTGCGTGTCACCGAGATGAATATGCTGCGGTGGATGTGTGGAGTGACGCGGAAGGACCGCGTTAGGAACTCCCGCATTCGCGGCGGTCTTCATGTCCGTGACATTGTGGATAAATTACAAGAGTGTCGGATCCGTTGGTACGGCCACGTTTTACGGCAATGATGCTTACGTGGGTAACAAATGTCTGGCCATGCCGCCTCCGCCGGACCCCGGCAGGAGGGGTAGACCCAAAAGTGCTGGCTTGACGTTGTAAAGGGTGATATGCGTGCCAATGGGCTCACTACCAGGGATGCTGAAGATCGTGCGAAGTGGAGAAGAAAAAGTCGGAAAGTGGACCCCGGGCGCCGAAGCGAGAGTTTGGGCTGCAACCGGGATACAACGCAAAGATTTTATTGTACCCTGTGTTCTAAGATCGGTATATGCTACTATACACGTAATGCATGCATACAAGCATGATACATAATAACACCTCAGAACGCCTCGTTATATATGTATACCCGCCAGTCCAAATCGGACTGGCGGATTACACACCGATGATCTTGGTATGCGGGTTTCCTCACGATGTGTTACTTCACCATCGGTACGTGGCAATTATGCGAGAATTGGTGCACGCTATCGGATTTCGAATCCGGGACCTTCATACTGGTCCCCGAGTAATACCACTGAGCTACCAGGTACAAGCATGACAAACTTGAACCTTGATATGTATAATAAACACTATTACTGGTCTTGAATTGTCCTTTACTGAGAACGGTCTGTACGCTTCATTCCTCATCTTAGCCTCCAATAATAATCCAAACTTCCGCTTCGTTTCCCGGGGTCCACTTTCCGGATTTTTCTTCTCCACTTCGCACGGTCTTCGGCATCCTTGATAATGAGTCCATATGTCAAATCAGTACTTTTTGGTTCTACCCCTCCTGCCGGGGCCCGACGGCAGCATTACTAAACACTTGTATTCCATGTAATTAGCCGCTGTATGCTTTTTCAAAGCTTTGGTAGAGCAAAAGTCAATGTCAGTGAACAGATTAGATATACATCGACTCAATGACTCGACAACTACGTATGTACCGTCGTGTAGGTACGTGAAGTACATACCATGGGGATAAGTAATAATTTGCTAATAGTTTGTTCACAATCTGTTGTGGATTCTAATCTACTGACCGTTAAGTATGTTTGATCAGTGCAGGGCTGTCAAGGTGACTTCCGGCCGCCATAGTAATCAGTCGCGTGCGCGCCCTCTGGGAACGGGCCGCAGCCCACAAACACATGGCCGAAAGACAGGCACGTCAGGGTGTTTCGCGCACCCATCTCACTCCTGTGTGAGAAGGAAGATTCCGGTGCTCATCACCCCCTCCTGTCCCTGGCTTGAAGAGGCCCACAAAAATGGGCCGAAGCCAGTCTATGCCGTAGCCTGACTAGTTCGTCGTGTCCCACGGCCACGGCGCTTGAGGCGTGTGAAGGAACACCGGGGAGGTTTAGTGGGTATACCAGCACGTGCATCCCCCAGCCCAGTGAAGGGGATATATGGGCGCATCGCACGCGGCCTCCCACACTACCCCGCTGCCCGTTCTCACGCGGTGGGTAGTGCGTCAGGAATTTCCATCTCCCCAAAAAAAGGGCTGTCAAGGTTATGTCTTAAAAATATGTATTACTCCACCGTCATGTGGTGATGATAATCCTTTATCTGTTAGGAAGGAAGTGTTTGTTAATTGATCGTCAAATATCGCTATCGTAAATTAAATATTGTCATAACTGAAATACAGTAGACATGCGGCAAGGTTACATGATGTCATCAAAAAAGGTGGCGTTGTGATGAATATGACGCAGTAACGTTTAACTACGAGGGACGGCTGATAAGTTCGCGGCCTACTTAACGATGACTAATTATATCGTTACTCCTATTAATTAATCCATTAATTGCGAAACTCAGTGGTAGTATAAAAACAACCCGTAATCAAATTTTAGGTCATAATTGAATTAGCTGTCGAACAACAAACATCACCATGTCAACGGAATCAAAAGAAAATCGAAGCCGAAACGGAATTTTGATCACCGCGCCGCGCCGTGATAATAAAGTACCTCGTAAAAAAAAAGAAATACGCCGAAAACATTTTTGAAGAAATGTCATCCGTTCTTCAAGATTCTGCGCCTTCGTATACAATGCGTATTCAAAATACAAACTTCGTATACAAAAAAAATGGGCTCGCTTATTTCAACAAGGACGAGAGAGCTGCGAAGACGATCCTCGCGCGGGCCATCCCGTCATAGTAGTAACCGAAGAAAATGTTCATAAAATAAAATAAATTGTATTGGCCGACAGAAGAATTAAATTGTGGCAGATAGTTGAAGAACTTGAGATTAGCAAAAAAGAAGTTGGACAAATTTTACATCAAAATTAATACATGAAAACAATTTGCGCGCGCTAATTACCGAGAATGATCACACCGCTCGACAAGCAACGACGACTCGAGAGCTGCAAGAATTTTATGGCACTAGCTGACAAGGAAATTGATAAAATATGTGATCGGATCGTCACCGTGGGTGAAATGTGGATTTGTCAGTATGATCCAGAGTCTATACAAAAGTTGATTCAATGGATTAAAAAAGGAGAAAGGCCGCCGAAGAAATTCAAGGTGCAAAAGCCGGCGTCTAAGCTAGTGGCGATTATCATCTGGGATAGCGAGGGAATTTTATTAATAGACCAAAAGGGACTACAATAAACGAATTTTATAAATAGACCAAAAGGGACTACAATAAACGATCAATATTATACCAATTTTGTGCGTCAGGCTCGTGAGGCTGTTGTATAGAAACGACGTAGAAAGTTAGCGTGCGGAGTGTTGTTTTTGCACGACGACGCGCCCATTCTCACCGCGCGTGTTGCAAGGCAGGCCTTGAAAAGCACGGGGTTTTCAGAAATTGACCAGTTTAACATAGATTTCGCATCTATCAATTTTTACCCGTTCCTTTAATTAAAAAGGACGTACGGGGCCGGAGATTTTCGAATGAAAACGAAAGAAAGCTGCCGTAGAGCGTCATTTTGAGGACAAAGACAAAGAATATTTTTTGAATGGTTTAAAGGCATTCCATATTAGAAGTGAATTTCACTTGAGGGACACATTATTGAAAAATAAAAATATGCATCACAATGTTTCTTTCATTAAGCAACTTAGGCTGCCCCTCGAAACTACGGTGACGCAACGACCTAAAGTGAGTCTTGGCCTCCGACACCAGATCACGCCACGCCTCTCGATCTTGCGATAGCTCTCACCAGTTGTTATAGCCGAGGTTGAGCAGCTAGAGCTACAACGCTTCCCAGCGGTCTAGGATGACCAACCGTTCTCCCGTTTGGTTTTCCCAAGTACGTTCTCTTCACGGCACGATCCTGTTCCATTTTCTCTGGGTGTCCGAGCCACTGAAGCATAGCCTAAGTTCTTCCTGACTTACGCAGTCACGTTTAATATTATAAAACTTCCAAAATAAGTAAACTTATTTACAAAGGTATTAAGGTAGTAAGGACGTAAGGTCAGTATTCTTTCTTCGGCCCTGCACGGGTAAAAAGCAGGCAGGCTGTTGATATTTGTTATAATTAGTAATTTAATGAAGAGCTTATGTGGTCCTATAGCGTTAAGCTATGGGGAACTGCTTCAGACTCAAATTTAGAAATTCTATATGTTTCCATTCTAAAATCCTGTGAATAGCAAATGCATCATGGTATATGACCAACAATCAACTCCACCGAGCCCTTAACATACCTACGTTGAAACAGGAAATACTTAAATGCTTAATACATCCGTGCAGGGGTGGAGAAAGAATACTAACCCTAGCTAAATACCAAACACGGAGGCAGATTGCAAGATAAAAATCACAAAGCCATGTACTGAAATAGTTTTTCGGCTAATTTGAGAATAGGTTCCCTTACAACTTAGTAGCACTGAAGGATCTTTTTTTCGAGTCTACAACTTACATGACATGAGCGCAGCTGCAGCAGAGTTCGTGATCCCAAACTTTTTCTGAAACCGCACTCAGGTTGAGCTTAGCACGTGTTTTATGTATTTTCTAGCAGGAGAAACACGAACAACAAAGCCAGGATAAGTGTCTGGCAAGATACAAGATGAGATCGTGGCATAATAGATAAATGTTATATGCGTTGCGGCAAATGAAGATTATTACTTATTACAGTTGAGCGATTAAAATAGCAAATTCAAGAATATATACATTTTCCTCCATGCAGGGGCGGAATTAGACTGGCTCCAGTCCGGCGGTTGGTTTCCAAGCCTGCCTGGATGGTAATATGGCATGGTCGCTAAATATGCGGCTATAATAACGATTAATTGTGTTTCAACTTATATGACCCAGATGCGAACGACTGCGTATTAGGGATGCCCCTGGCGTCGCAAACATCCATAGGCGACAGTAACTGCTAACTATTAACTGGGCCATCAGCCTGTCAGCTGTTCCGCAGCAATAAAAAAATAAGCCACTTTAATAACGATGGGTTATTAAGCTGCGTATTAGTGGTGCCCCTGACGTCACAAACATCCATAGTATCAGTATAGAGACTAATATGTTTTATGTTATACGTATGAAGCTCGCAAAAAACACTCAAAATCCTTGTTCTAAATTACAAAATATTCTATCATATTTCAACTTAGTACAAAGCAACTTTGTGCGCAATCTGTAAGCCATAAAATATATTTTCAGTCTACCAAATTACCCCGTGTGGAGAAATAAAGCCTAAATAAGCTTTTTTTTTTTTCATTTATAGCTGTAGTATTAGATTTTTATGCATTATGGTATTATACAAAATTTTATTATTCGTATTTTATATACAATAACTATCGCAATTAAGGTACATTTTTACAAAACAACCAACTCTTCATGAATTTGACGACCTCCGTGTAGTAGCGGCTAACGCACTTTGGTACGCTTATGGTAGTCATGGGTTCTATTCTCGTCTCACGTCTAGGTTTTTATGTTTAATATGTATTTAGTTACAAAAAGTATAATATGGTGGGCTAGAAAGTTCGTAGGCTGACACATAGATGGCGTATTAAATTAATATGATTTTTAGTTAGCCTTAACCTTCAAGACACGTGTATAAATAATTTGATGACTGTCGTACTATTAGTTTGTGAGATATAGTATTTTGAGTGAAATAACTTTTGTTTGGTTAAAAAATGGATTAAAAGGAATTTGTACGGAGCATTTCGGTCTGTGACCGGCATTGTACATAAAATATCTGTAAATTAAAATGACTTATTAAAACTTGATTTATAATTTCGAGTCATCATCATCATCATCATTTCAGCCGGAAGACGCCCACTGCTGGACAAAGGCCTCCCCCAAAGATCTCCACGATGATCGGTCCTGCGCTGCCCTCATCCAACCTATCCCGGCGATCTTGACCAGATCATCGGTCCATCTTGTGGGGGGCCTACCAACACTGCGTCTTCCGGTACGCGGTCGCCATTCGAGGACTTTTCTGCCCCAACGGCCATCAGTCCTTCGAGCTATGTGCCCAGCCCACTGCCACTTCAGTTTTGCAATCATCCGGGCTATGTCGGTTACTTTGGTTCTCCTGCGAATCTCCTCATTTCTAATTCGATCTCGCAGGGAAACTCCGAGCATAGCCCTCTCCATTGCTCTCTGAGCGACCATGAGCTTTCTCATAAGGCCCATAGTTAGCGACCACGTCTGCGTTCCGTATGTCATCACTGGCAACACACATTGGTTAAAAACCTTCGTCTTGAGACACTGCGGTATTTGGGACGAAAAGATTTTACGGAGCTTCCCGAACGCTGCCCATCCGAGTTGGATTCGACGAGTGACCTCTTTCGCGAAATTGGACCTGCCTAACTGGATCGTTTGACCCAAGTAGACGTATTCGTCAACAATTTCGAAAGTACAGTTCCCAACTGTTACGGAGGTAGGTGCGACATGGACATTAGACATGATCTTCGTCTTGTCCATGTTCATTTTGAGACCTACTCCTTGGGAAGCTGTATTGAGGCCATCAAGCATATGGCTTAAGTCTTCCATGGTTTCAGCCATGATTACGATATCATCTGCGAATCTAAGGTGAGTGATGTACTCACCGTTAATGTTGATGCCCAGTCCGTTCCAGTCCAGAAGCTTGAAGACATCTTCCAACGCAGCAGTGAACAGCATCGGCGATATGACATCGCCTTGTCTGACTCCCCGCTGCAGTCGGATAGGCTTCGAGTTCTGATCCTGGAGACGGACTGACATGGTGGCGTTTTCATACAAACACTTCAACGCTTTGATGTATCGATAATCAATGTGGCACCTCTGGAGAGACTGAAGCACCGCCCAGGTCTCGATCGAATCAAAGGCTTTCTCATAGTCCACGAACGCCAAGCATAGTGGCTGGTTATACTCCTCCGTCTTCTGTATAACCTGCCGCAGCGTATGTATGTGGTCTATGGTGCTAAAACCTTTTCGGAATCCGGCTTGTTCGGGAGGTTGGAAGTCGTCAAATCTGCGCGCGAGACGATTCGTGATGACCCTTGAAAACAGCTTGTAAACATGGCTCAGAAGTGATATCGGTCTAAAGTTCTTCAAAAGGGTTTTGTCGCCCTTTTTGAAGAACAGCACCACTATACTTCCGTGCCAGGCCTGCGGCGTTTTGCCATCGAGGATGACGGAATTAAATAGCTTCTGGAGGATTTTAAGCACAGGAGTACCACCAGCTCTCAGAAGCTCGGCTGTAATTCCATCATCACCCGGCGCCTTGTTGTTTTTAAGCTGTTTAAGGGCTACACTAATCTCGTACAGACTGACGTCTGGGATATCTACGGTGTAGTGTCGGGTTAATTTAGCTCTTGGGTCTTTAGCATTGTTGTTAACAGGTGCCCGTGTGGTCGTGTATAGCTGTCCGTAGAACTTCTCGACTAATTTCGAGTAATAATACTTAATTACTCTAATTTAAAAAAAATGTATCAATGTTTATATGGCGAATAATCAATGAAATAATAATAAATAAATAAATATACTGACACAATTCACATAGCGCCAACTAGTCTCAAAGTAAGCAGAATAGTATTTGTGTAATGGGTTCTGTCCATGGTCGGGGGTGATCCTGGAAGGACGGCTGTCGCCTCCTTCTGCGAGGCAGTCATGTCCGCAAAGGAGGCGGCAGAGCGGGAGCGGGAGTCGACCACCACACTGCCCTCCCGCCAACGCAAGCCACGCCGGCGGCGCCGGAGGGCCAGTAACGACCTCCGGCCGCCGTAAAAAGCGGCGGCCGGAGGTCGTTACTGCTTTATTAACATAAAGCATTGCTCTTTGGTGAAAAAAAAATACTATTGAACCCAAGGCTTGGCTTGATCAACATTATTCGGACTCTGCACCAGGAAAATTAACCGTCGAGAAGTGGTTTGCTAAGTTTAAACGAGGTGAAATGACCACCGAGGATAATGCACGCAGTGCACGCCCCAAAAAGGCTGTTACCGACGAAAACATAAAAAAATCCACAAAATAATTTTACATAACCGAAAAATTAAGTTGATTAAGATAGCTGAGACCCTAAAGATATCAATGGAACGTGTTGGACATATCCTAGACGAATATTTGGATATGTGAAAGCTCTGATCAAAGTGGGTGCCGCGCGAGCTCACAATCGACCAAAAACAACAACGAATTGATGATTCTGAGTAGTGTTTGAAGCTGTATAATCGTAATCAATCCGAATTTTTGCGTCGATATGTGACAATGGATTAAATATGGTTCCATGATTTCACATCGGAGCCCAATCGACAGTCAGCCGAGTGGACTGCAAGTGATGAACCGACTCCAAAGCGTGGAAAGACGTAAAAGTCGGCTGGCAAGGTTATGGCATCAACATTTTGGGATGCGTATGATATAATATTCATCGACTATCTTAAAAAGGGAAAAATCATCAACATGCGACTCGTATAGTTGCTCGTGTAGCGTTGTTGGAGCGATTGAAGCCCAAAATCGCGGAAAAACGGCTTCATTTGAAGAAGAAGAAAGTGCTGTTTCATTAAGACAATACACCGTGCCACAAATCAATGAAAACGATAGCAAAATTCCATGAATAGGGCTTCAAACTGCTTGCGCATCCACCGTATTCTGCAGACTTGGCCGCCAGTGACTTTTTCCCGTTCTCAGACCTCAAGAGAATGCTCGCTGGATAGAAATTTTGTGCTGATGAAGAGGTAATCGCCGAAACTGAAGCCTATTTTGAGGCTAAAGACAAATCGTACTATAAAAATGCTATCAAAAATTTTATAACCGCTATAATCGTGGTATCGCTCTTGAAGGCAACTATATTGAATAATCAAATCAAATTGTATAATTTTTTTTATCTATGTTAGCCAAACTTTTCGAACGAACTTAATATATGTGATTTGTCAGTTGACTAGTACCCATTTTTTTTTGGTCTCGGGGAAAAACCTCTTGACGGGTTCCCCCGGCCCGGGGGGACCGAGGGATATGTGGGACTCCGGGAAAGATGTTCGACCATCCGACTACCCACTAAAAAACCTATCGCCTACGCCCGGACCCACGGATATATGGCCTGCCGATCTCGTGGCCCGGGCCGGCGCCGGCCCGCCCTTTGTCTTAAGGCGGGCCCTTCTAAATTGTTGGCGCCGGGGGTCAGGATTTCGTCCCCCGGCGCTCTCCTGGATCAACAGTTGAGGAGGGCCGCAGAACAGCACACAGCCCTCTCCCTCGTGGCAAAAGTGCGGGCAGCGGGTCCTCCCCCGAGGGGCCGCCCGCAGCCGCTTTTTACGGCGGCCGGAGGTCGTTACTGGCCCTCCGGCGCCGCCGGCGTGGCTTGCGTTGGCGGGAGGGGAGTGTGGTGGTCGACTCCCGCTCCCGCTCCGCCGCCTCCTTTGCGGACATGACTGCCTCGCAGAAGGAGGCGACAGCCGTCCATCCAGGATCACCCCCGACCATGGACAGAAGCCATTACACAAATACTATTCTACTTACTTTGAGACTAGTTGGCGCTATGTATTTATTTATTATTTCATTGATTATTCGCTTTAAAAACATTGATACATTTTTTTTAAATTAGAGTAATTAAGTATTATTACTCGAAATTATGAATTAAGTTTTAATAAGTCATTTTAATTTACAGATATTTTATGTACAATGCCGGTCACAGACTGAAATGCTCCGTACAAGAAAGTGAGTGGGATAGCTCGATAGCAGTGGACTGTATGGGGAGGGGGGGGGAGGGCAAAAGGAGCGGTGGTTAGCGATATGCGATGTTTTTTAGCACTGTAGGACAGCAGACAGGCTGACGGCCCACTTAGAATTTAGCAGTGATCGTCGCCTACGGGTGCTTGTAACGCCAGTGGCATCGCGAACACGCTGCTAACGAGGGTACAGGAACTTGGGTCACTAATACCGGAACACAACACAATGTTATTATAGCGGTATAATTAAGACCAAAGGTGGTCGCCATCCAGGCGGGCTTGAGGCCCTACCAGGTAGCTAGGGTGGGTTGTTGTATCGCCTTTTACGATAGGACGACTCCGGCCGTCAGGATCCGTCCTTAGTCCGTTTCTGTTAAGCGTGGTATTAGACGTATTGTCAAACAGCATTAGAAACTCACATGAGCAGCCTCCGTGGCTGCTGATGTATGCTGATGATATCGCGCTGGCAGATTCGGACAGGGGTAGGCTGGTGCGACGTGTGAAAGCGTGGAAGGAGTCGCTTGAGAACGGTGGTCTGAAGCTCAATGTGGTGAAGACCGAGTACTTGGCCTGTAACTCCACAGATTCTACACCCGTACGCATAGGCGGTGACACCGTCGAGCGCACGTACCAGGTGAAATACCTGGGATCTGTGTTTCATGCGTCTGGTGACATCGATTGCGACGTCAAGGCACGCATTGCTGCCGCGTGGGCCAAATGGCGTGAGGTAACTGGTGTCATTTGTGACCCCAAGATGCCGGTAAAGTTGAAGGGACAGGTCTATAAGACCATCATTAGGCCTGTCCTTTTATATGGTTGTGAAACGTGGCCGGTGTTAGAGCGACACAAGCAAGAGCTGCGTGTCACGGAGATGAATATGCTGCGGTGGATGTGTGGAGTGACGCGGACCGTGTTAGTAACTCCCACATTCGCGGCAGTCTTCATGTCCGCGACATTGCGGATAAACTGCAGGAGTGTCGGCTCCGTTGGTACGGCCACGTTTTACGGCAATCGGATGCTTACGTGGGAAACAAATGTCTGGCCATGCCGCCTCCGCAGGGCCCCGGCAGGAGGGGTAGACCCAAAAAGTGCTGGCTTGACGTCGTAAAAGATGATATGTGTGCCAATGGGCTTACTACCAGGGATGCTGAAGACCGTGCGAAGGGGAGAAGAAAAAGTCTGAAAGCGGACCCCGGGCGCCGAAGCGAGAGTTTGGGCTGCAACCAGGATTCAACGCAAAGATGATGATGATTTTATTTTGAATCAGTATAAAGCCCGTCACAGACTTAGCTATAATATATATTAATATACCGTACTATATTATATGTTATAGCAAGTGATAGCTCCCGTGTGTGATAACACACGGGAGCTATACTATAATATATATTTTGCCCTTGCTTGGTTTGCGGTCGTTCTATATATTATTAATATACTAAAATATGTATCAATATGCCAAAATATACATGTCGACATATTTTTGTGATGTTATAGAAATATATATTATAGCTGCGTGTGCGGTTACTCGAAAATTTATATGGGAAATATTTCGTAATATGCCTTGCTATGATTCATATTAATATATATTATAGCTACGTCTGTGACGGGCTTAATTGTTATATAGATTGCAACTGTAATTATGATTAAAATCCTTATTTTCAAAAATAGCTCTAGAACTGTTTTCTTGTCAGCGAGGTATTAGACTTTTATATCCTTAAAAAACCTCTTAAAAAATCTTTTCCAAATATTCGAGAACTTAGGACATGAAAAGAAAGGGGAACAACAAAGTGAAACGAACAACATCGCCGCTTTGTGAAATTATTCTATTTAAAGCTACGTATTTTAACTTGTAAATAAAATTACAAAGAATAACTTGGAAAGAGGGAGGAATGTTTTCTCCGTGAATGGGCGGAGAATTTTACAACCTCCGGGGTAAGACTCACGCTTGCGGCAATTAAAGTTTCGATTCCCGTTTCGCTTCTGGGTAATTATGCCCATATGTCTTAGATTTAAGTTGATTATAAATAGTATCATTCTGGTATTGACATTTCTTAAATTTATAGTCATTTTTAAATAACCAAATGTTTTCTTAGCATAAACTAACCGGAAGTTTGTAAATGTTTAAAAACGCAATAACCAAAATTAATACATAATACTTAGAGAATTAATATAACAATAATTAATGCCCAAATAATTTTTTGTTTATATTTTTAATTTAATATTATAATATCATAATTTTGCTATAGATATAAATTAGCGGAATTGTTTCCGTTATAAACATTTTGGTAGATTTTAATTTTGGTTATTGGCAAGTAATAGCTGTAGGGGAGGCACCTGTCGACGGGATATAAAAACTAAGGACGGAATATTATAAAATACGATGTAATACTAAAAAATTGACAGTGTAAGAAATATAATTGATAAGTGAAGTTGAAATATATTTATGGTGAATAACGTTCACGTTAGTTTTATTTAAAACTAGCTGTGCCCGCGACTCCGTCCGCGTAAAATAGTGACTGGGCAGAATTTTTTGGATATATCTCATGGTTTATTTTGAATTACAAACCCTATAAACCCTAAAATATAAATGAAATATGCAAACATTCAGTATTATCGAATGCAACTGTTACACCATGAGCCTCCGGAATACGTACGTTCAAATCTACTAAGTCCGGCCTAAGCTAAACCCATCATATGATTGATGACATAAATCTGAGGTTAACTTAAATTGGAATATAAAATTTCCAAAACTTATCATTTTTAACAAAAACTATTAGTTATTTCTAAAATAAAAATAGGCTAAGTTACTCCCTGATACATCAGTTATCTGCCAGTGAAAGTCCCGTCAAAATCAGTGCAGCCATTTCAGAGATTAGCCGGAACAAACAGACAGACAGACAGACAAAAATTGTAAAATATGTTCTTTTGGTATATGTACCGTGTATACGTCCGAATGAACTTAGTAAAAAGTGGTTATTTAATATTACAAACAGACCCTCCAATTTTATTTATTTGTATAGATTATTTTTCCCTGATCCATAAATACGCCGCCATAGTGGTCTTGTGTTGTGGACCCATGCGGACAGCAGCGTGTTAGCGGTGTCCCTAGCTTCGCAACATAGGCGACTGTAACTGCTTACTATTTAAGTGAGCCGTGAGTCTGGCTGCTGTTTTTTAGTAATAAAAAAAAAAATAACAAATGAAAGATATTGATGATAGATAAACCTGAAAAAAATGACAGTACTGAAAATGGAGAACGACGTTTAAATCTTAAAAAAAAATTAAAAATAACCAAACGAGAAGCATAAAGGTCTTACAACAAGTACTAGTTACTAAAAAATATAGTATTTATAATGAATAACTATTTTCATGTTATCTGTCACGACATTGCGTGTTTAAATATAAAAGTATTTTAAAAACACGCTCAAAAGTTACTGCCCTTTATAACAATCGGTTTAATTAACTTAATTATTTTACTAGAAATTCAAAGCCCAGATCAAATACTAGAAGTCAAGTATAATATAGCCTGAGTTCAATTGAAATAACCCTGAAGTAATTAAATATATACGCTATATAATTTTTTGATTGCTGCAGTTACCGTCGCCCTTCGCGTAATGGTACTGGAATCTGGTCACTTATGCCGGAACACAACAATAGTTTATTATGGGGGAATATTTATTATAATGGGTTAGAGCCCTTCCACCTTGCTTGGGTTGTTTAGTTGCCTTTTACGACAGGCCGCAGAGGTCAGTATTCTTTCTCCGCCCATGCACGGATAAAATACTCATGAATCGTGGTTTGTATTTATTTCTAAAACGTTGAATATATGAGCTGTCTAGTACGCGTAGCACAATTGTGCATCATGTAGTTATCAGCAGAGTAATTACTCTTACTTTATCGCCTTTTACGACAGGCTGACCCCGGCTGCAGAGGTCAGTGTTCTTTCTTCGCCCCTACACCAGTGGCGTAACGTAGTGGGGGCGGCAAGGGCGGCCCGCCCCAGGCGGCACTTTTTAGGGGGCAGCAAAATTTCACAATAAATAATATAAATATTTGAACCTCCTCCTCCTCGCGTCGGTTTCCTCAGTGCTGAGGGTCGTGATCATCTCGACAGAGTACTTTGTTGCGTATTATTTGCCGCCATCTGCCCGTATCGGAAGCAGAGTGCAAAGCGTCGTGGACAGTGGTTTCAAGGGCAGTGCGAATCTGATCGGACCATCGCATGGGGCTCCTTCCTCTTGGTCTTCTTCCCTCCACCTTCCCTGTCACCATCAGTATCTCCAGGTTGTCTTCATCCCTTCTGGCGATGTGGCCGAAGTATTCCAGGACTCTATGCAAACAGATGGTAGAGAGCCTAGTCACAATGCCCAGCCGTTTCAGGATCGACACATTAGTTCGGTGTGTTGTCCAAGGTATGCCCAACATCCTTCTCCAGCACCACATTTTGAAGGCATCGATTCGTTTTCGGTCGGCTTTCTTTAAAGTCCATGTTGCAGCACCATATCTTCTTAGTCGTTTCACTCTTTACAGAGCGGTCGTGATCAACTGTAGTACTATTAGAGGCAGATATTGTTCGCTGTATGATTTTACGCCATTTCTCGCGATTCACAGACATTCTGGTGCACTCATTGTAGTGCCACATTTGGCACTACAACCTTTTTTACAATTGCAAAAAATAGTTTTGAGGAGTTTTTCTGGAGCAGGTGGGAGTAAAGTTTTAATCGGTTCCAGAGTATTATCTATCAATTTCCAACCCCAGTCTTCTGGGTTCAGTTGATTGTCTAGCCATGTTTGAACTTAATAGTATACTCGATACAAGTGTTGAGTAGCAGATGCCGATGTTGGAGGAAGACATGATAGTTGTACTTGTTTCTTGTTTCACGTATTTTTTACAAAAGTTAACTATCGTAAAAGGCGCCAAAACAACCCTAGCTACGTGGTAGGGCCCCAAGCCCGTCTGGATGACAACCACCCCTGGTGTATAAGTATGCCACCATAATAACCTTGTGTTGTGTTCCGGCATTAGTGACCCAGGTTCCTGTACCCCTATGTGACAGCAGCCTGTTCGCGATGCTCCTAATGTCGCAAACATCAATAGGCGACGGTAACTACTAAGTGGACCGTCAGCCTGTCCTACAGCAATAAAAAAAAACTTTAATAGAAACCGGTTTTTTATCAGGTGGGATATTGCATTGTTATATTTCGTTCATTATTTTTGGGGACAATGAATAACTTATATGGTAACTAATTAACATTTTTATGAGACAAATAGACATTAAAGTTTTTATGTTCATGCAAACTTTTCATGAACTTGGTCGAAAATGTGGTTGGTACATTGTGACTGTACCCTGCCACATTGTGATTGAATGGTTGAGAAATGAGAAACAAAAAAATAGATAAAAACAATCCTTGATGCGGATTATATACCTAGTCAGGTCATAAATTCTGTCACATGTTTAATGTAAAATAATTGTAACAAGTTTATTCATTAAGTAACCATTCATATACCAAAATGAACTTAACAAAACATAGATTCTTATGACATTAAAGTTTATTCAAAATGACCTCCGTGATTTTGAATACAAGCCTTCAATCTGCGCGGCCAGTCGTCTATCGCAGCACGAACGAGGTCCATGTGAATATCGGCGGCTGCCTTAATCAAGGATGTCTTGAGTGACTCCAAATTGGGATGAGGATTTGAGCACGCCTTTTCCTCCAAGTGTTGCCATATCTTGTAATCTAACGGATTCAAATCTGGACTGGAGGAGGGCCAGTCTTCGTGCCGGATGAAGTCGATTTCGCGCGCCGCCAGCCAGTCTTGTGTGCTCTTCGCTCTATGAGCTGGCGCCGAATCTTGTTGGAATACCCAGTGCCTGTTATTGAACATGGTATGAGAAACAGGTTCCACAAGGTTCGTCAGGACTGTATTTTGATACACAACAGCATTCGTTTTTACACCTTTCTCACAAAAATGTACCTCTGTTAAGCCCCAATAAGAAACTCCCAACCATACCATGAGCGAGGATGGAAAATGACCTCGTTGGACACGCGGAATACGGTTGCTCGCTTCTTCACTACTGTGTGCGTACACCTTATCATTTTGTTTGTTGTAGCTCTCTTCTACGGTAAACATTTTTTCATCCGAAAAAAGAATTTCCCGATATTTTTTTCCCGCGTACCGCTTCAACAAAGCGCGGCATCTCTTCAGTCTCAGGTCCATTAGACGAGCATTCAAACGATGTCCTGTTTTTCTTCGATATGCCCGAAGCCCTAAGTCTTCATTTAACACCCTTTTCACCCGTTTGGGATTTCTTTGAATTCGTGCCTTCACAGCTTTTATCACTGCTGGAGTCCTAACAGACCGAGGGCGACCACTTCTTGACCTGTCATCTACACTAGAGTCTTCATTGTATCGTTTGATGGTACGATAAACGAATATTTTGGTTATATTCAAATTTTTCAGTATGTTAAAAATTTGAATTGGCGCGTAACCGCAACGATGCAACGCAATAACTGCAACACGGTCTTCTATAAGCGTCCACTCCATATTTAAAAATGAGTAAAATTCTAAAAGTATACATTTTTATTTTCATGAACAATTCGAAATTCGAATTCAATAAACTTTTTTGTGGCCAGCATTCTAAAAGAAAAGTTTTTACTGTGTGACAATACTTATGACCTGACTAGGTATATATCATGCTAAAATTTCAGCTCGATCGGTGCAGAACTTTTTGAGTTTTTGAAGCGTACACAAACCAACATAACATTTTTATATATATAGACTGGATTATTTTTACTTTAAACACTGCCATCTAGTATGTTTATATATCATTAAAGAGTTTATGAAAGCAAAGATACTGCTATATTTTGTTCATCTTTCAATAGATGGCGATATTTAAAGTATGTCACCCACACACATGTTTGAAGTCGTAACATGGTTTGTTTTGGTTAATTTTATTGTTTCGTTTCATATCATCGAGACGTATAATTATCACGAGAATAATTTTATCATCATTCGGGTGTAATTTTCAGACGTGTCTACTAAGCGGTGAGCGTTTTTTATTTACGTAAGAAATAAATATTTTGTACTATGTTTAAACATGACAACTTTAAATTTTTAAATATATTGTGGAGACTTTTTATTTATTTTTAGGGTACCTAACTTTTAATGGATTGTTTTTTTTAATAATGGTATCTTGTTAAGGATCATCATTGACTGATAAGTATTTGAGATTACCCCGTGAGATAAATTATATCAATATGACTTCTCCACTGTTTATTTGCGAGCATTCAAAATGCTCGACCGGTACGCTGTTGTCTCTTGTCTGAACTTGTTTGCATTTTTGCTTGCTGTTTGAGCTCGTAAAGATAAACCAAATCATGTCCTTCCCTGTTGTGAACTAGCAAAGTATTCCTTTTCTTACCTTTGATCTTTAGAAACGAAATCGCCTATTCTCGTTAGTTTGAACGACACGCCTTGAACTTGACAGTTGATAACGCTAATAGCATAGAACAGAAGAATCAATGTATATATATTCTGTATAATTAAAATGATAGCTTAGGGGTCTGCAGTTGTGTGCTACTCGTATTTCAATTAAATTGTATGTTTGTTTTATTGCTGTGGGACAGCAGACAGGGTAACGGCCCGTTTAGAATTTAGCAGTTACGTCGCCTGTGGGTATTTGCATCGCCACTGGCATCGCGAACACGCTGCTATCCCATAGGGGTACAGGAACTTGGGTCACTAATGCCGGAACACAACACAAGGTTATTATGGCGGTACACATAAGACCAAAGGTGGTCGCCATCTAGACGGGCTTGGGGCCCTACCACGTAGCTAGGGTGGGTTGTTTTATTGACTTTTACGACATGCCGACCCTGGCCGCAGAGATCAGTATTTTTTCTCCGCCCCTGTACGGATAAAGTTTTATTTAAAAAAAATTGTTGTGATATCTTCATTTAATATAAAGTTCCCTATTAAAGTTTTAAGAAACAGCCATTTTTATTTCTTGCCGCGGAACGGTGGGGCATGAATGTAATGCGCATACGTACGAAAACTTCTCATATTTTTTTCTTTTATTCTTCCAGCGAAGCGGGCAGTACCGGCTAGTATACAATCAGTAGTTGAATTAAAAGTCCATATTTGTTTCAGTAATCAAAATGAGTGCAATCAAACCAAACCCAGCTAAAATGCTATTAAGAACAGAAATCGCCAATAAAATAGCAGCGCTCACCACTGAAGAAAAAAAGCGACAGTCACAAATTGTTTATGAAAAGGTAATTTTTCTTTATGTTTTGTTTTTTATTTGTGTTTATAGTGGTTTTTTTGTTTAATTTTATAATCTCTCTGCTCTGAATAAACGATTTTCCTTTCTTAACCGAATTTAAATCATATTAAGCTTTTTAAATAAAGATTTTGAACAGACTGTAACAATTTGCTTGCTTGTTTTTTGTGTGCCCAACTCTCACCATGAGTGAGAGTAGATAACGGGGCATAACATGTCCCGGCTGTTAAGGGGCCTGCGAAAGCGGGTCAGGCAGTGAGGGTCGCATTAAGTCTAACGTAATCTCCAGTGGCCTCGGCACTCAAGGTGAAAGAGGTGTTGTAGTGGAGTGCTTTTAGTGGATAGCGACGTGCGTCTTCTAACCAAGCGACAGGGGGGCACGGGGGGTACCATGCTGCTGCGCATACTCACGTGAGAAGCTCCCACACATTTCCGAAAGTATGTTCAAGAAATAAAATTGTGTGACCATACCATATTACCATTTCTCTGGACCAGCGGGCTTTATGGTTGCAACTACCTTCATTTTTAATGTAATTTGGGTTTTATTTTGATACTACCATTTTACTTATTCTAAGCCAGTTTGGAAGTAGGAGCATATTTTTGAATAACTTTTAAACTTGTATATATTTAATTAACCTAATTTCGTTTATGCGACTTCATTTATGCAACCAATCGATATATAAGGAAAATGAATACAAAGTTGAGAAAAGGTTATCATCTGTATTCTATAAATAATAGGTGTCAAATAGTAGATGAACTGCCCCAAGTCTTTAAATACTCATAATACAAGTGACAATATATATGGCGGTACGGCTTTCGCACTTCGAAACTGCGAAGGTTAAAGGTTCGATTTCCATCTCAAGTCTGGGTTTTTATGCGTTGTATACACTAAATATAATTCTGTAACTAATGAACACACAAAATTGACTAGAAACATCTGAGAGCCATAAATCACACACAACTTGTAAATAAGGGCAGAGGGCGGGCCAGACCCGATGATTCGAAGTCCGGCCGTCAACAACAGGTCACCACAAACATCCAACCAAGATGCACATGTATTAAACACACATGAAGAAGGGAGTAGATGGAGAAATAAGGAAAGGCGAACACAACACTCATACATTATCCTCAATAGTTAAGGGGGGCATGGGTATTGGGTATCTCTTCCCGTGGGCTACGGGACGGGATACTCATGAAAAACTGACCAAAAGTCGAGATGGAGTTTAATATTACCTATATAAATTGTTTAGTATCCATGAACAAGCGCTCTGTTAGTTTGAGACTAAATAATAATAAAAATAATCTTTATTAATTTTTACAACAATAATACAATTCAACTACTATAGTCGTCGTATCTAAATAGGCTAGCTCAGCCTGTATTAAGGTATGACGGCTATCGAAATCTTATAAATAATACAACGTAATATACAATATTATTAATTAGCTCCACTAATCATTTTATATATTCAATTCTGTTTGTATGGATGTGTGTGTATGTTTGCGTTTGTGTGTATGATTCTGTATGTACGAAATAATATATTATTGTGATGTTATATAAATTATTTAATATACATACTGCTCGGTTTCATCATAAGTTTTGGTAAGAAGTAAAGTACAAACTTTCTTTTTCAGTTAAATATACTATATATAGAAACACAATTTTTTTTTATAAGTCGACTTAAACATAGCGCAAGTCACAGCATATTTACAATTACCATTTAGCGGTAAATCCAGAAACTAATCAGATCACCGTGAAATAATCTACTGCTAAACGGCCTGTCTAAGATGCACCAATTGCAGATCTTTCGGCCGGCCTACTGAGCGGTTTTTATTATAGGAATTGTTTGTTCCGCTGCCTATTGAATATATAGACGTAACTGACTCCGACATATGAGATTGCATATTGTACGAGTTGCAGTTTTTTTCCTGTTATGGATAAGAGACTCACTCACATGCCACAGATGACTTGATATTTGTAAACCAGTCCTGCACTCATATGTCCCCTCGGAGCCGTAGTCCGTTACTTTTCCCAAGTCTGCTGTCCTAATCATGATATTATTTTTTAAAAATAACTAAACTATTTGCGGCTCAGGGCGACATGTCTTAAAAGGTGACATCCAGACGGGCTTGAGGCTCTACCACGTAGCTAGGGTGGGTTGTTTAGTCGCCTTTTACGACAGGCCGAGCCCGGCCGCAGAGGTTAGTTTTCTTTCTCCGCCCCTGCATGGATAAAGCCTGTCTACAATTCCACAGCAATATTGTCTAGTGTAATAAAATCTATATAATTTTACTGATATAGGTAATAAACCACCCCTGGTACAAATCTTCGAGCCGTATTGCTTTGTATATGAGCACGGACCAGGAAGTCGACACTGCGCCCCTCATAAGCCATATTAAAGCCAGGGGTGCTGCGGCGTTCGTGCCACAGTACGCGGGCGGAGTGATGAAGATGCTGCGTTTGGAGCCAGGGGACGAAGAGAGCATGCCGTTGACCAAACACGGTATAGCGCAACACTCGAAGAACCAAAAAAGGGAGGACGGTTTGGAGACAGGTATACATTTCAGTTTTTTATAGCTGGGGTTCAGTGGACAGGAAAACGGCCTATCCGAAAGTAGGTGCTCACCGTCACCTATGAACGTTTGTAACACCAGAGGAACTGGAACCTAGTTTACTACTGCCGGAACACAACACTAGGTCATTATGGTGACATGTTTTATAAACAGGGTTTGCCATGCAGTTGAGTTTTGTGTCCTTTTAAGACAGACCGTCTCCGGCCTTAAGGCTCAGTAGTCTTCGCCCCTGCACATAGAAAATCTTACTCCATTATAGCATGTTTTTGAGACAAAAGAAATACCAAGAGAAAATATGCACACCGGGGTCACAGATATTAAAACCATCATAACCTTGAAGAAATTTTCCATATAAATTTATATTTAGTTGATCAATATTGTAAATTTTAAGGGTTGGATCTGATAATAGCCCCTGGAGTTGCCTTCACGAAAGCCGGCGATCGACTTGGCCACGGCGGCGGATATTACGACAAATATTTGGCCAACATTCGAAACACGCAGTCTATTCCTCCCAAGGTACGTATATATGGTGACCTCCAGTAACGGTTAATGCACGTCGGAATTCTTGCGGGGGTAATGGCTTAGATTTCCATCTCGAGTGTTGTTTATTTTGTAAAAGCACATTTGATAAACATTCACATAAGCAGTTGCGGGATAAAAACAAAATTGTGCCCCAACTATTTCAGCTATTCTTATTCCTTCAAGAGTATTGATAGATTTCAATTAAAATTTCTAAGTTTTATTTATTAGAAGTTTAGCCCTTAACTAAAAAACAAAGTGCATGCGTACAAAGTACACATTTCAGAAGTGAAACTTCTTTGGAAAACTAATTTAGTGAACTCTAGACGGCCATGAATCGGCGCCATATAGATTTCTATAGTTCAAGTTTAATAAATGGACTGAGCTTCGAACGGAAATGTTTGATATATTATATACATATATTATAGAGAGGAAAGATTTGATTGTTCGTTTGTTTGCATTGAATAGGTTCCGAAACTACTGAACCGATTTGAAAAATTCTTTCACTGCTGGGAACCTACATTATCCCAGGGTGACACAGGCTATATTATATTTTCAAAAAATTAGGGATCCTTACTAAAACTCCAATAATGTAACCCACGGTGTAAAAAAAATTACCTAAAATATTCTTTACATCGCGTGCGCTGCGAAAACTATTAATGATAGAATAAAATAATGTACGCACTACGACTTTGCAGAACATCATTATTTATAAAAAATGTCGCGACAGTATATGTATAACTATTATAGTTATGCCACAATAAGTGATTATTTATTTTAACAATTTAATTGAAATGCCGCCGCTAGAAAAGGCTCTTTATTTTTATCTTGGTATTAATCATTATCAAAATAAATTACTTCACATTCAAGACTGCTTTAACATTTTGAATTATTCAATTCAGACATTCCATTCGAAAGATATCACGAGTTTATATATGTAAGTATTAGAAAAAACGTTTCACATCTTTGTGACGCTAATTTGCGTTTCATCCGTAACGTGACGATTTCCGTTTCAATCGTAAAAAATTTACCCTCATGCGCCCAAAGAAGTTGCACTTAAAAAATATTGGAAAAAAGTTTTAAGAAACAACGATTTTTCTTGCCACGGCGAAGTGGGGCAAGCAGTGTAGCACGCATGCGTACGAAAACTTCTTATATTTTTTCAATTTACTTTTTTCCATTATTCGACCAGCAGAGGACGGGAACGGCTAGTACTTAATATTTTTTTTTCGGTCTTCAAAACTGTATACATTTACAGGCTTACTTAAAATGTGGCAAATGCTAAAAATATATAATGATAAAATATATTCTACAATCTGAAGACAAATTCGTTATGAAAGCTAAGAATATCCATACATTAATTATTATAAATAAAACATAAACATATTATAACAGATTGTAAATAATTTGAGATGGTTTGGCCATGTCGAGAGAATGAATGAAGAACGATTGACGAAAAGTGTTTAAGGCGAGTGTGAATGGCAGTGTTGGAAGGGGTAGACCTAGGCGGACGTTTCAAGACCAGATCAGGGACGTCTTGAAAAGTCCCAGATCAAGAGTACCCTAAACCGAAGGGCATGTATGAAGGGAATAATGAAAGTGGACGAAGCGAAACAAGTATGTAAGGATCGTAGCAAGTGGAAAGAAGTGGTCTCTGTCTACCCCTTCGGAAAAGAGGCGTGATTATATGTATGTATGTAAATAATTAAAAAATAATAATAAAACTTACTTGCAAACACATCTTAATTTATATTTCATAGAGAGAATAGAACCAAAAAAGATATCGATTTCATTACATATAGCATTGTAGCTGGAAGTAATTCTATGGAGAGTATTGGCCAATATTTGTTTTGCATAGTGGTAAAGAAAATGTTCTACTGTTTTGAAGTCTACTACCTACTGGTGGAATGGTGAATGTTATTTTTTCTAGTGTGGAAGAGAAGTCTATGAAACCATTCAATAATTTATATAGTACCATATCCGCCATCCTCTTACGGCTCACCAGAGAAGATACGTGGTAATATGCGAGACGGCTATCCTAACTTTGAAGTGTGCGACATTTATTGTCAGAGTGACATGATACATGAAACGCCTTTGGACACGTTCCAGGTGGTTAACGTGATATCCTGGATTCCAGATGACACTGCAATACTCCAGAGTGCTACGAATAAGAGAGTTATAATATACTTATTTGAAAGACTGAGATCGTGAAAGAGCTTCATTTGTCTACATACAAAACCAGATAGCTGGGATGTTTTATTGACAATTTTATCAACATGATACCTAAAACTAAGCGCACTGTCTATAGACTGTAAAATGTTCATATCAGAAGCATTGTAAATAATAGGTCTTTACCTATGAAATTGCCGTTCTGCAGTACTGGCCATTTCAAATCAAAATAATTTTTTTTGGCTAAGAATTCTAATTTCAAATATTAATAATAATATGAGTATCGTCGTGGCAGCAACGCGGCACAAGTGGCACGCAACATCAACGACGTTTACGGAGCTAACACTACAAACCAACGCACCACCTGTTATTGGTTTGCTCGCTTCCGTTCTGGGAATTTCGACCTGAAAAATGAACCTCGCGGTCGTCCGAAGACTTTGGTCGACAATGACGAATTAAAGGCGATTGTGGAAGCTGATGATACACAATCTACGGCTGAATCAGCAGCAGCTTTCGACGTTAGCGTCAAAACAATATTGGTGCATTTGCGTCAAATTGGCAAGGTAAAAAAGCTTGACAAATGGGTGTCCCATGAACTCAATGATCGCCAGCGCGAAGTACGCGTCGAGACGTGCCTTGCACTGCTCAACAGACACACAAATGAAGGAATTTTGAACCGCATTGTTACCTGCGATGAAAAATGGATTCTGTTTGATAACCGCAAGTTGGTTGGATCCTGGTTCAGCACCTAAACAATGCCCTAAACGAAAACTTACCCCTAGAAAAGTGATGATCACTGTTTGGTGGTCTAGCGCCGGTGTGATTCATCACAGCTTCTTACCAAACGGGGTGAGCATTACTGCAGATGTGTACTGTGAAAAACTGAACACAATGATGGAGAAGCTGGTACATCTCCAACCAGCATTGGTCAATCGCTCGTCTCCGCTGCTCCTGCACAACGCGCGACCTCATACTGCACAGCAGACGGTCTCCAAGTTGCAAGAACTGGGGTTGGAAGTTCTCCGTCATCCGCCCTACTCACCAGACCTTGCGCCTACAGACTAGAGACTACAGATCCAGAATTTGGATAACTTTTTGTCGGGAAAAAATTCAATACCCGAGAGGCAGTACAAAATGCCTTTGAAGAATTTGTTGCCTCCCGTCCAGCTGATTTCTTTAAGAAGGGCATCAATAAACTGCCACTGCGTTGGCAAAGATGCATTGATTGCATGGGTGATTACTTCGATTAATACAAATAAAAAATACATGAAAAACATTCGTTTAAATTTTTTCATACAAAACGGCAATTTCATAGGTAAAGACCTCACGGTTTGCCAGTTTAAGTCTAATGTCTGCAGTAACAACCTCGAGTCGCTAAATATGCCGAAGCCTTGTTCCAGGCTTTCCACGATCAACTTCGTGGCTATAGTTCTATATAACTTTAAGTCATCAGCGTAGAGTTTGAAGTCTCTTTGGATAAAATTGCAAAGATCATTAATAAATACTAAGAAGAAAATTAAATATGAAAGTGAGTTCGTTTGTTACGCTCTCACACCTAAAGCCCTGAACCAATTTTGATGAATCGGTATAGACATAGATTGGACCTTGAGAATGATAATGAAAAAAATTAGATACTTTTTTAAAATTTATATGGTAGGTCAATAGGTCAATAGTATAACATAACTACGTACTGACGATGAGAGAACATCGTGAGATCCGCTATAAACAAGCGTGTTCCGTGTACCGTTCGGTGCCTCTAGGAGACCCGAGCACACAGCGACACGTTATGGATACACAAAATATTAATAAATAATTTTATATTTCAATCAAACAGACGGATAAACAGATCGGTATTCCAGCAAAGCCTGATTTTGCAATAATTTTAACTTGGCACAATTAACTTTTATCTCATGTATGTTTTTCTCTACAGTTAATATTTTTTGTTCTAACATCATCTGTTGTTTTAAATTCTCTATGCAGCGTTCAATTTTACTAATTTTGTATAAAATCTCCTCGTCACCTGAAATAAGAACAAATTTTATCAAGATACTACTTAGTGTAACATAACTATAATTTTAACTCAGTACGTCCTAAGTTACTATACACTGTGACTATTATTGAACAGCTCGTCCCATGGAACGTAATGGGACAAGCTCATCCCACTTAGTCAAGCCTGAGGAAACCAACAGTACCACCACGCTTGTTCAAAGTGGATTTGCGGCTTGCACCGGACTTAGTGCTTGGCCAGACTGCACACGCGGGCGCGGGGCGGTCGCGGCGCGGCATACTTAAACATATGAAACCTTATTTGAGTGTCCGTAGAGGGCTCGCGGGCGGTTACATAATTATGTTTAAGTAGCCGCGTCGCATCTAATAAACACAAATTGTCCTTTATAATCATTTATTAAATCAAATATTTAATTTTAACTTTAGAGTACAATACCGCGCGCCGTGGAGGTTAAGGGCATACTACTCTATTGGCCATGGTTATATAGTAGGCATGTGACATAAAATATACAATCGACAATGAGTGATGCTCCTGATCGATAAATTTCTGCTTAACAGTGCGTCGCGGCCGCCCCGCGCCCGCGTGTGCAGTCTGGCCAAGCACTAAGTATACAGGTTAACTCGCTATGTTGTCTTTCACCGTCGATACGTTGCATTGAATTTTAACACATTGGACGAAATAAACTGTGTGTGTAGTAATGTAGAGGAATAAGTTCGTAGCGTTTTATAAAATAATTTTATTTAAACAAAATCAACAATTACAACAACAAATTATGTATTCCCCATTGCTGTTCATGACCTACTTTCATCTCTCGACGAATTTGTCAGTTGACCCAGTTTTTAAGTTACACTTCATTGGTGATGTGCCGCATATGGTCCAGGAATGGTAATTTGTGGTAGTAATGGTATAGATGGTAATCCGTCAGCGCCAAGACCGGAGAATACGGCGGATGCTGAAAAACCTCCCATTCGAGTTCTTGGACTTGTGAAACACGAGGATTGGCCGTGGCAATAGGTCGTTTCAGTCTAATACCATATTTCTTGTGACATACCTTTGTCCCACCAAACAAAGATCATGGTCTTCGTTGGATAAAGGTCAGGTTTGCCACACACTCCTTTCTTTAGTCCATACTTATTTATATACAATTTCTCATCTCGCGTGACGATTCGATACAAAAAGCGCTACTTATAACCGCGTGTTAGTGTATGGCGGGCGATATGTTGAGACGCAATTTGAAGACGATTTTTTTTTCGGTGAGCTCTACAATTAAGAATTGTTTCATGATCACAGTTTATTTTTTGTGGCTGGACTTGCTTGGTGGCACTCTTCTTCGAACTCTGACCCCGCTGCGGGGCGTGTCGTCAATGTTAAAATCGCCGTTTTTGAACTTCACAAACCATTTCTGCGCTGTCGACTCGCACATGACCCCTTGCCCGTACACGTCGCAAATGTCCCGGGCTGCTTCGTCAGCACTTTGGCCTTGATTAAAAGCGAATAATAGTACGTGTCCAAGATGTAGAGTTTTATCTCCTGGACATTCCATTTCTAAGCATCAAAAAAAATAAAAATATTAAGTTACTCAAAAAGACAATTAAGATAGTTTCGTATGCATGAAAATTAAACACTTTGTTAAACTAAAAAAAAAAAAGGAAAAATAAAGCAAATAAAAAACGCTATGAACTTAATTCCCAACTTATTATATAAAATAAGTTATATTATTAATATTATATAATACCTTAAAATGTACCCATACTGCGTGACCTCAGGAATCGGAAGGTCTTCAAAATGCCAAGCTTGGTCAGAGGGAGGAGTTAGCTTAGGTTTTCGTCACGTTGGCCCGGGCCACGAGATCGGCAGGCCACATATCCATGGGCCCGGGCGTAGGTGATAGGAGAACAGCGGGGGTTTTTTAGTGGGTAGTCGGATGGCCGCACATCTTTCCTGTAGTCCCACATATCCCCCGGTCCCCTCCAAGGCGGTAGAACCCGTCAAGAGAGGGTTTCTCTCAGTGACAAAAAAAATGTTTTCGTCTTGTAGTCAATATCCTCTAATGGAAATATCGCGCATTTCGAATTATATTCGGCTTTTCATATACTTCGGATGGTCACCAAAGGGAGGGGGATAAAAAAAAATACAGAAATAGCTTACATAGTATGGATACATTTCTGAAGACTGTTTATTTTCCTTAGATAATAATTACATGTTACTAGACAATAATTTTATATACTAGAGAGAATATTTGGATATTTTTAATAATCAAATTTTTTTTTAAATACTTACTCTTCGATTTTGGGTCTTCTTTTATCGCCACATGTCCGACATCTTTGGGTGTATCTTCTAATGCATTTTCACTATCGTCCTCCATAGGCTCCAGTTTAATTTGAACTGAAATCAATATAAAATCCAATTCATAACAGCTTAGTGTCCCACTGCTCAGGCCTCTCATAGAAGCAACGTACAGCACACCCGCCACTCTTGTCCAAGGGGGATCGACGGATAAGTCAGGAGAAATGAAGGAAAGGGAAATCATTGATTATTTATAAGAAACCTCTTAGATCGTTAAATAAATGATAACAGCGGTTACCAATGTGTGTGTAAATTGCAAAACTGACATACACACACATGTTAACACATTTTGAAACAATTGCAGGGGTCATGGCTTTGAATTCCATCCCAAGACTGGTTTTTGGATAATATTAACAAAAGAAACATATATAAGTACGTATCCATAGTGTAAGTGCTCCGCTGCTTACTTTACTGGGACTAGATGGCGTTATGTGGATTGTATATCTATTTAACTACACGGCCAGAAAGATTTTTTTCTAACAAATTACCTTCAAATTTATTATTTGAATAACTGCTTTCATCACCAACTTCTTCCTTAATAAATACACTTTCTATGATTTTTGGAACAATAGTGTTATTTTCTTGTACTTCTATCTCTTCAATTTCTTCATCAATTGGTTCAATTTTTAAACTTAAAGAACCTGAAATTTTTAACTCATTGTTAGCCTAACTAAAATATAATAAAACAGTGAATTTTTTTAGTACCATTGTGATTTGAAAATTCCATAAAATGAAAAAGCGACACCAAAAAGAGACAAACATGTTCATAAATAGGATTTCCCCTGCAAGAGAATGAGGTAAAATACAAATATACATTTTTCCTATAATCTTTGTCTCCTCCTTGTTGAGCTTTTGTATTATTCCATATTATGTTAGTTGTATGGGCCTTCGTATTACCTACTTTTCTGAAGTTTCACTTCTGTCTATTAGTGAATGCGATAGAGTATCAGGTTTATTATTTTTATAAGGTTTTTACCAAACAAAAGCTACGAAAGTACGAACAAAAAGAAGATAAAGATTATAGAACATACTGTATACTTGTATTCTATCTCATTCATTCACAAGCTAAATCCTATTTATGAATATGTTTGTTGGTGTCGTTTTAAATTTCATCAAATTTTCAAATCACAACAATGCTAAAGTAGTTTCAAAAATGTCAATCTAAACCAAACGAACTATTTAATATTTAAAAAATTAATGTCCACCCATAGGAAGCCGGGATGGAGTGCAATTAGCTAATCAATTGAATATTATACAAGTGCAACTTTCCTGCTGTGTATGTCATGATCAATTTCAAATTTGGCCACAGCTGTACATAAAATATATAAAACATAATATAAACATAGTTTAAAAAAAATAATAAAAAAAATCGCTTTAATGATCAATCAAACGAAATAGTGAAAAATAATTCTTAATATTATTTTTAGTTCAATTTGTCACTAAAACGTGTTCTTTATTTTAATCATATTTATTCTAATTAATATTTGCCTTAAAAATTTAATCAGATGTAATATGTATAATAATACTTCATTATTTTTTTAATACTGGCAATCCTATTCAGGATGATGAGATAATCTCGAATTATTGTATTGCCATCAGTCTTTGATAAGTCTACAATGTTTAAATTATATCTGACCATTCAAAGTGAGGCAAAATCAAGTTCATAGGAGTTGGTTACAAACAAACAAAAAAATATACATGTGAAACTAATAAAAGAGTGTTATAAATGTTGCTTAACGCTACTTACATGTCTCCAGCTCATCTGATGATGACAAAGAGTCCAATTTCACCTTTTGTGATTTAGCTGTTTGGTCTATTTGAATTTCCATACAGTCTTGTTCTAAGCATACCTTCTTTGATAGTATATCATCATTCGAAACTGGTTTTGAATCTGTTCGAGAAAAGTATTTTTTATTTTTCTATGTGCAGGAAATAAGAACAACTAACCTCTACGGCTGAGATCGACCGTCGTAAAAGGCTTCAAAACCACCTTTAGTCTATAAGTATTCTGCCATAATAACCTTGTGTTCTAACATTAGACACAGGTTCCAGTACCCTTATGAGACAGCAGCATGTTCGCGATGCCCCTGGCGACGACGCAAACATCCATAGGCGACAGTAACTTCTTAGTATTGAAATGGGCTGCTAGCCTGTCTGCTGTTTCTTTCTGCAGCAATAAAAAAATGTAGAGTACTTAGTATTTATATTCTACTTGACTACTTCCTTGGCTCAACATCTAAGGCTGTAGTTGCTAACGCATATAGCAGAGATGGAAAACTTCTTCTTAAAACTTCTATATACCCAATAGAAGTTTTAAGTTGACAGTAAATACTTACTATCATTTACAGACTTCACTTTTCTTTTCCTTGGTTTGCCTGTCGGCTTTGATTTTCTTGGTGAATCTTTACACAACTCTTTTGGATCTGTAATTGTTAAAGGTGTATTATTAATAGTTGAATAGGAAAAGTTCTATGATCTTTTAACACACTGACTGCTGAATACACAGATCCCTGTGAAATGGCTATTCAGTTAGGCTTGCATACACATGGGCCAACCGCTCAGTACTAAAGAAGTGATAATCATTAACTACATTTTGCTTGTCTGGAGGCCCTTATAATCATCTGGATATCTATCCAGAAACAGGATCTTCTTTTTCCAGCCCATATCGCACATTATATGCAGTCTACACAATATTTCCTAACCTACCACTCTCCTAACTTAGCTGTCATCCTAACATTCACATTCTTTTTCATCATGTTATCTTTTGTGCTCAGTTTTCAGCTCCATTCTTTGTGACCCAGCATTCCAATACCAATTTTATGCTGATAAATATAGAATATATAAATAGTATAACATCAATTATCAGTAATTTCATGCTTTAGTTATGTTTAGTCAAACATAAATTACATGTTGAGATGATTCTTCATAATTAAAAAATAAAGACCAAAAATAATGAAAGAACTGAAACATACCTGGTCTCGATTTAGGTATAAGGCCTTCACCCGTCATCACCATTAGATCCCAAATTCTCCGATCAATTTGGGTCAATTTAGAACCTTTTTTTACTTTTTTCCTATAACTAATTTTGAGCGTTTTATACTTAATTTTAAGCTGTCTTGAACTCCGAAAGACTCCGAGGCCGGCATTGTTAAACTCTTTCTCAATGGCCTTCCAAGCTTTGTCCTTCTCTTGCCAGGTCTTATTACAACATTCCGTAGTTGTGATTATCTGCTTTCTAGCCTCTACAAGCGTTACAAGTTTATCAACTTCCATTGGTGAAAAAATAACACTACGGGGTTGTTCTGAACGTTTGCTCATTGTTAATAAATAGCACAACTATTAAACAACGCAGATTCAGGTTCTTTAGCAGTTTAGCACAGATTGTGATTTATTCAGGGCCAGGGGAATAAGTTAGGATGTTAGGAATTTTATCAAGAAACCGCTTAAATTTATGAATTGTAAGGCGGTGAGCGTTAAGACTGTTGATAAAATATCGATATATCGAAATATCGATATTATTATTTCAAAATATCGATATTTATTACTAATATTTTTTTGGACGATATATCGATAGTTCGATATTGAAATGTAGATATCGATGGTCGATATTATTTTTAAATAAATTTTTATATTTTGATCGTAACTTATTTAATATACAAAATTATCATAATATACCTCTGTGGTAAAACAATTACTATATGATGGAGTATCTACTTTACTCACAATTGTTGTTCGTTCGTTACAATCTTATATGATTTTTTTTTGTTAAGTCTGTGGTTAACCTTGAAAGAAGTTAAGTACCTACTTTTTAATGACATATAGTGGTTAAAGCAAGTGTATAATCACATAAATTATTAGTTTATAATAGTTTAATGCCAAAATATGTCTTTTGTATGGATGTATTTAAAAAAGTTTTTAGTGCCTAATAATCGTAGTAGCCAAACAGCTGAACATATAAAACAAAGAGTATTTTTAAAAACTCTTACTGAAAAATATTGGTATACATGATAGTGCTATTTAAATTTAAAAATAATTACTAAAAATTATAACCTAACACTTATATACACTTATAATTTAATTTGTTTAATAAATGTATTGGACTTTAAACTGTGGAATCATTTTTGAGCTGATTTACGATTTTTTAAAATAAAGCCGATATATCGAAATATCGATATTTTTTTTCGATATATTGAACTCCGATATTGATATATTTAGAAATATCGATATATCGAAATATCGATATTTTAAAAAATATCAACAGTCCTAGTGAGCGTTGCGACACTTGCGACTAGAGTTGGATACCTCACTCACTTTCAACTTTCAATTTCAACATTGAACCACCTCACGAACCTCACGCTAGTTAGTGAGTGAGAAAAATGTTTGGCGAGGTTATTATGTGTTAACGTGAATCAGATGAATGGAAACGAGGGAGTTCAGTCAAATTGAGGTGAACTGAATTGGGAACTTGGGAAGTCTCAGATCAAACGAAATTACAAACATGCTTATTTTTATATATTTTTTACTGTTTGTATTTGTTGTTTGTTTGAATGTAATTAGTTATAGAAGGAATATTAGGGGTGCTAAAATAAAAGTCACAGAGATCATAAGACGTAAATAAAATAAAGAATAAAAAATATTGAGTGTTTGTGCATAGATGTTTTGTTTATTTTTTGAATTTAAAAAAAATTATTATGTTGTCCAAAAAGTCACGGAATACGCAACGTTTTAATCAACGCTGGCTGGAAGAGAACTATTTAAAATCATGTTTAAGAACAAGTCAAAAGGGAGAAGATCACGCTTACTGTAAGTTTTGTTTAACAGATCTTTCGATTGGAGGTGGTGGAAAAAATGATCTTGTGTGACACATGAAAACTGCTTAACACCTAAACTCGGTTCCCAGTTCCTCTACCATTTAAAATCCAGTTACAGTTTTTTTTTCAAAAATGTAATATTGCTGACGATGTAAAGAAAGGCGAAATTTTACTTTCGTGGTTTGTTGCTGAGCATAACCTTTCTATGAATGTCATGGAACACCACCCCCAACTGATAAAAACAATCTATAAGGATTCCACCATCGCAAAAGAATTTTCTTGTGGCTGTACAAAAACAACGGCTATTATAAAATCTGGTAAAGTGGTTTCTGAATTGTTGTGCCTTCCTCACTCCACTGCTGCGGTTGAAAGGATATTTTCTGCAATAAACTTGACTAAAACTAAAACAAAAAACCATTTAGGTACTGAAACGATGGAGGGACTAATTTTAATCAAACAATTACTCAATAATGAGCCATATTATAAATTTAATATCGATAACAATTTGATTTCCAAAATGAATAAAAATATGTGCAAAAAGTAATAATCATATTTTATTTATGATATTCTTTATTTTGTCAGTTTACCTAGTAATATAGCTTATTGTTCCCATACAGATTTTATACAGATTTTTTGACCTTTTAATTCAGATTTATCGAATTGAAATGTGGCAACACTACCGGCGACGGCATTCGTCGGTAACACGAAGCGCGACTCGAGTATAGAGCGCGCGCAATACATGCTCGACTGATTGACTCACTCGTTCGGCCTCAACCAACACACCGCCCGCGCCGGGACGTGAGTCGAGCAAGCGTTACCTCACCTCAAATGAGGGGTATGTCATGAGTACCTCGCGAGGAAAAATGAGGAGCTCACTCATCCTCATTTAAAATAGACGAGTTACCCATCGCTACTTGCGACAACGGACCGGTTACGAATACCGTTTTATGTCTTGGGACGGTGAAACCGTTTCTACGTCTTGGGTCCAAACAGTCTTCGTTGCACAAACCAGTCTTCGAATTACTTCATGCTATCTTTTATTTTACCGCTAAGAAAATACGGTCGAGAACACATTGATTCGGCTATTACACTAGTCGCAACGTCGTCCTTATCGTACCTTAACAGTTCTTACAATAAAAAGTAAGCTTTTTGGCAATGTACTAGAGTCTATATTTTATTACTACTTCTCAATACTGTCGTTTTTTACGCGACGGTCAAACCTGTGTAAGCTTATAGCCGTTGACATAAAGTGCAAAATAGCCTGGCATATTGAACTGGGATAATAGGTAAATAATAAAAATCCTGGAATTCGAGCCGGTGAGTGCGTCATATGGATCTTGTTTGTTTACATTTTCACACAAATATGGACCTCTGCATAATGTTTTTAGTGTTTTTGTTTGAAGTGCGAATGAGTGAATATTCGTTAATATTGTGTTTTAATTGTTTGTACATATTGTTGTATTACAATATTAAAGTGTAGATATTATTTAGGTTGTTAATAAAAATAAAACCCGGTCGGCAGCGCGTAAATATATGAATGTTTTATGGTCGCATTTTGATAAAAATAACGAAAATAAAAAAGCTAAATATCATTTATGCCACGAACAATTAAGTTTTAAATCTACAACAGCAAACTTGAGGAATCATTTAAAACGAAAACACATTGGAACTTTTACTTTGTTATTGGAGGAAGAAAATCAGCAAATTCCTTGTGAAAATGAACCAATTTTACCTACGGAAAGTTTACCTTCTACCTCAAGAGATATTGTAACTCATGTTTCACAACCAAAGAAAATCAGTAGTCTAAAAGTAATAGGTAATTATATTAATAAAAAGATTAGTGTGGAACAAAAAAAGTCTATTGACCAGGATTTACTGGATTTAAGCGTGGATGGTTTTCATCCATTTTCTTTAGTTGAAGAACGCGAATTTAAAAAAATACGCCTGGCAAAAAAAAAGAACTAAATCCCAGCCAGTCTTAAGCCTGGAAAAATTATGAAAGGAAGTTCATTTCATCGTATATTAATTTTATAGACGTTGATTGATCCGAAACCATTAGTAGCTGTAACTTTGCAAGAAACTACAACTATTCTATTTCAGTCGACGAAAACGCAATTCTATTACATACTCGATAAGTTTCATCTTTTATCGTCGTTGCAACTACTGGTTTAAAGACGGCACTTCAAACTAGTTGCGACGACGACTGCTTTCTGCAACCGTTTTCGTCGTCGGAAAAACTGTTGCGTTTCGTCCGTCAAAATTTCGACAACAATCCACCGCTATTGTAAACACAGTCACTATTAAACACTCTACAGACCTTCCTATCCGATCCTAATTATCGGATGAAATTGGACAATGTGTAGGGCAACAGGTCCTAACTTTATTATTATTATTACAAAATCGGAAGATCGGATGATTCGACCGTCCTTTTCCTAAAATAGTATCCTAAATCGGAAGGTGTGTAGGGCATTCGTCCGATTAAACGTCCTCACTTCCTCAGTCACACGCGATCAGCGTCCCAGTTCAGACGCGTACTTACTTGCACGCTTTAAAATGTCGAACGAAGAAAGCGATTTTTCATTGATTTCTTATTAAATAAATGGCCCACTTTGTTTACATTGACGGTTTCCATGGCGTAGCGGCTAACATATATCGCTACGCTTGCGGAGGCCACGGGCTCGATTCCCCTCCTGCGTCTGGGTGTTTATTTACAAAGGAATAATATTTAAATATTTTTTATTGATAAAGGAATGCAGACAGGCTGATCTGCTTAGAATTTAGCAGTTACCGTCGCCTATTTGTACTGTCATGACATTTGTTGTATGCCATGTGTTTGCCTACGGGACACTTCGGCACCAGATTACTTGAACGGAGATTTGAGAAATAAGTTATATGAAAGACTTTTAAAAATCTAAAAAAAGATTCGCAAAATTTCAACATTAGATGAGATGAAAAAAAGGTATAAAAAAATTTATTCAGCCCATCAGCTTCTCTTTTTCCTCAGTTTTCGTGTATCCACGACGATACTTGATATTGCTACTCCTATTGCTATATTCTGTAGTTTAGACAAAGTAGGAGCCATGTGAAATACGTCTGAAGTGTGTCATACAGAAAACGATCTGATTTAGGAAGCTGGCTTAAAGGTCTAGTAACCAGGCCATAAAATTAAAAAAAATTTTAGGAAACAGATCGGAAAGTCTGTAGAGAATGTATCCGATTTAGGATTTCCGATAAATCGGATAGGATAGGAAGGTCTGTAGCATGTTTTATCACTATGCTACGCGGTACGCGCCACGCGCAGTGTTGTTATCGTATAAATCAGAGCTGCCGTTATCAGAGTCTGGTTTGCCGTATTTTAAACGAAAAATGTACCAAATTGCCGTATAATTATATTTAATTAAAAAAAAAATTAATTATTTATTTTAAAAAAGTCTATTCCTCATTTGTTTCTTGTCGATAAAGGTTTCTTACCGTTTCTATCACTTCAGGTTCATGTTTATCTAGCTAGTGTCTTGCTTCTCATTCTGTCGCACATGTCGATACCTTAAACTTTGTACAGTTTTCTTTATTTTGAATCAGTTGTCTTGCCATTAATAGAGTCATAATTACAGTTGATGTTACTAATTTATTTCGCATCTTGATCTACTTGATTGAATATCCTTTCACAGTCTGCATTACTACTACTAATCTAATCTAAAGAAGCAGTAATCTAATCTCGTCTAAAGCAAACTTCGCTAGAGTTTTGCAGTCGGTTGTATCATAGAAGTTTTCTTAAAATTCGTGAGCTTTGCAGATGCCGATGTCTTTAATTTTCCGAAACTTATCATGTTTAACAAAAACTATTTACATGGCGTAACAGTTGCATTCGATAACACTGACTGTTTGCATATTTCATTTATTTATATTTTAGGGATATCAGGGTTTGTAATCCAAAATATACCATAAGATATATCTAAAAATGCTGCCCAATCACTATTCCACGCGGACAGATTCGCGGTCACAGCTAGTTTCATAATATGATTGATTTTAAATATCAACTTAAATTAGAAATAAAAACTTACTTTTTCCAGCCTAAGCTGAACCCAATTTCATATGATTTTTGATATAAATATGAGGTCAATTTAAATTGGAATATAAAATTTTCGAAACTTATCATTTTTAACAAAAACTATTTTTTTTCTATAATAAAAATAGCCTAAGTTACTCCTTGATACATCAGCTATCTGCCAGTGAAAGTTCCGTCAAAATCGGTGCAGCCATTTCAGAGATTAGCCGGAACAAACAGACAGACAGACAAAAATTGTAAAAAATGTTGTTTTGGTATATGTACCGTGTATACGTCCGAATACATTTAGTAAAAAACGGTTATTTTAATATTACAAACAGATCCTCCAATTTTATTTATTTGTATAGATAGAACAGTACAAATCAAAATAATATTCCAATTTTACAGGTTATTGCTGTTGCCTTCTCTTGCCAAGTGGTGGTTAGTGTGCCCACTAACGAATACGACCAGAAAGTGGACGAAGTCATTAATGCAGATTAATTATTTTCCTTTTAAAATGTGTATTTATAAGTCATGTCATAATTAAAACTTATTTCAGTAGTCTTTCATTTCAACAACTCAGTATAACTATATAATTCACTGATATTCAAAGTATTTAATCAAAACTACCAGATAAGGTCAATGGAATGCGTGAGGAGGCATTAGCAAATATTAAATTAGCTAGCTTCCCTTAAAGCTAATGCATGAAAATATACAATTTTAATACTTAATACACCTCCTTAAAATTCTGTACTTAATAGTTTAGTTAAGAGTATGGGTGTAGGGGGCACTATAGAGCCTGTTGTAACTATTATTTGTCATCCCCACGCAGAACTGTCTTCATATATAGAAAACATTTTCACAATTCGTAAAATTTTGTATCAATTCATCATTGCTTCAAATACAGGTTTCTTCTTGAGCCTTGGCTTACCAAAGTCGATCTTCGTCTAGATTTCGTGTTATATTTATAGCAGAGAAGCCATATCGCATGCTTAATCATAAACTGACCGATTACGATTTAGGTCTAAAGTGAGATAATATAACGGGCAGTATTGTATCGACGCCCTCTATCGGCCAAACTAAGATTTATTTCGATATCTCTTTCCCACACTGAGTTACCGCTATTTAGTTATAAGTCAATATATGGGATAAGAAGTAAATGACAAAACGTTTTTTGCGATTTCCCAAAAAACAGGTTTTTTGAGTTAGGTCAGTTTATGATTAAGCATGCGATATGTTTACGATTTAACGTGATCACCTGTCACTAGAGAAGAAATTTATGAATTTGAAATAGGTGTGCCTTAATAAATGGCTATCAAATTATTTGTATAGCTTTCTTATTAAAATGAACTAAGATTTACCGTGTTAATCAAAATAGTGAGAGTATTATTATTGCTAAGCCTGCTGACTTGCTAAGAGCTGACCGAGAGAGTACGCAAGATTTTTGTTATCTAATAAACATGTCACACTGTTTTTTATTTTATGTACTTAATATAATCACAAGGCCTTATTTGTAAATTCTTCCGACCTCATTCTTAACAAAACCCACGTAATTACAAATAAAACAGCCTATTACGTAATAAAGTGATGAAATAGTTTCCGCTTTAATGTAAACATTGATTGATAGGTTTGGAATTCGTGTGCAATTTAATTTGTACGAATGAACAATTAACACGTACAAGAATTAACGTCGTGAAGATAATGTACAGGAGAATTTTGACACCTAAAATTTATTTTGACATGGCGCCTGCTAAAACTGTCATGTTACGAGGATGAATCAAATATAAATGGTTTTGTTTTTAAATAAACTGTAATTATTAAAAGACTATTATTATAATTTATTTTTCTACGTAGTTTCCTGTTTTAAAAATATATTTTATTCAGCGCGCAGGAAGATTTTTTTATCCCAGCTTTATAAAATGAAACTGGTTGAGTCCCGCGCGCACGTGTGAGGAGACACCGGGGTGGTGGTTTTAGCTGGTAGGAGTCCGGCATGCCCCTCCGACTTTCCCCAGGCGGAGGTAGTCCATGAGGATTTCCCCACCCCGTAAAAAAAAAGGAGCGAATTACGCACAAATTCCTCCACACCTTTCTTCCTTTAGCGGCCCAAACAAATGAAAATCGCAGGGCGATAAGCTGGGGCTGTAGGGTGTTCAAGTTGAGTTCAGTGCATTTCTTCCAGTTTTGATATTGTTAGAGCTGCAGTATGGGGTCTGGCATTATCATGACTCTCGAATCCGTACATAGTCTCTGAAAACTAAATGAGCCGTCACGGGACGCCTGGCAGATGTGAAACTGCAGAAAAGAACAGATTGTGATAGGAACTAAATGTCCTAGTGATAAAAACTCTACACTTGCAAATTAACAGCGACATCTATGATTCACTAGCAATACTAATTAAACAAATATTCAAACGAACTTCTATGGTTTTTAATACGTGAACGTAATTGTTCTTGTACATCCTAGATGGCAGTATTTATATTCAGAAATGTAAATTATTTTTTCATGATTTTGTATTAATATGCAGAAAAGAACAGATTGTGATAGGAACTAAATATGTCATAATGATAAAATAAAATATTACGATTTTTTTTCCAGATAACGATGATTATTTATTGAATAAACATTTATTTTCATTAAATACAAATAACGCCGGATCGAGTGGGAGAGAATCGCTCAGTCGATTGCGCCGCCACACCGTACACACTACTGCGTAAAGACTGTATATACCTAGTCAGGTCATAAGTATTGTCACACAGTAAAAACTTTTCTTTTAGAATGCTGGCCACAAAAAAGTTTATTGAATTCGAATTTCGAATTGTTCATGAAAATAAAAATGTATAACTTTTAGAATTTTACTCATTTTTAAATATGGAGTGGACGCTTAAAGAAGACCGTGTTGCAGTTATTGCGTTGCATCGTTACAGTTACGCGCCAATTCAAATTTTTAACATACTGAAAAATTTGAATATAACCAAAAGATTCGTTTATCGTACCATCAAACGATACAATGAAGACTCTAGTGTAGATGACAGGTCAAGAAGTGGTCGCCCTCGGTCTGTTAGGACTCCAGCAATGATAAAAGCTGTGAAGGCACGAATTCAAAGAAATCCCAAACGTAAGCAGAAACTGTTGGCCCTTCAGATGGGGTTAAGCAGAACCACGGTGAAAAGGGTGTTAAATGAAGACTTAGGGCTTCGGGCATATCGAAGAAAAACAGGACATCGTTTGAATGCTCGTCTAATGGACCTGAGACTGAAGAGATGCCGCGCTTTGTTGAAGCGGTACGCGGGAAAAAAATATCGGGAAATTCTTTTTTCGGATGAAAAAATGTTTACCGTAGAAGAGAGCTACAACAAACAAAATGATAAGGTGTACGCACACAGTAGTGAAGAAGCGAGCAACTGTATTCCGCGTGTCCAACGAGGTCATTTTCCATCCTCGCTCATGGTATGGTTGGGAGTTTCTTATTGGGGCTTAACAGAGGTACATTTTTGTGAGAAAGGTGTAAAAACGAATGCTGTTGTGTATCAAAATACAGTCCTAACGAACCTTGTGGAACCTGTTTCTCATACCATGTTCAATAACAGGCACTGGGTATTCCAACAAGATTCGGCGCCAGCTCATAGAGCGAAGAGCACACAAGACCGGCTGGCGGCGCGTGAAATCGACTTCATCCGGCACGAAGACTGGCCCTCCTCCAGTCCAGATTTGAATCCGTTAGATTACAAGATATGGCAACACTTGGAGGAAAAGGCGTGCTCAAAGCCTCATCCCAATTTGGAGTCACTCAAGACATCCTTGATTAAGGCAGCCGCCGATATTGACATGGACCTCGTTCGTGCTGCGATAGACAACTGGCCGCGCAGATTGAAGGCTTGTATTCAAAATCACGGAGGTCATTTTGAATAAACTTTAATGTCATAAGAATCTATGTTTTGTTAAGTTCATTTTGGTATATGAATGGTTACATAATTAATAAACTTGTTACAATTATTTTACATTAAACATGTGACAGAATTTATGACCTGACTAGGTATATACCATCCTATAGCGGTATGCGGCGTGCGTCGCCACGCCAGAAATCGGTTTTACGTGCGGCTATAGATGTTTCACATCAAAAATATCCGTCGTTTGAACTCCTTCACGAGCGAGAAATTTTATAATAATGCGTTGCGCAGTAGCAGGGTGCACTTACTGCTCCGACATCGCGACGGTTACTGACAAAGTGACAAACCGGTTGGAAGCAGTGTTGCCGTTTTGTAAATGGAAAAAATGCTAGATTTTGGCGGAGATAATGCTAAAAATGTGCTAGATCAAATTTTAATATGCTAATAAAAATGACAAGTCTTGTTTAAATGAATTAAAAACGAAAATAATTGCAAGTAGGTAGTGTAATTAAAAACGCAGTGCAATTTTTAAGTATATTTAATCATGAAGATAAATCAAATAATATTTGTAGATCATCAATATCATCATCGTCGTGAGCTTGTGCTTGTGATGTTGAAAGGCCAACTTCAAAATCAATAGTCATTGGCATCACAATCGACTCTTTAACCCCTTTAATCTTTTGCAGAGAGTAAATATCTTACAGAGGTGTGAACAATAAGTCAATCAAATAAAAAATTTGCCATCAATAAGTACTTTAAAATATTTCAGAAATTTCAGAAAATGCTAAAATATGCATATGCTAAAGCTCATTTTTTCATGCCAACAGGTTTAAAAATATTCCAAATTTCGCATTAAAAATGCCAAATCGGCAACACTGGTTGGAAGTATGAAACACTCCTACTCCTACCACTCCTACTGACCCCACCCAAGCATACTATAAGCCCGACGCGCTCATTCCTACCACCCGTAGACGTTCACTAACAATAATCCCGTTTATATTTGATCCACACTCGTAAATTTAATTTATGCAATATTGCCTTCTTCTTCTTCGTCGTGTTCTTCATTCCTGAAGGTCGTGCCCGTCTTTATAAGCCTTTACGGAGACGTTGACGAACTGCTTCCACACCACTCTGTCCTCGGCCGGTTTCAGAGCTGCAGGCAAAGTGAGCCCCGTGATTGCCTTAATTTGATCCGACCATCGGGTTGGTGACCGTCCTCTGGGCCTTTTCCCCTCTATTTTGCCTAGCACTATCAGTTTCTCGAGGTTTTCTGACTCCCTTCGAGCGATATAGCCAAAATAGCTGAGTACTCGCTGGTAGCAGGTCGTGGACAATCTGGTTCTGACATTCAGCTGGTCGAGAATGGATGTGTTGGTTCTTTTTGCTGTCCACGGTATGCGCAGCATTCTCCTCCAACACCAGGACCTGGTGTTGGAGAAGAATGCTGCGCATACTAATAGAATACTGCCTTATATATCTTCAAAGAAGTAATAATATTATAAGTAATAAATACTTCAAAGAAGTAATAATAAATATTATAAAATGAATTTACTAAAATAAGTAATTTCTAAGATTCTAATATATTTTTCTAAGATGCTATGGTATTATACCCAGCACCTAGTCATTTGGACGCTTTCATTGTGACCTTTATTTAACACAACTGTTTATTTTTTATTAGAACTAAATACTATATACTTCTTGAATATTCTTCCACTTATCAAAATATTTGGCGTATATGTTAAAACTGTCCTCCCATCTCATTAGTTAACAAACATTTATAACAAACACTCGCATAACTTCCGAGAGTGAGGTTTTGGTAAAATTTTGTCGAATTTTATAAGCTTAGAGGGTCATGATACAGTTTTATGATAAGCCTGAAATTAGTGTGCGTCGTTTGGCTCAAGTCATTTACTTATTTCCTAGTTGAAACTATTTTACTTATTTACAATAAATACAATATTGTAAATTTTATTTACAATAAAAGGTATGCGATAAATTTGTTTTTAATTTTACGATTTAAATTTATGGAGTAGATAGTGACGATCTTAATAATTCATAATTGAACGCAGTGACACTGGTATCAATAGACTAGTATAGCCGCTATCCCAAATAGTTTTATAATTGGGATTCTGCAATCCCCCAGGTAACCGGGCTCAAACGGAAGAACAGCTTTGATAGCTACCAGTTATACCGCATGATACCAGCACTTGCTGAGTTTGGACCCGGTTTAGGTAATTTTTTTGTATTTGTCCAAATTATGCTATTATTGTAAGTGGTTGAATTTGTCCTAAATAAATGTATTTTCTTTCTTTAATAAATAAGATGATTGCAAAATTAAGATGATTCTTTGCCAATTTTGAGTATTTGTGTACGGCTGTGCCTATAACAATGACTTATAAAGTTAAGTTAGTTATATAAGCTTATAACGTACATGTTGCAAAGTATCCCCAAAATTATGAGGTAAGCAAACGATTCCACGCTTAAAAATCAATTCAAGCACACCGCTTGAGCAGTATTTCTCGTTTAATGAGCACATTATCAGAACTACGATGAAAGACGATTAAAGAAAACTTCGTGAAGAAACCTGAATACCGAGATAATCGGCATGTGTATTCCCTATTCCGCTAAACCTTGGACAAGCGTGGCGTGACTGTTCATACCGATAGACGGGGGTCCAAATGGGACGTTATATACTGATTATATAGACGTGTCATCGACATCTAGAGCCCAGGGTCCGCTCTTTGATTACTCAAGTTTTTAGTGTCCTTGATAGTGAGATCGTTGTGACATGTCTTTATAACATCACGTCAGCATATATTGCCCAAAAAGATGTCGTAAAATGTCGGTTGTGAATGAAATAATAAAACACACAATAATTTCATTTAAATTTATTCGGTGTAATAAAAAGGCACTAGGATCGTACAGACATTTTGTCTTATTATCTAATAAATAATACAATTTATGACTTAAATAAATTCAAAATCACAATTCGTATAAAATCACAAAATTTTGTTACAAACAATGAAGCTATTAATAAAATATAATTCTTATATAAAATTAGGTAGGTACAATATCAAATAATGAATGTAGCATTTTAACTAAAGGCTATTTAAATATAATTTTCTAGCATGTTTATCTTGGTAATCTATGTTAAACGACGCACGGTAGTTTGTCGCACATAGATAATACTCAGCAATCTACCCCGAGCTTCAAAGTTCGACGTCCCTTAGAATGCAAATGGGTAGAGTTGAGAGGTTGTAATATAAAATAAACTCCAAATCATCGCCAGATTGCAGCTATGTTTCCAAAAGGCAGTGCTTATATCTATGCCAGGGTATATACCTTCTAATCACATGCCAGAGATTTAACTCTTTCGCGGTCAAGGGTTGAAAATTCCTTCCTTATCAATATTTATTTGCTGGATGTCATAATAGTATTTCCAAGGCAACTAATGTGGTCCTGAACGTTAAAAAAAGATCTGTCTAATTTTCTTCACGCTTAAATCAAAGCATTTGCATACTTATATTTAGTATTGAATATCTTATGGTCTGATTACGAATAGAAAATATTCAGTATTTAAATTTTTTAATTACGTAATACACACTGGAGCAATGAATCCAAGTCACATAAATAATCTTGAATATATCTGAAATTTCGAATGCTAGCTTAGTGAAATTAGCAGTTTGAACAGTTAATACTTCTTAAATAAAAATAATAAATATATTTTAATGTATAATATATTAGACATTTTCAAGCATCTTGTGATACGGATTCATTGCTCGAATATTAAAAAAATATTTCATTTATCTACATTCATAAAATAGGTAAATTATTTTTCTTATACTAAGCAACAATTGAAACATAAAATGACAAAAGCATAAAAATTATAATCATAAACAGTAGTAGGTATTTATTAAAGTATACTTTATAGTATACTTTACACTAAAGTATAAATGTGTAAGAATATATCTTTACAGATATATAAGTTAAAAACAAAAATAATTCACTTATTTTCTTAATAGAAAAAGGTTAAGCCGCTTATACAAGACTTGAGTTTGTCATAATGCGGTCATGTACACATGATAAGTATTGTTTTAGTTCGGTAATATTTACATACGAGCATTAATAATGACATGATGCTAAAAAAATTTGCTCGCAAAACAGATAGCTTTCAAATTTGGAAATTTCTTTGAGGTCATCGCAATACAGCTCCAAATACCCTCTGGCCTCTGGACATAAGAAGTTCCACGGCGCATACAGCAGCTAATAGAAGAAGTAGAGCCAGCACAGCAAGGATTGCTCTGCAGCGTCTTCTGTTCCGCTCACCTTGGGCCAGTCTTCTTGACAACGCTTCACTCCTGGCTCCGTCGAGCGTGAAAAGAGCGCTTGCAGCCTGGAAAAATAAGAGCTATGAAGCAATAATTTCTCAGAAGGGTTCTAGCTCTTTCTCGATGTTAGAACCACATCTCTTTCCTTTACATGATAAAAACTGTACTCATGGCTATTGATCGTCTTGTATATGTATTTATTAATGTATTTATTTGCAAAAGAAAGGTATATATGAAAGAAAAGGTATTAAATGTACCAGTACTAGGTAATTGACACAAGCACTGACACGACCCATAATACAAATACTCTGTTGCTTGCTTTGGAATATGTGGCCCTGTGTGATTTGGTTCAATGTATTAATTTCTTATATATTCACCCAACCTTTCGTTATCCATACTAATATTATAAATGCGAAAGTAACTCTGTCTGTCTGTCTGTCTGTTCCTCTTTCACGCCTAAACGGCTGAACGGATTTTGATGAAATTTGGTATGGTGATAGATGATAACCTAGAAATGGTCATAGGCTATAAATAATCACGCCATCGTTCTTAGGGGGTAGGCAGTAGGCAGATAACTAAATTGAGTTAGTGATTTTTTGTGCTTATCCGGTATCTATGAGAATCGGCCAACATCTATTTTTCATCCCCCTAAATGTTAGGAGTAGTCCACCCCTAAATTTTATTTTTTATTTTTTGACATTTTATTATTTTTATGGCAGAACAACGTTTGCCGGGTCAGCTAGTTTCTTTAATAAATCTGCTAATATGATTATTAATAAATGTAACTATATATAGTTAAAAACAGTTTCAATCACATAAGCCATAAAGTAAACAAACTTTATCAAAATTAGTCTATTCCTTTGAAAGCGATGCCACAGGGAGATAGAATAACATATATACACCACAAACGCCTTATACCCGCCATTTTTTAGGGTTAATACTTGGTTAGATTTTAAATTATTTATAGAACTTGACAATTGCAATATAATTTTCACATTGTAAAATAAAAAAATATTTCTTTCTTTGTTATGGACTTATCATAAAATTATTTAACCAATAGTAAGTATGCACTTAATTAACACTTAAGTGCATTTAAGTAATAAACTTAAGTCATATCTCGATAAGCTGGTAAAAGTTCGACCCTCGGCGTATTATATTACATTGCAATAAGTTAATTAATTTTGAAATGGTTCTCATTGGTATTTATGACAGTAACCTATATACGTGATTAATAATTTATATTCTATAAAGTCAACGTGGTTTGGCCATACAATGTAGAGTAAGAATACTGAGTCCTGCGGCCGGGGCGGCCTGTCGTAAAAGGCGACTCTAACCAGATGGTGGTGGTGGCCGTCTGGATGGCAACCACCCCTAGTATCCTGTGTGATAGGTTACAGTTCCTATACGCAGACTGCGTGTTAGCGGTGCCCCTAGCTAATATCTATAGGCGACGGTAACTTCTTACTACTAAGTGAGCTGTTAGCCTAATGTGTCAACATCAATAAATAAAGGGAAGAGTGCCATTTGACAAGGAAAACGCTAGCAATGAGAGCTGTTACAAATGATCGAAGGAAATAAGAATTGATTGCATTTTTTTTATTGCTGTAGGACAGCAGACAACCGCTTAGAATTTAGCAGTTACCGTCGTGTATGGCTGTTTGCACCGCCAGTGGCATTACAAACACGCTGCTGTCCCCATAATAGTACAGGAACTTAGGTCACTAATGCCGGAACACAACACAAGGTTATTATGGCGGCATACTTATGACCAAAAGTGGTCGCCATCCAGACGGGCTTATTTACTTAGAAATCTTTACGACGGCCATTACTTGTTTATATAATAAAAAGTAGGTATAGTATTCCTATGGGTGCCTCACTGGCTTGGCAATATCTTTTTTTATTGCTGAGGACCGGCAGACAGGCTGATGGCCTACTTAACAGTAAACAGTTGCCGTCACCTATGGATCTTTGTGACGCTAGAAGCGCCGCGAACACGCTGCTGTCCCGTAGGAGTACAGGAACCTGGGTCACTAATGACGAAACACAATATTATTATGCCGGCATACTTAAGACTAAGGGTGGATGCAATCCAGAAGGCCTTGGGGCCCTACCACGTAACTAGGGTGGGTTGTTTTGTCCCGTTTTACGACAGGCTGACCCCGGACGCAGAGGTTAGTGTTCTTACTCCACCCCTGCACGGAGAAAAAATGTCCACGTATATCACCAGCTGATGTATAGCTGTATTTCTCCCATACTCGCCGGTGGCTCTCGTGTCTTGACAGTGACAACTTGACAACAATTCATAGACACACGAGATAGCGTAGCTATGCTGTAAATTCATATATCTTAGACTAAATCGCATACGCTACAATAGATATCGTTCAGCTTCTGCTATCGATGTTGGAGAAGTCAGACAGCAGTCGCTCGTAAAACAATTTGTCACATATATATGTTTGATCTGCCTTCTTCGTCAAGAAAATAAAGTGTCATCAAGAGACATTCCACGCAAAAAGACTACTCCACGCCGATCATGATCTAACTGAAGTATTGTAGACAAGATAAGTCCTATTTTATGGCAAAACTTGCAAATGAAACCATAGGAAGCAGTTAATTTCATACTTAGTCTTGACTACACATTTAATTGCTAACAATTTGTAAAAGACAACGGCTAATGTGGGCAGACAATAATTGCAGTGAATGCTCGAAATGTTTTTGGCAATTATAATTTCTAAGGTTACATGTCATTGTAATTAATATACTTAATATTTCAAAGGGTTAGCAATAAATAATAAAGTCTATCTTAATAACACTTCTAAAGCCGTGTCTTGGACTTAATTAGCATCCACTTGACAGGAACCTGGGGCTCAGGGCTGCATTGAAAAAAAAAACCTTAATGGAAGTACAGTACTGAAAGAAAGAAAGAAAGAAAATAATTTTTATTTAGGACAATTAAACTAATATAAAACTAAGTGTTAATGAAATTGAGTTTAAAACAAAACTTGTCCTAAAAGGGGCATCAGACTCAGCATAATGCTGGTCAGTTGACTAGCGCTGATCTTTCGCTGAGCCCATAAGGCCCCTATGGTAACGGTACGGCAGACATTACACCTTAACTTAGCACATAGAACAAAACAAACAATAATATAATCTTATACAAATAAATATATATATATATATATATATATATATATATATATATATATATATATATATATATATATATATATATATATATATATATATATATATATATATATATATATATATATATATATATATATACTGGCTATTCTAATCACACTACATACTCTCTATACTTTTCTAGAGCTTCGTTTTACTCCTTTTTTATTTATACTGCCTTATGTATTAATTTTGTGCTTTATTTTTTACTTTAAAGAGTAATTAGCATGACCTCGATCAGAAATTAGATTAAAGCTCTAACTCACTTCTTAAGTAAGCCGTGATTTGGCTTCCGTAACACAGACTTTGTTCTAACTCTGAAGCCAGGAAATTATTATAAGCTAATCACCGTATATTATACAATTAAACTTTATTATTAATTGATTTTGGCGACAAATGGATAACATATTACGCTGGTCTAAAAACAGGCAGGACAGCAGTACTGTTTTCCCATTAAGTTAAAAATCAAATCTTACCTTACGTATGTATCTATAAAAGAATTCGTTTAGAACATACAGATGTGGCTGGATGACATAAATAATAAAGTAAATTGTAAATCGATTTATCAAACTTTATATGTTGACGTACATCGATTTACATCCTAACTAATATGTATATGCGAAAGTGAGTTTCTATTCTATTCTTGTTAATTTTGGCTCCAACGCTTTAGGCATTGATTTTGCCAATGTCGGCGTAAGAGAAGATTTGACCAGTGTTTATTGCGAGAGTTATTAAGGATAGGTACTAATTTTGCTAAAAGTATTCTGAAGACCTGGTGATAACGCAATATACAAATGATAAATTGACTATATTATAAACATATATCATTTAACAGCAAAAATTTACTTAGAATATATATAAAAATAGAATCAGTTAGCGTTAAAAGGAAATTTACATTAATAGGTCGAGGAAAGTCTTTAGGTAAGATATCATAAAGAGGGTGGGTAATTTTCGGGCATTCAAAGAAGATGTGTTGAAGGGTTCCCTCAGCTAGACCACATTCGCATATAGAATGATCTCGGATTCTGATTTTGGCTAAGAAAACAGGTGAGCAACAATGTCCCATTCTAATTCGAATGATGGTAGTTATGACTCTTTTCGGCAATTTACGGAACTTAAAATACCAAGGTTTACTTGGAATAGTCGGTTGAAGGCTTCTATAGTGCTTTCCTATCGCTTGACAAGTTTGATTCCAGAGATTGTTCCATTGGTCCCACATATGAGGTTTGCTAAGAGAACGGAGGTCTCTAGGGAAACATTTACTATACTTTGTTGTACCTGTGAGGATGGCATCTTTAGCATACAAATCAACAATTTCGTTGTCCTTAATGCCTGAATGACCAGGTATCCAGACCATAACAATGTCTAGACCCGCGGATTGGCAACGATAGAGGGCTTGTCTAATATTCAAAGATGTAACATAGTTTTCCTTAGCGTGAAAAGGGCGTTTTAATAAATCATTGAGGCAACTCAGAGAATCTGTAGCGATAATAGACTTTTTAATATTATGGGATTCTATGTAAAGAATGGCTTCTATTAGAGCAATTGATTCACTAGTGAAAATAGAGGAAAAGGGAGGAATTTTGAAATTGAGTACGATCTTATATTTAGGAATCCATACTGCTGCTCCGGCAAAACCTGAAGATGTTAATTTAGAGGCATCTGTAAATATCTGAAGATAATCCGGCCAATGTTCTTGAGTAAAGTTGCAGAAACGTTGGTTAGCATCGGGGGAGCTTTTGGAAATTCCTAAGTCAGTAAAAATTTTAGGAGATAAGAGTAGGCTTTTGTAGTTAATTTCAAATAAGGGTGATGTATGAGTTTGATGAATGCTTGGGCAAATATTAAGGAGTTTTTGGAAAGAATTAAATAAAAGCGGAAGACCTTTATGAGACCAATAAGAAGATGAAGTTAGTCGAGAAAGAATGTTAAGGGACTCAAGTAGGGGGTGATTTGATATAGCTATCACTTTACAAATAAATCTATCTGAAAGGAGCTGCCTTCGTAAAACAAGGGGGGGTTCAACACATTCCACCTGTAAAGCATTTGTCGGGGAGGATCTCATACAGCCAGTGATTATTTTAAGACATTTGGTTTGGAGTTTATCTAACTTAGATAATGCTGCTTTACTGCAGGGTTCTAAGACGAAACAACCGTAGTCAAAATGACTCCTTACAATAGCGTTATATAGGAGTTGTAGACAATAAGGATGAGAACCCCATTTTACACCTGACAATGCGCGTATGATGTTAATATTTTTTTCTACTTTTTGGCAAATATAATTCAAGTGATGGATACCAGAAAGTTTGCTATCTAGAAAAAGGCCTAAGAACTTAACACTGTCTGAAATATTTATTGACTCATTGTTTATATGTATATTAAGGACTGGGATTACTTTCTTACGCGAAAAAATAACTGCCGAGCATTTAGGAATAGACAGAGACAAACCGTGCTCTGTTAGCCAATCATTTAAATAACTTAAAGCAGAATTTATGCGTTTACAAGCGTCGGAGAAGGATTTGGAGGAGACATAAAGAGCAATATCATCGGCATATTGGAGAATTTTAGAGAAGCAATTTACGGATAAATCTAGGTCGGAAGTATATATGTTATAAAGCAGGGGGCTGAGGACTGAACCCTGAGGGAGGCCTTTCCACACGAAACGATGAGGTAGGAGTTTATCGGCAAGACGAAGAGAGATTGATCTCTCCATGAACATCGAAAATATTATATTGATAATCTTGGAGGGAATACTTAGCTTGAGCATTTTATCTCTGAGAATGTAAAGATCAACATTGTCGTAGGCAGCAGTGATGTCTAAAAAAACTGCCACAACATGTTCGTTTTGTGAGAAAGCAATGCGTATGTCAGTGGTAAGAAGGCTCAAGCTATCCATGGTTCCCATACCTCTCCTAAACCCGAACTGGCTTTTTGATAGGAGTCCTTTGCTCTCGACAAGCCACTCTAGACGATTTTTTATCATATGTTCCATAATTTTTGCGATAACTGACGATAAAGCAATAGGTCTATATGAATCAGGATCTGTCGCATCTTTCCCAGGTTTCAAAATAGGGATGACTATTTGACGTTTCCACGACTCAGGGACAGTGTTGGAAAGAAAAATTTGATTTAAAATGGATAAAAGAAATAATTTGGAGGAATCAGAAGATTTTAGAATAAAAGAAAATGGGATGCCATCTGCACCTGGGGCAGAATCACGAAGCTTATCTAAAGCACTTAAGAGTTCTTCAAAAGAGAATATACAGTTAAGAGGGTCAGGGTCATTGTTATTGGGCAAATTAGCAGCAGGAAGAGGTCCAAGAGGGGCAAAAGGGGGAGATAGCTTGTTTTCGAAATCCCAAATCCAAGTAGACGGATCGTTTGAATTTAAAGTATTGTCAATTTGAGACATACGAAACGCCTTAATTTTATTCCATACAATATATGCAGGAGATCTGGGAGAGAGGGATTCGCAAAAAACTCTCCAACCGTTACGTTTCTTTTGACGAAGAAATCTTTTTGCGGCTGCAGAAACTCTTTGAAATTGTAAAAAATTTTCTAAGGAAAGATTTCTAGCAAACTTTTTTTCAGCTTCCTTACGATCTTTAACAATTTTAGAACACTCCGAATCCCACCATGCAGGTGAGGAGATTTTGTTAACGGCAGAATTTTTAACAGGAATAGAGCTATCTGCTGCAGACGTTAAAGCTGCGGTAAATTCGGAATATAAAGAAAGGTAGTTTGACTCACTAATACAAGGGAATGAATTTAATTTGTCTTGAACAAGAGTGGAAAACATTTTCCAATTGGCTTGACCAAGTCTAAATTTTAATAGAGGGATAGGCCCAACAGTGGGAGATGTAGAGTCCACAAGAGAAGATAAGATAGGAAGGTGATCACTACCATAAGAGTCGGGAAGAACAGACCAAGAAATGGAACTAACCAGAGAAGGAGATGATAAGGTGAGGTCAGGAACACTGGGATTCTGTAGAGGTGAAGTTCTGCGTGTAGGAGTTCCATCATTTAGAATGCAAAGGTTCAGATCATCTAACATATCTAAAAAACTAATCGAGACTGAATCACAGGAAATGGAACCCCACAATGTGTGGTGGATATTAAAATCGCCTAAGACAATTATAGGAGGTGGAAGAGTAGATAAAATAGATGATATTTCTTGGACAACATAGGAATTAGGGTGAGGAACATAGATAGATACGAACGTTATGTTGAAAACACGAACAGCTACAATATTTATATTAGGGGAGTGATGAGGGAGAAAAATGCGGGAGAATGTGATATCCCTTTTAACGAGAAGGGCACATCCTGCCCAACCGTCCACTCTGTCATCCCGAAGACAGGAAAACCCAGAGACTCTAAATAGAGAACCAGGTCGTAGCCATGTCTCCGAGAGGGCAAAGAGGACAGGTCTATATCGGTTTATTAAGTAGATTAGTTCATGCTTTTTATTGTTGATACTACGACAGTTCCATTGAATGATGTTCAACATTGAGCTGAGATTTAGAGAGAGAAGTGAGAGTAGACTGTAACAATTCTAAGACGTTGTTCGGTAGGATGTCACTAAATTTAGTAAATATGTTTAAAAGAAACATTGAAATTAGCTCTGATAGATTTTCATTGGGAGTAGTGGTATTTTCGGGGTTTACTCCGAAGTTGTCCTTCCTAAGTGCACATCCATTGGGAAGAGAAGGAGGAGACGAAGAGGTAATATTTAAGTGGGCTTGTCGGTCATATGACTTGCCTGGCTCTGGTCTAGGGCGTTTCTCAATAAAAATAGTTTTTTTGTAAGAGGTGGACGAGGAAGCAGTGGCAAATTCAGGATGAGAAATATGAGGGGAGGATTGAATATTATTGAGGACAGGATTTGGATTGGGTGAGATTCTGTCAGACGATCTTTGAGAAGACACCATACTAGTTTTATCAGCGTAGGAGGTACGCACAGGGCGGAATCTGCAAGCAGCTTCCAAATAGCCAATGTTTTCTTCTGACATGACTATTTTAATGGATCTTTGCCGAGCATGTTCAGGGCATTTCCGATCAGTAGCAGTATGACCACCAGAACAGAATAGGCAGGACACTTTATTATCAGCAACATTACAAGAAGTGCCTTCATGGGGACCGGCACATTTAGAACATCGGGCATTAGAACGACATTGTTCTCTAATGTGGCCAAAACGACAACACTTTAGACATTGTATGGATGGGAGGGTGTACACGTCAACAGGTAAAGAAAAGTGACAACAGTAGACATGAGAAGGAAGGGTTTGGCCTAGGAAAGTAAGAACAACAGTTCCTGTAGGTTCCCAGGTAACTTTTCCCTCGATTCTTTTTTTCTTATTTAATCTTCTAGCTTTTATAATAATACAAGACTCGGGGCGACATTCTGTCCAGGATACCAATTCTTCTAGGGTCCAATCCAAGGGAATCTGTCTGATGACACCCATGCGTGTAACTTGGTAGCGCGGAATAGACGCGGAAAGTTTGTTAGACGATAAAATTGGATTTGAAAGGAAAGCATTAGCATCAATGTAGGTTTTAAAAAACACAGCAATTTTATTCCTTCCTACATTTTTAATTTCGGCTATTCCAGAGACGTTGTTTTTATATATAACTTGGGCTATTTTCAAACTTTTCATATTTGCGGAAACTAATCTCGAATCAAGTTCGTGTGAGACATGGACTACAAAAGGGCCACAATCAGTATCATTATATCTTAGTTCAGAACTAGATTCATATCCGGGAGTAACATAGGTATGCTGAATGGAAGCAGCAGCAGATAGGGACGGAGCTGATCTTTTATCTGGAATTATCTCAGTAACATCCAAATGGCGTTTAGATGTCACTTTATCAGTAGATTCGCTTAATATTGAAGACTCAGCCATATTAAGGTCCATTGGAAACCTCCCTCTGTCAGGAGGGACATTTTCACCCACCGATTGCGACATTTAAGGAAGGAAAATTACTTACCCTTAGTTAACAGGAAATATGAAATCACTATCAATAGTATAAATATACAAAACTATCACCAGGAAAACAGAAATACAAGAAAACCAGAAAAAATAGGCCGAAACGATATTTTAGATATATTTTTTAACCACGGCACCGTCAATTCCCTCCTGTCCCAACACGTGCGTCTCTAAATTTCATACGAATTTCAGAAAGTGAGTTTATTTGTTACGCTTTCACGCCTAAGCTGTCGCGACGATTAGTCGCGATGTCCTTTGGATATAAATATGTAAATAATAACTAGCAACACTTGTTTCAATAACTGAGCAATACTTGTCTTAGCTAACTAGCGACATCTACGATAACTGACTTTATGGTTGGCTAGGCTTATAAAATGCGTTTGCCGCCATTATTTTACCAGTCGTAAAGAACATCTTGCAGTGAAATCTTAGTGAAGTCTTAGTTAGTGATTAGTGACCTTGTCGCAGTCAACCACGTGTCTGCTGCCACAGCGAGAGCGCTTCTGTGCAAGCTAAGTATTCTAGGCTAAGTTGTATTGTAAACTCAGTAGCAAATAAGAACACGTGTTGTCTTAAAGATAATTTGTTCAGATAACCAATAATGTGCCGGCACTGATTTTCGTTGGGGTGAGCTCACCGATCTTACAAACTAGAACATTTACGTAGGTAGGATCTCAATAGTACTCACGTAGGTAGGGTCTCAGTAGTAATTACATAGATAGGATCTCGTTAGTACTTACATAGGTAGGTTCTCCGTAGCATTCACATAGGTAGGGTTTTAAACGTCTAAATAGGTAGGATGATTCAGAGGTCGACCTCCTGATTAAAAGGCCAAAGAATATAACCCCAAACGCCAACAAGCGTAGAGGGCAATTGAAAGGCCAAAGAATATACCCCAGACGCCAACAAGCGTAGAGGGCAATTAAAAGGCCAAAGAATATAACCCCAAACGCCAACAAGCGTAGAGGGCAATTGAAAGGCCAAAGAATATAACCCCAAACGCCAACAAGCGTAGAGGGCAATTGAAAGGCCAAAGAATATACCCCAGACGCCAACAAGCGTAGAGGGCAATTAAAAGGCCAAAGAATATAACCCCAAACGCCAACAAGCGTAGAGGGCAATTGAAAGGCCAAAGAATATAACCCCAAACGCCAACAAGCGTAGAGGGCAATTGAAAGGCCAAAGAATATAACCCCAAACGCCAACAAGCGTAGAGGGCAATTGAAAGGCCAAAGAATATACCCCAGACGCCAACAAGCGTAGAGGGCAATTAAAAGGCCAAAGAATATAACCCCAAACGCCAACAAGCGTAGAGGGCAATTGAAAGGCCAAAGAATATAACCCCAAACGCCAACAAGCGTAGAGGGCAATTGAAAGGCCAAAGAATATACCCCAGACGCCAACAAGCGTAGAGGGCAATTAAAAGGCCAAAGAATATAACCCCAAACGCCAACAAGCGTAGAGGGCAATTGAAAGGCCAAAGAATATAACCCCAAACGCCAACAAGCGTAGAGGGCAATTGAAAGGCCAAAGAATATAACCCCAAACGCCAACAAGCGTAGAGGGCAATTAAAAGGCCAAAGAATATAACCCCAAACGCCAACAAGCGTAGAGGGCAATTAAAAGGCCAAAGAATATAACCCCAAACGCCAACAAGCGTAGAGGGCAATTAACAGGCCAAAGAAGATGACTCTAAAATGCGCCTCTAACCAGCATATAAAACCTTGAGAACCTCGCAAATACCCACATACATGTTAATCATAACATTAATAAGAAATTGGAGGTATTTTAATGAATAGTATGATAATAGGAATGTAAGTTAATACCCTGCCTAGTAAGATAGTATCTATAATTACCGAGTTCCTGGAATACTTGGTGGCGCAAGGCTAATAGGTACTTTAATATTACAGGAAGGAGAGGAGCAACCGTAAACACCTACTGAGAAAGGGATCAGAGATAAAGGAGCATTTGGTGAGTGTTCCATTTACATTTCGTCCTGTCGCGGTGTTTAAATGCGAAGCAGATGAATCCAATAATAATTAATCAATTAAGATTGTTCAGAAACAAGGATCAACTCGTGATTGAATTTGAAACATTTCATTTTAGATATTTAGAATCATTAATAATCGATCGTAATATATATAAATCAATAAGATACAACACACGACTCGGCGACATAAGCCGCTGCACCAATTTTGATGAATTTCGGTATAGTCACAGAAAGGATCTTGGAGAAGGATATACTTTTTTCATATAGCAGAACAATGTTTGCCGGGTGAACTAGTACACGTATGTATTATATTTGGAACCTACATGTATTTGAGTGCAGATATATTGTTTTTAATGTTGTAAAGTTTATTCAAAATCTAATATTCAATCTAATCTAACATTCGAAATCTAATATTCAAAAGCTCTGGCAACGATCAGGGAAATATTATATCTCATGCAAAAAAGACGATTAAATAAATTTTGAAGTGACTGCAGAAGCCCCAACCCCGAAAGAAAAATGTGGCATCAGAAACTCTCTCATATATCAGGATGCGCCAAAAAAGATTGATTAGAACCCTTGCAGTGATTTAGCTGATATCAGAAAACGAATGATACTTAGTTACTAAATTGACTTTAATCAATTTTAAATAATATGAATTGACAATATATTTATTTAGAATTTATTGTGAAAAAATTAGTAACTATCTGCATTTTAAGAAATAAAAATGATTAAGGTTCAAATGGCGATGGAATATAGTATGACTTATCTACGCGCCCAAGAATGCGACCGTGACTTGATATTAATTCAAAAATATGTATTTTTCCAGTGTCGATTAATTATCATTTGGACGCAACCTTCACCTTGGAGGAATCTTTGTGTTACGAGATGTTTAAAAAGTTTCGTAACTTTTCATAATTATTTAAGAAATGACATTGATTTTGTATACATTATAACTAATATTGAATTTATTATACCATAAAATGCATTAAAAGTCAATACGTGATTGATTATTTAGATAACGATATTTACGGAGAATAAGATATGAAAACGTTATTTTAGATATTCGTCTAGAAAAAGCATATTTTACTTAATTAATGAGTGCCATGCTTATTCGTACATAATATACAAATCTGTGTTGTCATCAAACATGGCAACTGCGTTTTTGAAACGTTTCCGACCGCATGGGCTGGAACTACATTATTTCATTGATACACATTTATAATTTCCCTGCTTTTTAATTGTATATATTTATGGTAATTTGGATATGTTTAAAATTAATTTATGATTTTAGTTTTTGAGGACACGAATTGTTTAATCGAATTAAATACTATATCTATATTAAAATCAGGACTAAATTACATTTTGTGCACCCACTTGAAAGTCATATGTAATCCATGCAGAGACGGAGAAAAAATACTAACCTCTGCGGCTGGGGTCGGCCTGTCGTCAAAGGCGACAAAACAACCCATTCCAGCAACGTGGTAGGGCCCCAAGTCCGTCTGGATGGCAACCACGTTTGGTTTCAAATATGCCGCCATAATAACCTTGTGTTGTGTTCCGGCATTAGTGACCCAAGTTCCTGTATCCTTATGGGACAGCAGCATGTTCGCGATGCCACTGGTGTTGTAAACACCCATAGACGACGGTAACTGCTAAATTCTAAGCGGGCCGTCAGCCTGTCTGCTGTCCTACAGCAATAAAAGAGAGAACCAAATGCAAACGGAAACCAGAGCAAACGGAATGAACGAGTAGATTTTATTCACTTTATTTGGGAAACGAACAATCAATATAATTCATAAAAAAATTAAATTATACAAAATACATACATAAATTAAGTTTCCACTAATAAGCAGTAAGTACATTTTTAAACAAAGACTTAGTATGAATTTAATAAAGAAGTCAACCTGCAGTATTACAAGACAATGAACCATCCGATACGTGATTCAGTCTTCAAACGTAACAAAAGTCGTGAGAACGAACCGTGGAAATTAATTGTCCGTGATTGTCGTCGGTGAAAGTATAGATTTACTAAAACTATGAACGACATCCGAATGTGATTGATGCGGTGACGCAAGACTACGTTTATTTAACACTAGGTTGAAATACGAATCCATTGACCATACTACGTGACGTGGGAAGGAGGTCTTCAAACTAACACGCTTGCTCACAGGGAGGAGGTGGTGGAGATTTTCGTCATGTAGGCAATATCCTTTAAAGCAAATCTCGCTCTTTTCGAGTTACATTCCAAAATGTCGTGCAAACGTTTAGCGTATAACAAATATAAATATTTGCCAAATTAATTTTTAAAATTTCTGTTTGAAATAAATTTATTGAAAAAATATTTTTATTGCTGTAAGGCAGCAGACATGCTGACGGCCCACTTAGAATTAAGCAGTTACCGTCGCCTATGGATGTTTGCAACGCCAGTGGCATCGCGAACACGCTGCTGTCCCAGAAGGGTACAGGAACTTGGGTCACTAGTGTTGGAACACAACACAAAGTTATTATGGCGGCATACTTAAGAACAAAGGCGGGCTTGGTAGTCTCCTTTTGCGACAGGCCGACCCCGACCGCAGAGGTCAGTGTTCTTACTCCGCCCCTGCACGGAGAAATGTATATATGTATGTAAACGTATGTATGTATGTAAAGTATACAACAGTTCTATTGGACAAAGTATACTTTTTAGAATAATATCCCATAGAAAATTCTAACACTTTATATCAATAAATTAAAAAGAAAGCCATTAAGCAAAGTCTCTGTGGTTTCATTAAAGATTATATCCATAATTGCACAGACTATCTACCCGTGCAGGGGCGGAGAAAGAACACTAACCTCTGCGGCCGGGGTCGGCCTGTCGTAAAAGGCGACTAAAGAACCCACCCTAGCTAGCTACGTGGTAGGGCCTCAAGTCCGTCTGGATGGCGACCACCTTCGGTCTTATGTATGCCGCCATAATAAACATGTGTTGTGTTCCGGCATTACTCATTAGTGACCCAAGTTCCTGTACCCTTATGTGACAGCAGCGTGTTTGTGATACCATTGGCGTTGCAAACAGCCATACGCGACGGTAACTGCTAAATTCTAAGCGGGCCGTCAGCCTGTCTGCTGTCCTACAGCATTAAAAAAAGACTTGTTTTTGTTCTTGAGAAAATACACATCTCCCCATTTGTGGGAATGGTGCCCCCGGCGCCGCTAACATCCATAGACGACGGCAACTGCTCTTAAGTGGGCTGTTCCGTCTGTTGTTCCACAGCAATAGAACAATGATGTCCACAATACATAACTGTTCCCTATCCATAGGACCTGAAAGGTCTGGTCTTAACAGAATCTCAGAATACTGAGAGGTGTTTGTTTGAAGGCAATGCCCTTTTATACCTACAATACAAGCTTTTGTTTTGTTTGGCATCTTACGATATAGTGTGCTCTTATAGTATACATAAGCATAGCTTACTTATGTATACTCTAAGAGTGTGCTTATTTATTATCTTTTTTATATCGCCAATAGACAGATAGATGGCACCACCGTGCCTAATTAATGGTACCCAGTATAAAATTACATTCCCATGAATGATAGTATGAGTATATGCTAGTACATGGTCGCGTGCGGGATTCCAATGACTATCAATTAATCGGGAGTTGCGAAAACATCACGGCCGGACGCCGTGTCAAGATCGGCGCTAGCGTGGCGCAATCCTGTGGCCTGAGTCACTAGCGGAAGCGGAGACAGTTTATTTTTTACACGGATATTGCATAATTATTGAGCGACAATTTATGTCAAAATTTACATTATAATTGTATTTTGATTATTTTTAATAGCGATTTTAATAAAATTGAGATAATTTATGCTACAAACTTGTTGAAGTTTTGTATATATTTATTTTACACTCTGATTGAGACTGTCGCGTAGACCTTCTTCCGATGATTTTGGAAAAAAGTCGTGTCAGACTTGTGTTTGAAGTAGGGAACTCATTCGAGAGAGTCTCTGAATATGGATGACAAAACCTTGTCCAATTCAAGCCTAAGATGCAGGACTGCCTATTTTCTGCTGAGAATACTTCATTCGTATCTGCATTTCAAGGAACTCCTCTTTTCATCTTAAGAGTATTGATATTTTTGGCGTTGACATTCAATTACGAACATTTAAAGAAGAGCACCGTTCGGTTTCTCTTTTAGAAAATGGGATGTCATACTACAGTTGGTATTGTAAAATTTTTTTTAATTTACTCGCTCTTGTGTAAAATAAACAATTGGCAGGAATGTCGTCTTCGCTGGTATGGCCACGTTTTATGAATCGTTTTTAGAAGACATAAATATCTTCTAAAAGAAAATCTTCAGCTTCTCGTTCTCATGTTTAGCAATGTAAAATATTTGAAGTTGTGTTATATAATAAGAAATTCACATTATGTGATTATGTTCTTATGAATAAATATTAAAATGAAATAATTTATATTTAAACATAATTCTGTAAATTATTTATCTATAAAGAAACCACTAGACCATAAAAAATTGCGTTAAAAAATAAACGTGACCATGACCTATATAATCAAATTAAAGATCATTAATCAAAATGACATAATAATTAATGACATAGAGTTTGCAAGATTAACTGAATTATCTTGTGAAAGAAAAGTTCAACCACCTTTATTTCTAAACAGTTTACTAAGAATATTACCAATTTGACTTTATAAAAAATACAAAAATATATCTCTTTCTAATATATAAATTAGATTTTTTTATAATTCGGAATACTAACTTGTATATCCCCAAATTCAGTACATAATTTATGTCAACTACAAGCGATATAATGAAATTTCTGGAATAAAATATCAATAACTATAAAGGTAATCGAATATTGCCTGAAATGAAGAATTTACCTCTGTTATCTCTATATCGTAATTTAGGCGGCAAACTTTATTTTTATTCTTGATTCAATTATTTGAGCTTATAGATTGTAATGATTGGTCTATCAAGAATCAAGCGTTCGCCCCTATTCCCGCCATATCCCATGACTTACATACCACTATTGTTTAATTCCCAACACATCTTGCTACTCCTTACTTACGTTTACGTACAAAATAACATTTTTGAGTGTTTGTTGACTACTTTAAACATTTAAAGGTTATACTCGTAATACAAACTGTTATACAGTTTACAAAATTTGTGTTAGCTTTGTAATTGAATCATTCTGTTTGTTTATTTATTTTAATTATGTTAACATAAAAATTATAACTTATGTTGATTAACATCCGGACTCTAATTGCTTAAATATATATTGCATATGTACATTTATTTGAATATATGTGACATGAGTATGAATATGTGTATTTGAGTATATGTGATATGGAATTTCTAAAAGTATTATTAATAAATCATTTTTAGTTTTCCATGAAATTTTATGACATAAGCATATTATTTAGATTTTTATAAGTTCTTATTATAAATTACTGGGGTCTCACAAAGAACTTCTGGGCTAGAGTAGTCCACCTGCAAGTTGGTGCAAACACATTGTTTTATTTTGCAATTTTTTTAAGGAATTTCTTAGCTGTTGACCTCATGACCCAATTTCGAAATGATATACAAACAAAACCTTACACGGCCTAAAATAGTCAGCATAACTGTGAATAAGTATTACGCAATTTTGTAAGGGAAAACTGGATATGAAACGCGGAAATATCAACAAAGTTGCATCTGATGTAGTAATGTTCCACTTGTATAGTTATCAAATACATCGCATTTTCATGGGACATAAACAGCTGACGGGGAGGAATAAACAAGACTGTTCAATTCAATTCTCAGGGATCATGGGAAGCGATAAACGGTGTTGTTTTTTTCACACCGCAACAGTACTTCCGCACCTTTTGCATGCAATTGCAGCAAGGTTCGACTGCCCTGTTCAGCACCGCTGGTTACGGGCAGTAATAAGAAAATTATTAAGTGACTAACAATACTAACATAATATTTAAGTCAAATATAACTAACTTGCTATCCCTCCGGGACTGGGGCGTTTTCGGCCCTTGCCAAAGCTGTCGAAGGAAACTTTTGTCGGGCGTCCATTCCTCCACTACGTGCAGCTGACGACCGTCTGGCTCATGCTGCTAAGGATAAAGCCAATCTTCTGCGTGAAATCTTTGCAGCCAATTCGACTCTTGATGACGGGGGACAGTCCCCACCTTCTATTAGTAGATGTGGAGACTACTCAATGTCGGAAGTACGGTTTTCCCAAAAAGCCGTGAGACGTGTCCTCCGATCCCTCGACGTCAAGAAGTCCACCGGGCCAGACGGTATCCCCACTATCCTAACCCACCGTTGGGCTGAAGCCGTTGTGAGCAAGGGAAAAGCCTAGGCTGTTAGCCTAGACAACGCTAAGGCCTTCGATCGTGTCTGGCATAGGGCTCTTCTTACGAAGCTTCCATCTTACGGGATACCTGGGAGTCTTTGCACCTGGCAATCCAGCTTTATCACTGGGCGCAGTGTTAAGGTCGTTGCTGACGGTTGCTGCTCCAGTGTGAAACCTATCAATGCTGGTGTGCTCCAGAGTTGTGTGCTGTCGCCGACGCTATTTATTCTGCATATCAATGACATGTTATCTATAGATGGCATTCATTGCTATGCAGATGATAGCACCGGCGATGCACGGTACACTGGCCGTGTAAATCTCTCTCCTGCGGTTTTGGAAAAAAGCCGGGCCAGACTTGTGTCTGAAGTAGAGGACTCTCTAGAGAGAGTTTCTGAATGGGGACGACAAAATCTTGTCCAGTTCAACCCCTCGAAGACGCAGGTCTGCGTATTCTCTGTCAAGAAAACCCCGTTCGCACCTGCGCCACAGTTTCAAAGAACCTCTCTTTCCATCGCAAGCAGTATTGGGATCCTTGGTGTCGACATCACGAATGATGTGCAGTTTAGAGGACAATTGGAGGGTAAAGCTAAGCTTGTCTGCAAAAAGCTAGGTGTGCTAAACCGGTCCAAGCAGTATTTCAGTCCAAGGCAACGGCTTGTGCTATATAAAGCACAGGTCAGACCGCATATGGAGTACTACTCACATTTATGGGCTAGAGCACCCGCCTGTCAGCTCAATCCCCTAGACTCGATCCAACGGCGCGCAGTTCGTATTATCGGCGATCCCATACTCACAGATGGTCTAGACACGCTTGGACTTCGGAGAGACTTTGCGTCTCTTTGAGTATTCTACCGTCTGTACAACGGGGAATGTTCTGATGAACTATTTTGGGATGGTGCCCTCGTCGTCTTTCTACCACCGCACTACCAGCCATCGGCTGGGCGTTCATCCCCATTTCTTGGATCCTCTTCTTTCTTGTACGAAACTGTTCTCCAGAACGTTCATGTTGCGTACCCTCAGGATCTGGAATGAGCTTCCGGCTGAGGTTTTCTCAGCGCGGTATGATATGTGGTTCTTCAAAAAAGGCGTTATAAAATTTCTTCGAGACCGGCAGCGCGTTGGTAGTGCCTCTGGTGCTGCAAACGTCCATAGGCGACGGTGACCACCTGCCAGGGTGGGCCGTTTGCCTGTCTGCTAAACTCTAGCTATATAAAACAAAACTCCACCGTCTTCACGTATTAATATAGACATAGATTCGAAGAGACGAAATTGATGTGAAAACGAAAACAGTGGGGGGACATTTTATGGATTTACATCCGAAATCAATTATTAATATTATTAAATGCCCAGCCACCATATCACCGAAGCATTTGACTACCAACCTCCAGAGACTTAATGGTACGCTCATTGGACTTAGCAGTTGAGCAACAGACGTCGCTGATGGCCAAAAGTAGTCAAGATTGGCCTAACAAGCCATGGTCGTCCAAGGTAGAGCTGCAGTAAAGCCACGCCAAACATGTGGGTATGATCCGCGGCTCTAACTACTTTATATGACACATTGTATAAATCTATTCGGTTTTCCTTTCAGAGTTAAGTCTAGTTGCTCTGCTCTCTAGCTGGTGCCCTCTGATTCAAGAAAAAAAAGTGTAAAATACAGAATATAGATACCATTACGACGTTCCTAAATTATAATTTAGGTTGCAACCGGGATTTAATGCTAAAATGTTGCTAAATATTTCCGCGACAAAGACCTTTAAGTAATTGAAAAAAATATTTTTTGGGGTTTTCTTAATTAATAAATTAAGAAAATCCCAAAAAAGTTTATTACGTAAACCCCGAACAATATTAATTAAGTAACCCACAAAACTGTTTCCGGTTGACATACTTTACTTTAACCTAAGTCAATTCATACTTCTAAATATAAATTTACAATAAAAGATTGCATACTCCATTAAAATTCGCCATGCTCTCAAGGTCAAGTATTTCACAGGCGAATTGCAAAAACGAATTCGGAGTGACATTAAAAAGGAGTGTTTCACATAAATATGCGTGAAATGTCGCGTTAATCGTGATAAAAGTTTTAAATCGATTTTGGATGATAATCGATATTGTTGAATGAGTCACAAGTGGAACAAACCACGGAAATTCATTGCGACAGACGAGGAGGAATCACTTTACAGCGTCATTATATGCAATAAATAGTTTAATAGAAAATTATGACCGCTCTCAAGACTAGCTTGATCTATTATATACTAGTAATTTAACAAGCGTCTAATGACAGTAGTAATCACTGCTAATTGCACTATACCCCTCGCTGGTAAACCTACTAAAACCGCGCAGTGGTTCTACTGCCCGAAGCCTGGGAAGAGGAATATGCTTTCGGACAAAGACATCCTTCACATAGGAATTAACACTAGGCATTTGGCAAGTTTTGAACAAAAATTTCCCTATATAATGGAAGCTATGTCTTATTTCCATCTTTCATTTTTTTATTGCTGTAGGACAGCAAACAGGATGACGGCCCGCTTAGAATTTAGCAGTTACCGTGGCCTATGGGTGTTTGTAACGCCAGTGGCATCGCCGAACACGCTCCTGTCCCATAAGGGTACAGGAACTTGGATCACTAATGCCGGAACACAATGCAAGATTATTATGGTGGCATACTTAAAGACCAAGGGCGGTTGCAATTCAGACTTGTGGCCCTACCACGTAGCAAGGGTTATTTTGATGATTTTTACGACAGGCAGACCCCGGCTGTATAGGTTAGTAATCTTACCGCTGCAAGATCTGTAATTAAAATCAATATTATTCTCATAAATTTTGCTACATCAGACTAAGATCAAACATTGTGCGACCTTCATTCATTTTGTCATGCCCATCCGTTCTCTGGGAGATTGTCTTATTAGTTTCTACCGTCTGTGGCATATAATTTATTATTTCGACACAAGTACTTAAACAATCTTTGCGAGAACTTAAAATAATGACTTCCAGTCTCTTTTGGTTATTAAAATCCCATTAACGTTTCTTTAAATGAATTGTGGATTTGTTAAATTGTTAGTTTCAGAGTTTTATGTTTCATTTTTTGTACGCATCGTCATCTGGACAGTCCCAGTTGAATTTAAGCATTTAATTTAGAGCTCCGGTACCACTAAAATGGACCACAGCAACACCAATCAGCATAAAGAAAATCTTCTTGTTCCTGTCCTTATCTCACATTATGTGGGGTCGGCACAACACGTTCTCGCTTTCTACTCTTCTCTGTTAGCCGTCATCCCAACATTCACACCCTTTTACATCATATCATCTTTCACTCAATCCATCTCTCTTTCCTTTCGTCTAGCTCTCTTGTGTCAACACAAAGAAAATACATGTAAATACATTGGGTCAATTTTAGTACTTCCATCTAGTTCCGGAACGTAGCAGAACGCTTCTGTATGTAGTAGTAATGTACTAGATAACTGACACTCATATATTTTTCTTTTGCAAATAAATAATTATACATTTATTTTTATTTTATACGTGCAGGGCGGAGACATAATAGTAACCTCTGCGGCCGGGGTCGGCCTGTCGTAAAAGGCGACAAAACAACCCACCCTGACTACGTGGTACGGCCCCAAGCCCGTCTGGATGGCAACCACCTTTAGTCTCAAGTATGCCGCTATAATAACCTTGTGTTGTGTTTCGGCATTAGTGACCCAAGTTACTGTACCCTTATTCGACAGCAGCGTATTCGCGATGCCACTGGCGTTGCAAACACCTATAGGCGACAGTAACTGCTAAACTCTAAGCGGGCCGTCAGCCTATCTGCTGTCCTATAGCAATAAAAAAAACATTAACACAAAGAAAACAAGACGGGAATAGAACCCGTAAGTATATGATAATGTGCCACAACAAGAAACAAAAAAATTAAGAGTTCAAACCATAGTGGGATCGATCACACATGTCTTTGCATTACAAATACTTAAACAATTGAATATTCCCGATTCTCTTGATTTAACAAGTTGGTCATGGCACAAGATACGCATCTTAACGACATCCGCACATCCAAGATTAAAGGAAGTAGTTTTTTATTGCTGTGTATCAGCGGACAGGCTAATGATTACCGTCGCCTATGAATGCTTGCGACCCCAGGAGCACTGCGAATATGCTGTTGTCCGCATAGGGGTACTGGAACCCGGGTCACTAATGCCGGCACACAGCACAAGGTTATTATGGTGGTATATTTAGTAACCAGGGGTGGTTGAAATCTAGACGGATTTGGAGACCTACCACCTAGTAAAAGTGAGACCAATATTTCGACTTTAACTTTACTAAAAATGTTTAATTTTACTAAAAATATTAGCAGAGAAAGTTGTGTTAGTGTATGATTTAAATAATCTTGTGTAGTTACGTTTAATAGTAAAACAATACTACAATTACAATAACAGGAAAACTATAAATAATAAATTGATTCCAAATCGCTTTCGGCCGGAAACGTTCCCAAAACGCTGGCTGCATTACCGCGTTGGATGGCAACACTTATCCTTTGCCCTAAATACAAACCAGCTTTTTGATCCCGTGAGACCTTATCAAGCGTTTTGACAGATCTCGATAAAGTCTATGTACCTGTGGACCCCACGGCCCCAGAGTCTTAACACCGAAAGCCACAAATATGAATCCGCTGCCAATGGATGAATATTTGCGGCGTTTAGCAGAGATAAATATAGAGTTTGACAATAGTTATCAAAATATATTAGCACCTTGAATAAGTAATTTTTCAGAAAATAAAAGCTTTATTTAAAATATAAGGAACAAAAACATGTCACAAAAAGTATTTCCTATCACGAGAGACCACCTTCTCTAATCATCATCATCATCATCTAAGCGTAGTATCCCGGTTGCAACCTAAACTTTCGTTTCGGTGCCCGGGGTCCGCTTTCCGATTTTTTCTACTCCACTTCGCACGGTCTTCAGCATCCCTGGTATTTTTTTTTATTGCGTAGGACAGCAGACAGGCTGACAGCCCGCTTAGAATTTAGCAGTTACTGTCGCCTATAGGTGTTAGCAACAATAGTGGCATCGCGAACACGCTGCTGTCCCATAAGGGTACAGGAACTTGGGTCACTAATGCCGGAACACAACACAAGGTTATTATGGCGGCATACTTAAGACCAAAGGTGGTCGCCATCCAGACGGGCTTGAGGCCCTACCACGTAGCTAGGGTGGGTTGTTTTGTCGCCTTTTACGACAGGCCGACCCCGGCCATAGAGGTTAGTATTCTTTCTCCGCCCCTGCACGGATAACGTATTGAGCCCATTGGCACGCATATCACCCCTTACGACGTCAAGCCAGCACTTTTTGGGTCTACCCCTCCTGCCGGGGCCCGGCAGGAGGGGTAGACCCAAAAAGTGCTTCTCCAATCTTTATGGAATTACTTCCACATTTACATGTATTCTGCGTAGAAAGATATGTAATATATATCTTTTGAGGCTATCCACGAATCAAGACAGTCTTTAGTATCTTCATGAGAATAGAAGTGCTGCTCAGCCAGGCCATTTGCCATTGAACAGATAAAAATAAGAAGGGACTGTGTCGGTTAAGCAAAATAAATAATTAGCTCGCATATTTTTGTTCTGTCTGTTCTGCATACAAGTGAGATGGTTTCCCAAAGCTTGAGCAACCCATATATATCGCTGTCAAGCATGAATTAAGCGTGATTTTTGTAATATTCATTTCAGAAACAAACAGTGAAATAATTATATATAAAATCTAAAATAAAAACCAATGTTTGTTTTTATTGGGCAGAGGATAACTAAAAAATTATACTTTTTTGAATATATTTAACATAACTTTAGATTGGTTATGTCGATATCTGCAAATTGACTATTGTTTATGAATATATATAAATATTAAAATTCTTGCTGAAAGACAAGGACAATATAAATATATATTATACAAGTAATAATCTCTACGCCGTGTTGATTAATCTTTATAAAAACAAATTACACCGGAAACTAACGTTTGAATAACGTCAATAAAATTTAACTTCATAATATAGATTTTTTTAGACTAAACCTCCAGTATCTTGACATCCTACCAAATATTCATTAGGGTCTGATCAATCGTTTAATAACTATATACTAGATATTGTATTTCCTTTTACTCTCTGCATTTTTCGTAAGGTAAAAATAATGTAAGATAGTATCAAAGTAAAAAGCAAACCACATAGAGTCGAGCTTTATTGTTACTTTATTCGACTATATAAAAGCCTGTTATTATAATTAATTTGTAGGTAATGAGTTCTTTATCACGCGATTATCAAACAAGAGTGCAAGTAAGAGTAGCGATGGCAAAATCAGTTGTGACCTACATCAATATACCAACGGTCCACAAGCTTTGGATGTAACAAGAATAAAATACAAGAATTTTTTTAATGTTATTAAATAATTGATTCATGCGACATCTATATACAAAAGTTATCTTTTTTTTATAATTGTATCCAACTACTTTACTATACTATTTAAAGTAAGGACTTTACGCGCACAAGAAATTCCTTTTCAACCGCAATTACTGCGACATCGGTGGTTGCATAATCGAAGCCTGCACCGCCTGCGGCAAGGCAGCGCAGCGGTCACTGCCTATGTGCCAACAGATCCATACTAATATTATAAATGCGAAAGTAACTCTGTCTGTCTGTCTGTCTGTCTGTTCCTCTTTCACGCCTAAACGGCTGAACGGATTTTGATGAAATTTGGTATGGTGATAGATGATAACCTAGAAATGGTCATAGGCTTTAAATAATCACGCCATCGTTCTTAGGGGGTAGGCAGTAGGCAGATAACTAAATTGAGTTAGTGATTTTTTGTGCTTATCCGGTATCTATGAGAATCGGCCAACATCTATTTTTCATCCCCCTAAATGTTAGGGGTAGTCCACCCCTAAATTTTATTTTTTATTTTTTGACATTTTATTATTTTTATTATGGCAGAACAACGTTTGCCGGGTCAGCTAGTATATAATATATTATAAATATTCTGAGTATCTATGTCACATTTCGCTTTATCATAGTTTATATCCGTGCAGGGTCGGAGAAAGAATACTGACTTCTACGGCCAGGGTCGGCCTGTCGTAAAAGGCGACAAAACAACCCACCCTAGCTACGTGGTAGGGCCCCAAGCCCGTCTGGATGGCGCCATAATAACTTTGTGTTTTGTTGCGGCATTAGTAACCCAAGTTCCAATATCCTTATGGGACAGCAGCGTGTTCGCGATGCCACTGGCGTTAAAAACACCCATAGGCGACGGTAACTAAATTATAAGCTGGCCGTCAGCTTTGCTGTCCTACAGCAATAAAAGAAATAACAAAGACATTATCTCTTTTTTGTCTATGCCTATTTGGTCTCTTTTTGAAGAAGATGAAATAAATAATATGCAACTAATAGTTAAATTAATGGACCCTGTAGTGTTATCTAGCGAGGACGATAGGTCCCATTTTTGTTTCTAGGGAGTAAAAGGCAATATATATTGATTCCGCTTTCTAATTGCAAGGGAAGAGTACCAATCTATTTCTATTTGGGGTTTTTTTTAATGCTGTAGGACAGAAGACAGGCTAACGGCCCGCTTAGAATTTAGCAGTTACCGTCGCCTATGGATGTTTGCAATACCAGTGGCATCGCGAACACGCTGCTATCCCATAAAGGTACAGACACTTGGGCCACTAATGCCGGAACACAACACAAGGTTATTATGGCGGCATACTTAAGACCAAAGGTGGTCGCCATCTAGACAGGCTTGAGGCTCTACCACGTAGCTAGGGTGGGTTGTTTTGTCGCCTTTTACGACAGGCCGACCCCGGCCGCAGAGGTTAGTATTCTTTCTCCGCCCGTGCACGGATACGGGGTTTGGAGGTAAGAGAAAATATAATGGAAAGACCGGCATACAAAGCTTCAGATGTAGCTGCTAGTAGAAGCTAGGAAAGTCTAAAGAATATAAAAATTATCATTTTTTATCGCTGAGGAATACCAAACAGGTTGACGGCCCACTTAATAGTAAGCAATTACCGTCACCTATGGCTGTTTGCAACACCAGGGTCACCACTAACACGCTGCTTTCCGTATAAAGGTACTGCAACCTGGGTCATTAATGCCGGAACACAACATAATGTTCCATAACGCCATTATATGGCGGCAAACTTATACATTAGGAGGAGTTGCCATCCAGACGGACTACCGACCCACCACCTAGGGTTGTTATGTTGCCTTTTACGACAGGCTGACTCCGGCCGCAGAGGTCAGTATTTTTACTTCGCCCCTAGACGGAGAAGTTTTTATTAGTTTGATTAATCACACATTACAGGTGATGACAAGTCGTGGGCAAGAGCATTTTTAAAAACAAACATATCTAATTAATGATTGCACATTATTTGTCTTAACAAAGGTGGTCCTGCCCCGAGCGATGGCAGTCAAAATTGCAAAATATGTACTCAATAGAGTGCGGTTGCGTAAAAAATGTAAAGAACGAAGAAATTGGGTAATCTATAAAAATAAAATGATGGACTGCAATAGTGCGCGCACGGCAAAACTATTGGATAGATTTCAATTCAATTTTCTAACTTTTATATCTAGGACACAAGTGTCTTTTCTTTTAAGGCCTTATCTAAAAAAAAATATTGCGTTATCTTCATTTATCTTCTTTTATCCGTGCAGGGGCGGAGAAAGAATACTAACCTCTGCGGCTGGAGTCGGCCTGTCGTAAAAGGCGACAAAACAACCCACCCTAGCTACGTGGTAGGGCCCCAAGTCCGTCTGGATGGCGCCATAATAACTTTGTGTTTTGTTGCGGCATTAGTGACCCAACTTCCTATATCCTTATGGGACAGCAGCGTGTTCGCGATGCCATTGGCGTTGCAAACACCCATAGGCGAGGGTAACTGCTAAATTCTAAGCGGGCCGTCAGCCTGTCTGCTGTCCTACAGCAATAAAAAAATTTTACTATAAAATTAATAAACTTTTAAAAAACAACGATTTTTATAAGCATTACGTGTTGAGTGATGTGTGTTTTCTTGCCGCGTAGAAGTGGGGAAAGCGGTGTATCGTGCATACGTACGAAAACTTCTCATATTTTTTCGCTTTACTTTTTTTTGTTATTCGACCAGCGAAGCGACGGCCACTTTATTATAAGAGAAATAATAGTTGTCAGTCATTTTGGGTTTGATGATGTATAAAATCATTACGGTCTGATGTTAATGATGTAGAGTCAGTCATAGTCATAATGAGTAAAAAATGCACGCAGTTGCTAGAACGTTTAACGAAGGAAATGATATATATCGAACGAATTTGACGTTTCGAGTAGAATTTTAAGCCAAATTGTTGAGTTTATGAAATTATTTGGCTAGTATTTGTAACTGAAATTTTCCTTGCCATTTCTTTCTTCCATAACGATTATCATCTTTTCTCAATTGCTGAGAAGTCAAACGTCCACGATGATCAAAATGAACACGCACTTAAATCCGTAAAAAGAAGCTTCAATATTTTAAATGCGAATGCAAAAATTGAGCATAAATGACTTTAAAAAAATTTCCTTGCGAATATAAAATGTGATAGTAATGAAGGACATGGTGTAGATTTGGCAACAACTGATCACAATGAATTAAAATGCTAAGAAGTTAATATTGCACTTGCTTCCTTCACAATTTATCTTTGGTTCAGGATATATATTTATACATCTTAACAGCTACATTAATGTTTTAATTTTAATTTGTATTTTACATTATAATGCTTAGATGCCTTTCTTAATCTTCCTTTTTATGCTGAAAATGCCGCCCAAGTTTGAAAAATAAATTCAGTTCTATTTGCAGACGGTTGCTATCTGACCCCATAACCAGAAATTAAATCCCCAGGCCAGTGTGGTCCATTGTTAAGCAAGAAGCACAATCATCCCATACACATTTTGTACCTCATCCATAGTTATGTTATAAATGTGAAAATAACTCTGTCAAATTTTCACGCCAAACCGCTGAATCAATTTTGATAAACTCGGTATTGACATAGACTTTATCTTTTAGAAAGACATAGGTATAGGTTACTTTATGTCGTGAAAATGAAAATTGAAGGGGTGAAATGGATGAATGTAATTAAGTTCTGTTTTTTTATTTTTTTATTTAGTAGATCAATGTTTACCGGGTCAGCTTGTAAGTATATATACCTATGTATATATAAATTTCTATTAATATTTCCCACAACATCCGTCGCTGCAATTGCACTATCACGATTACAAAATGTAATCACATGCAAACAATAATCGTAATCCATCAATTGATTACAATGCCGCGACATTAATCGCATCAATATCGATTTATGTTATCGATTCTCTGACTATATTGATTTTTGGCTGATTTCGACGAGACATGCTAAGTGGAAATATGTGCTTAGGATACTATGCACATCAGGTGAGAAAGACTGCCAAAGAAATGCATGCCATAATGAACTGACTCGGACTGCAATACGAATATACCTTTCAGCTATCACGAATTATATAACTTAGTACAACTAAACAGCAGAAATACGAGGGTGGTCTGAAAAGTTTCCGACCTCAACGTGAAGATAGCAGCACTTGAAAATAAAAGCTAGTGAATTTCGTTGTTCATCTGTTGACAGTTACTCACCAAAGTTTCAGCCATTTTGGACGCGCAGTTGTTATGTAGCAGTCGTTTGAGTGAGTTGATTTGAGTGTTTTTATAAAATTAGACAAAATCGAGTAAGATCCATAAACAAATCACATCTTAGCTAAAGTGCTTTTATTTATGAACGAGATTACAGCGAATTGTAAATATACAATAAAATTATTTTGATAAATTTTTCAGAGATGGAAATATTTTAAGCTCACCCCGGAAAATGGATCCGCTTGTTGTTAGACGCTTGTTCGCCCCCGTCCGTTCCTTAGGAGACGCACATGGATCTTATACCTACTATAACTACCCCTGTGTTCTTTCGTTCGCTTTGAGCGTTAGACGGTGGGATGTAACGTTAGTTTGACCGCGGCCTCGATTTAGCTGGCCTCTTCATCCTGATGGGATGATAATGGACCGGAGTGAGTTGGACGCACTGAACACCGACGCGTCCACTCCTCGCCACTAATTAACCAACATAACATGTATTAAATGACCATCTTAAAATTTTATTTCTTAGTTTGCTCTCTCAGTTTATTTTTAAAAAGTTATAATGCCACATGCACAAACATATCATAAAGGATAGTGTCCAGTATTACCAGTTGCCCAATTCGTACATATACCAAATATTTCCACTACATTTGCACGAGTGAATGTTATAAAATAAATAGTTCAAGAGCAGTTTAGCAACACTGGCTTCGGTTTTGCATATCAACTTACCAACATGAATTTAAATTTAGTTTTATACTCTATACGATTGATATAAAGTTGTTTTTACTATAAATATATCTTCAGTAGTACCAGCAGATTGAATTTTGCGGATGGATTGATTCGTAATTATAAGGTGTTAGTTTAAATAATTGATTAAGATTAATTGTTTTTTATCTGACGAATAATTTATATGTTATAGGCCCTATTATGGCGAAACTGGTTCTGTGAGAGTTCTTGTATGATAAATGTATAGTTAGTGGCTTGGAAACTATATTCAAAAGGTTGCATATTTGGTTGTTTTTAAAATACGTTGATTCGAATAATTAATCATACTTATGTAAAAGTACTAGCTGACCAGACAGACGTTATTCTGCTATATAAATAAAAAAAAACATTTTGGATGGGAATTTCATGAAATCCGTTGTAAGTGAGCGTCTGCATCGCAAAATAAGTAACTGTGCAAAATTTTCATCCGTGCAGGAGCGAAGAAAAAATACTAACCTCTGTGGCCGGGATCGGCCTGTCGTAAAAGGCGACAAAAATCCCGGTTATAGCTACGTGGTAGGGCCTCAAGCCCTTCTGGATGGCGACCACCTTTGGTCTTAAGTATGCCGCCATAATAACCTTGTTTTGCGTTGCGGCATTAGTGACACAAGTTCCTGTACCCATAAGGGACAGCAGCGTGTTCGCGAAACCACTGGGGTTGCAAACACATATAGGTGACGGTAACTGCTAAATTTTAAGCGGGCCGTCAACCAGTCTGTTTTCTACATCATTACAAAAAAAATTAAGTCAATCAGCTTTAGAAATCTTGTGATGAGTGGTATTTTGCTTATATTTCGCAAAGTTGGATATGAGGTTTTACCACTAGTACCCACGCTACGAGGGTGAGAGCATGCGTACAGATTCACGTGTGTCTCAGTTCAGTTCCTCCTTCAGTCCCGGATTGACACTTAAGGATGCCGGGGTTTCAAATCCTTGTCCTCCGGTGCACACCATAGAAGACGCCGGTTGACACAAGGGGTGGGCTGGCGCTAGCAGCCACGGCATCGCCCAAGCCAGTTAAGAAAATGTTAAGATAATGTTGGATACGATGATAGCACGGGTTATTAGCGATTAAAAAGAATGAAACATCAGTCTATTTTGAGCCGCTTCGTCAAAGTGCATTCTTTTATGCCTATTTGTTTTAACAATTTACATAAATTTGTACTAATTGATAAAATAGAATCATCCTATCAAGATCAGGGTATTAAGGCTGTATTTACATTGGATTCTGAAATACAACTCTAGGTGTATTGATCCATTTCATTGAACGGAATATTTGGCCACTAACGACGCAAATATCAGTGCGAAAACCAACAACTACTTGCAAAATAGCTGCTTGGTTAAAGCAAGCAACTAAGCAACAAAGTAACTCCATCAGCAAGAATAAACATACAATATGTATATATAAATAAGAAGCTATAAGTAGAATTTAGCTAAGTCTGGAGGCTTTCGGTAAGCTTCGTTAGGTCTTTACATTCACTATCGCCTAGTGCTTAAAGCTAAAAGTCACCGAGCCTGCGTTTTATCAGGAGGGACCTAAAAGGTTAGATATAGATGCTGGCAGCAGTTCAAAATCTAAATTTGCTTATCAGGCTCTATAGACTTTGTTAGGATATTTATAAGGCTATACTGGCGTAGTAGTACAAGATAACGTGGCAATAGATAGGTCACGTTTATTGCAGGATGGAGAAGCAATAGAGCCAGTGAGTTGAGAGTAAAGCTCGAGATTTGTCCAGCTATGGACAACGTTACGACAAAAATAATAATTATAAGCCCACTCAGTTAAGCAAATTTTGAATTTCATAAAAGACGGTTTCCAATCCGAATGTTCCAATAGATCGGAGCAAGCAACGCTCTCGACCAGATAGGTCATCCAAGTCGGATAAACCAACTGTCCGACCACAGCCTTAGATATTATTGAGTTAATTATTTAATGGTTCAGAATAAGCAAGAGGCTTAATTGAAAATATCACTTGTAGAATGTCAATTATTTTAATTAAAACCGCTTTAACATTGAATTTACATACAAGTTTTCGATCAAGAATAAAATTACTTTACGCAAATATTCAGTCATAATGCACACATACACAGCCAGTTCCGTGCTACTTGGCTACAAAGCCACAAGAAATAGATGGCAAAATTTGGTTATTATACGAGCTATTATCATCTTATTCAACCCATAGAGCAAAATCAATCGATTTCTTTACTGTGAGTAGTGATTCGATCATAACGTCATTTATCTTTTACAGATTTATAGGCGTAGATAAGCTCAGATTATTGTCTCTGGTTGGGACTATAGACTTAAAGGTATTGATTTAGATAAACTAACTTATAAAATCAAATCATATAATACTATTATATAATTATGTAATTTCAAACCGTAATCGAAAGTTTACAATCGCAAATGGAATGTATTTCAAACTTTATTTGAATATTCAAGGAACAGACAAAATTTCTATAATAGTCAGCTATCAAGAATAATTAACATAAATATGGATAACACATTTAAACTTAATCTTTTAACAAAGTTGAGGGTTTATTAGAGTAATAAATTTAAAGAATCCGACGAATCGATAAAAGTTATTAAGGTCAAATATTGTGAAAACGCAAATGAATATTATGAGCATACTGATGAAAGATTAACGGCTATAGAATTATATAAGATTTTTGTACTCTTGTCAGATTTTTATGATTTGTGGTTTCGAAAATGTGTTATGAGGCCTACTTAATTAGAAACTGTATTAGTAGATCAGCGATTATAATATTCCGCCAGAACTTCCATACCCGGAGGAAATTTATTGAGAATTTTTTTCCTTTATATCAAACTTTGAAACGTAAGAAGTGATTTAATATAGCGATTCGGAGTCATCAAGGACAAAGCGCCCATGTACCTATACAACAAGCTCTCTTGGATAGCAAGTTGCAGGACCGCTGGACCGAGACAATGCGCTTTACAGTTAGCGGCACATCATCATTTTTCAGCTGCTTTCAGAGGCTGTTTTAAGTATGCCGGTTCAAAGTGCTAGAATAACATCACCCCCACCCCACCAACCAAAAACTAAAAAACAAGTTAAACTTAAACATTTTTTATTTATTCGTCAAAACTTCAAGCAAATCAAAGAAAAGATATCAGTATTATTTAATTCCAGCACTATGAAACAATTTATTTTTGAAATACTTTTTTGTTGTATTTTTTTATTTATTTTTTATTTTCGATTCGAGTATTTATTCATTTTTTTTATTACTTATTTTACATTCATTGGTTCGTCCTTATTACACCCTTATATTAGACACAGTCAATAACAAATTATTATATACCATATTCGTAACAAAATGAAAGTGTATTTTTACATATACATATTCTCTGTGTATAGTCTGCCGTGAGATCATTTAAATAAGGTTCAAGCGGAAGATCGGCGCTGGCCTTATTGGCCAGCAAATGCTGAGCTTGACCCTATTTTAGGACAAGCTCATTTTAGATCGCACATATTGTTATTGATTTTTTTTCTTTGCCCTAAGTTATTGTTGTTGTTATTACTTAAGAAACTCTTTTTGTAATTGTATAGCTTATTCTGAAATAAATTATTTCTTTCTTTCTTTCTAATAAATCGGTATTATTACCTTAAGACAAAAAAACGAGTATGTCAAATGATATGTAATGCTAATATATTTTTATTTCGAATAAATTGTAAAATAAAATATTTAAAAGCAGATACATAAGAATTTCGACTGGGGAAAACAAAGTTTGAGTTCCTCATCGCTGTAGGTGTGAGGATAAAGTAGGAGGCCTAACACCTCGCCTAACGCAGGTCCTCTCGGGGCACGGTTGCTTCGGGAGGTACCTGTGTCGCATAGGGCGGGAGATGACGTCAGGGTGCCACCACTGTGGCGTGGGCGACGAGGAGGGCACGGTGGACCATACTGTCACCGTGTGCTCTGTGTGGCGCGAAGAGCGCCGCGCCCTCGTCACCCAAATCGGCGCAGACCTGTCGCTCCCAGCCCTGGTTCTGTCCATGGTCGGGGGCGATCCTGGATAGACGGCCGTCGCCTCCTTCTGTGAGGCAGTCATGTCCGCAAAGGAGGCGGCGGAGCGGGAGTGGGAGTCGACCACCACACTCCCCTCCTGCCAACGCAGGCCACGTGGGCGGCGCCGGTGGGTAACTAACGACCTCCGGCCGCCGTAAAAAGCGGCCGCGGGCGGCCCCTCGGGGGAGGACCCGCCGCCCACACTATTGTCGCGAGGGTGAGGGCTGCGTGCTGTTCCGCGGTCCCCCTCAACTCCTGGAGTTGTTACAGTACAGCGCCGGGGGGACGAAACCCTGCCCCCTGGCGCCAACACTTTAGAAGGGGCCCACCATATGACAAAGGGCGGGCCGGCGCCGGTCCGGGCCACGAGATCGGCAGGCCATATATCCGTGGGCCTGGGCGTAGGCGATAGGAGAACAGCGGGGTTTTTTAGTGGGTAGTCGGAAAAATCCCGGAGTCCCACATATCCCTCGGTCCCCCCGGGCCGGGGAAACCCGTCAAGAGAGGTTTTTCCCCGAGACCAAAAAAAAAGGAGGCCTAAAGCTCTTCGGTTTATCGTGTAGCAAAAGAGTTGACCACGACACGCTGCTATAAATTACATTATTCGTCATTCTCTTGCTACCGTCGGGTTGCCATCCATTTTGGAACCGAATGGACTAATTCGCGACGATTGCAAAAGAGCAGATGGGATGATATTGGTAAATGATAAAGATGGGACGCTACCTGCGTAGACATATTAGCGGCTTCCCATTTTCCAGATACAGCTCTGATAGCTGGTGCTGCTGCTGCACAACAAGAGGACCTAAAATTCATCCATTGGCAGCGGATTCATATTAGCAGCTTTCGGTGTTGAGACTCTGGGGTCGTGGGGTCTACAATCAAATAGCCTTTATCGAGTCAATACGCTTGATAGAGGTATCACGGGATCCAAGAGTTGGTTTGTATTTAGGGCAAAGGATAAGTGTTGCCATCCAACGCAATAGTGCAGGCAGAGTTTTAGGAACGTTTTCGGCCGAAAGCGATTTGGAATCAATTTATTATTTATAGTTTTCGTGTAGTTGGTGTCTTTCTTTTTACATATAAATATATTTTCCCCGTACAGGGATAAACAAAGAATATTGACAAAACAACCCTAACCAGGTGTCCAACCCTAACGGCTACTAGCCCGTCTGGATGGCTACCTTCTCTATAAACGTACTTAGTCTGGTCAATTTAGACATCCAAGGTTACAAAAATTCCGAATAGGCTGAAAATCGGTAGGATCGTTCAATACACTATTATAAAGGAAATGTAAAAAGTCCTCATCGATGCAAAAAAATTTACTCGGGGTCAAAGGTCACAAAAACGGGCTTTTCGCGATTTTCAGCAAAAAGGTAAGTTTTATCATAAAATTAGCTTAGACAAAAATTGTAGATTAGATAATTATCTATAAAAAATGTTTCAATACTTTTTTTCCTAAGAGCCACCGTTTTTTAGATATAACGATTCAAAAAGTTGAAAGAGTTGTAATCGTCATAATATGTATAAGTACACCACGTATATACATCATTTTATTTTTTTACGTGCTTAAATCAGTTTGGATATGCATGTTTCGTTAAAAATACTCGAAATAAAGAACAAGTGCAGTTAGCATGTCTACTGCACTGCACCAACCTCAGCGGCTGCTCATCAACATCTTTTTCGGGTATATTACCAAGTTCAAGTGTGGCTTGGTTATCAGTTAGACCCAAAAGACTGTGTATTGAACGATGCTACCCATTTTCAGCCTAGTCGGAATTTTTGTAACCTCACCCCTATTTATTAGTCTAATTTAACCGGACTATACTGCCATAATAACCATGTGTTGTGATCCGGCAAAAATTCCAGGTTACTGTTTTCCTACACGAATGGCAGCGTGTTGGCGATGACCCAATGTTTATATCTGATTTGTTTATTAATTATTACAAGAAACGATTACTAATGCATTTGAATTGAATACAACCCAAACTTTAGATCCCCCTGTATTTACATTACATATGAATCAAGCTATTTAAAAGCACAATGAGCGGTCTTATCGCTAAAGAGCAATTCCAGACAGCTCAGTCTTGCACTATATTAGGTAAATTCTTCTAGATTATTAGTAAATATGTTTACTTTTTGAATAGCTTTTAGTAATAAAGAAGTAAAGTCGGATATTTTAGTTATAAATGTTGCCAATTAAAAATAGCTTTTTACAATGAAGCTTTTTCCAATTGCTTAAATAGTATATTTATTATTTAACTGACGTTGAGTGGAGGTGAACGTAAGAGTATATTAATCACGAAGAAAAAAACCTCATTTGAACTTCACTTGCAGAATTTCTGTTTTAAATTCTGTGTGTTAAAACAATTTAGCCTGAAAACAAATGGAACAATAATAATTGTATTCCTAATAACCAATAATGCAGTAAAATTCTTACCAGCAAAGACATGCCCGTGTTCTTCGGCATCATAGTAACATCACCGGGCCTGACCCCTGGCCCGCAGTACGGGAGCGAAGGACCCCTGTTGGGCAGCCGTGGTAGCGGCTCGTGCAGAGCAAGCAAGGCAGCATGAAGCCTTGCTTTTGCTGCCGTGATACCCCCAGCACCCCGCACCGCCGCTTCAACTACATCACCAACGTCTTTTTCCCACCTAAGAGATGAATTTTGTAACTATACCCTTTTGTTAATTATTTTTTCTTCTATACTAAAATTACTTACTTTATTAATTCATTAATCAAATTTAAATCTATACAATATTACACCTTAAAGTTTAGTTTGTTATTACCCACAACAAATTTTAACTACTGATATAAACTATACTATCTTTACATACTTATATGTAATATACAATCAATAGAAGTAGCAGGCTCGGTTATAACGGAGCCTGCTACTTCTATTGATTGTATATTGGATCCCCACAACACAGACTATACCAGACAGGCACAAACAACCTAATCTAGCGTAGGGTACCACGTTTAATCTCTTTTGAACTGTTTAGTTCTTCATCAATGTTTGTACAGATTTTGCCTGCCTAGTAAAGCACATGCATAATTTTTTCATTATTATTATTTTAACTTTCCATTCGTTACGTAAGTACCATATACACAAAGCTTTTCTAGGTTTTGTACACATTCCAGGACTTGTCCTTTCCTAAAATTAAGACTAGGTCCGCTGTGCTACTTTCTAGCGAGTTTTAAACGGTGTTCACTTCTCCTGCTACCCCATAGGCAGCTAAGGAAAATAGGTCATTTAGTTCTCCCTTCAAAGTTTAGGTTTAAACGACATGCCTTTCATTGAAATTATGACTAGAAAAACTAATTTAAAACATTACCTGCATCCCCCCAAACAGGACCTAATATCTTCTTTCAGGCTTCTAGACAAGGTCCATACAGGACTTTCGGTATCAGACGTCGTGCTGGACTCCTGTTTGTCACACTCCGAGATCGTTGGTGACCTCTGCGCACTATTGAATGTTTGCTCTTGGAATGCGCTCTTTGGCAAGTTTGGGGAAACCCTGCCGTGACTACCACCACCGCTGCCGTAACCTGCGATAAGATATGACAATGTTCCAAATGTTTCTTATGACAACCATGTTAAGACATGATTGTTGACGGTATACATGAGCTATCTGATATATCAATCGTTGGTTGATTAGACTCATCCTTATTGTCAATTATTATGGGCATACATCACGGTTATATCCCTAGCTTTATATGGTGGATGCGCAGGATAGTTTGCCATGATTCTTACCACCATACAAAACTTTCACTTATGCGCAACACTGTTACGTACTGTAAAAGAAGGCATGTAGTTAGTGCCCATCTCTTCCACTTAATTTTCTTGTGCCGAAAGATGGTATAAATTTAGCTAGATTGATTATAAGAGCAATTACCATCTTACGCCCTTCCCGTCCCACAACCAGGGAAGTATATCCTTGAGGCATGCCTGGTCAGTTGTTTGTGAGGTTTTGATGGGACCATTCCATTCTTACGTCGCTTCATATACAACACGTATTTAAATAAATATCTACATGGAAAATAAAATATTGTAAGACTAAAAAAAAGAATAAAAAAAACAATCAGAATCTCATTAATCGCAGAAAAATTTTCAGGATAAAACACAAATAGAAACGAAAATAAAAATATTAAGTACACATTTGTCCAAACCTGAAGAAGTAGATGGCGCCCGTCGAGCAATACAGGGCACTTCTGGGGCTTCGCCCTCCACAGATTCCTCGGGTGTGTCCACAATTATCACTACCTCCTGCTCTTCTTCCTCTCTATAAAGCGGATTAGACCTGTGACAAGAGCATATCATCTATATACATACAAATAAATAAAATTGGAGGGTCTGTTTGTAATATTAAAATAACCGCTTTTTACTAAGTGCATTCGGATGTATACACGGTACATATACCAAAACAACATTTTTTACAATTTTTGTCTGTCTGTCTATCTGTCTGTTTGTTCCGGCTAATCTCTGAAATGGCTGCACCGATTTTGACGGGACTTTCACTGGCAGATAGCTGATGTAACAAGGATGTACTTAGGCTATTTTTATTTTAGAAAAAAAAAAAATAGTTTTTATTAAAAATTATAAGTTTCGGAAATTTTATAAACCAATTTAAGTTGACCTCAGCTTTATATTATCAATCATATGAAATAGGGTTCAGCTTAGGCTGGACTTAGTAGGTTGAATTTCCAATTTAAGTTGACCTCATATATCCAAAAAATGCTGCCCAAAGACACTATTTCACGCGGACGGAGTCGCGGGCACAGCTAGTTAAATATAAAACGAATAACTAATAGCCGTGTGAAGCCGGTCAGAAAATAGAATATTTCCATCATGGGATAACCTTAGCTACCACATAGGCAGCAAAGAAAGCCCCATTTGGGCGATTCCTTTTCATTATTATACAACCAAATTTATTCACATCTCTTTTTTTGATTTCCTTGGAAGCATCGCTAGTAGAAGAAGTCACCATCGGCTGGAGGTTCATCCTCAGACTCTGGAGTCTCTCCCCTTTATCCCGAGGATATGGACTGAGCTTTCAGCTGTTTTTCCACCACACTACAATATGAGGTATATTATAAAAGATTAAGAAAGAAAATATTTCATAAAATTTCTAGGCGATCGGCAACGTCAGTGCCGTCAATAGGCGACCGTAACTGCCAACGGTTAACTGAGCCGTCAACAAGTCTGATGTTATATAGCAATAAAAAGTGGGTAAGTTTCGAAACAGCATCGTCACAAAAATGGTGCCCTAACGTTTCGTTATGTTATACTCAACATAAGTGTTTCCAAGTAAGAGCATACAATGCCATCGGACTAAAAGACTTATATAAGAATAACAGCCCTACAAACATTACATTCTTTTGGATATAAATTTTCCCCCATCCACCCCTGCAGAGACAATATAAAATCAGCTGTTTAAAAAAAGGAACAAAGGTCACATAAGAACTCTCTAACACTCCAGTAACGTTCAGTGTGTGTTTAAAACCAGAAGCATAACTGGATTGCGTGTCTTCAATCGCGTTTGAACGATCTACCACTATAAAAAATACGAAACTGATTTAAAACCAGATTTGGATAGCGTTTTAGAAGTGTTACTTTATGTGAGATACGAGTTTGTTTAATTACTTTACGACTTAAGACCTTTAATCAATAACCCATCACTTGAGAAGGGAAATAAAAAATTGAAGTGAAATTCTTTGACACCGTCTAGATTTGAAAATTCAATGAAACGAAAAAGTGAAACCAAAAATAAACGAAAAGATTTAGAAATGATGCGAGAGAATGAGATAGAATACAAGTATACAGTGTTTCCTATAATCTTCGTCTGCTCTGATCGAGCTTTCGTAGCTTTTATTAACCGACGAAAAAAACGGAGGAGATTCTCAAGTCGACTCGGATATACTTAAATGTATGACCACGTATAACTTTTTACAGTCCGATTTTAAAAAATCTTTTTTATTGGAAAGGGTTGGACCCATATAAATTTGGGAAAAAATTCTAACCCTAAAGGTATGAAAACAGAGTTAAAATTTAGACACATTCGAATATAGAACAGTTCCAAATTCAAAATTGCCGGGAAATATGGGAACGACAGAACTTAAAAGGCATACCTAGTACATACAACTACTTCATTTTGCAAATTTAGAATATTTTAATAAGAGATTCCGTTTCATTATAGTTCAGAGATAATAACACTTTTTTAATGTCATGTCTATTCATAGTGTGTACTTTGAAATATTTATTTAATTTATTATACAAGTTACTGCTCACAAAATTAAAAAATCTTTGGGCAAACCATGTGTTTTTAGATAGCAAACCATATAACTACTTCGTGTGTTTGCTTTATCGTGATCTTTTCTATATGGCATAAGTGAGTATTTTTTTTAACAAAACATTTAATATGAACAATTTTCTCACTGTCAAAACCTGTATTTCCTTTTAAAGAGCTTCTATAGGAAACAAGCGTGATTTCATAAAGTTAGTTCAAGTTGCATAAAGTTAGTATTAGATACGCCACCCCAGGAAGAGATGCAATATGTCAAAATGGATTGCCCTAAAGCAAGGTACAACAGTTTTGATTAAATCTTTATCGGAAACATTTCGAAGTTGTTTGAATACAAAAGCTAATTTCCTTACTTTCTGTGTTAGAGTTTGTACATGATCATGAAAGTTTAAATATTTATCATTAGTGACCCCAAAATATTTGCAGCTATGAGCCGAAGCTAGAAAGGGACATGTACTATCCAAAAAGTTGCAGGAACGGGCTATAATTTTATGATTTTCAATATTATTTTCATCTGTTTCACGTATTGTAAATGGTATATATTTTGTCTTTGTTGGATTGAGAGATAATGAGTTTGCCGACAGCCAACCACATACACTATTAAAACCGTTTTGTGCATAATTAAAAACCTCGTCCCAAATATCTCTATAAAATGTTAAGGTAGTGTCATCTGTGTATGACTGAATTCTGCAATTGGTCAATGTAAGCTTACATAAATCATTATTAAAGCAAAGAAAGAGCGACCGTTGCAGTGTTTTTGCAGCACCTAAAACAAAAGAGCACCGACACACTATTAAGATCACCAGCACTATGGCAACACTCAACGATGTACTTCGACCTATTGACCACCGAAGGTACTTTTAATTCATAATTATTTTGACCTATGATGTATGTGTCAGGTATGGTATCACTATCATATATTTACCTCCATGGCGCAACGGCTAACGTACGTTGGGACGTTCGGTTTCCATTCCGAATATGGTCGTTTATGTCTTTATTTACAAAAAAATGTATATAAGTATATCAGTTTTCTAGTACCTATAACATAAGCGGCCTGCTGCAAATTTTGGGGCAAGATGGTGCAGTATGAATTATCAGCGTATTTAGTATCTATTGTGTAACTATTTTATAAAACAAATTATATTTTTCAAAGCCACACACCTCCATTCTTAAAGTTTAAACCTTAGACTATACATAAGTTGCTTATGTATACTCTAAGGCTTAAACCCAAACATAATAGCACGTGCGAATGATATAATGTACACATTACACGTACTGACAATATTTAATGTCATTGACCTGTACTTATAAGACCGTGTCTGTAACATTAATACAAAATGAACTCTAAATCAATGAATTAGAATATATTTAACCGCATACAATGTACAAATATGCACACAGTGACATAAGTATGAACTGTGTGTCACGGAGATAGATGCACTGCGGTGGATGTGTGGAGTAACGCGGAAATAGCGCCTTCGGGACTCCTGCTTTCGCAGCCGGCCTTAACTTATAATGGATATATTGCAAGTGTCGCCTTAGATGTTATGGTCATGTTATGGCAATCAGCTATATTATATGCAAGCTACAAAAGTCTAGCCCTGCCGCCTTTATCGAGCCCGGCAGGAGGAGAAAAAACCAAAAAGTACTAGGTTGATCATGTGAAGGATGATATGCGGGCCTAAGGCCTCACTGCTAGGAATGCCAAAGACCGCGTAAAGTGAAGAAAATGTCGGAAAACGGACTCCAGGGTTCATAGTTGATACAACTGCTACTGTTTGGGTATATGGCGCGCATCACAGATAAAAGCCGTTTTACGGTGATTGAATATTAGTAACTTAAAAAAATATCTATTCTCGAATCATCAAGGATTAAATAATTAAAACACGTAATGTGAGAATTATGAGTAACAAATTTGTTATTTTTGTCTGTCTCCTGGTCAGTGAATCAACTTTTCTGGGTAAATGTATTGTTTGGAAATTGAGGTCATTAAGACTTTGGCAATTTTATGCAATCGGTGGGATAGCCCAATGATTCGCCACTAGGTACAGCTGCACGCACCAGTCGCGACATGGACATTTTGATCATTTTATATTTGTGTTTACTAACAATAGATTTTTAAGTTTACTTATAATTTACTAACCCACTATGGACATGATTTTGTAACTGTCTGAAATAAATAAATAAATAAAATAAATAAAATTAACCGTTTGACCGCAAATTATTTAGAGATGACAGGATTATTCATAATTAATTTGGGTTTTACCTTCATATATTTTTTCACAAATTTTTGATTTGTATGTATCTATATCTATGTATATATGTAATGAAATTTTCGGACTCGATTTTTACAGTCAGCTATATTATGCCTGTCATTTTCGTTCCACGCAGTCTTTTGTAAATTATTTTTAATTATAATTTTTTGTGGTAACCCTAAATTTATTCTCTGTTTATAACGACAAGATTTCAATACAATTAGATTAGATTAGGGTTTGAAAACTTCAAAGGGATTCTCTGGATGTTTCGTACATTTAACATTATCTCAATATTGTAAATCACAGAGCTAATATTTTCAATAATAATATCGGGATAAGCCGAGAAAGTATTTGTGTTATTATAAAAACAGTAAACTTATTGTATTCGTATGTGAATTGTAAATTCCACGTTCAGTATAGTGATTATTCATCACGAAGGATAGTTGAAGAAAAATATTCGCGATTTAATATTTTATTTATTATAATTTTATACACAAATATAGACAGACTGTGTAGCAATATACCTAGTCAGGTCATAAATTCTGTCACATGTTTAATGTAAAATAATTGTAACAAGTTTATTAATTATGTAACCATTCATATACCAAAATGAACTTAACAAAACATAGATTCTTATGACATTAAAGTTTATTCAAAATGACCTCCGTGATTTTGAATACAAGCCTTCAATCTGCGCGGCCAGTTGTCTATCGCAGCACGAACGAGGTCCATGTCAATATCGGCGGCTGCCTTAATCAAGGATGTCTTGAGTGACTCCAAATTGGGATGAGGCTTTGAGCACGCCTTTTCCTCCAAGTGTTGCCATATCTTGTAATCTAACGGATTCAAATCTGGACTGGAGGAGGGCCAGTCTTCGTGCCGGATGAAGTCGATTTCACGCGCCGCCAGCCAGTCTTGTGTGCTCTTCGCTCTATGAGCTGGCGCCGAATCTTGTTGGAATACCCAGTGCCTGTTATTGAACATGGTATGAGAAACAGGTTCCACAAGGTTCGTCAGGACTGTATTTTGATACACAACAGCATTCGTTATAACACCTTTCTCACAAAAATGTACCTCTGTTAAGCCCCAATAAGAAACTCCCAACCATACCATGAGCGAGGATGGAAAATGACCTCGTTGGACACGCGGAATACGGTTGCTCGCTTCTTCACTACTGTGTGCGTACATCTTATCATTTTGTTTGTTGTAGCTCTCTTCTACGGTAAACATTTTTTCATCCGAAAAAAGAATTTCCCGACATTTTTTTCCCGCGTACCGCTTCAACAAAGCGCGGCATCTCTTCAGTCTCAGGTCCATTAGACGAGCATTCAAACGATGTCCTGTTTTTCTTCGATATGCCCGAAGCCCCAAGTCTTCATTTAACACCCTTTTCACCGTGGTTCTGCTTAACCCCATCTGAAGGGCCAACAGTTTCTGCTTACGTTTGGGATTTCTTTGAATTCGTGCCTTCACAGCTTTTATCACTGCTGGAGTCCTAACAGACCGAGGGCGACCACTTCTTGACCTGTCATCTACACTAGAGTCTTCATTGTATCGTTTGATGGTACGATAAACGAATCTTTTGGTAATATTCAAATTTTTCAGTATGTTAAAAATTTGAATTGGCGCGTAACCGCAACGATGCAACGCAATAACTGCAACACGGTCTTCTTTAAGCGTCCACTCCATATTTAAAAATGAGTAAAATTCTAAAAGTTATACATTTTTATTTTCATGAACAATTCGAAATTCGAATTCAATAAACTTTTTGTGGCCAGCATTCTAAAAGAAAAGTTTTTACTGTGTGACAATACTTATGACCTGACTATGTATATCAACATAGCTAAGTGTTCAGCTTGCGGAAATTTTATTACAGCGTCAGGAGCTAGTGTAGCTGGATGCCATATAGTCCTCACGTTTCACAAAGGTTGTGTAGCAGTTCCAGATTCTACGTCACTCTCTAAAAATTGGGCTTGCCCAGAGTGTAAGAAGATGGTACGATCTAAGAATCCACCCGTGCAATAAGTAATCAAGTACCAATAAAGGCAATCCAGTTGTTTGGACACTAGACATGCTGGGTAATAAAAGAAATTATAAAAAACACTGTACCTGAGTATGGGTGGTGCCATAAGTTCCAGGACGCGCAGGGTAGTGTGAGGAAGGGGAGGCGCGGGCGGGGGAGAGCGGCCCCCGCCGCACGCGCATCCTGCCACCTCTTCGCAGTCAATGCGTTCTCCACCCTTAAACATACAGTTAAAACAATTACAATTATATGAAATTATCAAAAACACTACTAAAGGTACGCGTCCACAGGACCGCGCCGGACGCACCGCACGCAACGGATTTTTTTGCTTTGTCTGATTTCACATAGTGCTGCGTCCACTATCCGTGCCGCCCGCACCGAACGCCGGCATTTATGATAGGCAAATCCGTTCAATCCGTTAAAGGTACGCGTCCATTGGCCAGCGCCGGACGCACCGCACGCAACGGATTTTTTTGCTTTGTATGATTTCACGTAGTGTTGCGTCCACTATCCGCGCCGCCCGCACCGAACGCCGGAATTTATGTTCGGCAAATCCGTTCAATCCGATGCGTGCCGTGCGTGCGGTGCGTCCGGCGCGGGCCAATGGACGCATACCCTAAATCATTTATAGTTACCATTTATAGTTCATCATATTTATAATTTAAAAAAGCGTTTACATTTGTAAATATTATTGGAAAGAATTAAGAAATCAATTTTCTTTTGCGTCACTGATTTTTGTGTAATATTAAGAAAATTATGTACCGATAATTTATATTTAACCGTCGTATAGAACAGAAAACTCGTTTACTGAGTCTCTATTTCTTCTTAAAAAAACTTACGACTGCTTCTCGCCAAGATCTTTGAATAGAAAGGAATCCTAGCATAACATATTGCATCGCAGGAATTGTTGGATGGAAAAAGATCATTTTGTCTTTGGATATCCGTAGTAACAATTATTATCATATAAAGAAATTAGGTGGTAATAAAAAAATAAAAAATTCATATGCTCTTTTTGATCCCTTAATTTTTGTGTTGTTTCAGTTTCTTATTTCGAATTACATTTTTCAGTTTAAATAAGAACTTAGTATTTTTTCTTCTTTTATAAGTAAAATATGTAAAAATTGTTCATTATATATTTTTTAATTTTATACATACGAAGTAAAAAAATGTTTGACTTTTTTATTGTATTAACAATCTCTAATACTATTACTATGCACGCGCTGAACGTCGCCGGGCTAACCGAACACAATTTATTAAAAATGGGTCTTAAGTGACATGTCACTATAAGCGAAGTCATTATTGTCATTATATCCGACTTTGTTATAAAAGATTTTATATGAAACCAAACTTCGCTGTGTAATTCATATTAAGCGGTTGATCAATATGTGGAGATATAATAAACGGATTCTACTGTACTTTTGGATACCATCGAAATTACCATATACGTCTATTTATTATTGCTTTTCTTCAACACTCACATAACTTCTTCAATCATTGTTCTTTGGAACAAGACAGACTCTGATTCATAGATACCTAGATGATATACTGAAAATACCGAATGATGTTTTGTAATATTTCATAAATAAATACTACATAATTATAAATGCCACAAAACGTTTACTTTTAGGGAGAAATAAATAAATTAATATACTTGGACAATTCACACAGCGCCATCTAGTTCCAGAATAGAAAAGCAAACTAATAGACAATTATATAATACTACTTACATCCTTTTTTGTAAATAAAAAAATTAATCGAGATGGGAACAAACCCGTGATTCCAGCAAGCGATCCGACGTGCGAAATTCGTTGCGCCACAGACGATGTTAAATACATAAATTATTATTATCTACCTTCGTACAACAGCAATAAATATAAGCATATCTATAGAGAATATTTATTATTCATATCTACAGAATCCATCCAAGGTACAATCTTGATATAAGAGCCAATTTAAATCGTGTTACATCACTAAACTATGCGGCCGTTCTTTGTTTCCTTTATGGCGAGTGATATAGATCTTAACGTAGCGAATGGCCTACCCAGTGCCGTAAGTTTGTTACAAAAAATATTTGTATGAAGTAATGTATTAATAAATATTTACATATGTACATGTTGATTAAAGTTTAATCTGAAATAGCATCTCTTGGTGCAGAGGCGGAGCGACACCTGCGGCCGGCGGCGCTCGTAAAAAGCGACGAAACAATACTAAGGCGCTCTGGAAGCAACCATCCCTGGTCTTTACATGTACCGCCATAATAACCTTGTGTTTTCATTTGTCATGATTTTTCTAGATCCGCTGCAAGCATCTATATGCAAAGGTTACTATCAAGTGGGCCGTAAAACCACTGTTACGTAGCAAATAAAAAATTCAAGTGGTGACTGAAGCTACGTCTCACTAGAGCAGTTAAAGAACACAATAGTATGTAGTGGAAAAATGTATCTTTATGCTACATCCAGTAGGAAAAATTGTTTTTTCGCTTTATTAGAAATCCGTAAAATAACCTAGAGTTAAAAATTGCATTGCCAATTGTGTGCTCATGTTTTTTTTTTATTGCTGTCAGACAGCAGACAGGCTGACGGCCTACTTAGAATTTAGCAGTTACCATCGCCTATTGGTGTTTGCAACGCCAGTGGCATCGCGGACACGCTACTGTCCCATAAGGGTAAAGGAACTTGGGTCGCTAATGCCGGAATGTTATTATGGCGGCGGCAATGCAAGGTTATTATGGCGGCATACATATGACCAAAGATGGTCGCCATCCAGACGGGTTTGAGGCCCTACCACATACCTAGCTAAGGCTAGGGTGAGTAATTATGTCGTCTTTTACGACAGGCCGACCTCGGCCGGAGGTTAATATTCTTTCTCCGCCTCTGCACGGATAAAAATGTAAATTAAATGTTTTTTTTTTGTTTTTTACCCTGTATGCACCGCATTATACTTAGGCATTCCTGAAGGTTGTCTGGAGAATACAAGCCCGACTGGATGACGATCACCCCTGAGCTCCAAGTATGCCGCCATAATAACTTTGCGTGTTGCGGCATTAGTAACCAGGTTCTAGCTTCCATTCGCGGATAGCAGCGTGTTAGCAATGCCCGTAGGTAACTGCTTCATATTAAGGGGAGTGTCAGCCTGTCTGCTGTTTCACAGAAATAAAAAAAGAGATGGCTATTAAGTGTAAGCGGTTATTCAATATGTGTCACTGTGTGACAGAAACATGGGCCTCTGAGAATGCGCATAGTACGATGTTATATATTCTCAGTGCTGTTATACGGAGTAGAATCATGGACCTTTACGCAGAACACCATGAAGAGGTTGGAGGCCTTCGAAATGTGGGTTTACCGTCGCATTCTAAAGATTTCTTGGCATGACAAAGTAACCAACGTGGCAGTAAAACTAAAGACCATCAAGCATAGAAAGTTGCGTTACTTTGGGCATGTGATGAGAAACGCCAAGTACAGAGTCCAGCTTATTATCCAGGGGAAGATTGCCGGAAAGAGAAGCGTGGGTAGAAGAAGACACTCGTGGCTGAAGAATTTGCGAGACTGGTTCAACTGCAGTACCACTTCCTTGTTTAGAGCAGCAAGTATATCTACGAAGGTAAGCATCATTTAATTTGGTTAGAAATAGGTGATGTCTGTAATGACAAATATTTAACTTCCAATCAGGCATGTTCGAATGTTTAATTAATTGATTGATCGTTTGTTTTGTAAATATTATAATCGAAATAATCGATGTTTGATTCCCAGTAATATCGAATATGATTCTGTTTCATAAATCGTACATTCAGTTCGTAATTATTTTTTTGTCGCATAGCAGTATCGATAAATGGATCGAGCCAACAGCGGACCAAAGGTTGTGGTAGTAAGGTTGTACACCGGATCCGGCGACTGGGCCTAGAGGTGGCCCTACACAAGTCCGAGGCTATAGTATTCTATAGCTGATGATGCGGACCGCCTCGAGACCTGCATATTACGATGGGAGGCGTCCGCATCGGTGTCGGGGCAATGCTCAAGTACCTGGGCCTTGTCCTCGTCCACCAATGGGATTTCAGCACTCCAAGTGTGTCCCGCATGGGTATCAGAGCGCTGTATCTCGTCGCCACCATCGGTCGTGACCTCTCGCTCCCGGCCATCATCCTAGCGATGGTCAGGAGCAAAGCCGGATGGGACGCTGTCGCCTCTTTTTGCACAGTTATGTCCGCAAAGGAGGCGGCGGAGACCCTCTCCCGAGGGAGCGCGATAGGCTCTCCTCTCGCTCACACAAGGCCACTCGTCGCCGGAGGTTGGCGACAGACTCTAGCCTTCATCTATTAATCGTCAAGAAGCTTTGTTTCATTAGTTTGGCAATCCATTGATGATACGTAGCACACCACATATTTAACGTATAACATTTTTGGGTAATATACCTAGTCAGGTCATAAATTCTGTCACATGTTTAATGTAAAATAATTGTAACAAGTTTATTAATTATGTAACCATTCATATACCAAAATGAACTTAACAAAACATAGATTCTTATGACATTAAAGTTTATTCAAAATGACCTCCGTGATTTTGAATACAAGCCTTCAATCTGCGCGGCCAGTTGTCTATCGCAGCACGAACGAGGTCCATGTCAATATCGGCGGCTGCCTTAATCAAGGATGTCTTGAGTGACTCCAAATTGGGATGAGGCTTTGAGCACGCCTTTTCCTCCAAGTGTTGCCATATCTTGTAATCTAACGGATCCAAATCTGGACTGGAGGAGGGCCAGTCTTCGTGCCGGATGAAGTCGATTTCACGCGCCGCCAGCCAGTCTTGTGTGCTCTTCGCTCTATGAGCTGGCGCCGAATCTTGTTGGAATACCCAGTGCCTGTTATTGAACATGGTATGAGAAACAGGTTCCACAAGGTTCGTCAGGACTGTATTTTGATACACAACAGCATTCGTTTTTGCACCTTTCTCACAAAAATGTACCTCTGTTAAGCCCCAATAAGAAACTCCCAACCATACCATGAGCAAGGATGGAAAATGACCTCGTTGGACACGCGGAATACGGTTGCTCGCTTCTTCACTACTGTGTGCGTACACCTTATCATTTTGTTTGTTGTAGCTCTCTTCTACGGTAAACATTTTTTCATCCGAAAAAAGAATTTCCCGATATTTTTTTCCCGCGTACCGCTTCAACAAAGCGCGGCATCTCTTCAGTCTCAGGTCCATTAGACGAGCATTCAAACGATGTCCTGTTTTTCTTCGATATGCCCGAAGCCCTAAGTCTTCATTTAACACCCTTTTCACCGTGGTTCTGCTTAACCCCATCCAACAGGGCCAACAGTTTCTGCTTGAGTTTGGGATTTCTTTGAATTCGTGCCTTCACAGCTTTTATCACTGCTGGAGTCCTAACAGACCGAGGGCGACCACTTCTTGACCTGTCATCTACACTAGAGTCTTCATTGTATCGTTTGATGGTACGATAAACGAATCTTTTGGTTATATTCAAATTTAACAGTATGTTAAAAATTTGAATTGGCGCGTAACTGTAACGATGCAACGCAATAACTGCAACACGGTCTTCTTTAAGCGTCCACTCCATATTTAAAAATGAGTAAAATTCTAAAAGTTATACATTTTTATTTTCATGAACAATTCGAAATTCGAATTCAATAAACTTTTTTGTGGCCAGCATTCTAAAAGAAAAGTTTTTACTGTGTGACAATACTTATGACCTGACTAGGTAATTATTATTCTTTGATCTTTATAATTTAATAATTCTATATCTAGATTTTAAAAGTTAAATCTAATGTTTATTTTCTAACTTTAAAACATACGGAGGCCCCCAAAAATCTTTAGTTGACCCTGATGGTGTGGCTCAAATCGCAGTTGTGTACACCTATACATTTGGCATGACTTCACCGCAGCTTTCCCTCGGTTCATCCTGTTTTGAATAACTATCTTGGCTTTCGTTGCCATCAACGGCTTATGTTGGTCTGTAATTTAGTGATTTGCGCGAACTTATTTGCTCAATTTTTAGGTTCTCTATGTCTCTACGGTCCGTAGATCCGGTAGCCAGGAGTACGAAGAAATGATGGCATGCAGGTATGTGTGGGAGTATTGGGGGTATGGGTATTTATTGTGTGGGGACCATAAATCCAAACTCAATCATCAATTAGGTAATCAAAATTCTCTCAGTATAATGTTCTTCGAGCCATCACTATAGGCATATTTTAATGCCTAAATAGTATAAACTAAATAAACTGAATTCAAAGTGAAAATTTAAAAAAATTGGGTGTGTGCAATTGACACACGGCAGAAGTAAAACTTCAGAAAAGTAGGTAATAGACCCACTTCTCTTCTTCGTCGTGTTCTTCATTCCTGAAGGTCGTGCCCGTCTTGATAAGCCTTTACGGAGACGCCGATGAACTGCCTCCACACCACTCTGTCCTCGGCCTGTTTCAGAGCTGCAGGCAAAGTGAGCCCCGTGATAGCCTTAATTTGATCCGACCATCGGGTTGGTGACCGTCCTCTGGGCCTTTTCCCCTCTATTTTGCCTAGCACTATCAGTTTTTCGAGGTTGTCTGACTCCTTTCGAGCGATATGGCCAAAATAGCCAAGTACTCGCTTGTAGCAGGTCGTGGACAATCTAGTTCTGACATTCAGCTGGTCAAGAATGGATGTGTTGGTCCTTTTTGCTGTCCACGGTATGCGTAGCAACCTCCTCCAACACCACATCTCAAAAGCCTCGATCTTTTTCCGGTCAGCCGCACGAATAGACCATGATTCTGAGCCATACAGAAAGATCGAGAAGACCAGAGATCGCACAATTCTCATCTTTGTGGTATTAGAGATGCTTCTGTTATGCCAAATTCTAGTCATCTTGCTCATTGCAGATTTGGCCATTTGTGTGCGTCTACGAATCTCTCCGCTACAGCCTCCCTGGTCGCTGATCAAAGAACCCAGGTAAACAAACTCGCTAACGAATTCCAGGCCCGCTAGTTCTCCTGTACGTGCAAGCTGTCCACCCCGATCGACCACCATAACTTTTGTTTTGGCCTTGTTAATGGAGAGACCAATCCCCTCGCTCGCGCGCTCCACCCTTTCAAACAGCGCAGCCAGTTCCCGTTCCGAGGAAGCAAACAATGTAGTGTCATCCGCATATCGAAGGTTACTGATCTTGTTACCTCCGACCGAGATGCCTCCCTCCCACCCCTCCAGGGCTGCTCTCATGATATATTCGCCGTAGATGTTGAATAGAAGAGGTGAGAGAATGCACCCCTGCCGGACACCCTTCTGGGGTTTAAAAGGACCTGACACCACATCATTAACTCGCACCATCGACTCTCCACCATTGTATAAGTTCGCAATCAACGAAACCAAGTGCAGAGGAACGCCCATTTCTTGAAGGATTTTCCATAGACAGCTCCATCTTACACAATCAAACGCCTTGGAGTAGTCAATAAAACATAGCAGCATTGGAACATTGAACTCCCTGCTTTTTTCTATCAGTTGCCTGACATTAACAATCTGCTCTCTCGTCCCACGCCCTCTAACAAAACCGGCCTGCTCGCTTGGTATTTGCCGTTGCAGATACAGTATTAAGCGTCCATTAACGATAGAGAGCATAACTTACTAGCATGGGATACAAGCGCCACTGTTCGATAGTTGTCGCACTTCTTCGTCGAGCCTTTCTTGTGCAATGGTATCAAAAGAGATTCCTTCCAATCTTTAGGCCATTTTCCCGTTGTCCAAATCTGATTACACAGATCCTTCAGAATTTGGACACCTGTGTCCCCAAGATGCTTTAACTCTTCAGCAAATATAGTGTCTCTTCCGGCTGACTTGTTTAACTTTAGCTTTCTTAAAGCATCTCTTATTTCCGACTCAAGAATTTCCGGCTCCAGGAGCAGGTCTCCATTCGCCATCATTGCAGGTCCATCTACGCTTGTACTATCTTCGTACAAACTTTCGCAGTAAAGTCGCCACCTCTCTGTAACCTGATCTATCTCAGTTAATAAGTTGCCTTGACCGTCATCAACTGCCCAAGTTTTAGGTTTAAACTCTCGGGTGATGCCTTTGACTTTCATGAAAAGATCTTTTGTGTGTAGAGTCTGGGCATGCTCTTCAATGTCCTGGCATATAGAGTTCAGATACCGGTCATAATCCCTACGACATAAGCGTTGCACCTTTGCTGAAAGCGAACGATATCGAGATCGCTCCGAGACACCTCTGGCCAGCACAGCTTTCCTCTCCTTAATCGCCTCCCACGTCTCCTCAGAAATCCAAATCTTCCGCGGACGATCTGCAACACGACCTTGGCTGTCTTTTCGTGCTGCAATGATCATGCCTTTTACTCTCTCCCAGTTCATATCCACGTCAGAATTCCGATCGATCTGGAAGAGTTCGGCTTTGTCATTGAAGCTTTCCTTGAACGTCTCTAGTGACCGCCCTGCCGGTCGACTTTGTTGTTTGACTATAGCTCGTTGGCATCTTCTAAGTTTGACATTGACCTCTGCCACCAGAAGTTTGTGATCGCTTCCACAATCCGCCCCCGGGTAGGTTTTAGTGTTACTGATGCAGGATCTCCATCGCTTTGCCACCGCAATGTAGTCGATTTGGTTTCTAAAGCGATCTCCTGGCATCACCCATGTGTACAGGCGTCGTGGGTGGTTCATGAAGCAGGTGTTCATGATAGTGAGAGAATTTTCCGCGCAAAACTGCAGCCACATCTCACCCCTATCATTCCTATCTCCAACACCATACTTCCCTACTACATCTCTTAGGTGGTTATCCCGACTGGTTGTGGGTCTATTTAGTAAAATAGACCCACACAACACACATAATACGAAAGCCCGACCAAAGACGAGACTAAGATTGTAAGAAACACTGTATACAAACATCATTTTTATCTCTTTTTATATACATTTTTCGTTTTATCGAATTTTCAAATCACAACGATGTTAAAGAAGTTTCACTTTAAAAACTTCAAATTCTTATCAATTCCTATATTTTTGATGAGTTATATTCCCGGTAAGTAATTCTTGACCAAAGAAGTAAATGTAGTTAAATTTTATATTTACAAAGATTTTCAAGTCTCCCTAATCCGCAAAGAAAGTCCAAAACGGTGTCCTCACAAAATACTTTATCCTTTCATGACTCTATAACCCGAGCAAAACGATGAGATGATGAAAATATACTTAAAAAAATCGCCGTGGACTTAAAAATGATTCAGCCTTTGCATTTTCAAAGCTAACGGTAAATATGATTTGCATTTTGTAACCTTTTGTTGCTAATGTGTTTTAATTTCTTCCAAGAAATATGTTAATATTTCCCTAAAATTTTGATAGAATTCATTATTCAGTATTCATTTGTATGTCCTCTCCCAATTATATTTGGAATAATAATCGTTTAGCTGTACAAGTAAGATTAGACGACTTCATCACTTCCTTAGGATGTTATAAATGATAATAAATGTCTACTCCTCTTGTTAGCCCAAAAAGCAAATTTTTAGGATGTACCTAATCAGTCTTGCTACATGTCGCCCTATTGATTTCATCTTCTCTTGCACTCTGTTTAGACTTCTCATTTTAACTATAGCTGAGCAAAGACTATCATAAAAGACCACGGCTAAAGTGCGCTGGAGTTTTGCTATTAAAAACACACACTTCCAAAAAATGTACGATCGCCGTGTCGTGAAATTAATTTCGCACGTCAAAACGACTGCGGGGGTCATGGTGTTTATGTAGAATATTAGCTGTCCCGCCAAACGTTGAAGTTAAAAAAAATTCAAATCAAAATTGGTTCAGCGGTTTAGGCGTGAAAACGTAACAGACAGAGTTACCTTCATATTTATAATATTATATAAGGATATATTTATTTACGAACAAGTAAAGGTAAATAATTAGTACATCGATTGCATATCCATAATGTATACCCATAACAAGGACTCTTACTTAATTTGGGACTAGATGGCGTTGTATGAAATGCCACATACTTTTATTTGTTTAAAACGCTTTAATACTAGAATAGATTATAAGAAATAGTTGTGTATATAATTATTTAAATATTAACAAAACGTGCCAACAAAAGATTTGTTTGAAAGCAATAATTAAACCTCTTCGTGTGGCCAAAGGCTAATTATGTTCACACATTTAGCTATATTTGAATGATAGATTTTATCTAAGGTTGGCGCCTTCAAATGTGCATTCAAACTTATCTTTTGATCATCTGATTAATGACTAAGATGTACATCTATTCAAGTGTTTAGTTACAAATCTTATATAATTACTTCTTTTTTTTTATGTATTAAAAAGGTTATATAGATTGCTCTGGAGTATTGCACTCGAAGACCAATCTAGAGGTCCTGGGTTCGAATCCCACGGTGGCAAGCGCTTGGGCAGTTTTTCTCGCATAATGTGAATGTTATAGCATAATTGCCACGTACTAATGGTGAGGGAAAATATCGTGAGGAACCCTGAAGGCTATCCAAATTTGGAACTACATCCGTCTGGATATTAGAAAAGCAAAATCACTTGCCATTTTTAAAAACTTGGTTAATGATCATTATCTAAAGTCATAAATTGCTTTGTCACGTGTATGCTTCATTGTATTGCTATTATATGTTAGATTAATTTAGTTCTTTTTGGTATAATATGTATTTACTAATCTTGATTTTTAAGTCTGTTGTGCACTGCCTTGTACAACTACTTTAAATATTTCTGATAGGTTGTCTGGAAGAAATCACTATTTAGTGTTAAGACCGCCGTTTGTTCACTATATTGTACTATTACTTCTTTTTATGTCTTTTTTTCTGTAAAATTGTGTGGTGGACAGTAAAGAATTATCTATATAACCTGCATACCGAAATTATCAGTATGTGTAACCCACCAATCCGCCTTGGACAAGCGTGGCGGGTACACACATCGCTCCCTCTGGGGGGGCCCGAGCCCAGCGCTTAGACGCTGTTTTTTATTGCTGAAGAACAACAGTAAGCAGGTACCGTCGCCTATGGATGTTTGCGACGATAGTGGCACCGCGGAGAAGCTGCTATCCCATAGGGGTACAGGAACAAGGCTCACAAAAGATTATTATGGCGGCATACTTATAAACCAAGGGTTGCCATCCAGTCTATCAGTTGTTTTGTCGCCTTTTATGACAGGCCAACCCTGGTCACAGGGGTTAGTATTCTTACCCCGCCCCTGCATGTAGAAAACTAGAGGAGAAGCTAGCAATAACAAGCTAATAATTACTTTTTGATAAAAAATTTAATACGTCCTGTATACTAATTACATTATTTCACAACACCTTTTAGCTTAATGCAATAATACTTATAATGCAATGATATGAATTAAGACTACACTTAGAGAATCTATTTTTTTTAATAAGCCAACAATTTAAACGATCGTGATATAGCAAATCAATTAGTGCATGACTTGTAATACAATATCACACTATATTACATATATTCGACGACGTCCAAGGCGGAGCGGCTAACGCACTTTGGTACGATTGCGTAGGTCACTGGTTCGATTCCCGTCTCGCATCTTTTTTTTATTGTTGTAAACCAGCAGACAGGCTGACGGCCCACTTAGAATTTAGCAGTTACCGTCGCCTATAGGTGTTTGTAATGCCTGGCATCACAAACACGCTGCTGTCCCGTAAGGGTCAGGAACTTGGATCACTAACGCCGGAACACAACACAAAGTTATTATGGCGGCATACTTAAGAGCAAAGGTGGTCGCCATCCAGACGGGCTTGGGGCCCTGCCACGTAGCTGGGGTGGGTTGTTTTGTCGCCTTTTACGACAGGCCGACCCCGGCTGCAGAGGTCAGTCTTCTTTCTCCGCCCCTGCACGGATAAAGATCTGGGCGTTTAGGTATTTATTTACAAAAAGAAAAATATACATATACTATATCAGTTGTCTAGTAATCATAACACAAGGGCTAGATGGCACTGTGTGAATAGTGCCAGTATATATTTATCCAATTAGATAAATAATATATTACTGTATAAGACGTCAATATCTTCTGACGCGTTTTGCTAAGGAATACTTAAATGGAACAATTTTTGATTAAAATTTGCGATAGTGTAATGGACGCCATACACGATCCAGTCTACTGTCAAGTTTGCAGTGCGCTTGAAGCGGTGTCCGGTAAACTTGAAGGTGTACGGCTATCAGTGTGCATGACAAGTCTACTTGAAGCAAAAATTTAATTTCGATTCTGCCGACTTGATCAAGTTTGCAGCATCATGTAAACTTGAACGTGTGTATGAGCGGTCAAGTATGCATGACATTAGTCGGCATCGGCAGGCGAAGACGTGCGCACGCAGCGCGCGTGATAAGCGCCTAGTCGCAAAATACTGCACGATATAGAGAAATCCTGAGCGACTACATTATCTAATATATAAAATTCTCGTGTCACAGTTTTCGTTGCCATACTCCTCCGAAACGGCTTGACCGATTCTCATGAAATTTTGTGAGCATATTGAGTAGGTCTGAGAATCGGCCAACATCTATTTTTCATCCCCCTAAATGTTAGGGGTGACCCACCCCCAAATTTTTTTTTAAATTTTGGACATTTTATTATTTATATGGCAGAACAACGTTTGCCGGGTCAGCTAGTTATTAAATAAAATGAGCCATGTTTGTGGCAAATAAAAAATATATCCTTACTTCATATCATTACCTATACCCGCAGCAAATTAAATCCTTTTTTAACTTAGTTCACCAAAAGATAGGGAAATTAATGCAAACGCGAACTAATTGGATTTTATTTTGAGACATAATAACGTATTAAAAGTTGGTTTTTAATCGTCTTCGAAAAAGGAGGAGGTTATATAATTCTACTGTATTTTTTGTATGTTGTTACGCGATATCTTCCCCGATTATTCACCTATTTTAATACTTATTTCTTTTTTATTGATTAGGCTAAAGAAAAATGCAGCTCTAGATTTATCTAGCTCTATACTTCGCGACTAGTAAACTAGTCGCGAAGTATAGAAGCAGAAGAAAACGAAGACCGTGAAATTGATTTAAAAAAATAAATTCGTTGAGTCTGTTTTCTTAATTGCTAGCATTAAGCTTAGGATGGCTAATGCGTCCTCGTCCATCACTGGCGATGTCATCGTTTCAACTGGTGCGTCATCATGCAAACTTGACGGCGAACTTGAACGTGAGTGGTCTATATGGATGCACTGCAAACTTGATACCGCTTCAAGCGCGCTGCAAACTTGACGGTAAACTGGATCGTGTATGGCGTCCCTATTAAATATTGTCCTTTTCTGACAGTAAATTTAAAATAATTATATTTTTCTTTGAGACGAAATTACAGGATGTACTAAATATTGAGGTGAGTTTAAAACTAATTTACGCTACCTTTTTCCGTGTAGTGGCGGAGTAAGAATACTAACCTCTGCAGCTGGGATCGGCCTGTCGTACAATACGACAAAACACCACCATCACACCCTAAGTACGTAGCTATCTACCACGTGGCAAGGCCCCAAAACCGTCTATATGGCAACCACCCCTGGTATATAAATATTCATAATAACCTTGTGTAGTGTTCCAAAGCCCCTAAGCTATCGGCAGCGAGTTAGCGGCGCCCCTGGCGTCGCAGACATCCATAGGCGACAGTAACTGATAACTATTGTATAGTAGGCCGTAAGCCTGTTCGGGACAGGCTGGGGCACCACAGGAATATAAAAAGTTTCGGGTATCACCAGGATAAAAGATATGAGAATGAGTGTATAAATGATTAAAAACTAAAATTCCAACCTCGACGTTTGAATCGTATTAATTGACCACGTTTGTATAATAATTTTAACTTCAGCATCAGGTCAAGGTCGACACGATAATCATTTTTAACCTTGATGTCAATTTTCAAATTCCTGTCTATTGAGATATCCATTTTAGATCATTTTGATGTACCGTGTGACAGCTATAAACCTATAGTGTGACAATTAATGCAACGCCATCTAGTGCCAAATTAAGTAGCAGAGCGTTTGTGTTATGGATACTAGACAACTGATATGCTATTTGCTCCACTTTATTTTTGTAAATAAATACATATTATATATAAACACCCAAGGAGTCACAGGTAAAACTAATAAAAACTTTGTTTTATTGCTGAGGAACAGCAAACAGGCTGACGGCCCATTTAATAGTCAAGCACTTTCCGTCGCCTATAGATATTTGCGAAGTTAGGGACGCCGCGAACACGCTGCTGTCGCATAGTGCTACATGGACCTGAGTCACTTACTCTGGAACACAACACAATGTTATTATGGCGGCATACTTATCGACCAAGGGTGGTTGTCATCCAGACGGGCTTAGGACCACGTAGCTAGGGTTGTTTTGTCACCTTTTACGATAGGGGGGGGGGGGCAGGGATTAATATTCTTACTTCGCCCCTGCATGGGGAGAGTGTTAATAAAAAAGGGATGTCCGTGTTTCTCACAAGAGATATAATAATATATGTATGCGAATTAAGACATAAAACTATTGAACATTAATGAAAGAGGCGTCAACCTGCTAATCGCTGATCACAATCAGGTGTTTAATGATAGATCAATAATTTACAATAACTATTATATTAAGGACATATAAGACATTACAATTATTAGACGTCGTTAGATTTTGGCGATTGTACGCGAATTTGATTAGACAATAACATTTAGTTAAAACGTGAATACTATAATAGGCACATTGGTATTTAAATATAAGGTCACGAAGTAGAAGAAAAATTAACATTTCAGTAAAAGGTTACTTAAAAATAGGTTTAAATTAAACTTGATATCGTAATACAATATTTAATGCAGTACCTCGAACACGCTGCTGTCCCATAGGGATACAGGAACCTGGATCACTTAACCGGAACACAATGCAAGGTTATTATGGCGTCATAATTATAGACCCCACGTGCGGTTGTTTTGTCGCCTTTTACGACAGGCCGATCCCGGCCACAGGGGTTAGTATTCTCAGTCCGCCCCTTCACGAAGACATTTTATGCTAAATAAACAAAGCACAATTAATTATATATTGATCCTTGTGAGGTACTAGATATTACTATTTTTTAATGTAATATATAGAGTCTTTAGTGTTTTAACATTAATTGTTAATTAAATTGTTTTATATAACAATTATTATTCTAGATTTAAATGGAAATATATTATAAAATGTGAATTACTGAGACTGCAATAAATAATAGTAATTAAGGTTAGTAAACCATATTATTAATTTTATTTACACTAATGGTATAATTAAAGGCTTAAAATAATCCATTTTGCGACTTTTCAGATATCTGTATTCGTTAGGATTGAGCGTTGCACATAGCTTTGAAAATTTGTTCATCTAACAACATAAGATTGAAAACCATAAGCTTCAAATTTATTTTTTTATGGTTACAATACGACCATTTTTTATTGAAGATACAGGCTATCCCAAATATTGTTACAAATTTGGTATCTTTTTGAACTATTAGATTTTTCATTAGTGTATAATTTATTTTATTTAAATTTAAATATAGATTAATCTATTCTAATCGTGAAGTATTTGACTCCAACACAATGAGCATCGATTTGCCAATGTCAAAATAGAGAGGATAAGTGACAGATACAAAATGTTATTTTCCGTTGGAGCCAAACTTTCAAAAACTGAACTGAACTGAATATTATTTTCGGTTCAGATTCTAACTTTTCTAGATTAAATCGGTATGTGTTGTCAAAAACATAATTGAAATGACTATTCATGTAGAAAATAATTTTACTTTTCAAAATTAAATAGTTTTTTTAATAATTGCCATTCTTTTTTTAAAGCTTTATTATTAGTTAGCCTACAAGATCTCGCTAGATATTGGGACATATCTCTATAGCACCTACTTGTGACTTATGATTCATATAATTGCAAGATCGATTCAATTAACATTTCTGGTCATGTCTACTCAGTTCTTCTCTCTGTGCAGGGGTGGGATAAGACCCTGCGGCTTGAGGCGGCCTGTCGTAAAAGGCGACAAAACAACTGTAGGCTGTAGGATTCTAAGCCTGTCTGGATGGCAACCATGCACGGTCTTTAAATATACTCCCATAATATTTTGCGTTCCGGTATATGTGACCCGGATCTCTGTACCCTACGTGGACGGCAGCGTGTTCGCGATGACCCTATTGTTGCTAACATCCAAAGTTTACGGTAGCTGTTTAATTAAAAAAGTTATGATACTTCTCGTCCCGATGTAGTACAAAGTCCTCTCACCTCTCTTGACCACGCCATATGCACGATTTACATAACCCCAAAAATATTGGTGTGTAGATTTGCTAACAATATTTTCCAGCACTCGTTAATAGCACGTATTGTTTGCGTAATTACGTTTGTAATATGAATTCCATTAAAAGACGTTTGAATTGAATTCAAAAAATATTACAGTAGGCTGACCCTCCACTTAATACCGTCGTCTATGGATGCTTGCATATGGGATACCGCCAACACGCTATCGTTCGCGTAGGGGAACTCGAATCTGTGTCAGTTATGCCGAAAAACAACTAAGGTTATTTATTATTGCGGCATATTTAGACCAAGGGCTGCCTCCAGATGCAGACAGGTCTGGAACACTACCTAGCTAGGGTTGCTTGGTCGCCTTTTACCAAAGACCACTCCGACTGTTAGTGAAGCTACGTGGTAGCTTCACTAACTCACTTCATTAACAACAATCCACCCAAACCCGTCTGTATGGCGACCACTTTTGGTGTTAAGTATGCCGCCATAACAATTTCGTATTGTGTTCCGGCATTAGTAACCCAAGTTCCTGTACCCTTATGGGACAGCAGCGTGTTCGCGATACCCCTGGCGTTGCAAACACCCATAGGCGACGGTAACTGCTAAATTGCCGTCAGCTTGTCTGCGATCCTACGGCAATAAAAAAAGACCAAAAAAGAGCACAGAAAGCCGCGATTTTATATTTATAATCTTAATTGATCAGTGCACCATGTATAATAATTATAAAAAAATACGACAATTGCATCATCACACGATATGCTGTGAAAGTGATAAAGTGGGTATGAGTACGAGTTGACCCGCTCTTAGACCCCTTTACGTAAACGAGGTCACATTTCATAATTGGTATTGCGAGTCTCATTGCGCCGGCGCCGGTTCTCCGATCTTTTGGAGACATCGCTCACAGGAAAGAAATAATATTTATTTAGGACAAAACAAATATAATAACAGGTTACATAAAATACATAAATCTCAATTAACATCTTAAAAGGACGCCAACTCAACATTGCTAATTAACTGTAGTAGCTAGTGCTGGTCTTCCGTTAGGGAAACAGGGACCTTTGGGAAGTCATCGAGCTAACTGTATATCCCACTCCCGTGCACGTAAACCCAGATTCCGGGTATAAGTGTTATTTAATTATAAATTTGTGGTCCTATCTTGCCGTAATATCTCATGAGAACAGTCCGTAAATTGACTATTCTCTATGGTTTCCTGGATCATGATTATGGGGATGATTGGAACAACTTTCTGATATTATTTATTCAGTTTTGTGAGACATTTTAATATAATGACTATTGTAATGTTTATACGAGATATTTAGGTCTTTACCTATGAAATTGCCGTTTTGTATGAAAAAATTTAAACGAATTTTTTCATGTATGTATTTTTTATTTGTATTAATCGAAGTAATCACCCATGCAATCAATGCATCTTTGCCAACGCAGTGGCAGTTTATTGACGCCCTTCTTAAAAAAATCAGCTGGACGGGAGGCAACAAATTTTTCAAAGGCATTTTGTACTGCCTCTCGGGTATTGAATTTTTTTCCCGCCAAGAAGTTATCCAAATTCTGAAAAAAGTAGTAGTCTGTAGGCGCAAGGTCTGGTGAGTAGGGCGGATGACGGAGAACTTCCAACCCCAGTTCTTGCAACTTGGAGACCATCTGCTGTGCAGTATGAGGTCGCGCGTTGTCGTGCAGGAGCAGCGGAGGCGAGCGATTGACCAATGCTGGTTGGAGATGTGCCAGCTTCTCCATCATTGTGTTCAGTTCTTCACAGTACACATCTGCAGTAATGATCACCCCGTTTGGTAAGAAGCTATGATGAATCACACCGGCGCTAGACCACCAAACAGTGACCATCACTTTTCTAGGGGTAAGTTTTCGTTTAGGACATTGTTTAGGTGCTGAACCAGGATCCAACCAACTTGCTGAGCGCTTGCGGTTATCAAACAGAATCCATTTTTCATCGCAGGTAACAACGCGGTTCAAAATTCTTTCATTTGTGTGTCTGTTGAGCAGTGCAAGGCACGTTTCGACGCGTACCTCGCGCTGGCGATCATTGAGTTCGTGGGGCACCCATTTGTCAAGCTTTTTTACCTTGCCAATTTGACGCAAATGGACCAATATTGTTTTGACGCTAACGTCGAATGCTGCTGCTAATTCAGCCGTAGATTGTGTATCATCAGCTTCCACAATCGCCTTTAATTCGTCATTGCCGACCAAAGTCTTCGGACGACCGCGAGGTTCATTTTTCAGGTCGAAATTCTCAGAAAGGAAGCGAGCAAACCAATAACAGGTGGTGCGTTGGTTTGTAGTGTTAGCTCCTTAGAATAATTTTAGCTCCCTAAACGTCGTTGATGTTGCGTGCCGCTTGTGCCGCGTTGCTGCCACGACGGTACTCATATTCCATAATTACTCGAATTTTTAACGTATCCATGATGACGAAAAAGATTGAAATGCGATGAAAATGTAACACTAATCAATAAACAAATGACTACTTTTGGAAAAAGAATTCCATGTTTTTAAAATAAAATTAATTTGAAATTAGAATTCTTGGCCAAACAAAAAATTATTTTGATTTGAAATGGCCAGTACTGCAGAACGGCAATTTCATAGGTAAAGACCTATTATTTTTCGTCCTTTCACTCCTTGATTGAATTGTACGCAGGGCATCTGCGTGCGAATGGTTTTTACACGGAGTATTTCACCTTAATTAGTGATTAAAACTTCTGTTGGCTGATTTTCTAAAATGCTTAGAGCATGTTCGTATATGAAACAGTTCCCAAGAACATTTTTGTTGCTTACTCTTCGGATTGAGTATGAGCTTTCCGGTTGAGGTTTAAAAAATTCGTCACAGAATTTCTTTATACTTGCAGCGCGTTGGCAATGCCTTCGATGTTGCAAATTTCCATAGATGATATTGTCCGTCTACTGTCGGGTGGGCCGTTTGTCTGTCTGCTGAACTACTAGTACAACTATAAACAATTAATCAGACAGTGGTAGTGTACGCTATTTGCACTGAAGGGTGTGACTGTGTCTCAATTATTTTACGTTGTATAGGAATGTTATGAAAATCGAAGAATCTAAAACGATCAGGTTAATCAAAATATTTACCCAAGCAATTATTATACATCAATACAGCCGCAAGGTAGTTTGTGATTTTAATAATGCCAGACCGGACTGTTCATCGCTGTCAATTAGGAATTCTCCGTGCAAGGACGGATAAGAATGCCTGCGGCCAGTGTCGGCCCGTTTTAAACGGTTACAAAACAACCCGAGATGGTACGGCCCCAAGCCTCTCTGGATGTCAACCACCTCTGGTTAATAAGTATGCCCCCATGATAACCATGTGTTGTGTGAGTGACCCAGGTTCCTATATTCCTAAGCGGCTAACAGTGTGTTCGCGGTGCCTCTACTAAGCATTTATCATCGATGGTAACTGCTTACTATTTAAGTCAGCCGTCAACATGACTGCTGTTTCCCAGCAGTTAAATAATAATAACAGAGGTTTCTTAGTATATTAAATTTGTAATTTTCGCATCAGATGAGACTCCCTCGGTTGTATAATAGCTTATCGCAAATTAAATGTCAGTGTTGATTTTACGGTGTTAAGCTCATTTGTAGTCACAGTTACGTAAGAAAGAAAATTGTGTTGTGAAGCGTCATGAGCAAACTTTGTTTACGCGGCATCCGTTGAATAGCACAGGAATCTAAGTAATCATAATCGGTAATGCATATTCTTTACAAAATGCAAATTCATAATTTAATCACAACTTTATCTTCCTGCATCCATGATAAAGAGTTATGTAATTTATTTGTTGGTTTTCTTGTATATAATAATAGATAACTCTTTATTGTTTAACTTGAAAATTACTTAATCTCTAAGGAAAACTAAAACAATGTTAAACAATAGGCGGCCTTGCCGCTCATAGCGAGTAAAGGAGCCGAGAACAGTTATCTGGCGATGTATGTATAATGGATTTTTAATATTAATATATTTTAAAGAGAACTTTGAAATGCAAGAAATTTACAAATAAAATAAATAATAATAATATTTTATTTTCAGCCATTAAATACAGTTATCAGCCAATTATGGTCCACTGCTGGACATCGGCCTCCCCAAGTTGTTTCGCAAGTCATGACCTCATAGTGCTGGTGGCCGTCCTACGCTATGTTTGCGTAGACGCGATCTCCACTTCAGGACACGTTTGCTCCAACGCCCATCGGTCCTACGACAAACGTGATCGGCCCATTGCCACTTCAGCTTGCATATAAGAAATACAGTGAGTAAATATTAGTTTAACAGAAAGACAGTTCGTAACTAAAGGCTGTAAATATGCTGTCTATTGGCATATCACCTTTTAGATCAAATCCAGCTCTTCTATAATTCGCATGACTGAGCCCAGTAGAGGTGGTGAGGTTAAGTATCCACGTAAGTAACCGGTTGCCGTTAGGCGTGCCTATACACAAGCGATATTCGCGTAAATTACAGCGTGGCATTGCAGTTTGTCCGAAATTACAAGGATATACTGCGTGCGATCCTTCAAAGATACTCCACTTATTTACAGTTGCTTTATTCTTGAAACACTATTCAATATTCTAGCACTGTTTACATTTCACAGCAGTATAATGGATAAGATTTATTCTTTTCAACATTACACGTCAGCATATCTATGTAAGCACGTGGTTTTGACACGCGCTGACGATAATATCTCAACATAATTATTAGTTACTGGCGAAACGTCATTTTGGAGGCCATTTTCAATTCAAAATCAACTGTCAAATCTATAAAGATAACTTTAGTTCATTTACATTTGCCACGTATCCATAGCATGTGGCACCAGCTCCTATACGTTTGCAAATTGCACAATGAGGTAGTAATTTTATTAACGCGATAAAATATAGTTTTATACATACATAGTTTAAACTTTAAAAAAGTCAGACAGTAATAAATATATGTGATTACGTTAAACTTTACACCTTAAAATTGTTTATTTGTATATATATTTTTTAAATATTAGTGTTAATGCGACTCTTTAAATACAATTGCAATAGAGTACGTATTCTACATTAAAGGATTAAATCGTCATATGTGACGTCACTATTTCAAGTGTTTTAAAACATAAAAACTTGTTTGATACTAAAAAAAAGCAAATAAGAGAGAGCTAGAGAATCCGATGTAAATCCTATTTTCAGTGTTGCAATACCAAAATATCAACTAGATGCTATTTTTGCCATAACGGCCTTCGCATAATGGCAGTGAGTTTGCTTTACGGACAATTTCGCAACGTACCGCACCGACGTCACCAGATTTCGTTCGATATACTCTGGAGACCTTATTTGGAGAAGATGATCGGTCAGATTAGAATAATCCTTATGTCATGTTATGTTTTTTAAATATTTGACCTCCTTAACCAGGCTTACTGTTCATTGTAGTGAAGACAAGAACTAACCATTAAATCTTTATCTACTCGTAAATTCTGCTTGGAAATTATGTTTTAAATTTGATTTCCAAGCTTATTATTAGAAATTTATATTCTTAACAAAAAGTTGATATAAAGAAAAAAGTGAAAAGAGATTACAAATACATAATAAGCCCCGAACTATCGTCAGTATGCGGAAATATTTCCGAAGAATTGTTTCTCTGGATAGCAATGCATGCTTGCATGAGCCAGCCCTCTGATCACCTGAGATTCTAACTAAAATTTGGACATCACTATAAAGTTTATCAGACAAACTCCTTTTTAAGTTTTCTCTTTTGGAACGTTTTAAGCTTATACTAACGAGACTGCGCTTGCGATTAATCATACGAAATCCTGCGTTATGTTATCTTTTTAAATCGTGTTTTATTATTAGAGGCAATAGATTTGGCTCATTTTGAACTTTACAGTAATGTCATTTGACCTACCATTTCAAAAATAAAACCGAAACTCATTGCCCCGACCACCGTGGAGTCAGAAGATATGCGAGACTACCTACTAAAAAACCTGCAGTTCTCCTATCGCCTAGTGTCTGGGTTGACGGACAGGACGGACACCTAGCCTATCGATTTCATGGCCCAGACTGACGAGACAGAGGTACTAAGGGACACAGCGCGGAAAAGCACTCCTCACTCTCACGGGTTAGGTAGCTACGGCGATCGGAGTCGTTGGGCACCTCAGCTCCCATTCCCAACCCGCCGCATTCTTTGCGAACATTAGTGCCTCGCATAGGCGATGGCAATCCATCCAGAATCGCTCCTGGTCATGGTCGGGTCTCGAAGACGAGATATCATACAAGAGGTCAATTCCGATTTGGGCCACGAGGGACGACCTTTGAGGGTGGACGAGTGCTGGTCTCAAAGATCTTGGTGAAATTCTTTAATGCAGGTACAAATTTTTCTCGATTAATATTTACATAGCGGAGTGCCCCTTTACGAAATTCTAAGGTATAATATGGAGAATAGCATAATTAGTTTTGGAATATTTATAATTCTATTGAATATTGAAAAAGAGTCACGGTGTGAGACGAGCGCATCGGACCGAGGCGCCTCATCTGCTGGCAGTACCAAACTTAACGTCTACGTAATGCGGCGAACAAATAATGTCTTTAGTGGGAATTT